>JAGSMX010000007.1:12500-1212500 GCA_029286785.1 Meandrusa payeni | reverse complement strand
AAGGTCCACGCTGTCGGTCAATTCCACGACGCCGATGGTTGCTGAAATAAAATATTGAAACGACTTATGAAACTTTTCTTAGCCCAGACGAAAGTTATGAGGAAGTATTATATATTAACAAACATAAACACACAATTGAAAATATAGTAGCTCGGGTTAAACGTAGTGTTTTTTAATACTTACGTGTGGAGTGAACAACGCGGTTGATGGAGACCAGAGCAAGGTCGCCGTTGGTGTTGGCCGCCGATGTTTCCGTCACCAGTTCAGGGTTGACGACTTTTGTTGCTCCATAACGGATCCAAACAAAGCGGACTCTGTATATGATAATTATGTCTTTAATATTAAAAGGATCAAGCTCGGATTACTCGAATACTATGACACTTGGGACGACTGCCCAGACACAGCTGTCAGGGTTATAAGGCCTTTAATAATATTTTTTTATATAATCACTTATGCACCCACGAGCATACAATGGAACATGATGAAGATGAGAGTACTTACTCCCGCACACAGCTAGCTGAGGTCAGCACCCAGCGCTCGTTGACCAGGGAGCCCACGCATGAGTTGAGGAGACCAGCTCCATTGGTGACCGCGATGCGGAGATGCACTACCCACGGATTCTCCGCCGTAGAGAGAGCGGTGATGGGACCTTTAAAAGCAATTTTAAAAAAAGAATGCTAGCAATATTTTTTTAATAAATATTAAATATATAACTAACATTCTTATTAACTAAGCCTAAAATTGTGCTGATGCACGTCAATAGTCGAATAGTCGATTCGAATCCACGACCATACGTTTCGTAGTCTGTACCATAAATTAATGCTATTGATGCTTAAATAACGAATATTTATTATTTATTTATTTAAATCAACAAAAATTATACCACCGTTACAGATAATACCAATATGATGTTATAAAAACTTAGTTAAATATATATTATTAAAATTAAAACAAATAAAAAGCTGCTTGATGTATTGACAAAAATATATAAATATAAATATAGAGTCAAACACCTTCCACGCATTTGTAGGCAGCTTCTTCTTCTTTGAATTAACAAGTATCACAGTCATTTTTTTATGAAAACTCCTAACTGAGAATTACTGTAGTGTCCGTCTTCACAGACCGACAGCATAGGTTCGTTACATAAAATTGGGGGTCTTAAGAAACTACTGAAATAAATCTATTACGTACTAAAAGTTTGTTCAAGAGAGAAAAAAATGTGTGAGGGCACTGCTCTCTCTTGCTCCTACAGTGTCATACAGACAATAGGCGTGCAATATGTCTTAGATATACGAAACGCAACCTTACAACACTAACTTACTCCCCAAGTCAAGCGTTCGTTAAGAACATTTAGTTCTAGCATCACACGCCTAAAATTTCGGCCCGCAACGTCGCACGTTGATCAACCATCTATCTATTATTTTTTTTGAGCTACAGTAGAGTTCACGTTCAGACCAATGAATTACTCCATCTATGAACGTTGATGAATATTTTATGGCCTGGTAACAAGACCTTTAAGCCAAGTCTTTTTTAAAACACACACACTTATTTCTTACATGAGTCCCCGCGCCATTTTTTCAAGTATCAAAAAACTTTCCAAAATCACACGCCTAAAATTACGGCCCGCAACGTCGCACGTTGATCAAGCATCTATCTATTCAATTTTTTTTGAGCTCCAGTAGAGTTCACGTTCACACCAATGTTCACACCAATTACTCCATCTATCATATAATGGAATATAGATAAAATTGCACTGCGACCGCTTTTCCTGTCTACCACGCAAGTACGTGAGAACTTATTTTTTTCATAATAATTAACTGAAAGATACTAAAGGTAATAATCGTTAAAAAGAAACTCTACAAAATTATACAAGTCGTAAACCTGTATATTAAGTTATATTAAGTAAGCGGAGTAGGCTAAGTAACTAAGTGGTATTTATACTTACTCTCCAAGCCGGTGCTGCGAGCCTGGAAAATAAATAATGAATTTGTTTTAAAACTTCTTTACTTTTTCATTACACTGCGGTTTTTGTAATTAAAAGTATAATATCATCTATTATTTGTCGGTCTAAGATCTGGCCAGTTGTATTTTGAATGGTTCAAAAGAGTTTTATTAAGATTTTTTTTAAATAATACTAGTAATATTTTGTTAATTAAAATTAAATATATAACTAACATTCTTGTTAACTAAGCCTAAGCTTGTGATGGTTCACGTCAATAGTCGATTCGAATCCACGAAACTAACTTAACTACGCTTAAATAACGAATTAACAAGTATCACAGTGATTTTTTTATTAAAACCCCTAACTGAGAATTACTGTAGCGTCCGGCTTCACAGACCGACAGCATAGGTTCGTTACATAAAATTGGGGGTCTTAAGAAACTACTGAAATAAAACTTCTCTAGCTCAATCTATGACATACTAAAAGTTTCTTCAAGAGAGAAAAAAATGTGTGAGCGCACTGCTCTCTCTCTCTTGCTCCTAATGTGTCATACAGACATTAGGCCTGCACTATGTCTTAGATATACGAAACGTTACTTATAACACTAACTTACTCGCCAAGGTAAGCGCTCGTTAAGAACATTTACTTCTAAAAATCACACGCCTAAAATTACGGCCCGCAACGTCGCACGTTGATCAAGCATCTATCTATTATTATTTTTTGAGCTCCAGTAGAGTTCACGTTCAGACCAATGAATTACTCCATCTATCATATAATGGAATATAGATAAAATTGCACTGCGACCGCTTTTCCTGTCTACCACGCAAGTACGTGAGAACTTATTTTTTTCATAATAATTAACTGAAACATACTAAAGGTAATAATCGTTAAAAAGAAACTCTAGAAAATTATTCAAGTCGTAAACCTGTATATTAAGTTATATTAAGTAAGCGGAGTAGGCTAAGTAACTAAGTGGTATTTATACTTACTCTCCAAGCCGGTGCTGCGAGCCTGGAAAATAAATAATGAATTTGTTTTAAAACTTCTTTACTTTTTCATTACACTGCAGTTTTTGTAATTAAAAGTATAATATCATCTATTATTTGTCCGACTTAAGATCTGGCCAGTTGTATTTTGAATGGTACAAAAGAGTTTTATTACGATTTTTTTTTAAAGAATGGTAATAATTCTTTCAACGAGAAGCGCAAATTATTTCAGACCATCAAGATAAGAAAAGTGTCACATCTCGGTCACGTGCGTAGGCATGAGAGATATGACCTTCTTCAACTTATTGTTATGGGCAAAGTCGCTGGTAAAAGAAGTGTTAGTCGTAGAAAGAAGTTATGGCTGCGGAACTTAAGACGAGTGGACCGGAATTGCGAGTGCCGCCAACTGTTTCGTCTCGCAAGAGACGGAAAGACATATGGTGAACTGACTGCTAACCATCGCTACTCGGGAAGGCACTTTAAGAAGACTAATTCTTTTTTCACAAATAATAATAATAAGCCATTTAATCGGTTAGACAGATTACAACACATATACAAATTAACACAACAAGTTAAGCGCATAGTTAAAAATGAAAAAATATATATATATATATCACTAAAGACCCAAAAGGTCCGATACACAAGGCTGTGTTGCAACGCCGAACCGAACGGGTTCACTGCTCAGCATAATGCTGATTATCCGAGGAGGGTATTACTAACATTCCTGTTAACTATTCCAACTCTGTTTAATCCTGTGCTAGGAGATGATTCATGTGTCGAATGATGGATTCGAACCTTCGACTTTACGTTTTGCAGACCCTAAACCAGGTTATTGACGTTTCAATTATTTGTTTGCTATTAAAATGAAATCTTAAATCCCGAATATGCATCAATGAAATATTTTATCTCGCAAACTCCTAGACGTAATGCCAGGAGAACTTTGCTATAGCGGTATATTCTTATTACATTTTTCTTAGAGCCCTAAAGCTCACAAGCAATAATTATATACAAGTAAATTCGCGAGCAAAAACAAAAAAGACTTCAAATTGAATCGAACGTTAAAAGCTATTACGCGCGGATGCCCTCTTTATATTTCCGAAATATCGTAGAAATGTTACGAAATAGAATTAAACAGCAATTAATCAAACTACTGTAGTGAAGTACATCTTTTCCAATAAAAAATGAATCATGGAAAACGGTTAGCGTGATATTGAGTTATTCGTTCATTTGTGGCGCAAATACTTGATGCAAATTTAATACTTACATGGTTTTTTCATTGTCAGGGACGGACAAGGCTTTCAAACTAAAAAAGTATTATCCCTATTCTTTTTAATAAAAACAAATTCACCATAAAAATACAAGCAAATTAAATAACTGCAGAGTTTACGAAGACGGTTGAAAACAGTAATAAAGAAAAAATTAGGCATATAAGACAAATACAGGATAAATATTATTTTTTTCATACATTAGAAGTGAGATTAGATAAATATTTTATGATTAATGTGTAAGCTAATAGATAATAATCATGAAATCAACGTGTCATGGTTCTTAGGGTGTTATTAGTTAATTAAAAACACGTCATACTAAAACAAGTAGCGTAAGGAAGCAAATGATTGATAATATTATCACTATTTCAATTACACTTTAAATTTATATAAATAAATTTTAAAAAAATTGTAAAAATAAATTGTGTTGTTACGGACGGACTTTAACTATTGATTGAAATGAAGCGCGCTAAAAATTTCCATAGACTAATTCATTGCGCAGATAAAATATTGTTGCAGTCCATACTCTTTTAACATTTTCCTTTGTGTTACTTTATTCTGGTCTAATTTTTTTGTTCCTTGGTAAAAACTTGTAATATATTGAAATAAAATCAAATTTTACTGATTTTATCGCGGTTCATTCACGTTTTTAAATTTTCTGATGTGTTAATGTTTCGAACGCTTTAACTGGTCTTGTGCTCGAGTGGGGACAAACGACCCTATGTCAAAGTTGTTGTTTACTTTATTTAATTTAAAAACATAATAAGTAAATCGCGTTAAAAATAGTTTTATTTCAATGAGCACCATAATAACCGTAATAATGTATTAATATTATTTATCCTATAAAGGTCACCCTAGACTGTTGGAGTCGATCAACTAAACATACAACTTGTTCAGATGTATCGTAATGCTCTAGTTCTAATAGATTTATCAGGTCACATAGTTACAAGACGTTAATCCAAATAGATTACAGGCAGGGAGACAACAAGATTTGTTAGTGTTAGTCACGGGGCTGCTAGCATTTAGCCAGTAATATAACGCAGCTTTGGCGGGCGTGCTCCAGATTACCGACTTAACACTTAACACTTGAGTTGCGAAGTGTAACGTCGCTTCAATTAAATTTATTGCCGCCCTCGGCGTGTCTTACATAAGGCGTAGATTACATTAATTACATAAATGACTGTGTGGGATAATACCTTTGGCAGCGTGAACAAATAAATGTATTTTCATTGCTTCTCAAGCCTTTGACACAGGGCTCGAAAACTGAATTTCTTTTTATGATCAATGCAAAAGCGGCTCTTTTGTTACGAAAGAAATCATTCTCTGTTCTACTATCAAGTAGAACAGAGAAGCTGATCGTAACAGTTTCATCGAATTTGAGAGGTAGCAGAGCTCTAAGGTAGCAAGGTCCCCATGGTCGCAGGAAAGGAGACCTCGGCTCAGCGTTCTGATCTGAGGGTGTGCGAGAGGACCGCACTACGAGACGACTCGGTCGATAGCTTTCGAAAGAATCAAAAAACAAACCCTAACTCTAATGATGGCCTCATTTAACGCGGCCGGAGCGCACCTTGGTCGCTTCTTCGAATTTCGGTGGTCGATGTTACGATTATAGACAATTATAATCTAATCTTTCTATAATTAATTTCTGGTTTACGTCAATACAAGTATGTACGAATTTTCCTCGTAAGATTATCGAAGACTAGGTAATTACTCTTTAATGAAAAATAGCACGAATGTGGGGGAAGGAAAAGCAATATCAAATTAAAATCTTCATAATGTAACATGATACTCCAGAAATAAGAGAGTCAGCACTTGCTCCAGCTTAAAGTTTGATCCGACACGTGTAAATTATTTGAATTCGTCAACAAGTAAATACAACATAATTATATTAACGTAGAATATATTTGTTCTCACCTGCACAGCGACAACAAGGGCCAGTAGACAGAAAGCGAGCTTCATGTTGGATCGAATATTGAACTGTTAATAATTGATTTTACTAATTATTCTACACTAATTACACATTTATCTATATCGTATTACAATTATCTGGACTTGAAAATGATTAAAAGATAATTATTTAACGTTAAATTTTAATCCGTCGATAAAATGATAGGACGCTTACGTCGAAGTTGATCGTGTCTTATCTGATCAAATTTCAGAAGGAATAATAGAATAATGGGTTTTGTCTAATAAATATCTAGAAATATACTAGATTTAGAGCCGTGGTAGCTCAGGGTCGGGGTTTTTTTTTATGACGAACTACACAGATTGGCCAGAGACGCTGGCCTTGAGTGCTTCACCGGATTGAGAGGTGGCACAGCTCTTAGGTCGCTTAGCCTGAACCTCTATTGCTAGTAACTCGACACAAGGGTCCCCCCGGTGAGGGGTAACCTCGGCTTGGACGGTTGTTTTGTGTCCGGGCGATTGCGTCAAACTGCATAGTACGCTAGCAACCCGAGTTCAAGCCCTGTGCCAGCAACAATGTATTTGTTGAATTTTTAAATGCCGATTTACCACGGCGTAGGCGATAAAGGAAAACATCGTGAGCAGCCGTACATGTTTTAGAAGATTTTCCAAGACATGTGAAGTCTGCCAATCCGCACTAGGTGTGCGTAACCACGCCCTTATACTCTATATACAGAGGTCTGCGTCCAAGACATACGTAGATTGGCTGTAATTTTACCTTTTATACTATTGTTTATTATATCTAAACACATTTTGGTATTTTTTTTGATGAATGTATTTATAACCTTTTTTTATAGGGGAGGAAATCTTCAAAAAGATACCCCGCCTTCTATGGGAAGGAGGCGGTTATGTGGGGTTTTACCCACTGAAACCTCCCGGCGCCCTTCCTCGGTGCATGTTTAGGGGCTTCGGGATCTCCAGAGGTACGCACCGAAGCCCCTCCGCACTGTGCTCTTAGTGCAAGGCGACACGGGCCTGCCGATGTCGCCGTCTTCCCGGGTCCACCTTGGCGGACGACAAACGCCCCCACCCTTGTCTCACTACAGGGCTGATGTATTTATAACTTAACCTAACGTCCTTTTGTGTGGATAGAGATACCACTCGCTATCCGCGTAACGGTATAACGATGAGATAAATACACGAATAGATTTTTAATGAGCTTATAAGATATCGTATGTATAACTTTACATTAAATAGTGATTTGTTGTAGGTACATGACAAATCAGAGCCGTGGTAGCTCAGTGTCCGGGCGGTTGGCTCAAGTTGCATAGTACGCTAGCAACCCGAGTTCGATCCCCGGTGCCGGCACCAATAAATTTGCCGTTGTAATTTTATGTGCTGATTAACCACGCGCTCGGCGGTGAAGGAAAACATCGTGAGGAAACCTACATGTCTTAGAAATTTTTTCTAAGGCATGTGAAGTCTACCAATCCGCACTAGGGCCGCGTGGTGGACTATGCTCTTATACTCTCTTTATAGAGAAGGCCTGTGCCCAGCAGTGGGACATATATATTATATATATAAAGGCTGTAACTTTAACTTTAACTTTTTAACATGACAAATCCGGAAAACCAGAACTAATTGGTTATTCCCGTCTGGGAATTGAGCCGTGAACACCTTTTTTTTGTTAACGAGGAGGAAATCTTCAAAAAGATACCCCGCCTTCTAGGGGGAAGGCGGCGGCTATGTGGGGTTTTTACCCACTAAAACCTCCCCGGTGGCCTTTCCTCGGTGCATGGTGAGGGGCTCCGGGATCTTCAGTGGAACGCACCGGAGCCCCTCTGCACTGTGCTCAAGGAGAGCACTTCCCGGGGGGGAGGTTTCTCCCTCCCCTCTCCCCCTGTGCCCTCGCAGTGCAAGGTGGCACGGGCCAACCGATGTCGCCTTCTTCCCGGGTCCACCTTGGCGGACGACAAAGGCCCCCACCATTGTCGCCCAGTGAACCCGAGGCCCCTTTTAGTCGCCTTCTACGACAGGCAGGGGATACCGTAGTCTTATTCTTGAGAGCCCAGAACTACAGGACTGGAACCGTGAACACCTAATTTAAATCCACAGCGCTTCCTGGTGACATAGGACTACTGTCATATTCCATGTTCAGTTCAAAGAAACAAACTGGTACATAAATATAAATTTAATTATTACATTTATCTTAAAATTAATATCCGTCCTTGCCTTTTTTGGGCTTTTTCGACCAAGACCTAGCAGGTACGCTAAGAGTGAAACACAATGTCTTGTCGTGTGTTGTAACTTAGTATAAAGCGTCTTACCAATTGAAGTATCACGCACACGATGTTCAGATCAGAGAAAGAAACTCGTACATAAATATAATTTTATTTGTTACACTTATCCTAAACTTAATATACTTCCTTGCCTTTTTAGGTCTTTATGACCAGGACTTGGTCGGTGCGTTAAAAGTCAAACACGTACAGCGTCTTACCGATTAAAGTATCGTACGTACAGAAATATAGTTGTTTATTTTGTTACACGAATATATATCAACTTAATATGCGTCCTTCCTATTTTTGGGGCTTTTAGACCAGGACCTGGGAGGTGTGCCGTCTCTGGGCATAGACCAGCTCTTGGAGCGCTCGTGTGTCCCGCCCGGGGTGGCGAGCTGCTTCCCGTTCTCTTTGTCATCCTGCTGGTGTCTTCGCTTGTCGCTGGGCGTGCGCGGCCTACTCCTCGACCGGGACTTGGTTCTGGAGCGACGACTCCGCGACCTGGAGCGCTTGCGAGATCTGGACCGACTGTTTGAAGACCTGGAATTTATTGTACATTATGTGTTAAATATTTTTCACTGTAGAACTTATGTATTGTATTTCGGTAAACCGTCTATCTGCTTGGAATAGTTAGAAAGCTATATTAATTATTGCTAGCAATGCTATTTGTGTACGTAGTCTTATCAAAGTGCATTATCATCAGCTCGTACCATTCAACTGCAGGAAATAGGCCTTCCCCAATGCCTTTCACGATACATCATCCGCATTCCGCAACCAGCCACTTCCAGTTGTCCGGTGATCCATCTGAGGGGAAGGCCACACTCACACCGACTCGTGCGCGGACTCCATTCCAAGTCTTACCTCCCCCATCTTCACTCCGTCCGACCTATTGCTACTTCAACTTGCTGACTTTAAGAGGATTGTCGACTACCTTTGTTTTCCGTCTAATTGCTTTGTTGTGGATTTTATCCCGCAGAGAAATGCCGAGCATAACTCTTTCCATCGCTCGTTGTGCGAGTTTGCCACGAAACCATAGCTGAAGTTTGATCAATTAATAAACTTACTTGGATCTTCTACTTCTGGAGCTAGAACGTTTACTTCTACTCCTGGATCTCCTGCTTCTTGATCTGCGACTTCGGGACCTTTTGGTCCTAGAGCGCGAGCGGCTGTAGGAGCGGCGTCGCGAGCGGGAGCGCGAACGTGAATGCGAGCGGCTGTACGAGCGCCGCCGCGAATGCGATCGGTCGCAGTAGTTGCGACCTTCTTGCTCTGTCAGCTTCTTGAAATACCTGCAATGGTGACATACACTAAAGAACTGCTGCAAGATTTTGTGACGAACCTACTACTACTACTACCACAATCAGCTCAGTCTTGAGCACAGGCGTAAGGTAGCTACCCTTTCGGTTTTTTATAGATTGCTTTTGGTGAGTATGCTCAGGAACTACATGATCTAATTCACCCATCCCTGTTCCACCATCGGACTTCTAGACGCACTGCGGGATTTCATCCTTTTGTTGTGAACATCCCTCAAACCCGAACGAAACACTTTGCTTCGTCATTCATTATTCGTACGACAACGGACTGGAATAGTTTGCCCGCTTTTGTTTTTCCCTTCAATTACAAAGTGGGTATTTTAAGGAGTAGAATGAATAGGCATTTACCAAGTTAATGCACCTTACCATCCAGGACTGCATTTCCACTTAACACCAGGTGGGATCGTAGTCAAGCACTTGCTTAGAAAATCTAAAAAAAATACTAGAGATATTAACCAAAATAAGGCAGTCAATGTGTAAATGCTCTTCTCTACTAAAGGTCTGATTGTCTTCGGGCGAGTGCACAAACATTTAAAAAACGAATTGAGAGAATTTCCTTCTTTTAAGCAGTCAAGTTATATAAAATAGTCTCACTGGTAATACTGATGGCTGGCGTCAGGTCCGTCGAAGTAAGGCATGCGGGGGCGAGAGCCCCGGCCGCGGCCGCGCCCTCGCACCCCGCGCCGCTCGCCAAAGTACCCGCGCACCGGGTAGTACAGCGACGCTGCAACGTCACCGCCCCAACAGTCACAACTCACATCCGCTGAGCCACCTTGCGGACTATTGGCGTCAACTACACAGGTTTCGCTGGAGGAGAATGTTACGAGTACCTTGGACAGCCCGCCGCACAAATATGTCAATTCTCCAAGAAGTGGGAGTCACCGTCAGGAAAATCAGATGACAGATCTGTTTCCTTAGGCTTTTCGAATTCTTCAATCACATAGCCAGGAAAATGCGCTGGAAACACTCCTGGTCACAGGCAAAGTACAGGGAAGACGACCAAGAGGGAGGAACCCTATGCGCTGGAGAAATCAAACTAAGTGATAACACTAATTCCAAAGTCCACGAGGCACTACACACCACGGAAGATCCCAACAGGTGGAAAGCGATCGACCGCAGTATAAAGACCCTAGGAAATGAGGAACACGACACAAGGAATAGGAAACAGGTTTATTCTTCTACGATTGCATAATTGAGGTCGCCTGCAACTCTTTTGGTGTTCGTGGACAGGGGTTTCACTTAACATCAGATAACCTGGTTGATATTCCACGTTTAATTACATCTCTGGACAGTTAGTTCTTTGGGCGTAACGGAGAGGTACTCTATCGCGCAAAAAAAACTCCGTAACGTTACATAAAAACATAAAATTTTTATGACTATAGACTATAGTCTATGTATAATAGCTATACAGTATATGATGACAGTTGCCATTATCATATTATCGAAAAAAGTAAAGACATTTTTTTATTTAACCTAATAATTTGAAGTAATTGTTATTTAACTGCAGGTCGCTTAGTAATTAGACCGTTATTCCCAGTAGCTGCTAAATTTCTCGCATGATATTATTTTAAATTAATATTTATATTGTTCAATTTGCTTTAAAAAAAAAGTAAATTAAAAATAAATCTGTGACTGTTTATAAAGAGAAAAGTAGGCACAAAAGGACACATGTATAGACTTTTTGACCGTAAAGATCTATTTCTATCGGATATTTAATCGAATAATCTAATATAATATGATGCCGAGAATGTAGCTTTGCAGAATTTTGAGTCAAGATTGTAGGTCTTCGTAATTTCATGCCACGTACAGCAGTTTTAAAAAAGCAGTCGTTAAGTCGTTACGTAACGACTGCTGGTGACTGGTAGTGGCCTTTTTTTTGTTGACGCGGTGAAATCTTCATGAAGATATGCCTTCTGGGGAAGGTGGGGTTGGGTGGCCCTTCCTCGGTGCATGGTGGGCGCTCCGGGAGAACGCACCGGAGCCCCTCTGCACTGTGCTCTTCGGAGAGCACGTCCCGGGGGGGAGGTTAATCCGGGAGAGATTACCCCTGTGCCCTAGCAATGCAAGGCGACACGGGCCAGCTGATGTCGCCTTCTTCCCGGGTCCACTTTTGCGGGCAACAAAGTCCCCCACCCTTGTCGCCCACGTTAGACAGGGGATACGGCAGTCTTATTCTACGAGCTCAGAACTGCAGGGCAGGACTGGTGGTGGCCTAAACCTTCTAAAAAGCCCAATTCCTTCTCCGTCGTGTTTCTAATTTTCCCCTACTCCCGTAAAAAGGTACTGTAATGAAATAAGGAGCGATACAGTTACTTTGCGCGAAGGGGTATCCGGGCGGCGGTGCGCACGGAAACGGATACGGGAATCCGTACGGGTACATCCCAGGAACTGAAAAATAATAACGGCCTATATTAATTCCATTATTGTCACAGGCTGTCTCTGTAAAGTGAGTATAAGGGACTATTCCCTTGTACGGATTGGCGGAATTGTCTTAGGTAATTTTCGAAGTGCATGCAGGTTTCCTCATGATATTTTCCTTTACCACCAAGCTCGTTATAGATCAGCTCATAAAATTGCAACAAACAATTTTATTGACGCCGGCATCGGGTATCGAATTTGGTTCACTAGCGTTATATGTAGCTTGAAGCGACCGCATTGACACTGCGCTACCACAGTTCTAAATGAACTATGTAGTCTAAAGGGAAGTTAAAATAGAAATCTAATAAGGACTATAATACTTAATTATATAAGCGTCAAATATGAGTTAAACCAAATTAGATTTGGCCGAAAGTCCGGTCTAAAATGTACCGAACCTAGTATTCGGCCAAATTGTATGTCAACAAAATTCAACTACAGCTCGCTTAGTAAACTTACCGTTATTTCAATCAGTTATTAAAATTCCGCTCATATTATTTTAAAATTGATATTCAGATTGTTTAATGTGCTTAAAAATACAAGCGTCTGGTTAGTTTGGGAGTCACTGATTACGAAAAATGTGTGCTGCAATTACATGGATGTCCGTTAAACTTGTGAAATATATTGTAACCAAATCTGTGTTAATAAATAAATATTCTATTCTATTCTATTTAAGTTCCATAAAAAACACAAATTACCTGGTGGCTTGTAATTGAACTCCCTATCTGGTGTGGATAGCTTCTCTGTCTTGATTCTCTTCTTAGTTCTCTCGTCTTCTGAGGACAGGGAGCTGATGGGAGAAACTTGTCTTGGTTTCTTTGTTTCTAAAGCCGACCGAATAACTATGCGCCCTGCAAGTTATTTTGTTATAATTTATAAAACTAAAGGAAAAAAGAATAGTTTATAGAAAACTTTTCGGATAAAAAAATTCGGCGCTCTCGGATATTAAAGCGATTAGAGTAACCGAAATCTCCAAAAAGATACCCCGCCTTCCGACAGGACCCCCACCCTAGTCGCCCCGAGAACCCATTCAGCCATTCAGCCTCGTTCAAACAGAAAACAAAATGAGTAAATTCCAACTACTAAACTATCACTAGGCAATCACTTAAAAGTCATATAAATGGCAAAAAACTATTAGTTTTTGATGACTGATGCATTAACTTTCTCCCTTCAAAGTAAATGGAAATGAGCTGGGCACAATACATTTACAAATGGTTGGGACCACGAAGCACTAGAGCGTAAGACAGGCCTTAAGCCAGATGGTCCGACGAAAACGTAGCAGTGACTGGTCGATGGCATGAAACTGCCAAACACAGAAAAAGTAGAATTCGTTGGAGGAGGCTGCCAAAGAGAGTCCATACAAGACTTTTAAATTATTTTGAACTTTTTATACATGTATTTAAAACTTGATTTTGATTGTAATTGTAACAAAGCTATATTCATTTATTACGGTGATTTATTAAGATCAGGTAAGCAGTAAGGTCATTAGCCTAAGCTCCTTAGTTATTGATATCTGCTATCCATCCAATTGTCAAGCAAAAAGTTCCAATTTCTACCTTTTTGTTGGTCTACTTTGGTCATAGCATCAGTTAATAGGGAGTAGACCTTTAATTTAGGTCAGTTACCATCATGTGCTTGCTTGACCAATTCTCGTTGCTCCTCCAGTTTCTGCTCTTGATTCCGTTTGTACCTATCCACTATGCGGGACCGTGTCGACCTCTCATAGTATCTCTCATGGTTGCCGTGCCTTTGCAGTTCTGGTCTTAACTGAAAGTAAGAAAAATCACATGGAAATTTAAATGAAAGAATTTGATACTTGTAAGAAAACTTGTAAAAGACAGTAGCATGTTTTCCTTGTCCTGACAAGATATAAGCACTGATTAGCCCTTTGGGAACAGACGAACAAACGAACGGCAGATGAAGTAATTACTTTAATATTTTATAACTACAATCTATATTATATCCTTCTTATAAATAATTCTTGATGTTAATTACTTATATCTTAACTTTACTTAACTACTATCTATTAATTTTACCTCTCCTGTCCTGTAGGTGTGTCCTATTCCAGACAACCATGTACGGTTTGTCTGGAAGCCCTGGTTGCCCATTTTTGGGTTAAACTTAGAGCTTTACAATATTCATGCCTTGCACAACAGTAAATGATGGGCCAGAGTACAAAATAGTGTTCCAAGCGACCACAAAACTGACCATTTCTTAATATTAAGAAGCATCAATAGCCTAATGGTTTAGGGTACAGCCTGCGAATCGTAAGGTCGTGGGCTCGAATCCACCATTGGACTATTGCCGTGAACCATAGTCCTAGCACAAGCTTAAGCTTAGTTGGAATGGTTAACAAGATTGTTAGTAATATATTTTTTAGTAAAACTGTTGAATGTTAGAAGATGCAACTAAAACAGGAAAGTACAGTAATAGATAAAAATAAAACTATAAATAGACACAAAATCAGAAACCAAAACTAGAAATTAGTAGTAGTCATAAAAATAATTATATATAAAAATAAGAAAAGAATACATAGAAATAAGCCCTAGATATAAATGAAAATAAATGAGGAAACATAATATAAGACACAAATTAAGATATGTTAAACATGAACATAAACATGACAAACACACTACGGAATACAAATAGTATAAATCATCAATATAAAAAAAAACTTGTTTTCAAATTAAGGGGAAACTGTCTCTTTTAGAATTTACTTCATGTCTTTTTTAAAACAATGTTGGCTAAGGTTTTGGAACTTGAATGTTAAATACTATATTATTTGTAGAAACATCACTTCCAGTCAGTTGATAATGACAATAACAAAAAAGCTCACCTCTATCCTTTTGAACAATTCTTCAATTAGCCGTATTGCCTGTAGTTTCTTCTGTGCTAGCACTAGTTTCTTCTCCTCCTCTGCCACCTTCTTATTAACATCCATGTTATCTTTCTTTACAAGTTTTGCCAGCCTTTTCTTTTTCCTTCTCTCCTCTCTCTCCCTCATTTTCGATAATTTTTCTCTTTCGGCAAGCTCAAGTTTATTTCTGAAACAAAAATTAATGAGTAATTTTATGTTGGTATCTTATCCATAATAAAAATGCTTAAATAATAATTTTTTGTACACAAAATACTATAACTCATTGGCACAAAATTGTAGGTCATCAGGTAAAGTACTGTAAAAACAAACCTTTCATTTGCCTCCCTTTTGGCAACCTTGTCTTTCTCCATTTTCTCTTCTTCATCCTTAGCTCTCTGGCGAGCAATTAGTCTCTCTCTGACTATCGCTCTCCTTTTCACAGCAGCATCTGTCATATGCTTAGTTCTATCAAAATCCACATCTATGTCACACCATTCAGATATGTCATCCTTCTTCTTTAATAACTTCCGTCCCCTCAAAGCATCCATGCACCGTACGAAACCTACATACTCGCTGAACTGTAAGTAGCCTTCAAAAAACACAGATGATACCACAGCAGGAACGGTGATTCCTCTCATGGCTTCCTTCATTTGTCTTCTGAATGGGTCAGAAACTGGCACGTCAACTTGCCTTATTGTGCCAAACTTTTCAAACACTTTTTTAAACATGGCCTCAGTTGGTACAGCATCATTGTTAGTGTCTCGCTCATAAATGAACCAACTGATTGGTAAATTTCTTATGTGGATAGTATCAGGTCTTTCACCTGGTTTCATTTCATCCATGTCGGTAGCATCTCGAAAATAAGAATCCCACATATGTCTACTGGGAAAGTCGGACTTTGCCTCGGAGACTTTCACTTTTAACTGTTCTGGGTAATCGTTTAACTGGACAATACGATTGTCCAGCCGAGCCAGCACCCTCTCGAGTTTTCCACAATTTTCCAACTCTGCGTCGAACCTTATCACTTCAGAACTATGCTTTGACACTTTCAACACCGAAAACGAATCAGGTAGGATCATTTTTCGTAATTTTTCCGTCAATTCCCAATTCGATATCGACTTGCCGTAAACCTTGTGAACAGGAAGCTGAACAGAAATATTAAGCTTTGCGAAAGACTTAAGATACAAACGCTGTGGTAAATACAAAACCACAGCGTCTGAGCTATCCCTACACACTTGAATACTCATATTGAAAACATAAAATAATCAATGATTCTAAAATAATCTTGAATAGAGAAGTAAATTAACCCTAAATACTAAATTTAACAATAGTTATAAAATTAAAAGAATACTATATTACAATAAATGCTACGGAAAATGTTATGAACACAAAAGAATAATGAATTTTTTGAAATGACCAGAGCGCTTAGCAGAATCAGCTCCCATTATAGATGTCCCTGTTTTATCGATAATTATTAGAGAGAAACGTAATAAAATCCATTCACAAATCTAAAACAATACTATTAGAAAATATTAAATTTTTAAGTTTTTTTCAACATGTCACAATGTCAATGACACTACGAACGACACAGAATAACTATCAATGAAACCCGGTATGGGTTACCGACAGAATAAGAAAAAAAGATTTTTATATTTAATTTTTTTTATATAAAAATATTAAATTGTACATTTCTTTTCAGTCATCATATATAGCTTTTCAATATATAAATATCAAAAGCAGAGAGGACAAGTTTTCAGACTACAAAAATAGTTACAGATTACGAAAATATTTGTGAAATGTTTTGACCTGAGCTTTTGTTTAGTGGTTTAAGTTGTCAATAATGTTGATAATGATGTATATTGCCGCGTTGTCGACTAATTCACAAGAACCTCTGTATGGAAGTATTTAAATCTTAGAACACGAAAACTAACTCAGCAAACCTATTCCGCGTGCCACGAGCAGATTTTCCCATATTATTGTTAGAAGAAATGCTTTTCCTCTCTTACCCAACTAGTGATACTTTACAAATCGGTCATTCGCCCTGTTCTAACTTAAGCGTGCCACGTCTTCGCGCAACCTGCTTGCGTTATATCCTTGTTCGATTTCAGACACTGCAGAATCAATTTATGCAACACAGGACACTTCGCGCATCCTCGACCTTATACTTCCGATTTTAACTAAGCTCTGCTTGTGAGTTGTAGTTAGAAACGTCCTGGATGATCCGTACGATGAGAAGACTCGCTCAATTTAGATTTCAACAAAGCGTCCGTTACGCCCATCGAAACGGCGCGATAAAACCCATTCTTTTTTTATAAACCTGTTGGAGCTGTCATCGTTTTATAGGCATTTTAAGCAATGTAAGGAGTGTTGCTGGAGTTTGTTCGGCCTCTTACCTTTAAAGCTAGTTACTGATTGAATGTATTAAGTTTCCTGATAAAAGCTATCAATCACTCATCTCATATGGTATAAGAATCATATACGAAGAATATATGATTTAGAACTAGAACGAAAGTACTTAATGATGATATCGAATATTGATACCGGAAATATTGAAAAAGGAACAGGTCCCATAGTGGTCATCATAGACAAAGGTTTGCCACATTGACAAATAAAGGGTATAAAATAAATAAAAGATTGTGTACAATTTTTTATTTGTTAAACAGAACTTCAAAAGATGCTGTTCTGAAAAACCTCTGCAATTTACAACTGACAAATTATATATCAAATAGATCGATAGACTTAAAACTACGTCATAAATAAGTTAGCATTTAATTTACACAGCACTGTGTTACATATTAGAGTTAGAAATAAATGTAATAGCCTTCAGTGTACATAGGTTACCCTTAGTAAATTTAAATTAATACAATACATAATGAAGACTATTACTAGATAAAATATGGTCCAAATGGAACCCAAACGGCAAGCAAAGATTTCATTATGCTTAGTGCATAATAAAATCTATACTTGATCACTTACATGTAGGTACCAACACTAAAAAAATATTTGTAATATATTACAAAGAGTTATATAATTTTAATATTTGTAACTGGTTAAGTGAAACAATTTGGTTTGTAGCAGTTTGCTTTAAAAATGCAAATGATGTGATAGCTATGGATTTGTGCGCTTACTGTATGCTACTATGGGAACCGTAATGGCATGGTTTGTCAAAGCCTCTTGGATTGTCTTATTCAAAATATTTTTTACAAATAATAGAAATAGGTATTTGACAAGTGATCAGCGCCTCTGAAGAAAATTCACAACACCAGAGGAGTTGCCAATAATAGGCTTTCTTTTAGGTTTCAAATTGTAAGTTCGTAAACTTGCTGCCGACAGTCACAATAATGATTCGAACAATTACTTAAAACCTTTCTCATATAATAGTAACTAATCCATTTTAAATATAGTAATTCATTTGCAGTATAATTATTTATTAATTTTCCCCCACTAAATATGTTTAAAAAAGTAAGCTTTTTTGCCAACAGTTTCTTTTTCATATTAAACACCAATATATTTTAAACTTATGGTTGTATTATAATATACTTATAAAATATTAAAATTAACAATTTTGTGATCTTAAATTGTGATGATAAATGAAGGGTATATATCGCTTTTAATCAATGTGCACAATCTACCTAAAGGTAATTTACCTCCAGGTAAATTTTGTGCTTAAGTGTTACTGTAAGCCGATAAATGTCTATAATAATTAATTAAGCAAGTCAAGGCATACAATATTATTTCGATATATCTTCGATGAAGAAAATAAAGTGGCATATTTCTAGTAATACCAGGTCACATATATCTTAAGTGAATACATACATGCAACAAAAGCAATTTTCTGCTATAGTTTATATTGAGAGACCCATTTCCTGTCAAGCAGTCTATGGCTCAGTGGTATCAAATTTCAACATGCTGTTCAAGCAATATGTCTAACAGGCTGTAATAAGCTATAAAATAATGGTTATTTAGTGATACTTGCGCTTAGGTACTGATAAAACTATTACATATAATTTCTATATTATCATTAAAAATTCTAGGTAATGTTTAAAAATTCGGAGCACGGCCTCATGATAAAAGGAAAAGTTACATTATTAACATATTTAAAAATAAAAATTATTAACATTATCCAGTTGTCAAAATAATAATTTCGTACATCCTTTATCATGTTTTTTTATGTGGCAAACTATCAGTTTATTTAACATTTTTAATTTTACTTATTAAAACTAGAAAATAAGATAAAAATTTTCTTTCTAAACATGCTTGTAAAAATAAAAAGCTCGTTTTTTAATCCATCTGGGGCAGGTAGATGGTGCTATTTTTTTTTCTCTGTTTCATGAGGCCCGAATTTTGACCAATTATAAGCCAATATTGCTATATATTAACAACATAACACAAATTTTAGAATGATTCTATAAGTTAACAAATGTCTTAAAATGCAAAGAAAATCACTACAGGAGATAATTTAATTAAAATTTCACCATTGCACCATTTCTTTTAGATCGTTTTTCAACTAAGAAATAATAAAAAAAATAAAATTCTCAGTCTTCTATTAAATAGTTGTTGTAGATCGTATCAAGGTAGATCTCCAGATTTACAAACTTTATGATACAATATTTACAATTATGGAAAAATTGACATAACTATACTATATTAACATAAATCTCGTCCATAGTGAATTTACATGTTAATGCACTTAGGTCAAATATGAAGATAAGTGTTCTGCATACACCACTAACTCTACAGTTCAAGCCATCACCACCACCATGACAAACATTCAATCATGGATACATTGTTTAACACTTCACTGATTATCATCTAACATATAACTATATTTGCACTGATGGAGTATTTTGTCTCATAGTCCACTTGTATCACAAACTTGCAATGTAACTATGCACTAAATACACATTTCCTGACATCTTATGTGTTTCATACGTCAAGGTCGTTAGCCAATTAATAAATTTTGCATGATTTCTTGCATCAATGATTCTCTTAATAGACCTTTGTTTAGTAAAAAAAAAAAACACTGCCCTATTGGTTGTAAACACAACTGGCAGTATATTTGGTAAAAATTCTGGAATCACTTCTGCACTTCTGGGGTGTACAAGGAAGCTATATACTTCCTCTTCATTGACTGAGAAAATGTGAGAAAGTTCAACTGTTTTAAGTTTAACTAAACCAAAGGGTTCTCAGTTGGCACGTGTGCGCTTGGCGTGCGGGGGGTGCGCGTGCGCTGGTCGGGGCGACTGCTGCTGCTGCGCGTGCTCCTCCCCAGTCAGTCCAGAGCGCAGCATGTACTTAAACTGCGGCATGTGCTGCATCACATCACGGATCTGTACCAGAGCCATCCCGTTCTCGCCGGCGGCGGCAGATTTACATTTGCCAGAATTGCGGAGGACCTGAAGTTGGGTGCTGAAAATAATTAAATATATAATCCTTAACCCACTTGTTACTATTATTTAATTTTACTGTTATTTTTGTTACGTTTATATAAATATAATATATAATTTTAGGAAATGTAATTTAAAAAAAAACTAATTTTCATGAAATGATTGCAAAAAAAGGTTTTATTTAATAACTTTAAGCTTTGAACTAACAAAGCAAATGAATTTTACAAGCGTTGGTAGCGAGCAATTTAAGCGGATAAAGAAACAGCACTTACGAGTTAGGTCTATACAGAGAGAGCCCCAGCGCGTCAAGCATAGCGCGACACGTGGCAAGCGACACTCGCGGGAAGAAGTGGCTGGCTAGATCCGGTAGCGTCATCAGCAGGTCCGTATACTGGTATGGCTTCGCGTTGATGCAAGGAACCATCGTATTCTCCACCAGCGCTTTTTGTACCTGCAATCAATATAACTTTTGTTACTAATAAAATAGGCATCCAAGTGAGTAATATCACCATGGAATTTTTGACATAGGCAGATCGTATCTACTTTGCTACAGCTTGAAGTAGCCTCTCTAGCACCAACATCCATTACAACGAAAATGTTCCACCAGCGTAATATCCTAATCTTGTGGTAATATGAAACACACGTTGGGTAAATATGCATATTCATTCACGCTTAAATTTGTAAAGTACTTGAATACGTACTGTAAACACGGCATAGCACTGTGTACAGATTTGTAAACTTGAGTGCTAAGCACAAGTTCTAAACAGTCACGAACTTTGGCAACTATAGTGCCAACGAAATCATACTGTTATAGGTTTGAAAGTATGGAGGTTTGTTACTTAATTACGCCAAAATGGCATAACGGATTGGAATGAAATTTGACATAGAGATAGATTATACTCTGGAGTAGCACATAGGCGTTTTTATTTAACCTTTCAATCTTTTTACAAACCATCCTCCGGTACCCTGGGTGGGCCCAGAGGGATGTGTGGGACTCGGCCTGGGCGACTTCTACCCACTAAACCTTCTGCGAATGCCATCAGCTGTTATGAGCGGGGTGCCCCGGATCTGTCAGCAACAGGGCACCTTTCATCTCAACCTTCCTTAATAATCGGTATAACCATACATCGGTAGATGGGGCGTTAGTTGAACATCAATTACCTTATACGGCGTATGGCTGCCAGTTATACTGATGTCTGGTATTGGAGTGAGCCTTTTGCGGACGTCCACCGAGTGCGAGGTTGAGTGGCCATTCATTGTCCCAGTAACCTGCGGCGGCACACTGCGACAGAAACATTACCTTATAAGTATAACATCTAACACATGAATTGTATTCACAGTGGAGCGATCATGTGGAGAAATTATGTGTTAATTCATTCACCTAATAAATAAATCACTTAATGATGTATGTAACTATGTTTATATTGAAAGTGACCGATGGGATTTGTAGGGGCACACCTAGATGGAGGTATATCGATAAAATTTACCTACTTAATATAAGTATGTGTTAAAAAAAATGTGTTGTTTATATGTTTGACGTAATAGTTTCACGCATTGAAGGGTGTTAGCATAATTTCCTTATTTATCTCCACCTTTTTCATTGTTAACTTGATAACGAATTAAAGTGGAGATTACTGAATATTTGGTGACACGTGTCTGCCACTGTATAAAATTTAAAGGAATCTTGGTAATACTAAATAGTCACCAAGGTCAACGAAGCATTTGCAAGTCGACAAGAAATTATCGCGAATTTAACTGTCCACCAGGACTTATAAAAGATTTACGATGGAAGCGAATTCGTGGTGATCTCTATCCCCGGTTGAATCAAACCTTTAATACAATCTGTTTTTAGTTCTAACAGGGCTGTATAATTACGCTTTGTATGCAATAAATGTCGACAGGTCTCTCTAAGGACAGTGGC
Source organism: Meandrusa payeni (assembly GCA_029286785.1). Classification (NCBI taxonomy): domain Eukaryota; kingdom Metazoa; phylum Arthropoda; class Insecta; order Lepidoptera; family Papilionidae; genus Meandrusa; species Meandrusa payeni. Next base: position 1,190,230 of record JAGSMX010000007.1, on the reverse strand, counting down.
GCAGATTTCACATGTAGTCTGTTCGATCACCGCCAAATCAGGCTTGCTCTTAACAAGTTTATCGATACCGACAAAGGTGATAGAACGCCTGAATGCTTTGAGTTGCCACGGCTCCGACCTGATATAAGTAAATTGCAATAATGATAGTAGCATGAAAACATTTCGAAAAAATTTGTACGACATGACTTTATATGTAAACAAAAATCGAATTACGGAGTTAGGTTAGCAATCTTTTTTGGAACGAAGTTCCTCACGACAGGTTTGGTTGCTGCGCGACCGAACTGATAAAATGTAAGACTAAAACCGTAAGAAAAATATATAACGGAAGTGCTATAGTCGTATACGCGGCGGCCGATAGCGCGACTATTAAGCACGTAGTTCTACTCCCTGATCACAGGTGGCGCTTTAACGAATACTAATTACAATTAAAAGTTACGGGAAAATTTCCCATGTTTTCGCTAATAATGCCTTTTATTAATCCCTTGGGAGTTTTCAGTGACGTTGTATTGGTCGTTTTCAGTGTCTGGAAATGGCGAAAATTCATTATTGCAAATCTTGTAACTTCCATACTATACAATGGAACTCCGTTCCTAATCTCGTGTCCTATGAGACCGTATCATTTTTAAAATTATGCATATAAAATGCATTAAATCAATAAAAGACATTACTCACACAAACATGCCTTTGATACATATACATACATAAGGTAGCTTAGTAACTATGATAAATATTTACTGACAGATAATATACAAATAGTGATGTATGGATTAAAGTCGAATTTCCACTACAGAGCGACACAGTACGATATAATGATGGAAGCTTCGCTTAATGTCTTTAGGTGAGGAGATTAATGTAATCCTCATGCACACTTCAGAGGTTTCCACACGGGAACCCCTGCGTTAAGTCTCATAATATACGTGCAGACAGAGCTCCAAGTTCCTTTGGATAATATAAAAGCAACACAACAATTTGCAAAAAAAATATTGCTTAATTTTATATATTCTTTTTAAATTTGTTGATTACTTTTTTTTAGGTACATAAAAGTATTTGGATAATTTAGTATATTAGAAAATAAATAACGTAAAATAATAGAAATCAAACAAAAAAATAGTAAATAGTATTAAGTAAAGTAAAATAAAAAAGTTTTTAATTGGTATAGGTCATTTTTATTATTCAATTCCCATCATTAAATTTTATTTTTCTATTTAATCGACGACATAATAAATGTGAATTACAAATATGAATGTCTTACGATTGTGAAACTTCACCCTTTCTGTTAGTAAAGCATCAAGTTGAACACGCTGTTTTTTAATCTAGATTTTGCCGATACTCTTTACAGTATTTAGAATCATTTTTAATAGTAGCATGCACCGTGCATTCAATATTGCGCTACTAAAAAAATAATTAACATGAAAAAAAAAAAATGAAGTCATGTAACACCAGGTAGGAACGAAGTTCCTTCAGATAATATGGAACCAAAAATGCCTAATTTAAAATATATTTTCTTGATTTTTTAAATTATGCATATAAAATGCATTAAATTAATAAAAGACATTACTCACACAAACATGCCTTTGATACAGATATATACATAAGGTAGCTTAGTAACTATGATAAATATTTACTGACAGATAATATACAAATAGTGATGTATGGATTAAAGTCGAATTTCCACTACAGAGTGACACAGTACGATATAATTCTTCCACAATAAAATGATGGAAGCTTCGCTTAATGTCTTTTGGTGGGGAGATTAATGTAATCCTCATGCACACCTGAGAGGTTTCCACACGGGAACCCCTGCGTTAAGTCTCATAATATACGTGCAGGCAGAGCTCCAAGTTCCTTTGGATAATATAGAAGCAACACAATTTGCAAAAAAAATATTGCTTAATTTTATATATTCTTTTTAAATTTGTTGATTACTTTTTTTTAGGTACATAAAAGTATTTGGATAATTTAGCAAATTAGAAAATAAATAACGTAAAATAATAGAAATCAAACAAAAAAATAGTAAATAGTATGAAGTAAAATAAAAAAGTTTTTAATTGGTACAGGTCATTTTTATTATTCAATTCTCATCATTAAATTTTATTGCTGACACTATTGGCTTGTGGTTACTAAATAAGATACATACTGTAGCTATTCAAATATGTTGAATAAACAGCATCAATAGTAATACCATATCTCGTTGTAATTTTTTTTGAATAGTTAAAATTTTGATGAATTTCTTTTACCACTGAACAATTCCATATGCCATCAAAGTAATTTGGCATGATAAACTATTTGAGATTCTTCTAATGTAGTTTTTCACGACAATTAGCCTCTTGGTCACGACTTATAGAATCAAAGATCACATCATTAGCTGTTGAAATTATTTCAGCATCTTCTTTGGTAATAAATTTGGTTTCAATAATTTGAAATTCAGCCTCTTCCAATGGATCTCCGTTGTCCATCTTAGAATATTAAGAAATACATTTGTAAATGTTGCCAGAAATAAGGTCCCAAAATATTTGTTTTAACTGGCTTATATGTTGCTTGTCTTCAATCTTCAATAAAAATATCACGTATGACAACAAAAAAATCAGTTTAACCTCTCCCGGTAATTGTTTTTAGCGCATGTCAATTTTGGGACTTCTGCATTGATGCTTATTTCATCAATGATCTGAATGTAACGATTCATTTGGTAAAGGTAACATTTTTGTTGGAATTTTAAAAGCTGTAGGAACTGTTATACCATCAATCGCCAGAGCAGCTATTTCAGTTCAAGCTCAAGTTATGTAAACATTGCAATTCCCAGTAAATCTGTTGTAAATTTCCATTATAAGTTTATTGACAAAAGTCTTACCATATCTAATAACAAGAATTTTGATAAAATTTTTAAAGTAGCTGCATACATGATTCGATGCGATCAGTCGAAATTTTGTTTCGTATCTCATAATTCTTTGTCTTTCTGTGCATCAACCAACTTGATTTTTTTTTTCTGAAATTAAAATATTAAACATTTAAAAGAGTTGCTTTACATCGTCGATTGAATAGAAAAGTGATATTTTTCAAAATTAGATTCTTACTAAAAAGCGCCTACTGTAAACAATATTTTTATATGAATAAAATACACTTTAAGAAATTAAACGTGAAGCTCACTAGATGCCCCAAGAAAGTGTCTCTTATCCATTTAAAAATATTGTTAACAGTAGGCTCTTTTTAGTAATAACCTAATTTTCTGAAAATTTTGGAAAATTTTATTTTTCTATTTAATCGACGACATAATAAATGTGAATTACAAATATGAATGTCTTACGATTGTGAAACTTCACCCTTTTCTGTTAGTAAAGCATCAAGTTGAACACGCTGTTTTTTTTTTGGGACATATATGTATTGAGGGCATTTAGTATAAATATAAAAATAAAATAATTTAAATTAATAAGTTAAATAAAAACGTGTTTCTTTATATTTTTGTATTCGACAATATAAAGATACATACTGTAGCTATTCAAATATCTTGAATAAACAGCATCAATAGTAATACCATATCTCGTTGTCAATTTTTTTGAATAGTTAAAATTCATCAAATTTCCCACTGAGCCATTCCATAAGCCATCAAAGTAATTTGGCATGCCAAACTATTTGAGATTCTTCTAATGTAGTTTTTGACGACAATTAGCCTCTTCACGACTTATAGAATCAAAGATCACATAATTAGCTGTTGAAATTATTTCAGCATCTTCTTTGGTAATAAATTTGGTTTCAATAATTTGAAATTCAGCCTCTTCCAATGGATCTCCGTTGTCTATCTTAGAATATTAAAAAATACATTAGTCTGTAAATGTTGCCAGAAATAAGGTCCCGAAATATTTGTTTTAACTGGCTTATATGTTGCTTGTCTTCAATCTTCAATAAAAATATCACGTATGACAACAAAAAAATCAGTTTAACCTCTCCCGGTAATTGTTTTTAGCGCATGTCAATTTTGGGACTTCTGCGTTGATGCTTATTTCATCAATGATCTGAATGTAACGATTAATTTGGTAAAGGTAACATTTTTGTTGGAATTTTAAAAGCTGTAGGAACTGTTATACCATCAATCGCCAGAGCAGCTATTTCAGTTCAAGCTCAAGTTATGTAAACATTGCAATTCCCATCGTTGTCAGTAAATCTGTTGTAAATTTCCATTATAAGTTTATTGACAAAAGTCTTACCATATCTAATAACAAGAATTTTGATAAATTTTTTAAAGTAGCTGCATACATGATTCGATGCGATCAGTCGAAATTTTGTTTCGTGTCTCATAATTCTCTGTCTTTCTGTGCATCAACCAACTTGATTTTTTTTTTCTGAAATTAAAATATTAAACATTTAAATGAGTTGCTTTACATCATCGATTGAATAGAAAAATGATATTTTTCAAAATTATATTATTACTAAAAAGCGCCAACTGTAAACAATATATTTATATGAATAAAATACACTTTAATAAATTAAACGTGAAGCTCACTAGATGCCCCAAGAAAGTGTCTCTTATCCATATAAAAATATTGTTAACAGTAGGCTCTTTTTAGTAATAACCTAATTTTCTAAAAATTTTGGAAAATTTTATTTTTCTATTTAATCGACGACATAATAAATGTGAATTACAAATATGAATGTCTTACGATTGTGAAACTTCACCCTTTTCTGTTAGTAAAGCATCAAGTTGAACACGCTGTTTTTTTAATCTAGATTTTTGCCGATACTCTTTACAGTATTTAGAATCATTTTTTTTAATAGTAGCATGAACCGTGCATTCAATATTGCGCTACTAAAAAAAATAATTAACATGAAAAAAATAAAAAATGAAGTCATGTAACACCAGGTAGGAACGAAGTTCCTTCAGATAATATGAAACCAACAAAAAAATGCCTAATTTAAAATATATTTTCTTGATTTTTTTTTAATTTTCCCGTTTTTTTTGGGACATATATGTATTGAGGGCATTTAGTATAAATATAAAAATAAAATAATTTAAATTAATAAGTTAAATAAAAAACGTGTTTCTTTATATTTTTGTATTTGACAATATAAAGATACATAAATAAATAATAATTCGTCAAAGCGCGAATACTGTATACCCTGTATTCAGAGGCGAGAACTACGAGTTTAATTGTCACGCTATCGGCCGCCGTATAGCACTTCCGTTATATATTTTTCTTACGGTTTTAGTCTCACAATTTTATTCGGTTCAATACCCCCTATCTCCTCCAAACCTTCCGTAAAGGAACTTCGTTCCAGAAATAGAATTATTTAAAAATATACATATATATATGTTTGGAATTTAGAGCAAAAACTTTTTTAACTTTCTAAAAAATTGATTTAATAAACTCTTTTTATATTTTGCTGCAAATTCCGAAACATCACACATCTATAATAATGTAATATTGTACCTCTTTTGTTGATTTCTTTTTCGTTGCCGGAACTCTTTTTGACGCTGTGCATTAGTTTTTGGAACTATCTCGGTTCTAAAAAGTATTCAACATTATAATTTAATAAAAATTAAAAAAAAAACATTATAAAAGAATTTGGATAATTTTTTTAAAGGTATATAACCAGCATTAATGCGATCAGTCGAAACTTTTTTAATATTTTCATTATTTTGTATTTTTATATGAAAATAAAAAAAAATATTTTGCTTTAAATTCCGAATCATCACATTAATACATATGTATGCATGATTGTGTAACATATATTGTACCTTTTATGTTGATTTCTTTTTCTTTGCTGGATTTCTTTTTGAGGCTGTGCATTAGTTTTAGTAACTTTCTCGGTTCTAAAAATTATTCAACATTGTAATGTAATTATTTACATAAAAATAAAATAAAAACATTATAAAGGAATTTGGATAATAATATTAAAGTATATACAACTGCGTAGATGATTCAATGCGATCAGTCGAAGTTTCGTCTTCAGTCATAATTAATTCATCATCATTCTGTGCATCAACCAATTTGGTTTTTTTTCTGAAATTCAAATATTAAAGATATAAATAAGTTTCGTAATAAATGTGAATTACAAATATGAATTTCTTACGATTGTAAATCTTCATCCTCATCCGACTGTAAGGCATCAGATTCAACGCTCTGTTTTTTTAATCTAGATTTGTGCCGATACTCTTTACTGTATTCAGAATGGTTGTTTTTGGTAGTAGATGGTCCATTTAATATTGTGTTACTGAAAAAATACATTAACATGAAAAAATAAAAATTTATATCATATATATCTACATGGGGACGCTTCTTTTTTTTAAAAAATATATTTTCATTCCCCACACGAAATATTATTCTTAACTTAAACATTTCATTATCATCACCAAGATGAATACCCTTCTCATATACTTTTGCAAAATCTATTCGAAATCTTATGGGGAATTCTTTTTCTAATTTACAATATTTCGTGTATGAAGCGAAAAAAAAAACGGAAAAAAGAAGCATCCTCATGTTTATTTACATGTATATTTTTGTGTGTTTTATTGTTACCTTTCTTGATGATCTTTTTTTTTCAATTTTTGACGTTCCCTATACGCTTTTTGATACTCTGCATTTGTTTTTGGTGTTTTTTTGGTACTAAAAATTAATAAAAATAGAATGAGTAAAGAATATGATATATGTATATATATATATAGTGTGTATATTTGTTTGAAAATTACCGCAAAATCTTTTTTAAACTATCCAAAAAAAAATTCAATATACTTTTTTAATATTTTCATTAGTCTAACAGGGATCGGCAACCTTTTGAGTCGGAAGAGTCAAAATTATAATTTACATAAATCCAAAGTCTGTACAGAGCCACAAATTGTATTCTTGCTAACAATAAAAGGTACTTATATACATAAATAGGTACACATAGGCTCTTAGGTACATAAATAAAATTAGTACCAAAGAGCCGCATTTGGATCGCGAGACGCAGAATGCCGACCCGTGGTCTAAGAGAGTTTGTATTTTTATATGACAATAAAAATTATTTTGCTCCAAATTTCAAATTATCACACGCATTCCACACACTAAATATTAATCTAAATTAAAAAAAAGCAATTCCCATAGTAAGAAGCATCCATCGTTATCATGCAAGTACCTAATACGTTAATCAATTCGAAATCTTAGTGGGAATTCTTGTTTTTAATTTACAAATTGAAAAAAAAAAAAAAAAAAGTATAAAGTATTTCGTGTATGAAGCGAAAAATAAAATTGGAAAAAATCACCCTCATATGTATACATGTAAATACATAGATGTTTTTGTGTAATACAGTCAGTACCTTTCTCGATTTTGATTTTTTTTCATTTTTTGACGTTCTCTAAACGCTTTTTGATGCTCTGCATTTGTTTTTGGTCGTTTTTTAGTACTAAAAATTAGTAAACATAGAATTATTATTATTATTAATTACTAAAGAATATATTTGTATATATACTTCTTTGTAATTTAGAGCATAATATTTTTAACATTGTCAAAAAATATTTAATGACTTTTGAGATTTTTATAAAAAAAAATAAATATTTTGCTCTAAATTACGAATCATCACATATATATATAAATATGTTACACATATTGGTACCTTGTTTGTTGACTTCTTCTTCGGTCCTGGAACTCTTTTTGACGTTGTGCATTAGTTTTTGCAACTTTCACGATTCTAAAAATGATTCAACCTTATAAATATTAATATAATAATAAAAACAATCACTCAGGCATATCACTTCCGGTTGTTCTCATCTAGATAATGGTGAGTACTTGCACAGACATAACGTCGTTGCCAGAATTATTCACCAGCAAATTGCTCTTCGATATGGTCTTGTGGAGTCCGAGGTGCCGTACTATACACACCGGCGCCGGTTCTCGAAAATGGACATGCAACGCTCAATTGGGATCAATCTGCCATCATAGACAGGACTATTGGAGCCAATAACTCTGATATTATGCCGACACATCGATCGAACAGGCGGTGCTAGTCGATATTACGAAAGAATCACCAGTACCACGTCTTGGCTCACGAAGTGACCGTCATTTGGGTCGACGATCATTATCCCGATTGTCGTTTCTGCCAACGGACTTTTAGCGAAAAGCCTTAATGTATATCGTAATATTATTATATTCATAAACTAATACTTACGTTTTAATTTTATCGCGTTTATTAATTTTGCACTATTATCACTGGCAATTTCATTCACTTGTTAGTTCACTTGCCATTGTTACCATATTTCATATGGTATTGAAGATTTATTAACTATACGCGAAATAAACGTATTTATTTACGAGTAAAATGAATTCTTATATTCGTATACGCAATGTGCTTAAACAAGAAGTTCAAACATACGTCGTGGCAGAAGAAATATAAGGAAAGAATGACTTGAAAAACCCCACGGAATGAATTAAGGGCATATTATATATATATATAACTAAAACATGGGAAATGTTACAGTAACTTTTAATTTTAATGCGGCTGCATAGTGTTCGTTAAGGCGCCACCTGTGATCAGAGAGTTGAACTACATGTTTAACAGTCACGCTATCGACCGTCGTGAATAGGACCCTTCCGTTATATCATTTTCTTACGGATAAAGATTTTATCAGTTCGGTCGCGCAGCAACACCCCTATCTCCATAAAGAACATCGTTCCAAAATCAAGCAATATATTTTATTGCAAATTGTGTCGCTTCCACTGTCCGAAAAACTTCGTTCCTACCTGGTGTCTCAAGACACCACATCATTTTTCTTTCCAAAAATTTGGGCTACGCTATCTGATAGCTGTGCCACCTCTCAATTCGGTGAAAAAGGTTACTTTCGATTTTTACTGCTAATCTGTGTTGTTTTACCAAAAATCCGGATTACGCTGCCAATCAGATAACGCGAAGAGCAGATCGGGAAGTTTTATCCATTTGTGATTTACATAGTGTTTAATCTAATCTACGTATGCTGTATAGATAAGATAACACGCTAAACAATAATCCTTTACTGTTATTAATTTATCGATGTACCTGTACGCTTTCCTACATGTATCATGTATTTTTTTATAATGGTTAGTTTAAATGAAGAAAGAGCAGAAATAGGCTAGTGGCTAAACGGTCCGGCTTACCATCGATCTGATGGTCGCGGCTGGTATTCGAGTCACCTCGCAACAATTATTTTCCTTTTTCTCGATTAAGTATAAAAGTCACATCACTAGTGATGGGCTCACCACATGTCATATATATCTAAAGGATTTTAGAGTGATAATAAATGTTTATATTTATTAGCAAGTCTAGAAATGTCCGAGTCCTTTAATTTAGGATTCTATAACATTGTGGTACGTCTCCGTAGTGGTATTGATTGATCGAAAATCGAACCGGCTCCCCTGTTTCATATTGAACTCGATAAGCTTGGTGAAAAATGACTAAAAGGACGGATGCATACATTATCTACTTTGAAAGAATGCTAATTCTATCATCAATGTTTCTAACCAACTACAAAACTAACATTCTTGTTAACCAAACCAAATAAACTTGAGCTTGTACTAGGACATGGTTTACGTAAATAGTCGAATAGTAAATTTGAACCTAACCTTTAAAATCGACTTAATTTTAATCAAATTATAATCTATTTTAAATGCCGATTTACCACACAATCGGCAGTAAAGGAAAAGTTACATATGCCTGATGACATATATATGTATACATAGGCTATAATTGAAAGCTAACCTTGTTTACGTTTTTACAGACAGTACCGTAACGCTATAGGCTATTGACGCTTATACATCTAGATGGAATTTATGATAATTACATGTATTTTACGAATAACATTATTAATAATAACATCACTGTTTACTCTTTTTTTAGAAAAGAACTAAAAAAAGCAAACGATTGTGAAGAGGAGACGGAGTACAGAGTGTAAGATACCCCTTCACTGTGTCACGTTACACATACTGTCACTGTTTGAAGAATAAGTTAGAAGTAGACTTTTAAATTTAGGTATTAGTCATACATATAAAAATATGAGTCATTCGCTAGAAATTTGTGCACGACGTAATGCGATAGGCTCACCACCGGTCTCTATCTAGGGTTAAAAGAACTTGCGAGTCAATTATTAAGTCTGAGTTTTAGATGTATCTTTGTACGGTATTGAAAAAAATGTCTTTTTAAAAAAAATGAAGAAGCGTGATGATTTATGTGTGCGGTGTGCGCTTATTGCAATTAATATACAAGCTGCTCCTATAAACAGATTATAATGTACAAGCATGCTCACTTCATGGTGGTGGTGTTGGCAGTGCTCCTCACCAGAGGTGGGGGTGGCTGCTGGGTCATCGCCATTGTTATTGAACTGTTCGGAAACTGCAACCAACGACAAACAAACATATTTCACCATACGAATGCCAACAACCATACGCAAAAATAATATACAAATTAAAACGCTACATGCCCGTGGTACCCCCTCCCCGACTAGTTGCATTCTATACCTTTGAATACATGACATATTCTTTAACGTTTTAAGCCAGTGATTCTCAACCTATTTTTTTTGCGGCAAAAAAATTACTTATCTATATAAGATAATATAAATGTGCGAAGTAATTACACAATTAATATTACGTTTACTAAGTGATTAATTACAAGTTAATGTTATGATGACATATACTAACATTATTATATGTCTAAAATTTGGCGGCACACTTTTAGAATTTTTGCACGCGGGACAGGGGTTGAGAATTACTGCTTTTGATTGGAAAGCGATTTAAGTAAAATAATAGCTCTATATAGCAAATTATAGAGAAAGCGGCATACGTTTTTACGTGGCGACTCAAAGTGAGCTCAGACACCACAAGCTAGTATATCGTTTAGCTGGATGTTAATATTGAAGCTGTTTATATGGATTTGAAATAAAAACAAATTGTGTCGATCTAGATCTGCTGTTTGAACCTAAAAGTATATGTGTGTATTGTAGTGATTTCTTTGACGAGACATGATTTATGTGCACGCCGTATAGCTAGCTATACGAGGTAATAAGATAGTACCAAAGTAATAAGATATTGCGAGCGATTTAGGTTTTGTCGGCTGTAGACTTACGACTATAATCCGATTGTGGCTAAATTGTGAGATCATAGGTAGAAAAGGTTTTCCTAGATGTGATTGTCGATTGCACAAATTAGACTGTTACGTAACAACCAATACTTGTTAGGCAGTTTTGTTTTCTGCATGTATTTTTAATTGCTGAGCGTTAAAGATTATTATATTCCAAAGATAATTGTTCTGAAAAGACATAAAGGCTATATAAATATATATCCCCTATGGAGGTTCAGATTAAGCGACCTAAGAGCTCTGCCACCTCTCAATCCGGTGAAACTGTTGCGGTTCTTCTCTAGTCAATAAACGTAGGTTCGTCACAAAAAAAAGGATATTTACGAGCAAAAACAAAAACCGACTTCAATTCGAATCAGACGTTAAAACGCTTAAACGCGCAGGCTTCGCCGTTGTATTTCGGGTTTTAAAATCTTTATTTCTCATAAGAATAACTATTCACTTACATAACAAATTTACAAATAATTCTAAAAAACAATTATACATATTCGGGCATCTACAGACAACATATATATAACAACGACATACAGCCTCGTACACCGTAGACGAGTGGCCTGCGTCTCAGTTTTTTATCGGGTGCATTTCGGCGAGTGTGTCCCCTTTCCATCACAGAACGACTAGCGCGGCGAGCAGTACCACCCTTACGTCGTAGACATTCCATCAATACGCACGAAGCGGTTTGCCTCCACCTTCTTTATGCGATCGGCTAAGGAATGGAACTCTCTGCCGCGTTCAGTCTTTCCTCACGGGTACAATCTGGACACCTTTAAGTCCAATGTGAACAGACACCATATAGGCTCACGTGCTCCAACCTAGGCTTCATCTTCGCCTTCCATTAAGCAAGATAGAAGCCAAACGTGAGCCTATTTAGTATAAAAAAAAAACTTTAATTTAACCGACGAGGACAAAAAATCTTATTCGCGTATACATTATAAGAGGAAATAAAATAAAGGTAGAAAAAGTAATTCATTGAAACCGCGAGTATGTTTCTAAATTGCTCAAGGAATAGTAAAATTTGTATATAAAGTTATAAGGTGCTCAGAGCTTATAAAATATTTTTTTAAGTAATTTTTTAATATAGTATTGATTTAGACTCTCTTTCATATTTCGGTAGTTTGTTAAAAATTTGGAACCTTCGTACATATTTTTTTAAAGGAATTATTGTAGGAATATTACGAAATAGAAGTAAAAAAGTACAAAAAAGAAGGAACCTAAACAAACTCTCATCAAACTACTCTTAAAGTACATCCTTTCCAATAAAAAAATGAATCGTCGAAATCTGATGGCGTGATATAGAGTTATTTTTCCATTTGTCGTGCATATAAATAATGCAAATTTAACCCTTATCGTTTTCTCATGGACGCCATTGTCATATTTTGTCAATAAGGTATTGGAACCACTCTGGAAGCACGAGCTTCAAATAAAAAAAAATCATCCAATTCGGTTGACCCAGTTGAAAGTTATGAGGTAACAAATATAAGAAAAACAGGCATGAGAACCTCCTCCCTTTTTGAAGTCGGTTGAAAAGCTAAAAATGCAATCGACAAGTTCGGACGACCTTGAAGTAACGTGAGCTAGCAATGAAATTACTTAGTTTTAATGAATCTAGAATCGATTTTATGTGTGTTCGATTTTCATTTTGGGTTTCGAGAACAGTTTTCTAAGAAAAAAAAATCATGTGTTACGTAAGACAAACGGTGCCAAGGCAGTGGCCATAAACATGCCACACAATAAAACTGTTGTTTCCTTGAATTATACGTCCTTTGTGTTTCCCTACGAACCGGTTATAAAATGATTCATTACAAATCAATATATTTCCAGCAGATGACTTACGTGAGTTGGGAGGAATTATAGGCCCTTAGATCGTGTTGCCCTGTTGATTAGAGAGAGTATTCATGACACGAAGTGACTTAATACCGATCTTATATCGGCGCCTTTTAGTTTCTACGACTACTTCTTCTAACAAAGTGGCATTTAAAGTTCAGCTTTCGATGTCGCCACCTATCCTTAAAAAGCAACCAACCGATAGTCCAGTCCTCTCGGGCACCCACCGATGGACCCTTGTGTAGAGACAAATCATAGAGGTTCAGGCTAAGCGTCCTAAGAGCTTTAGCGTCCTCTCAATCCGGTGAAGCAGTCACGACGACTGTTTTGGCACACATGCGTGGGGCGATAAAAAAAGGGTTAGACCTTTGACCTTCTCTCAGCGGGCGAAACAGAATAAATTCCTCCACTTTGCCTGGGTACTCAAAGATACCAAGATGCGTTAGCTTATTTAAGCGATTACAAAGACTGCTGCGGTGGTGGTACCACTGAGGAACGTACGGTATCTTTTATACTATATCTAAACCTTCCTCTAACTATAACACATGCATCATATAATGGTTATTTCGTTGTATATCTGACGAAATCCTTACGGCACTATAATACAAGATGTATTGTACTCAGTTGATGTTTTATGTGTTGATGTGGTGAAATTGAGAACATAATCATATCGTAACGTTCTAGAAACTAAACATTGAGCTATAAAAAAATATAAGCTAAGAAATATATACGAAGGGTAATTACTATACGATGTTAGCTTTATGTATTGTGGACTTATCACTTAATATTAATGCTTATTTGGTGCTCCTTCGACATATCCTGATCAGGAAGGATACGATACAGCAAAGAAACTCAGCGCACTAATAAAATTTCTCACCTCTACCCAAATTCGAGTCCGATACAAGGGGTTTTGGGCTGGGGGTTACACATAAATGGCTTTAACTGCTTAACGAACCAAGGTATCGTGGGGTATTTCTATTGAATGAAACTAATTACGGGGGTCTACCCGTCACCAAGGGTGCACAAAAAACTCGAAACGTGGGAAATATAAAACTGATATAGTGTATTTTATCGCCATTTAATTTTGATTTAGAGCAGTGGTGGGCAAACTACGGCCCGCGGGCCAAATCTGGCCCGTTAAAGCGTTTCATCCGGCCCGCTAAGTGTTTTTGAGTTAATATTTATATGTGTTTTTAGTTATATCAGTAGTGTTTATAAGGTTTACAACCTTTTAACATTTTAGGTTTGTTTAAAAAACGTCGTAAATTTTTACGTAAAAAGACAAAAAGAATTGCCACCAGCAATTTGTGTAGCTAAATTATCCATTAATTTTTTCGTTAAAAAGATTTAATAAATTAAAAGTTTTTTTCGGTAAAATTTAGGCCCCTTTAATTATTTCTTTTTACAATTGGTGGCCCGCCAACCAAAAAGTTTGCCCACCACTGATTTAGAGCATGTTAGAAGTCCTAGCGACTTTGCTCGCCGCTCTCACTTTGACTGCTGTTTGAAAAAAGACGTTTATGCAAAAAAATATATCGATATATTTTTCGGTGCAATATATCGTAATGTTGTATCGATAGTATGTCATATACAGTATAAATATAGCGATATTTTCGGTATGGTATTTATTGTTTCTATTTAAGTAGCCCAAAAAAAACAGATTATAAAATGAATACAACTTGTGCTGCCATCGCGGAAGAGTAAAAGTGTAGTAACATACATACGATATTTGGTTATCGGATGAAATAAGTAGATTTAAATATCAATATTAGATGATTCAATAATATCCGATTGAAGCGATATATCGCGTTCATATATCGATATTTTATTCAACATCGATATCAGATTTCGGCACTCCTACCCCTGCCTATTTAACGTCGACCAGCGCCTTCTAGAGCCCTCTACAAATCACTACTGCGGTATACATTTTATTTGTCATTCATCGCATCATTGGCTAACGGTTTAAAGTACGGTCTGCGGTGACGTAGGTTCGAATCCACCATCCGAATTTTGACGTGAAACAGTCTTAGCACAAGCTTTAGCTTAGTTGGAATGGTTAACAAGAATGTTAGAAATATGTGTGAAAGAAAATTGTTAGTATGCTTATTAATAAAAATCCTATATTTGTTCGAAAATAAACCTCTCGTTTCATATTTTATCCATATCATCCAGGCAAGATGGTCAAGAGAATATACTCACAACCAATGGCTTAAAATATACACTTAGAATACAGACGAATTGAGAACCTCCTCCTTTTGAAGTCGGTTGAAAGTTTACTCTTTCAAGTCTTTATTATTTGTATATCTTTGAGTATAGACTGTTAACCCATCACCACCAAACCCAGGTCGTCTCTCGTGACATTAAGTATGTGAATATTTCGGTCAATATATGATCTGCTGTGATATAGCATGCCGATTTTTTATTAAACATAATCTCAAAATGGTCTAAAAATATGATAAAATTTTACCCTCGCCAGGCAAATGTAAATTTGATGAAGACCATTGCTTAGCAGTGGGATGTAGAACAAAACCGATAATGACAAATTAGACCACGAGACTGATGTAAAACTTCTAACCTCCATCTATATGTATGTGTATTATGTATTATATGTACATAAAATATAGTATATATACAATTGTTCATGAGAGAAACAAAATGTGTGCTCGCATGTCAGTCTTGCTCCTACAGGGTGATACAAACAAAGGACTGCACTGTGTTAGAAATACGAAATATAAACTAGCTATGAGAGAAAGAAAATATGTGCTCGCATCTCCTCTCGCCCCTACAGTAATATACGAATCGTAGCTCTCTCTATCTAAATAACTAATCACACTTTACGTAACACTCTCATCAGGTCACTACCAAATTCAAGGGTGCGTTTTACTTTAAAAACTTGTATTAACGGAGACTGACTTTCGTCTCACATGTAATTAGTAAGTTATGTATGCTGTACATATTTATGGAGTAGAAAATAGACGATAACTTAAGAATGCATCTATTCGGGGAGGGACCAAATGTTTGAATATGACGTACACAATAAACATTAATACCTTACACAGTACAAGACGATTTTTGGGTCTGACTTCTGCATATGAAATTTTCGTTTCTCCTATGTTAAAATCAAGAAACGACAAATATAAATTAAATACTGTCATATTATTTTATTTCAAGAAGAACGACGTATTTCTTCTGTTCCGTAGAATAAAATAAACTCTGCCAGACTATTCTTTGGTATGGACGATTTTAAATTATGATTACAAAAAGTTTTGCTGACTAAAATTTTTATTCAAGATTTGTACACAAAAAAAACAATTGTCGACCTGTGTCAATATAATAAAAAACCTTCCCAATTAAAGTGATCTAGATCGGTGGTACTCAACTACAAAAACAAAGGAGCCACAAACAAATTTTAGTCATGGTGTCGGGGGCCGCATAAAAAATAGATAATTTCTCAGCGGGCCGCACGTTGAGTATAGCTGACCTATAGTCCGTTAGAGTTAAGAAAATAGTGAGTTAACAGTGCAACTGCAAGTAAAGGGTGGTTTTACAATGGAGTAAAAAGTCACATTTAAACAACACATTTTAAAGTACATAAAACATTGTAAATTACTCTTCTGTCTTCACTACAGATCGATCCACTTGTAATATTACGAAGAAGTTATATATTCATTTTTATTATAGGAGATAAAGCACGTAAGACATGGCCGTATCGCAAAAAGATCTGTCGGCAACTTGTCACTGTAAACATAGCTTTCTAATTTTTTCTATCCTAATTAATCGAAGGTGTCTCTATGCCGGCGATGACGATGACTCAGTACCTTCTTAACGCGAACGGACTATAATAGAAGTTTAATTAATTTTATGCCAATGTAAAACGGAACACTGCGTCCTTAAGTTGTATATAGTCGACACAAGAGATGTGTAATAATATATCTAGTGGGTTACACTGACCTGCACGTTCCGCTGGTGTTGCGAACGGTGCTGGGGCAATACAGCAGCAGCAGCCGCGATATTGTACCGCGCCGCCGCCTGCGCTTGCGCCGCCACCTGCGCCTACAAAAACAACTACCCTCAGCACAGTCCTGCACGTCTTCGTCGTTCGTCGTCGTAAAAGCCGTCGTTTGTGTAGTCCATTTTGGTTAAGTTCTGACAATGGCATCTATTCGGGGAGAGACCAAATGTTTGAATATGACGTACACAATAAACATTAATACCTTACAAAGTACAAGACGATTTTTGGGTCTGACTTCTGCATATGAAATTTTGGTTTCTCCTATGTTAAAATCAAGAAACGACAAATATAAATTAAATACTGTCATATTATTTTATTTCAAGAAGAACGACGTATTTCTTCTGTTCCGTAGAATAAAATAAACTCTGCAAGACTATTCTTTAGTACCGACGATTTTA
The DNA here is from genome assembly GCA_029286785.1 of Meandrusa payeni. Taxonomy (NCBI): domain Eukaryota; kingdom Metazoa; phylum Arthropoda; class Insecta; order Lepidoptera; family Papilionidae; genus Meandrusa; species Meandrusa payeni. Next base: position 1,172,928 of record JAGSMX010000007.1, on the reverse strand, counting down.
AATTATGATTACAAAAAGTTTTGCTGACTCAAATTTTTATTCAAGATCTGTACACAAAAAAAACAATTATCGATCTGTGTCAATATAATAAAAAACCGTCCTAATAAAAGTGATATAGATCGGTGGTACTTAACTACAAAAACAAAGGAGCCACAAACAAATATTAGTCATGGTGTCGGGGGCCGCATAAAAAAAATTCTCAGCGGGCCGCACGTTGAGTATAGCTGACCTATAGTCCGTTTGAGTTAAGAAAATAGTGAGTTAATAGTGCAACTGCAAGGTAAAGGTCGTTTCACAATGGAGTAAAAAGTCACATTTAAACAACACATTTTAAAGTACATAAAACATTGTAAATTACTCTTCTGTCTTCACTACAGATCGATCCACTTGTAATATTACGACGTTATATATTCATTTTTATTATAGGAGATAAAGCACGTAAGACATGGCCGTATCGCTGTCATCAACTTGTCTCTGTAAACATAGCTTTCTAATTTTTCCTATCCTAATTAATCGAAGGTGTCTCTAGGCCGGCGATGACGATGACTCAGTACGTTCTTAACACGAACGGACTATAATAGAAGTTTAATTAATTTTATGCCAATGTAAAACGGAACACTGCGTCCTTAAGTTGTATATAGTCGACACAAGAGATGTATAATAATATATCTAGTTGGTTACACTGACCTGCACGTTCCGCTGGTGTTGCGAACGGTGCTGGGGCAATACAGCAGCAGCAGCCGCGATATTGTACCGCGCCGCCGCCTGCGCTTGCGCCGCCACCTGCGCCTACAAAAAAACTACCCTCAGCACAGTCCTGCGCGTCTTCGTCGTTCGTCGTCGTAAAAGGCGTCGTTTGTGTAGTCCATTTTGGTTAAGTTCTGACAATGGCATCTATTAGAAAACCACATAAGTCTAAAATTTGTATCATGTGCGCCCCAAATGTACGAATAACTCAATATCAGACCAACCGATTTCGATGATTCATTTTTTATTGAAGATAATGTACTTCAAGTGTAGTTTGATGAGAATTTGGTGAGTTTCCGAATAATTCTATTTCGTAATATTCCTACGATAATTAAAAGAGAGCGTACACGAGTAGCAGCGTTTAACATTTAGACTCGATTTGAAGTTGGTTTTTGTTTTTGCGTGTAAATATTAGTTCAAGAAATTTACCGGATGTAATACCTGCGCTAGTCGCAGCACTTGTTGCGTCTGCGCCTGCGTGAGAGTGGCGGGAAGGTTCCAGCCGCTAGCCAGCGCCTGCACGGCTGCCGCTGAGAGACCTGCATGCGGCAGCTGCAGCGCGTTAGCGGCGGGCGAGTGGCGAGCATTGGCGGGCCGCCGGCCGCGCGCGTTCCCGCCAGCCCCCACTGCCGCAGCGTGCGCGCTCGCACTCACTGCCGGAGGAGGCACGGGCGGCGCCCTCGTCCACTGACCGCCTCCAGATACTGACCCTGTCAAACAAATAAATATCACATGTTATGTCTTTTCTATTTTCTATTGACCGAGTCAGGGTTCGGTTCCCTCTCGGGCGCCCCTAGATCGGAATGCTTACGCGTTTAACCGTCCCCTTCACCGGGGAGACCCTTGATATCGAGTTACCAGCAATGGAAGTTCAGACTACTTTTACAGTGAAACAGTAAAAGACAGCTTCTCTGGATAATCTGTGGTTCGTTAAGAAATAGTCGCGGTTCAACCCTATGTCCCCTATAGGGTTGAACCGCAGCATGCATGCTGTTGAAAATAGAATATCTACTCACGGTAGAGCTCTGGCTAAGACAATAATTTTGTGGTTACAGAAGTGCATAGTTGATAGAGATCACAAGCTCTGACAATCTAAATTACGACTTCTACAAGTCCTATTTGGCCATCAAAATAAAAATACCGGGTCGCAGCATTCCCGCGTTGTTTTAAAATTATACTATCGATTGCTAATAATTAGAATTTTAGTTGATAAGATTAAAATAATTTCGCTAAGAATGCACAAAATTTGCTAATCAAGCAATAGGTCTTTTTCATTTGCAAAAAATTTTCTTTGATAAAAAAAATTACGTGTTCCATACTTCGCACTAAGCATAGTCTACACAGAAATATAGTCGGAGAATCTATTGTAAAAACCACTTCCAATTGTAGTACACAAACGTTGCAGTACATACTTCTAATAACTTTCATAAGTGTTTGGTTCAGGCCTTCTCTGTAAAGAGAATATAAGGATATATACACAAGGCCTAAGGGACATGTAACACGATCCTAGTGGGGATTGGCAAACTCCACATGTCTTAGAAAATTTTCTAATACATGCATGTTTCCCTGCGATGTTTTTCTTCGCCGAGCGTACTGTACAACTAAAGGCGACCGCCAGGACATTGAGCTATCACGGCTCTAAATGTGTATTATGTACGTAGCGAAGGGTTAAACTATTGAACGGGTCACGAAAATTTTCTTACTGTCCCATTAAGAAAATTACTGGGCCATGGCAAAACGAGCTTTGAGAAGTATTGTTCTCGATATATCGGTTTCGTCTGTCTATCTAAAAGTTCAGTGCAATAGCGTAGTGCAATTTCTTTGTAAGCGGGTAACATTTAAAAAAAGTAAACTCTATTTCATTTCGCGACTTTCATTGAGAGAACGTCCAAAACTGTGCCACGCACTAACTGTTTTGTTAAAACCCGTTGTCCGAAACAGAAATGAATTGGAAGAAGTCCATAACGAATGCAGTTTATTTACGTTTTGCACACATTTCTTATTGTAACTGTACTTGGTCTCAATGTCTCAGTCGTTACAGGATAGCGGCTTCATCCAAAATATGCCCTATTTATCATATTCAGAACAACAAAATATCTAATAGATTAAATTCTGTTCCCCAAACTGATTAGATGCTTCGGTTATGCCGTAAACGTTCTCTGTCTACTTGGAATAGATGTTGCTTGCATTGCTTCTCATTAAAGATCGATATAATGCTAAATTCTTGGAAATTAACGAATGCTAAAACGCGTCCAAAGAGGCAACCATGTTGACCCTGTCAGTTTCGGGCCAATATTGAAAACCTACGTACAAAATCTTGACCTTCAAGTGACCTACAGAGTACATTGCCAATTGGGGACCTACTAAACATGTCACATGTTTGTCACAGGCCAAGGCTCTTGAGGGAATGTTAAACGTTGTAGAGCTAAGTCCCTCGTGAGGAGAATAATCGCTACGTATGTAATGCTATATGCCATATTTTCTCTCTCCTAATGTCTATCTACTACTGAAGACCGTTAGCTCAGAGACCTTATCCCTGTCTTGTGGACAGGCAAAATATATCCACTTTCTGTAAATACTACAGGAAGGATAGACAGATACAGACATGATACTTATACCAAGACTTTCAGCTTGTATTTTATGGTGTATCAGCATGCATTTAAACCAATTCAAGACTAGGTAAATTCTTACAAGTTACGGCAACGAGCACGAATGTGGAAAGCTTTTTTATTTAAGAAAAAGGGGCAAAGAAGCTTACGGTTCACCACGTTCTTAAGTCATCACCAGAGGCACTGCAGGTGCGTTGCTAGTAAAAACCAGAACTTCGTAATATAGCTATGACACTCGGAAAAAGAGAACGTCCGTGCGATGTTGCGTTTAATCCGCCACTGATGGTAAGACGTTCACAATATTTTTCATATGCATTTTTAGCGTAGATTTAAGTCGGTTTGTCATAAACTAATTGTGCACTTGAACCCTCTATGTTATTTTATCAGAAATCACCGCAAGGTCACGGCTAACCAACAGGAACGGACATGGTCGACCACCGGGCCAATAGGCCGGCCCTAAGGGTTCCCAAATGTGTGTTGTTCCGGATGAGCTGTCTGAACCCGCCAAAGATACAGAAATTGAAAAAGTTTCGTAGGGGCATATATTGTTGCGCAAAATAAGCATTATAAGAACACGGATTTTGTGTCTTTCTTTGCTTTTCTTCCAACTTTTTGCAAGCTCAACAATATTCAGAAAAAAAAATTCCCAATTTACCACAAACAGCCATAAGCACTATAGTATAATAAATGTTAAGAGTGTTGCTAGTTTCCTGTTTGTTTAATGTCGTGAAAAATTTCAGATCAAAAACCAGATCAAATCGAAAACTTGGTCGGTACCGAGTCGAGGTGCGTCCCTCTCAAGGAATGCCTCCGCGACTACAATGTCGGCCCAAGTCGAGGTTGCCTCTCGGAGGCCCTTGCTAAAGAGGTTCTGGGAGAAAACCCTCTGAACGTGTGCCATCTGTCAAGAACCCGAAATTGTTAATTTCTAATAGCGTAGTTCATACCCTAAAGAAAAAGCTAGTATAATCGGTCTAGTCATATAATAATCTCTAAAAAATTGTTTCTTAGTTCCACCACTCGCAATAGTGTAACACGATCATATAATTAATATATAGAGCAAAAACTTTCTACCCCTTATAATAATTGCGCGGACGGAGTATGAAACTTCCCTCACTTAGTTTATTAGAGGAGTACAGAATGCTAATTTTTATTAAATCAATTAAAAAAAACATATACACTACTATGCGTTTGATACACATACACACGGTTATTATATTTTTGCATGACACTGACAGATTCATCATAAAAGTTACGAGCTGCGAATTATTGTTGTGTGATAACAATGCTACAATTCTTGTGTTTAAGTCGAATTCCAACTTTAGGGCGACCACAAATCAAGTCGAATATACCAAATATAATTGAATATCGGTAAAGGCAGAGAAGTTATCTGTGAACGGTCATGCAAATTATTTTTATCATGTCAAGGTTCCGGATGAAGGTTACGCGACCGCTTCGGTACTGCGTCTCGGCAGTCATCGCTAAGCCAATAAGGAACGGGGAAAACATACTATACCAAAATAAAATATTACAAAAATATACCTGCTACGGCAGATATTTATTTGAGGAAACAATTATCTTAATAGGGAAAGGTCTTCTTATTAGGCGGATACTTTAAAAGGCAATCTTACCTGCGCAATTTACAAGTACACCCTTTTTTTTTTTTGACGACCTACACAGATTGGCCAGAGAAGCTGGCCTTGACTGCTTCGCCGGATTGAGAGGTGGCACAGCTCTTAGGTCCCACACAAGAGTCCCCCCGGTGAGGGGTAACCTTGGTTTGGACGGCTACTATGTTACACGTAAGCATTCCAATCCGAGGGCGCCCGAAGGCCAAACCACGACTCGTTCGGTTGCTATAACACGGATAATAAGAATACCGTTTTCTATAAAATGGTAAAGGGAAGTGATACTGTTTTAAAAATGTGAAGCACGTTTTAGGATTTTGAAATGGACATTTCTTAGTTCCCTCTCGTCATGTTGATACTTGACTATGGTACTTCTTGTTAGCTTAATTGACTGGCTACAATGACCTTCAAACTGTAACATTGCATTAAACTAACTTTAAAAAAAAAACTATTTTTAACATTTTAGTTCAATCCATGCACTTGATCCAAAGCTTACATAACAAGCAAAGCACGGCAATGTCTATTGATGTTGCATGAATGAGCAGGCTGGAGCAGGCAGAGAACAGGGATGTACCGCTAAACTCTATTCTTTGTTCTACAACTCTATTTCTTCTTATAATAAGTGAACTTATATATTTATTGACTACAAGCCCCGCATGTTACCTGCGATTAAAAACTATTATTTTTTAAAAATAAAGTAACGTAAGTTACTTCTTATTACATCCAGTGATAGTCCCGTCATCAATCCACAAAATTTTTAACAAAAAATGTTTTTAAAAATATTATTTTGTATGTGTGTTATGTTAACGTGTATATACCGTAAAGACGTTCAAATGCATTTAATAAACAACAGTTATTTTAATAATACAAGCAAACACTAATTTTATTTGTATAGAAATATTATTATAGATAAGGCCTTTTAGTGGGACTTTGAGTGGAACATGTATTATATTTTTTAATTGCAATGATATTTTATGAACAAGATGCCAAGTGATTAAACTTGACCTACAATATAATGCTTGCTGCTATTACTCTAACATAAAGTTCATAATTTTACTTTGCATTAGTTTACCATATGTGTATATATATGCAAGGTTGTTAATGTTATAAATCTAGGTTGCTGAATAGTAAAAAAAAAGTAAATCGATCAAATTGAGCATTTCATTCAAAACTTTGTTATATTATATATAGGTATGTATTTCTTATAGAATTGTTGTAGGATTTACGAGGGTGAATCAAAAATTCTTGGAATCAATATTAAAAATGCAAAGATTTAAATAATAATATTTTATTTTTCTACATAATCTCCTCCAATGCAATGCAATTAGAATAACGCGTTTCTAACTTCCTTATTCCTTGTGAAAAAATTATTTTCTTGACTCTCGAAAAGTCCTCTACGGCAGGCAGCTATAACCGCGTCATTATCGTGAAATTTTGTTCCACGAATTTCCTGTTTTAATTTTGGAAATAAGCGAAAATCACTTGGGGCTAAGTCCGGAGAATATGGTGGGTGGTCAAGGAGATTGAAGCCAGCACAGCGGATTGCGTTGAGCGCAACTTCCGATCGATGAGCAGGAGCGTTATCTTGAAGGAACAACACGCCCAACGACAGTTTTCCACGACGTTTTTCTTTAATCGCTTCACGCACTTTCGGGATTAAATTTGCATAATAGGGTCCAGTAATCGTCTGGCCTTTTGGCATGTAATCAATAAAAAGGATTCCTTCACTATACCAGAACACAGAGGCCATAACTTTGCCAGCGGTAGGAGCAACTCGAAATTTCTTGATGGATGGAGAGGATGGCCGTTTCCAAGACATGCTTTGTCTTTTAGTTTCAGGATCAAAATGGTGGACCCACGTTTCATCCATGGTGACAAGACGACGGCAAAATTATCCAAATCACGCTGGAACATTTCGAGATTACGCTTGGAAATTTCCAAACGTCGCTTTTGTTTTCGTCGGTTAACATTCGTGGCACCCATCTTGCAGACACTTTTTGAACCCCAGTGAATCCATTAAAATGGATTGAACGCTACCAAAAGATATCTTTAGGATCTCAGCTATATGTTTTATAGTCATTCTTCTATCTTCCAAAACCAGATTCTCAACCTTTTGGACATTTTCTTCTGTAACGGAGGTTGAAGGCCGCCCAGAACGCGGATCATCTTTACAGCTTGATCTACCTCTTTAAATTCAGCCACCCAGTACGCAACCGTAGAATAGGGTACAGCATCACCCCCTAATGTCTGCTGAATGTCCAAAAATTTCCTTCAGAGACATTTTTTCAAACTGAGATATTTTATCACCGCACGTAACTCACTTTTATCCATAATTTTGACTTTTAGCAACTCGTTGCACAAAAAAATTTATTACATGCGAACGAACTGGCAAAAACAAGTGACAGTCTGCATAAATATAGTGTGATAGACACTCTTTAATTTGAATATCGAACTTGATCCAAAAGGTTTCATATATATGCACTTCTAAGAACTTTTGATTCACCCTCGTATAATTAAGTTTTGTCATAGTCAATAAAATTCTATGTATTTTTATCTTATCTCTTAATATAAGCAGATAGCCTTAGTGACAAAGTTTTCGAATCTGACATTTGGAGGTTTAAAATCCTTTTAATCGGTGTTTACAGAGACTAAAAATTGCTGTCTGCTTTACACCAAGCTTGTTAGGTCCTCTGTATATTTATTTATTCACCATACACCAGGTACAAATCAGTGGCAAGTATTTTTTGTAGAAAAGAAACAGAAATAGGAAAACTTATTTGTGACAGCCAGCTTGAATTAGAGACTGTTGGAACTCACAGGCTATCTGTAGCAGTGATAGCCTGTTTAAGAGTTCACAATAATGAGACATACAATTTTTCTTAATCTTGATGTGCAGTGGACTATAAAATTATTATCCCAGTAATTGGCAAGACCCAATAATCCTATGGTAGAAGCCACCAGGCATCAATGAATGGATAAATAGTGATTGGTTGTATAGTATATAATTATGGCTGTACTGTGAACTGCAATTATACCACTGGACATTCACATTGGAGTGATTATAAATATATACATAATATCTGGTGTCTATTTAGTACTATGTGGAGTATATTTATGCCTTGCGGTGCAGGCCCTCTCCTAAGAACATTGTTATACAGTATATAGTAATGTTGGCTACAGGGTTTCCCTCTAAAATGGTTTCTTTTTTCAAAGAATGCTAGCAATATTCTTTTTCGTTCAAAAATAGTACTAACATTCTTAATAACCATTCCAACTAAGCTTAAGCTTGTGCTAGCAGATGACGTCAATAGTCGAATGGTGGATTCGAACCTACGACCTTACATTTTGCAGACTGCACCCTAAATCATGAGGCTACTAACACTTAACTTAAAAGTAGTAGGGCACAGGCGCACGTCGATACATTCTTTACAAGTGGGTAAATCAAAAAACTTCTTCAGTGCTGGCATTGACTATGAGGTATTATCGACTCACCACCACTCGCGGAATTATCACACGCGAATAATAGTCAGATTTGTGGACGCATACTAAATAATGTGCAATTTATAAGTACAATAATAATAAAGAGCCACGATATCCGTGTCTAGGCGATCGCCTCCAGCAACATAGTATGTTAGCAACCAAAGTTGGAGTCCGGGTGCCGGCTCCAATAAAGTTGTTTATTGCAATTTTAAGTGCTGGTAACCATGCGCTCAGCAGTGAAGGAAAAGATTGTGAGGAACATGTGTTACGTAATTCTCTATGACATGTAGAGTCTAACCATCCACACTAGTACTACATTATGGACGAACAATACCTTACTATACAATACTCTTTGTACAGAGGACTGCTCCCAACAGTGTGAAATACATTGGCTGTACCTTTAAGTATAATAATCTCTCTCATAATGGTGATCAAATGAGATATGCCAAAACATTTCAGCTTTTCTTTAAATGGTTTGAGACGTGAAATTACTGCTTGTACTAATAGTCTATGGTATATATACAATGTGCTTTGTTTGTACATCATGCAAGAATCATAGCAACAGCATGCAATCATATCAGAGCAAATGGAAGTATCTAAAGGTCAAATGGAAGGAGTCAAAGGTGGCATCCTCACATAATCCACTCATAAAATAACTGAGTATTTTTCATGCATTTGGTGAAAACAGATACCCAAAAAATACTGAAGAAATTATATATAAATATATATAATTAAATTAAGTAACAAATTCAAATATTTAAAAGCTAATATTGTAAAAGGATTGCCATCCATTTAACCATCTGATGACTGTCAACCAAAGCAAGCATTTGAAGCCAAATCCAGCAAATTTTTTAAAAATAATGCTATCAATTTTTTTTAAACAAATGTTATAATAATTCTTGCCAACAATGTGCTGTTAATAGTTAAATAGTGGATTTGTATGTTGTGACCGACCATATGTCTCACAGACCACACCCTTAACCATTACTTACTTCACTAAGTTGACTGAATTACTATGTATAATGTTTGACACTAATTGTTTAGATGGTCAACAATATTTAGAAGCATTTATTAAGAGTAAAAGTGTCAATTATATGCTCAGCATCAGTCAAAATTAGTAAAAACTAATTCCTGTACACATTGATAACAACCTATCTCTTCCTCACAACCCTAATGATGCACATTGGCTCTTAAAAATTATCATACCTTGAATAACCAATAAAAAAAGATCCAGAGAACTGAAATCATGAATGGACATGATATCAAGCCAAATAATGTATGTGATAAAACTTAAAAATGCCTTATCATCCTATCATTTTTATTTCTGAATAATCATAGTTATATTACAAAGTTCTGATGTCTACAACATCTTTATTTTTACATTACAAATGTCATTGTGAGCTGTGGTAGCGCAGTATTTGAGCGAATGGCTCAAGTATGCTATAGTAGCAGTAGTATACTATGCAATAGTATGCTTGCAACCTGAATAATATTCCCAGTGCCAGCATCAATAAATTTGTTGTTGCAATTTTATGTGTCAATTTACCATGCGCTCGACGGTGAAGGAAAACATCATGAGGAAACCTACATGTTTTAAAAAAAATTCTAAGGCATGTGAAGTCTGCCACACCGCGCAAGGGCAGTGTAAAGGACTATGCCTCTTATTTATACTCCTTATACTCTCTTTACAGAGGAGGCCTACACCCAACAGTTGGACATATGTTTATATTATATATATAAAGGCCGCAACTTTAAATGTCATTGTTGTTAAGAACACACCTACTTTGTAACAGACTTCAAAAAAGGAGGAGAATTATCAATTATTCTGTTTTTATGTTTGTTACCTCATAACTTACAACCGAGTGAACTGTAATTAATTATTCTTTTTTGTTACTAAGCTGGGGCTTCCCATGTGGTCCCATTTGTTTAATATGGTTCAACACTACCATCCATGAGAAAACCATATAAGTCTTAAATTTGCATTAAGTATGTGTGCTATAAATGGGCAAATAAATAAATATCACACCATCTGATTTCAATGATCAATTCTTTATTGGAAAAAATATTCAAGAATAGTTTGATATGAATTTAGTTAGATTCTGATTAATTCTATAAATATTCCTATGATAATTCGGAAATACAAAGAGGACGTATTATAGCATCTAACATTTGTTTTTGCTCATAATTATACTTGTGGATTAACATAAGCCTACCGATATCTCAATCAACCATTTTTCCAAAGTTCCCTGGAACGTAAGGTCCAATGCTATTATAAAAACACCTGATCTAATTCAACCCATCATTAACAAAAAAATTACAACAGGATTATAAATGTTGTAGTTATGCATGCATAAAAATAGAGCAGACAACTTGAAAACTCACCATTTGTTGAGTGAGAAATGTATACTAACATAGAATAAGCAAGTATTGCTCAATCACTTCTTATATCCAAAAAATTATCTTATGAATTTCAGATAATTGAAAATAATACATTACATCTTCATATACTGTTATATTATGTGTAATACAAATAGATTTAATATAATAATAATTCCAAAATAGTGATGACAAAGCTTAGTGTCTGCATGTTTGCATAAGTTTTACATCCTGTGGTATCCCTGCTTAGCACTCTCTCTAGAGCCAAACTCTCTCTCTCTGGCTCTTGCTGGGCACTACTCACTCAGCAAAATGGCATATGTGCATTGTAAAAATGTGAGTTGTTCTGTATGCTAAGTATTTATTAATTGCAAAAGTCTGTTTAATTCATACATATCACATCCTAATTCCAATCCCTTGGTTAAATAATCAAATTCTTAAATCTAATTTGACACACTGGTTTGCCACTCATTTGTAATGTCCACAAGTTAATCAACAAAGAAAAACATTATAAAGAAACCTGCATGCAAGAGAAAATGATACAGATATATGAACTTTGCCAAATTGTTCTCTAAATCTCAACCATCTCTCAACTGAAATAATCAGTATGTGGAACAAACTATTTCAGAATATATAGTCCATAACTTAACATTATGTATCTCAAATAAATACTGTTAAGAAAAAAGTAAGAAATTGCTAATATAATATGAAAATCACTCTTGAAAGAACAAGAGCAAGATTACGGTAATGAATGTTCAGGGTTCTTGTCTGCGTAGTTATATTGTAAAAGCCCACAGTCGAAGCAACCATAGAAAGCCAAGGTATGTGAGGTAACATTAAATAATTCCTATGTAGCTTAAAATTTCAGTTGTCAGTGCTAACAAGAGCGGCTTGATATCATTCTGTAGGTTGCCGGAACAACTTGCCATTAAATATGATTGTTTCTAATCAAAATATCTCAAATATAGATGAACATAAATAATTTAATAAATAGTTGAAATGCCCACCAACGTCATATATTTTAATTAAATAATACGATTTCTTTCTTTCAATGACTACATAATTGTAAACTCACCTTTGGCAGATATCAATAGCTGCGACTCCACCACTTTGTTGGGCCAGTACTCCTCGAACTCGGTTCCAGGCGGGAAATAGCTCTTAATGTCCGTTAAACTAATCACTGAGCATGTCTCACTGGCAAATAGTTCATTCCGTATTCCTTGCACTTTACAGCAGAATTTCAGGTACGATAAATCCCAGCCTTTCAGCTGGTCCGCCTTCAATTTTAAATTGTCCGTTTCGCCTTCAAAATAAAATAATGGAACAAATTTTTGAGTATCGCGCACTGTATATGGGACTACAGACTCCTTGTTAATTCGAATGAAACCACACTTATCCTTGTTGTTGGTGGTACCACGTAACAACTTGTTATAGCAAACGTCTAAAAAGTTATAGAACTCGTAGGCGTCCGAAAGCCTCACAACCAAGTCCTTTTGCGTGAATGGATCACGACCAAATTGACCGTCACAATGTCGGTTGTTTATTTCATTGAGTAGCCGTGCTTCTGCCTCTGTTATATAGTAGCTCCTGATGCACGTGCAGGAATAAATATCGGCGTGCAGATAATTCAAATACTTGTTGAGGAGTTTGATTTCCACCATACGAACTGCTACATATTTCTCAGCTGACCGGTATATATAGGGTATATGGCATTTACCGAGCATGTCCCATCCGAAATGACCTTTCCAACTAGCTTCATCAGGTGCCGGCGTCTTTTTCTCGTCAGTGGCTGGGCGCTGTATCTCGTTTTGTACTCCTGGTTTACGGTTTAAGAAATTTATTATGCCCAATTGTCCCCCAGAGCCTGCCTGTGTAGGTCCCATTACACCACCATTGGGTGGTCTACCTACTGCTGCGGAGGCTGCCGCTAAAGCCTTGGCTTTGTTGGCCTCCACCATCTTCGCAGCCAGTTCCCTAATCTCCGCCTCATCAGGCCGCTCAGTTTTCACCTTGACAATTGTTGTTTCCGTCATGTTTAATAATTGATACGTCACTTTAAAAAAACTACCAAGTCCTTCAGTTCAAGAGATGGACACGACTACATTCTGTCCGTTGGTCACAATAGCTTCATGAAAGCTATGTAAACAATCACTGCACTCCGTAACATAAATATATAAAATATCACTTCACTAAAACTTGGAAAATTATTATTCGAATCCTTTTAATTAAAATACGAGGTCGCTCTTTACAAGACGCACGAAAATATTTAACAAAATCCGACTCAACATAAACGTGCGAATGCGAGCGACGGCCTACGACAACTAAGGTGGAAAACAAACTTCCGTCTTGGCGTATGTAACTTTTGGAAAATAATAAGTTTCCCGGTATTCTTTAAACGTCAAAACTTTTTCTAGACTGGAGACAATATTTTAGGATATAAATTTTAGAAATATTTCCTGTGTCCTCACGCATCGGTTGAGGGAACATGAAACCCAAATTTTGTGTTCACGAGGGAAATGCCCAATACCGTTGTATAGTCTCGTGGGGAGTGCGCTTCATGTATATTTTTCACCTTTTGGTGACTCAGCATTGAACAAAATGGCCGCCGACAAGGCTTTGTTGGCCAATCGGGCCAAAGCTAGCGGTATACATACCTACAAAAATCCCGTCGATGACGTAGACGCACTCCCCACGAGACTAGTTCTCAAGGACTTTTAATTTCTAGCTACTAAACAAACGAATCTGTTTTTGTCTTAGAAAATAAAACTACGTAAAGGAATATTTTTTTTTGGTTCCAAAAACCTCTTTAAGAAGGCTAATGGTCAATCTTGGCTTAAAGTTTTAACCGATTACAAATAAGATTTATGAATGTACTCTTACAAAGTAGGTAGTCACTATGGATAGTCTCGTAACACTATTCATATACTCGAAGAAACATTACTTCAAATGATCAACTTAAAATCAACCTTATCTCTTTTGAAATAGAGTCGTATCACATAATAGTGTAATCATAATTTGTGCCTTAACGCCTTGCGTAGTGAGACTAGCCGACGCGCGCATTCCACGTACAATAATCCCCTGCATGAGTGAGCGGGACAGGAACAAGTAAAAAGTAGATGTCAAATGTTTAGGTATTTTACTATGAACGTAAAGAGAACGTAGGTAGATATATAATGCAATTACAAGCTTATGTAAGGACTTATAACCTACTTAGAAACAAAGTGGGTACTGAATAAATTTTTTTGCTTATACTAAGTTAAACTGTGATTTTAATTAAATATTGTTGAGGTCATGTAACTCTAAATAATAAAAGTTTTCTGTTTTATTTTTAATTACAATTTAATAAAATTTATGCTTGTTTTGTTGCAATCAAAATCTTTGGTTCGAAATTATCTTATTTAGTTCTTTTGTTTTTTGTCTTAAATATTTTTGTTTAAGCTTTAACATGGACTACATCTGATAAAATGAATTTTAGTACGTGTGCTATGTTAACAAAACAATTAAATATGATGAACGACAAAATGTTGGATAACAAGTGTTTTATTATTATTTTTGAAATTTAATTACTTTGATTGATAAATTTCTTAGGTAGGTTATCTTCGACATAAAAGAAAACTTCTACACTGTTTTTACCTAAAAGATGTAGACAGAGATAGCTCATTAAATCCTAAATGTCATAGAAGTGAACCTATCGTATAATAAAGTATAAGTGATTATTGTATGATTTTACTACACAAGCCTGGGATTGGCACCCCCAATACAGATGCTGTGACTATAAGGTATGCTCGTACTTAGTATTCCTTAATAATATAAGATGCAGTAATTATTTGAAGCACTTGTAACTTGGTCGGTTCTCGACAATCTCACGGTCGGGGTTCGAATACCGGCTTGTACCAATGTGTTTCCGATTTTTCGGGTTGTTAAATACAATGAAAAATTCACTTTCATGATCATGTTAAGACAAAATGACCACCCACGACTATAGGGTCACCTTAACGACATTTTATTTAATTAACTCATCAAATATGGGACCTAATAAGCATGTTGAAAAACACTTTACCCCATTTGCCAGACAAAATCTAAAAAAAACTCATATCTACGGAATAAGTTCCAATGCGAACAAAATTTACATGGATTCTAATTGGATGTAAACCCTTTGAAACAAAAATAAAACAAAATCGGTTTAAAAACAAAAAATACAGATGAATCCTGAACCTCTTCCGTTTCTTGAAGTCGGTCAATATAGTATACACCTCACGAATAGTAGCTATAAAGGTCGGCGTGACCGACGGAATATTCGCCCTCTATCTACATTCGCATAGCGACGATAGACCTAGTTAAGGGGCAAAGAGCCTTCGTGAAACGTGGGATTGGGATTCATGGGATTTCCATTCTACAATTCCGAAAACAATTATCTAAAATTACATTAGATTGTTATAGAGTTGTAGGGATAGGCCCCGACTAAAATATGTCAATGGCGTTGGTAAAGAGCGAGAGGAGCTTTTCTTGTGAGCGCGATGTCGTAGTGTGAAGAAGACTGGCCCTAATACTGAATTTTCAAGGCTCGAAAATGGCGGTTTACGGAATACACCCTGTGTTTCCATTTTCATCGACGCAAAGGGATCAGATTGTTTATATGTATAATAAAAAAACATAAACTAACCTAAGTCAGAAAGTTTTTAAGGTGTATTTCTAGAAGTCTAATATACTTCAAAAAGTATATAAAATACTAAAAACAGTGCTCTAGACTTAGAGAGTTTCTCATATTAGCGATTGGTGCCTGGTACATTTTACATTTTCATTGAAATAACACACATAGACGGAGAAAATAATAGTTACTTCAAATTCGACGTTACACGTAAAAGACCTATACCTTTAAGTTATACTACTAATCAAATCTCACCGGGGGGACCCTTGTGTCGAGTTACTAGGAATAGAGGTTCAGGTTAAGCGACCTAAGAGCTATGCCACCTCTCAATCCGGTGAAGCAGTTAAGGCCAGCCTCTCTGGCCAATCTGTGTAGTTCGACAAAAAAAAAAAACTAATCACAAATAAATAAACAACTTATAAACGAAATTTACTGGACGCCGTTTAGTTTTGACGCTTTGATCTCAAAACAAGTTCCCGGAAGTAATTAGTTATGGCAGGAAATCTATTTACGCCGTCCGTGAAATAATAAATTATGGTATGTACAACGTACAACGTGATATTTGATTATAATGAATAACTTGTGTTAATGTTTTTGATATAATGATGTTATAGTCACTAAATATATGTTATTTGATTCTATTAAGTTAGTAAGCTTTCATTACTATTTTTTACATGTGTAATATGTACCACATACATGAAAATACGTGATTATAAGGAATAGCTCGCATGTTTATGTCCAGTCCACGCTATTCTTGTGCTAAATTCATAGAGGGTCAAACTTGAACTCTAAGAGATATGCCATTTTTCAAATATTAAGTAGGTTCGTTGTTCCTAACTAAAAAAAATCTTTTACTTTTGAAGTAAGACTATTTTAAAAGTCCTATAGGAATAACGATCTCTATTTCAGGAATTATCTTTAAGAAGTTAGATTAGATAAGATTAGAAATAATATATCTTTAAACCTATATATCAACGATTTTTGCTCAAAATCTTTATCAGCTAAAATATTATCGACAAAAATTGACTTTCTTTTTCTCATAAAACAACATCACATAGTAAATCGTCGACAAATATGGCTGCGGTTACCTTTTTATTGTTTTTATGAACAACAATACGAAACGTTAGATCTAACGGTTTTCGAGAGTATCTACAGAGTTACAGCTTTTCTTATCTTAACATCACAGAGTGCCGTCGCGAAAGGCCCGCTTTTAACGAGAGCAACTAACTATTTTAAATTACAAAATAGCGGACATAATGGCGCCAATAAAATTTCGTCTTACAGTCCAAACAAAAATAAATCTCTCGCGTCTTTTCTCTTATTCATATATATGGTTGTCAAATATCTCCCTTCCGCCTTTTTGTCTTTTGAATAACTGAAGTTATAAGTTGTATGTTATAAGGAAGAAAAAGACAAATGGATCAGTTTCACTGCAATCTTGGTTGCTAACGTCGTAGATATTATTAAGACTTAATTATATAGTGCCAGAGAAGCTAACTTTTACTGCCTCACCGGATTGAGCGTAGCTTTTAGGTAGCTTTTGAATCTCTATTCGTAGTAACACAAGGGTTCTCCCGGTGAGAGGTAACCCCGACCTGGCTTGGGCGGCTACTATGTTACGCGTAAGCATTTCGATCCGAGGGCGTCCCACAGGGTCGAACCAGCTCGGTTGGTTGCTTTTACTCGGATAAATAGCTCTTCAAAAGCTAAATTTGACTGCCCCTTCGGGAACGACTTCACTGTCCGACACAGGCTTTCTAAGGCAAGTACACGACTTCAATGTGGAACAGAGGGCTTCATATGTCATTGTTTTTTCAGACATATATGTTTCCTTACAGAATTCTCCTTAACTGTTGAGCACGTAATAAATCAATATCAACACCGGGGAGCTAATGTAGAATAACAATTGAGACCGGCGCTCAGACATAAAACTCCCCACGGCTTTTCACGGAACGATGTAACGTTTACGACGTTACGTACGAGTATCAGCTTACCGCTGTTGTAGGAATTTAGTTAAATAGATAAAATGCTAGAATAATATACAATGATGATCCACAATTCTTGGACGGAATTTCTTGGTCTAATGAAACGACTTGTAAGCGAAATGATTACTTAAATCTGCACAATTTGCATAGATGGATCTTATGCGTGTTGATAAATCATTTTTATTTAGGCAAATAGCTTCCAAGTCTTTCACAAAAACAATGTTTTTGAAAAAGTTACGTTAAAATGTGGAACTATTTGTCCTTATTTTTCTTAAAAATATCGTACAATTTCCGAATTTCTAACAGTTTTCACTTAAATGCTCATGCACAAAAAATATTTATCTACCAACCATTAAATTTAACAAAAGAACCTGAAACAAAGGAGTTTTGAAGTGGTTAAATTAACCAAAGTCAGTTGACGTAAAAAAATATTTCTTTCTTAGAATTACAAAACATTTCTTAAGAATACTTTTTTTATAATTTCTAGAGATATTCAATGTGACAAGTGTTCTTATTGAAGAGTTGATGGAGCAGAAAAACGAATAGTTATGACTTTTACGACAAAATTTTACGACTTTTTACTCAGTGTAGATGAGGGTATAAATAGAACCTTAAAACTCAAATTTGGTGTAATCATAAAGTTGCTAAAAGTTGTAAGGATAGATAGTCATTTGTGAACCTTTTTTTAATTAATGCAGGAGGGTCAAACGAGAAAATGACCTCTCTATTTAAATAGCTTAACGTTCTTTGCAACGCAGACATAAATGTCTTATTCTTTGCACCGATATTTTTGGAGATATTTTGGCGCTTGACGTAGAGCCTAATCGATCAGATGTTTCAATACAATTACTTAATATTATATTGATTCTATTAACATACGGTCTGTTTGCGTTGGGAGAAGAAGCAGTAAAAATACGCCAATGATAGTTTGGAAAATGCGTGGCATCAGAGCGAAATGGCACCCATTATTATTTTTGCACGTGTTCTTGGTCTTCTAGTGTGCTGCCGGTAAATAAAAGTATAACAGAATCATAAAGAAAAATAAAATTATTTTTTATAACTTTGTTACATTAAAAATATACAAGTTGGAAAATGTCTAGACAAAAAGTGATCAAAAAGTAAGTGAAAAGGAAAACATTGACATGTGTCTTTTTATAATAAATTTTCTTATTCCAAATATGAGATAAATAATTTGATCGTCTAAGTTGCTTTATGGTAATTGGCGAATGCTAGTCGCGACAATAGAACCATCACGTGGCGTTTCTTCTTTCTATGAAGGAGGAAAACTGCCGACGCAGAATATACAAAGCAACTGTCACCATGTTTATTAGATGCTACCGGACTGCATATAAATATGCAGTCTGGTAGTGTCTAAGAAAAAGAAGAATAATACAACATCCCTGACGATCAGCGGACTTCGTTGACCCACTTCACCAGTTCACTCGTGTGATAAATCGAGTATCTAAATGAATGACTAAGCAAGAACCTAGCGAGGTCAATACGTAACCGGTTTCCAGTACAGTAGAGCCCTGATTGAACTAACGACTTAGACATTAATTTCATTACTAATACTCTAAGATCAGAACTTAGCCTCTGCTGTCTCTAATAAAAGCCAAGGCAGCTTGCAATAATTTCATGAAAGTAAAGACATGAAAGAGAAATAGCGAAGATTTAAGCTCAAATCTATAACGTCCATAAAAATGCTTTACATAGCACGTGGTTCTTTACGAATAAATTAATAAAAATATTTTTACGGTTTTAATCTTATTTGAAAATTAAATAGGATAAAATCCATAAAAGTAGTTTTATTGAATGAGTAACATTCTAGTAAATGGAGGAAGATTATAAAAATAATTAAGATCTCAAGTTTTCTAACGTGAATAAGGTAGACAGTTTCCCGTCTCGCTACACGGTTTTGACAGAGCTAATAAGATCCCCCATTCTCCGGCCAAAGATTAAAACGAATAATAAATTCATAAATAATTGGATAATTAAAAAAAAATGATGACAGTGAAATGACGCGAGAGCTTTATTTTATATTTAAAAAAATACACTGTATAACGTGTAACGAGTAAGTGAACTAACTCGTTTCGTCGCATTATTTTATAAAAAAAGGAATAGTTCGCTTGGGACGGTGGAAAAGTTTATACGGGAACCTCCGCTCTATTGGTTGCTTCGGATGCATTACGTAACAGTCACAGTGCAGGACCTCATTTCGTACAATAGGGTGGAGAGAAAGGATGAAGTACGAGTACGTTATACCATTGTGTCCTTATTAGCGCTACGTCAGGATCGTATTTCAGTGTTAGTGTTCATTGCGTCGCTGATGGAATACTAGATTGTGAAGTGTGTGCAATGCAATCCTAAGCGTAAATACATTCGAAATGTTATCAATTATCATCTACGAGAATCGGTAGAGTCTATTTTATTGCTGACTAGCGTACCCAGCTCGATTCGCCGGGATAGATTTTACTTAATTTTATTAAAAAAAAACTTACATCATTAAATATTTAATTCTACTCTAACAATATATTAAATTATTAATTACTTCCGCATTCATTCTCTTATATTCTCTTCTCGAGCGGGTGAAGATCATTACTTGTACCCATGTACATATCAGCAGCATCAGTAAAGGGATACATTCGCGGCTATAATTTACCTTGAATACTTCAAATTCCTTAATTATTATCTTTTATATACTTCAATATGGTTCATAATGACTGTATAAATATTAACAACGCATGTGTCAATACAAATTTAAATTATAAAACAATAGAATATCATCATAGTAAAGAAAAGCTGTATTTGACAGTTCAAAAAGAGGACTTATCGTCACCAAACTTCACAAGATTACTCGTCAGATCAATCTGAAAATTCCCTGAAAGTTTCATTGAACTCGGCCCAGCCGTTTCGGAGCCTATATGGAACATACCCACACACTTTCTCTGTTATATATAGAGATGTATGTGAATGAATGCAACGAGTCTAAAGATAGAATCTAGATGACCAAACGTAGACGTAACGGCCAAAAGTGAATTCTATATTGCAACCCCAAGCATCTCTTCCTTCCTCTTAGTCTCTTGACCAAAGCACCATTACGAATCGATCGACACACGACAAATCAAGACTTAGGTGAAAATCCCAACCCAAATGTCCATTGCCCTTACCGCAAAGGATGGAACTTATTTGCGTCTTCAGAAGTAGATGTTCCCTTAATAATAGGAGCGTTGCTGGAGTATTCTCGACCGCTTCTTCTGTGAGCACCAACGATTCCTGATAACATTAAAATCCGAGGGTGCCCAAGAAAGCGAACCACGGCTTGCAGCTTGAATTGGATCACTACATCACGGATGTGCGAAAGAAAGGCGAACGTCAGAAGTTCTCGAAACCGATGAACGTGTATGGGTGGACATAGAGCGATAGAGGTGTGCCAGGGACGTGAAAATGGAAAAGCTTTTGTTTATTGTTTCGCTGTGTAAAGCAAGGGTAAAGGGTGAAGTAAGTTAAATCCACCAGCATACAGTTGTTATTTTTTTAGACGAATGTAAATCCTACGAATAAAAGTTTGAAGACAAACACTTTAAAATGTTGTACCTTTTTGGTTTTATGTTTATTATGATAATCATCAATTATTTAAGCATATGGAACATACTAACCGATTTTGATAACGTGCGCGAATTTATTCATAATCCATTACGAACACAATCCGCGCCATATTTTTTTACATAACATGTGTATAACACAAGGTCATTATGTTGAACCTTCAATGACAAACGCTCATAACATTGAATTACAAATTGATACAGGCTACAGTCGCCACACTTACTCGGTACGTGAACTTGGTTAAGATTAAGATCGGGTTTTGATGAATAAAAGCCATTACAAACGAGAGTTATAATCTATCGGACATGTTCGCATTATTCGCGAGAAAACGCTATATGTACTGCGTTTTTGATTACGCCCTGCTATACTCTTTTGAGAAAAGTTGGTATGTGCATGAGGGATATATACTATTTAATCTGTTGGATATGTTAAAAAAAACCGGTAATGCACGTCCTTGTAACTCTAGGTATACAGGGTGGACTTTGATAGCGATTAATTTCCGATTTTCACTGAGTTAAATTAAACCGATCACACATTTTAGCAAGTAATTATGGTTTTTGGTTGTACCTAATAGTAATATAAAGACAAATACGAATAGTGGCATACAGCATGATGTCCAAGTATCAAATATTTTTACTTTTTATGTATATATAAAAGTATAAAGTATTTGATGACCATATATGCCTTACAAAAATATCAGGCTTATAACTTTCATATCTATAAATAGTCTGACCTCAAATTGTATGAGTAATGCATGTCATGGACAACCATACATTTGAATTACGTACTGCCTCTATCTAACAAATTATCATTGCCCGTATTTAACAATATGCATATACGTATAACAAGAAATCCGACCTCCGATTGGAATTGCCCAGGCCACTCAGAAGTCAGGTTTTATGCAAATTTACCGATAGTTCCGAAGAGAATCCTGAACTCTAAAAGTTAATATGCAGAAGTTTCTCGAAGCTTTCAAGATGTGGTGTTAGCACATCATGTTAGAATGCTACACATTCGCGGTACACAGAAGATTTCCAACATGCGGGTACTCCAGCGCGCCGGAAAGTTCCGCGAAAAGTTGCTGAACCGTCAAACGGGAACGTCGTCTTGCGGACATGACCTCCACGCTCGAAAAATATCATCTTCACCAACTAATATTGATGGGCAAAATACCTGGGAAAAGGCACGCTCGACGTACGAAAAATTGGTTACGAAACAGCAGAGAAGGGATCACCATTGCCAGCGTGGAACAACCACTTCGCTTGGCACAATCTCGCTGAGCCTACAATAATGCCTCCCGCATTAGAAGAAGAAGAATGGATAACAATAATGGATAATAATAATTTCACGTTTGTATGTAAGAAATACAATAATTTTGTATGCATAATAATAATTCATTTATTCAATTAAGTAACTAAGAGTCATCATTATTTTAAATAACTGTTAAATAACAACCTTAGACTCAATTACAAGATTATAATATAAAATTATAATTATAATTATTTGATTTAAATAAGGGTGACGGTTTTGACTCGTCATAGTTTTGTTCACGGACGAATACTTAGATGCGTTTTAAAATTTTTATTTCACACTTATGTATTTATTTCATTTTCTTATAAAAAGTCAGTAACTAGTGGGTTAATTGTGAAATCAAATTTTGTTGAAGTAAAATCATCATCTAAAATAGTTGGTTATAATCTGTCGTTATAAAAATACTTTTAACATACGGCAGTCAATTTGTCAACTTCAAATATGGAAGCTCTATGTGATTTGTGGAAGCTATTGTTTTTTCAGTTATTTGCGAAACTATAGAATAATAAATGAAATGCATTGAAATACAACAATTATTTTATTATATTTCATAACGTAGAAAGTTTAAATACCTATTTAACGGCTTAAAAACAATGTAAAAATATAAGAAGTTTTAGATTTTAATCTCATTTATTAAAAAAGAAATTCTAGGTGTCTGTGCGCAAGGCGCTTGGACGTAAAATTTTTGACAACGAATCTTAGAGCAGTGAGCACAAGTGCACAGACTAATAATATACATGTATTACAAAATTTTAATGTATATACAATTTATTTAATCACAATTATTAATTAATTTACATTATTTCGCACTACCGAGTAGAACTGGTCGCATTTTTTTCTTTCTTATAAATTATTTATCTTGTTCGGTCATTTTATTTCTCCGCTGTCTAATGCGATGTACGTCGATCGTGAACAGGGGAGGGTCAACTTGCTAAGCAGCCGATGCAGACTCGTTCACATGAAAAGCAAGAACGGGACAGCGCTATGTAAAAAAAAAAGAATGAAGATACATAAAATTCATGCCTAAATTAATTTACTGCCACATGCCACCTATTTTGGTAGTTTTAGACTAGCGGAGAAGTCTAGACTATAGTTTAACTTTTAAGTCAGAAAAGAGATATACAATATAGGTACGGTATTGTATAATTCAATTATCCCGCCGCTCGCTACGGTTGATGAAGTTTTACGCTTGCATACACTGTAGCGCTAGTGAGCACTCGTGTTGTTTTTTTGTATGAAACTAAGCTTCTCCACAGGAGTTTAAGTGTTATGTGAGCGCAGCGGGACACGACCGTAACGCTACATTTTTAGTGAATGGTGGTGAATGGCACCCGCTGCCATCAATTTATAAGACGTTGTCACGTCAAAAGAAATATTAAAAAATGGAACACATTAAAGTGTGTAGAATATGTCTCATTATGGACGTGAATATGTACGACTTGCATTCTTATCCTCTGGGAACTTATTATGAACCAATAATAGGAAAACACGTAAGTGATGATATTGTGAAATTGGTAATAAAGAAATCGAAATTCGATTCGAGACACCTCAGGTTGTACTTGAAAAATATAAACAACTTATTATCTGATTTGTGCTTGTATCACATTGTATGGACTATTTACAAAATGGTATCAAACACTTTCAGCCAATAAGCATGACCGATTTGCCACCTTTTGCATGTTACGAATGTGCCACATTGATAAAGAAGTTTTATTTCTTCCGGGAGCGATGTTTAAGAGGGCAAGCTGCTCTTTATGGCATACTACAAAGTTCTGGACAGGTATATTTTCAAAACTTATGATATATTTGCTCTCCCATATTACGAATAGTAAAATAGCAAGGAGGTTGCTTAAAGTTATATTTTTATAAATTTATGTAATTAAATATGTAGTATTTGAGCATCATATCAGACTTGTCTAAAATAGATAATTAATTGTTTATTTTTACACTGAAATTAGAAAGATTAATTAAAGATTACTTCATTCATATCCACAATGAAAATGTTTAAACATAAGAGGTGCAAAATTACTGTATACTCTCTGTGACATTATCAACATCCTGTAATCTGCATGATATATAAGGTTTTTGCCTAAAAGCTAACGCCAAAGGTTAAAGCTATCCTTCAATTACAAATACAATATTATTGCCAGAAATGCTTTAAAATAATGTTAACAATAAAATTTGTTAACATTCTCATAAAAAAAATCCAGCAAAAAAACTATATTAACTGAATACACTAATTGCAGAATACTGGCAGAAAAACCTCTTCAGTTCTATAAGGTAATTTTTTTTTAAAGTTTGGCAGCACATCTTTAGTCTGCTGCATTTGGCGTTGTGTTCATGGGCAGTGGTGGTAATCACTAACTCAATTGAGCCATATTTTTGCTTGGCTTTGGTTCTTTGAGCTCTTCCCACAAAAAAATATATAGTAATGCATTATCCACATTACATTATCAACGTGATATACAACAACAATGTTAAATTTAAATTTTCATATTAATATTTAATAGATATCAACGGATGATATAAGAAAAATTGATAGACAATATTTCCATTTGACTTCTAATATCACTTTCAATGTTCAAACGAAATCAGAAGATTTTTGCTACACCTATGAAGAAGCAAATGAGAGTCGTATTAAAACAGAACCATTGGAAGAAACAGATAATATACAGGAATGGGATACAGATTTAGATACTATTAAAACTGAAAATAATTTTGAAGACATAACCTATAGTAATAATGTACCCATATCAACTCTCAACAAAAGTAATGAAGATAAAAAAATTGAGAAGATATTGGTAAAAGAGGAACTAGGACAATCAGAAGTCAACTTAGAATGCAATGAGGATCCTTTATCTGACAATACACTGAAGAATTCTTTAAATTCTATTGAGGTATAAGTATAGTCTTCTATTGCTTCAGTTGCGTTAAATAATTTGTATGTACAGTAGAATCTCTATCTGTCCAACATTAAGAAGGATGCCAAAAAATTCTAGTTTTCAGAGTTATAGAGGAATGTATACTGGAACGGCTAATTATTTTGACATAGAGGTTTTACATTTTGCCGAATGAAGGTTTTTGATGTAGCAAGGCTATATCAGCTATATCAGGAATTTTGATCATGTATGAGATATAGAATATTATCTTTATGTATTTGGTATAATGTAAGAATACCTTAACACAATTGTGTATTTGATTATAGTGTATTAGGAGACAAAAATTCTATCAATTACAACTAAGTATTCTTTAAAATATTAATTGGTTTGTTTGGCAATATGTGAAAGTGGGAAATGTTTGTTTGGCAATTTGTGAAAGTGTGAAATGTTGGTTTGTTTGGCATTATGTGAAAAACAACAAACCTGAACATATACTACTCTGAATACAGAGAAACCCCTCGAGATTGGTTTTGAGACTTGCAAATATCCATTAATATGTCCCTGAGATATATATATATATATATATATATAAGCTCTCAACCATAAGCCTATTAATCCTAAAAAGGTACAGCGACAGTCTTTGTTTGCCACTTTTCACCAAAATCCTCAAAGGCCTCTCATGTGACATGAGCCAGGCAGCAATTTTTGGCAAGTGATTTTTGTCCTTTAAAAAATCTTAAAAAATCAATTCATCACTGCAAACCGACTGGGATTCGAAGAATCAGTTATTAGTATGTTGTGTAACTTATCCATTAATATGTAATAATTAAAGTATATTTCCAGACCACAGATGTCAGTAAATTGTTGCCTCCAGTAATAACGGAAGTTGTAAAGAGCACACCGACAATGGGTAGACCAATGATAATAGTAGATGCTACTATACAGATTAACGATCAGAAACCCAGAACATCAGGAGACAAGATGATTGATGCTGAGAAATACGCCAATGTTATAAAGCTATCGGTAAATATATTTTTGAAAACCTATTACTATATTACACAAATAAAACAATAACAACTAATCACAATAGCAATCTATATATATAAAAGAGAAAGTGTGTGGGTTTGTTCCTTATAGGCTTCGAAACGGCTGGACCGATATCAATATAACTTTGAGGGAATCTTCAGATTGACCTGGCGAGTAATCCTGTAAAGTTTGGTGAGAGTATTGTGAGAGTCATTATAGATAACAAAGCTTTGTAAAATGTTTAACTTTTATTTTTTTTAACATGGATAATCTAAGGGACATTCGAAAGCTATAATAACTCTAAATGCCACTTCGTAACTATAATTAATCGGACTGAGTAAACGTATCCCACGTTTACTCAGTCCGATTAATTATAGTATAGGTCTAGAGTCTACTGACCTCCTTTTTCAAGTCGGTTGAAGATTGCAACATAACTGGTTTTCGATTCAGAGTGCAGGCGACTTGGAGTGCTCCATCTGTAACTGCCGTTGCAAGACCAAGCGAGAACTGCGGAGCCACATCAACACCCACGAGCAGAAGTACGCTCACAACGCTTGCCCATATGTCACTACGACTACGTAAGTACACATTCATACTATCGCGTCCATGTGTACATGAATCGCATTAAAAGAAGGTGAGAAATTACTACACATTTCTGAAGTAAGTTTGGGAGTAAGGTGGTAAATGTGTTACGATAAGTTTGATAGGCCGATGCTAAGTTGAGAGGGGAGTGTAAGAGAGAAGATAGAAACAGATAGAGTTTTGTGTGTTACTGTTGTTTGAGAGAGAGTTGCGTGCACATTCTTTCCCATATAGTCGTTTCTCTCATAATCAGTTACGTTTCGTATATCTGGAACACCGTGGAGGCCTATTGTTTCTATTACACTACAAGAGAGAACTGTGAGCAGGTACATTTTCTTTCTCAGTTCCTCTCATAGCCAGTCCATGAAATATATATATATAATATATATATCTCAGTAGTTCTCTTCAGAGTTCGCTGCAGCTACGCGAATGATGATTTCTTGATTATTTAGTCATTTCATTTCGATCTTGTACAATTTTATTAAATAATATTTTTTTCAATATAATAAATAGTCTACGTTTAAAGTGAAAAAAATTGTAAATTCATTGTTAAGCTTATATTGTGTTTTCGGGGGTACAATAACAAATTATGGCAGTAAGTAACACAGACTCTGAAGATAAACAACATCGATGTTGCCTTGTATTCTCTAGCCTCTCTCTCTCTATCTATCTATCTATATCTTTTAACTCTTTTTTTCTTCCCTATTTCGGCCTCGAGTTTCTGTAAATACTTCCGTTAGTAAATTTTTAAAATAGGTTAACATAAAATTTATCTAATACTATTAATTGTAGAGGTTCACAATTACAAATAATTGGTGACATCAAAATTGAATATGACAATGATCAAACGGAAGTTGATGCTGAAAATCCCACTACAGATCATCTACAACAACCGAGGGAAATTACTGGAGTTAGGTAAATTAATTTTTAATTTTTATAATCATTCATAACTTTAAAAAATGTGTGCGTGTATGTACGCTCGTGAGAAGTTACACTTCTTTGGCGTCATTAAAAATAGTTTTTAATTGCATGCATATCATTACAATAAAATAAAAACGACTGGTACACGATAGTCAATACAGCCTTTAAAATTAAATAAATATAATATTAATTAATAATATTTTAATTTATATCAATAAATAATACATACGGATAGTTAACCTCAATTATATTGGAGCACTTGAAAAAGTATATATCGTCGTTGGAAAGCAAAAACATAGTGAGTGACACATGGCCGTTTTCACTTTACGTCGATGGAATCAGAAAAAAAAGATGCGTCGAATGATTTATGACGTGTAACAATTAGATGAAGAATAGGATTTTCAAGATTGGCACTTCTCTATTATTTTGAAATGGTTTTTCGGCTCTGGTGAACATTTTTTTTTTTGACGAACTACACTGATTGGCCAGAGAAGCTGGCCTTAACTGCTTCACCGGATTGAGAGGTGGCATAGCTCTTAGGTCGCTTAGCCTGAACCTCTACCCTCTGGTGAACAATTTCATTTTTGTAGCTTACTACGTTTTTGTTTTCCAGCGTCGTTAAGCATAATTTTGTCACTACTGTCATCACTTTTTCGTAACGTGCCTAAAGAAGTATAACTTCAACAATAATTTAATAAATTTACCAAACTAAATTGATGATAATATAGGTTGAATGATGGGCCAAAACTTCTGCCGAACGGGGTCGAGCATTCAGAGCACAAAGAGCACTTCTTAGACAACAAATTAAACAACAACAGCTACCAAGTGCAACAGTTGACACTGCTACAGGAGATATTCGAAATGCTGGTCCAGGAGAAGACAGTCAAGCCCCTGAATCCGCTATACTAACATTAATGGAGAAAAGAGCGAAGTCTGCCGAGGCAACACGGAGATGGAGAGAGAAAAAGAGACTCATTAACGGCTATTTAAAAAAGCAGCCCAAAACTGTAGCTCAACGCATGCGAGAATACCGGGAGAGGAAAAAATTGTAAATATTTTATTAATTTATTTTTTTGAGTTATGTTTTGAAATGCGTGATATTTTTTTTTTTTTTTCATTTCACAAAGTAGAGTGGTACAGGCAGCATTTCATATTATACTTATAACAAATACATTGTCATCGTCAAAGGGTACAATTATATAATATAAACATCCATATATTCCTAAGTGAATTATGAGTAAATTTCAAAAAACTCTTTTACTCTAATTATTGGCCACAATACCAAATGACCATTCTACATAGCGACAATAGAAAGCTGAAATGTCGAAATATCCAATTTTTTAGAAGAAGCCTATTTTTTAATTTAAATTCTTTTTAAGACAGTTAATTTTATTGTAGTAGAAATAAAGGCTATTTTATTTTATTTTTTAAAGTCTGCCAATCTTCAGTCTTTAAAAGTAAACCTAGTGGTGGGGATATATATACTGTTAATCATTCAAACAGCAAGTAAATTTTTTTAAGCGTCAATAATCGGTTTAGAGGACGGTCTGCGAATCGAAATCGAAAGGTTCGAATACAACATTAGACTATTCAGGTGAACCATCTCCTAACACAAGCTTAATATTTGTGAAACAAATATATTGTTAGCATTCTTTATAAAAAAAATTGGATAACGGCTGAAAAACTATAAATAACTTACCATTAGGTGAATTGTGATATCGTAATTTAGATCGGCCTTGTATATGTTCGTACGATGGAATACCGTGTAAAGATTTTTAGTCGTTTGGAGTCCGACACTAGCCCGTTGCCGGCCCACGTGGCTCCGGGGTGTGCGTCCGTTAGTATTTTGTTACACACGTAAATAAAAAAAAAACTATAATTTAGATCCATTGACAATACTGTTGCGTGTTGCAATTTCACAGACAGAAGCCGTTCGAGTGCGAGACGTGCGGCAAGGCGTCCGCGATGTCGTGCATAAACGGCAACGGTAGCCGCCTCGAGCACCGGAACCAACTCACCCACTAGCTCTTCTAATCGTCATACAGGCACTGTACATATTACACCAAAGCCGAAGTATTTAATTCCAACACTTTAATTAATAAGATATAATAAATAATTGATTTGTTATTTGTCTTTGCCTTTTATTAACTTATTTAGAATTGCTTTATTCTACCGGTTTTTGGATGTTTATGATGTAAATTAGAAATGTAGTTTCTAATTATTCTAGATTTTACCAATTGACCAGTGAAGTACTACGTAACAGTGAAGGCCCAAGGTATGAAGGGTCAAGATCAAAGGCTTTAAGCAGTAAACAGCAATTCAAAACTAAACACCACTAGATTGTATGCAATAGCAAGTGATATGTGATCTAAGTCTTTCCACATGGTGTGTCCAAGACTATGCCTCTCTGAAAGTGGCTCATGACCCTGTTGAGTCAGGTATTACAGCTATGGAACCTATTTAAATAGGAGGGTGGTCATCGATGTCTCGCACCCATAAAATAGTTCACAACCATTAAGGCGTCGGGAACAGGTACATTTTCTAAGGCTGTTTGCCACGGCCAGACTCCCTATATTTCCGGATCAAGGATATACAGAATATCTGCATGCCGATAAGATAAAATAAAAAAGTCTGCTCGAGGTACTAATAAAAGGCGCTCAGGTCTGTCTTTTTGCCTCGCATGGCCCCTGACATCAAAAAGGATAGGATTTTTGCAACACAACAACTGAAATGAGATTCTTTACACGACGGCGACTGCTCTCTTCTTATATCAACTTCCATAAAAATATTTGGAACCAGTAGAGCTAGTACGGACGGTTACAGTAAATTAAGTTTTATAAAACATAAACTGCATACCACACAATCAAAACAAAAATTAAATTGATTATGTTGTTAAGCTAGAAAAATAAGAAAAGTAGTTTATAATTTAATAACTTAATTTTTGTAATAATGAACAAATAAGACAAAGCTCAAGTGTAGTTTATTTTAATTGGGAAATCAAAGTTCATAATTTGTGTTTGAATGTTATTTTGTATCCGGCAAAATATATTTACAATAGCTGGCAGGTAAATGTCATGTGTCAACAACAAATATGGAAGCCCCTTGGCGTCTTTCGTACGTCTAGACATTCTTCCTGTATTTATTTTAGTGATTTATGAGACTAATATAGTCAAAAAGTAAAATTAGATAAATAAAAAAACAATTGAATTATTTTATTGAGTAATTTTACAAGCTTAAATAACTATTTTAAGTCTTAAAAACGATGTAAAATGTTTGTAAATTATAAGTAGAAATTCTAACATTTTCTAACTCTATCGTGTGCCGCGCCAATTTATGAATTTAATCTATAACAAATTATCAACATTGTAATGGAACCCATTAAAGTGTGTAGAATATGTCTTGTCATGGATGTGAACATGCACAACTTGCATTGTTATCCTCTGGGAACATACTATGAACCAATAACAGGAATAAACGTAAGTTTCTGAAAGACGATTTCCACTATAAGGTGAAAAAAAAAATTACGTCTTAATGGTCCTTAGTTATTAATTTAACTATTTTAACTATCTCAACCGGCTGATTCCTGTTATTTTTTTCAAAATTAATTTTATATTCTGATTGTTACTGTATAATGGGATTGTATTTAAATTATTTCAGCCACTAACCTTGACAGATCTGCCACCGTTTGCATGTTATGAGTGTGCCACATTAATAAAGAAGTTTTATTTCTTCCGGGAGCGATGTCTAAGAGGACAGGCTGCACTTTTCAGCATTCTGCATACTACAGGACAGGTATATTATTCAAATTTAAAAAGTTTTCTTTGCAATCTGGTAATAAATTGAACCTATAGAGTTTCATTTACAAACTGTATTTTTTTTCCAGTTATATATAACAAAGAAAAAAATATTTTATTAACTTATTTTAAATTTTAACAGATATCAACAGAAAATGTAAAACAAATTGATAGAGAATATTTACATTTGACTTCAAACATCTCTTTCGGCAATGAAACAAAATCAAAAGAGTTTTGCTTCTCTCACAAGGAAGCAGAGGAGAATAATGTTAAAATAGAACCTGTTGAACAAAGAGATAATATACTGGATTATGATGAAGACTTTAGTACTGTAAAGGATGAAAATGATTATGATGACATCACTTCCCTTCCGAGTTTGTCAAGTGATGATGTTGAACCTCTATCTCTCCACAAAAGTAATAAAGATAAGAAACGTATGACGAGATTGCTAAAGCAAGTGATAAAAACTGAGCAAAATGTTAAATCAGAACATTTTGTAGAAACAGATAATATACTACAGGATAAAAATCATTTTGATGACACCACTTCCCTTCCAAGTTTATCAAGTGATGATAATGAACCTCTATCGTTCCACAAAAGTAATAAAGTAAAGAAACAAAAGAAAAGATTTGCAAAGAAAGTGAGAAAAACTAAGAAAAATGATAAGGGTCTTATATCTGAGAATACATGTGAAAATCATTAAGTTTTATTGAGGTATAATTTTAGTTATCTCTAACTTCATCTCTAGTAAACCATTTGTAGTTTATCTTAGTGGAGTTTCAAAACGTCCGTTTTATGTAAATTCATTATGCATTTCATATTTATTTGAAGCATAATGATATTATTATACTTGTACAACCCTTATTTATTAGGGATTCTCTCTGTCCTTGCTGCTTTTGCTGATGGCTGTATCAGGAATGAATCCAAATTAAAAGTGACCTTTATTTTTTTTTCCCCGCATGTTGTGGTGATGATGTGATCCAGTGATTGTGATCACTCAAGGTGAGGTTGCTGCCTTAAGCTTTATTTGCTTTTTTCCCTACACTTTAAAAATGTATCTATTTATTTTACAGGAGTGTATGTCTGTATCTGCTGTCTAAACTTACTGTTTTTGATATGGTGTTTAAAAACTCTGTTTCATTGTTTTTTTTGCAGGCTATTATAATTTTAGTATTAATTTTTTATTTTAAAAGAAGCAATATTTTTTTTTCAAAAATATTACTAACTTCTTCTTGTTAACTATTCCAACTAAGCTTAAGCTTGTGCTAGGAGATGGTTCACAACAATAGTCGAATGGGGATTCGAGCCTACAACCTTACGATTCACAGACCGTAGTCCAAACCTTTAGGCTATTGATGCTTTAATTTTATGATTTTTATGATCTTCTCTGTCTTATGACTTTCATCTCTGTTTCATTGTTTTTTGCAGGCTGTTATAATTTAAGTGCTACCTTTTTTTTTTAAAAAAAAAACAAAGCTAGCAATATTCCTTTTTTTTCAGAAAACATTACTAACAATCTTGTTACCCATTCCAACTAAGCTTAAGCTTGTGCTAGGAGATGGTTCACGTCAATTTTCGAATGGTGGATTCGAACCTACGACCTTCGATTTACAGACCGTACCCTAAACCATTATTATTAGGCTATTGACGCTTTAATTTTATCATCCTGTCTGTGGTATGACTTTCAAGTATCAAGAATCTTATTTTGATAGATTCTTAATTTAACAGACTTGAATTACCTATTGAACGTTGTTTATATGACTAAAGAGAATAAATGTAAACGAAATTGCAAAACATTTTGCATTCATTTGAACATACTTTGTATACAATTATATCTCAGAGCACACGTGGCGGTTCAATGGTGCCACCGGGATTAACGGAAGTCATAAAGCCGAAAGCAAAAAGGGGCAGACCGAGGAAAATAGTAGACGCTTCAATGGTGGTTAAGAAACCGAAACCCAGAAGAACAAGAAACACGGGTGGAGTGCCTGATGATGAGTTAGATATTGAGGAATATGTCACGGTTATAAAACTATCGGTAAATATTTATGTAATTTAAAGCGTCAATAATAGTTTACAAAACGTAAGGATAAGTGTCTCGGTAGCACAGTGTCCGGGCGATTGCCTCCAGTTGCACGGTAACAACCGGAGTTTGATCCCTGGTGCCAACACCATTAAATTTCTTCTTCTTCTTAAAGTGCCTCTCCGACTAGCGAAGGTTAGCAGTCAGTTCATCATATCTCTTTCTGTCTCTTGCTAGACGAAACAGTTGGGCGGCACTCGCAATTTCGGTCCACTCTCTTAAGTTCCGCAGCCATGACTTCTTTCTACGACCGACACTTGTTTTGCCAGCGACTTTGCCCATCAAAATAGGTTGAAGAAGGTCGTATCTTTCGTGCCTAAGCACGTGACCGTGATTCGACCCTTTTCTTATCTTGATGGTCTGCAATAGTTTGCACTTCTCTTTGACTCGTCCTAGAACCTCCTCATTTGTCGCTTTTGAAGTCCATCCAATACCCAACATGCGCCTATAAACCAACCATTAAATTTATTGCAATTTTATGTACTCGGCGGTGAAGGAAAACATCGTGAAGAAACCTACAAGTCCTAGAATGTTTTCTATTTTTTTTATGAAGTCTGCCAATCCGCATTTGGGCCGCGTGGCTGACTGGAGCATAAACAATGCTAATAAAACTTTTTAAAAATATGATTTTTTTTTAATCAGGATCGTTTTTCGATCGTTCGCATTAGTGATGTTGAGAATATTTATGTGCATTCATCCTTGGTTTGTTTTGGT
Source organism: Meandrusa payeni (assembly GCA_029286785.1). Lineage (NCBI taxonomy): Eukaryota > Metazoa > Arthropoda > Insecta > Lepidoptera > Papilionidae > Meandrusa > Meandrusa payeni. The sequence continues at coordinate 1,138,542 of JAGSMX010000007.1, read as the reverse complement.
ACAGTCAAAGAGAAAATTATGACTTTAACATTAAAAAACAATATTAGATGATTAAGCGAGTGGAGTAAAGCCAACTCAGCTGCTATCGCTGTTGTGTTAATGGGCTAGCATTAATAGGGACGTATCACAGCCTAACAACAACATACCAAAAGAAAGTTGTCATTGTATACCAGGTGGCTATATTCTTATAAACAAATGTCCAATTTATTGTTACTATATTTCCCTCAAACTCGAACGAAGCGTTTTGATTCGTTTTTCATTGTTCACACTGCAAGGGAATGGAATAGTTTCCCCGTGTCTGTCTTTCCTTCTATGACAATGAGTTTGTTTTAAAAGTAGAGTGAATGGGCATTTACTAAGCTAGCGCAATGTGCACCGTCTAGGACTGCATTTCTACTTAACATTAGGCTGAAGATAGTTAAAAGTATAAAAAGAAGTTATGGGATCATTGTAGACAATGATTACTGGTAACATGCTTCTGTTCCTTTCGCAGGTGGAAGAGCAAATAGAAGAGATAACGAGCCGCCAGCTCTCGTCCAACTTCCAGAACGCGCCTTTCAAATGCGACCTGTGTTTCAAGGGTTTCATAGACACGCACGCGTGGAAACATCACGTGGGAAAACACGATCCAGTTAGTTTGCCTTATTCCATTGTTGTTTTCAGTTATAGCTTGGATGGACCATCTAATGGTCTAAGATTCTAATGTCAGTTGGTTTGTACTATTGAATTGTCGTTGTTTTATTTTATAAGTACAAAATTTGTGCCCGGTATATATCGATGGACTCAGGCCATACACCGGATTGAAAAGAGAAAGCTGTCTTGCTAAGGTAGTTTTTTTAAAGTAAAACACGTTCTGTTGACTTGACTGGGGGAGTACTCTGATGCGTTACGAAAAGTCAGATCGGGCGAATCGAAAGTTGAGAGGGAGATGTAAGTTAGTGAACATAGAGAGAGATATATATATATATCCTATATTAATGTAGGGGCAGGAGAGAGGTGCTGCACTCATTTTCTTTCTCTCATAGTCAGTTACGTTACATATATTATACATATAGATATATGTACATATAAGTGGAGATAAAGAAGTTTTACTTCAGTTGTGTGGTTTAAAACACACTCGTTTTTTTTTAACATTTAACAATAATTAATAAATAATAAACATTTAATAATAGTTTTTGTATGTGTCGCTGATGCTGGAAGTTGAATTAGTGAAAATAGAGAGTTACATTTCGTATATTACTGTAGGGGTGAGGGTGAGAGGTGCGAGCACACGTTTTCTTATTCTCTTTAATAGCCTCTCATTATCACCGTAAAGTATTCTATACAAATATATCATAGGTATAGATGGACCTAAAGTTTTATTGCAATGTTTTTTTATTTGAACATTTAACAATTAATAGTTTTGTACATAGGAATCAGAGTAAGGAGAAACGCTTAGGCGTCAGTTTATCGTTTCAGAGTGCGGGCGAGTTGCAATGCTCCATCTGCAAGTTCCGTTTCAAGACCAAGCGGACACTACAGAAGCACGTCACCAACCACGAGAAGAAGTACGCCTGTAAGGCCTGCCCATACGTCTCTAAAACGAGGTAAGTTCATTTCCTCTGTCCATCTCCATGTCGTAGAAGGCGACTAAAAGGGGCCTCGCGTTCACTGGGCGACAAGGGTGGGGGCCTTTGCCGTCTGCCAAGGTGGACCCGGGAAGAAAGTGACATCGGATGGCCCGTGTCGCCTTGCGCTGCTAGGGATTAATCTCCGGGACGTGCTCTCCTAAGAGCACAGTGCAGAAGGGCTCCGGTGCGTACCTCTGGAGATCCCGGATCACTTCACCATGCGCCGAGGAAGGGCCGCCGGGGAGGTTTTAGTGGGTACCCTACATAACCGCCGCCTTCCCCCCCAGAAGGCGGGGTATCTTGTTGAAGATTTCCTCCCCGGGGACAAAAAGGTAAATCCATATTAATGATGGCGTTCCAAGTATAGTATGTTTCGTTAGGAAGCCCAATAAGTAATCTTACAAACTAGGTACATGAATAAAGACATAAAACTATAGGTCTTTACAGCTAATGCTAAATCGGTAAGCAGACAGATTAAACATATTTAAGAACGATTATGGTCACTTAACTTTTATAAGATTGAATATATAAGAAGATTGATAAAACAGATTGTCATAATATATACTAACAGGAGTTATTTAAAGAACTACGATAACATGCGCCTGTCTCACTCCATCGTCAAATATATCTTTTTTTTTTTCAGAAATATTACTAACAATCTTTTTAACCATTCCAACTAAGCTTGTGCTAGGACATGGTTCACGGCAATAGTCGAATGGTGGATTCGAACCCACGACCTTACGATTCGCAGGCCGTACCCTAAACCATTAGGCTATTGACGCTTCAATATGAAGAATATATGGATATCTATATCCATTAATCTAGAAATTGTATTGTAATTGCAACACGCTGGCTGTAAATAAATATACATTTACATATACATAAATAGATACTACTATATAAATCTAATAATATACATACACGTGGAATATATATAACGACAATAAATATACCACTTCGTAATTTTTGTCCCATTGTTGGGCGCTGGCCTTCTCTTTAAAGAGAGTATTAGGGCGGCCCTAGTGCGGATTAGCGGACTATACATGCCTTATAAAAAACTCTAAGACATGTTAGGTTTCCTCACAACGTTTTCCTTACCTCTGAGCGCGTGGTAAATCAGCACATAAAATTGAATGATGTGAAAATCTGAAAAGCATTATATAATCTGTTGTTTTAGATATAGTTTTCTGTTATTTTTATTTTAATTATATTTCTGGTTTTTTTTTTCTTTTTTAATGTTTTTTTTAATTCATTGTAGTGTACACCTGTAATTGAACTAACTCTTTTATCTTTTTTTTTTTTTTTATTTAGTCTGTTTACTTTTTTGGGTGTAACTTGTAAGTAAAGAAATAAATGAGGACCATTAGCAAGGAACAGATAGAGAGATATATAATTCGTCGTATAGTGGATACAACTTTTTAGCAAGTGTAGGTATAATTTATTATAAGCATAATAAGTATGGTAACTTCTGAAATGTTCTTCTACAGAACCCAAGCGAAGCAGCACCAGAGGTGGCACAAAGGCGTCACTTACAAGTGTCAGTATTGCGATGAAATATCTACGTGAGTTTTGTTAGAATACAATATCCAGTATAGCATGCAGATTTTCCGTTCACCTTAATATCAGAATGTAAGGGCATACTCGTCTACGCGGCCCTCGTGCGGTGTGGTAGTCTTTGATCATTTTCTAACACATGTATGTTATCTCATGATGTTTTCCTTCACCGCCAAGCCGGTACATCAGCACTTAAAATGGCAAGAAACAAATTCTTGGTGCCGGCATCGGCGTACTATACAATTTGACACGAGCGCTTGGACACTAAGCTGCTAAACTCGCATGCATGGCTCACATACATACATTATCATCATCACCAGCTTGTTTCTATACACTGCTGGAAATAGTTCATTCATTCATACTTACTTATCAATAAATTTAAAAAACATAACCTTAATAATTATATATAAAATATTAATTATAAAAATACTACAATAGATATTTAATGGACATCTGTCATTGAGAACAAAATTCCCACCTTTTTTATGACTTACTACACACATTGAAGCGTCAATAGCCTAATGCTTTAGGCTACGGCCTACAAATCGTAAGTTCGTATTTTCGAATCCACCATTCGACTATTGCCATGAACCATATCCTTAAGCTTAAGCTTAGTTGGAATGGTTAACAAGATTGTTAGTAATATTTCTGAAAAAAAAAGATATATTGCTAGCTTTTCTTCAAGAAGATTGGCCAGAAAAGCTGGCCTAGACTACTTCACCGGATAGAGAGGTGGCACAGCTGTCGCTTAGCCTGAACCTCTTATCGCTAGTAACTCGACACAAGGGCCCCCGCGGTTACTATGTTACGCGTTAGGTTATTCCGATAAGAGGGCGCACGAGAGGGCATAACCACGACTCGTTCGGTTGCTATTTCACGGATAATGTAAGGGACATTCAAAAGCTAAGCTAACTTTGAATGCCACTTGGGGAAGCGTTGTCACTGGGAGAAGTGGCCGAAGAAACTCCAGCAATGCTCCTAACATTTTGGATAGGCATATACTAAGCTAGTGCGCCTTACCATCCAGGACTGCATTTCCACTTAACATCAGGTGGGATCGTAGTCAAGCACTTGCTTAGAAATTATAAAAAAAAAAATAACATCTAAGGAGTGGGATGTCAGTCTGTTATACGAAGGAAGCATCTGTGTAAGAGTGTACAAAAAGGCATATATATATTTAGACTATAGCTAAACCAGCCTTATGCCAGTTCAAGTCATTGAACAGGAAAAATATTTCATCAAAGAAATAAAATGCTATTAATTTGTTATTTGATGTGTCAATTCCTCCACACCATAAAATGCAACCAGCTATAATTATAAACGTATTTTATACATTGCTAGACTGGGAGCGTCAGTTATGTACTTAGGGAGTCGATTGTAGTTCGCGGGGCCTGCAACGTGTGTTATCTCGATGATTTCGCGAGACCATGAGTAACTGCTGCTGTTACACAAGGTAGTTCCTGGAATCGTGGCCAGTTATCATTTGGTGGTAAGTTTATCTCTCGAGGTTGTTTGTGTCTGTGGGATACTCATACGCACCGCAAAAAACGGTTTTGCGGAAGTGCGCGAGCGTCGACGACGCAGCGCACGCAACAGTCACGCGCCTCTTGTTTACCGCGAAGCCCGTGTCGCTCTCTCGCAATTCCCTCGCGCACGGACGTAGGAGTGACTACCATACTATACTACACTATACTATACAGTCCCTACCAACCTACCTCTACATGTCATTCAATCCGGCGACAGTAATTGATTATAATTTTCTCTTTGCAGTAAGTGGACCTCGTATCTGAGCCATGTGAGAATCAAGCATCCGTCGCAGTACATCTGTGGTGCTTGTGGTTACTCCTTCGTCAGCCGGCTGGGGCTTGCCATGCATCGCACCATGATGCATAAGGACTTGGCCGTGAGCTCCGCTTGTTTTATGCATGCCTAGTACATAGAAATACATACATCTTGATGTAATGATATATTGATCATTAAAATTAATAATTTTATACCTCCATATTTTGCTGCTTGTTGGTATTTTTTTTTAAATATTAATTAAGCTTAAGCTTGTGTTAGGAGATGGTGCACGTCAACAATCGAATGGTGGTTTTGAACCTACGGCCTTACGATTCGCAGTCCGTACCCTAAAACATTAGGCTATTGACGCTACTGTCGCGTGCTTCATACATTAAATATGACATCTTTTCGTTTGTCTTCTTTTTTGGAAGCGCTCTCCTAACACCCTGTAGATAAATAAATGTGTATGTAGAATAGGATAATAAAAGAATGTAATAAATAAGAAATTGATAGTTGGTAAATAATAATAAATTAGTAAAAAAGAAGAAAGGAAGGAAGGAAATTGAATGGACCATCCAAGCGAGGGGAACTACTACAAACTTATTTCTTTGAAAATCAATTACTTTTCAGCGCCCCCATTTTTATACACCCCGAAAACTTAAAAAGAAATCTTAATTCTATGTTAAATATTATAAGTTTTTAAAACATCACACAGGTTAGAAATATAAACTAATTATTCGTTATTGTGTAATAGGTAGCTTTTAATTTTAGTGTAATATAAAATACTATATGAAGGAAATGAAATTACAAATTATACATCGCCCTCCTAACCCACATCAACGCTCCCATTTACTTACCACTTTAAGAAAGACTGTTCTAAATCAAACAGAACATAGACAAGCTTATAACGACTCTGCTCCATTAGTGAACAGAGGAGGAATAGCATTGCTACAAAAATGCAGCATTATGTTTATAAGCAAAAAATTGGTATAGAGCGTACCGATTTATACCAAACAAAACACCACAGTGTTTTTCCGATGCAGTTCAACAATGTGGTATACAAATGACCTATGAGTGATGTGATTGTGCTAATACGATGATCTTTAATTTCAGGAGGAATTAAAGCGGAGCACAGTAAAGACGGGGGTCTGTACTGTGAGCAGTGTGACGTCAAGTTCGTGTCGGTGGAGGCGTGGAAGCGGCACATGGTTACCTCGGTCAAACACACGCAGAGCACGGACTTGAGGTGAACGAAAATTTAAAAAAAAATTGTGTGCTTCAGACCACAGAGACTGAAGTAAAACTTATTTAGCTCCATCTATATATTTATATATATATATATATATATATATATATATATATATATATATATATATATATATATATATGTATATATATATATTTATATATATATATAATATATACACGATTGTTAAAGCGAGAAAGAAAATGCGCTCGCGCACTTCTCTTAATCCTAGAGTGATACAGACAATAGGCCTCCACTGTGTCTTAGATCTACGAAACGTAATTGTCTCTCTCTATATTCAACTTATATCGCCCCTCCCCCCCTCAAGTTCATTTTACCAGATCACACATTTTGTAACGCATTGACCAGCTAATTCATTATAGTATATGTAGAAAGGCGAACTTAATAATATTTAGCATTTTCTTCCAGCTAACGTTTAGTGGTTAAGGGCAGACTAAGGGTAGTGCCGCTAAAAATAGGGTTTAAAAATATTACATAGATAAATATAAATTTACATATAAATACATAGACACGTCAATATAGATATAATATTATACATATACATGGAATAAATAAACGATAATATTTGTACCAGTTTGTACTTTTCATTCTTTGAGAAGAAAGTATTTAGATACACGCGTTTTAAAGACATTAGTTGACGAAGCCTCCCTTATCTCAATCCTATTCCAGAGTTGTATAGCTGTACAGGTAAATGAATTGCCATAAATAATCGTGTGACATTCGGGGAACATAAGAAATTTATTATAGAAGGTTCTAGGTTCGCGGCCGACGTACTCTTTGAGTAAGAAGCGCTCACGAAGATTTTCTGGAGACCAAGTGTTATGTAGTAATGTTATATAACTTGGTGTGTGTACGTCCCGCCTGTTACGGATGTTGAGCCACTTCAGCTGAGCCCGGTTGTGTGATACGTGGTCCCATTTAAGTATTCCCAAGTTCTTCAGTTTCTTAACAATAACAATTTCAATAATTATTATATTCCAGTACCGGATGCCGGGTCTGCGGCGAGACGTTCAAAAGCGCAGAGGAACTCCGCCTGCATCATAGGAGAGAGCACGCGCGGAAAAGACCTAAGAACTACGGCAAGAAACAGTCTAGCCTCACCTGGCCCACTGAATGCATACATGTAGGTATAAATGTCGACAGCTCACTTGGCAGGTGCGCAGAAGTCGTTTTTTAGGTTGCTCTGGGTGGATAAATCGAAGGGCCAAGTGAACAACCAATCGCGTCTCTAGCCAGTGTTCTTTCTTAATAACGAACTACACAGATTGGCCAGAGAAGCTGGCCTTGACTGCTTCACCAAATTAAGAGGTGACATAGCTCTTAGGTCGCTTAGCCTGAACCTCTATCGCTAGTAACTCGACACAAGGGTCCCACTGGTGAGGGGTAACCTCGGCTTGGACGGTTACTATGTTAAGCGTAAGCATTCCGATCCGAGGGCGCCCGAGAGGGCCGAAACACGACTCGATCGGTTGCTGTTTCATGGACAATCTAAGGGATATTCAAAAGCTAAACTAACTTTGAGTGCTACTTCTGGAAATTGGTCCTGACTATTCGTTCTCAATTAGTTGTGTGTTACATGCGCGAATTTATTCCCACTACGCTGTTTTGTTGAAGAAGTTTGTCGGCCGCTATACATGTAGTTACCACAGAAGCTTCTTGATTGGGACTAAGTTACAACTAATTGTGTCTTGGTCTCATCCTCAAGATTTCTTTCTTTGTTGGTGGTTGTGTTTGTTGGTTAATCAGATATGGTTGGTAAATGAGTAATTATTTTATATTAATATTAAATCAAATAACATTAAAAAACAGGCAAAGGTGGAGGAGGCCTATATCGCAAGACAGCCTGACCTGGTAACTGATATTAAGTGATAAACTACATACATACCGAAAAAAAAATAGAATTAAGTTTCTTTAGTATAGTTTTATGTTTATTATAATAAGGTCAGAGGAAATAAAAGTTATTTTTTACCATTTTTTATTTATATTATTTAGAAATTGAACTGAGAAGTATAAATATGATTATTTTTCTTATTTATAGATATTATGATAAGTGAAAAAAGGGAATTGTATTTCAGTGCTCGGAGGAGATAGCGAATGCGCGCGATTACTGGGCACACTTCCGGCGCGTTCACCCGGACAAAAACTATCCCATACAGAAGAACTACATCTGCGATATTTGCGGCAAGAGCTTTAGGGTATACATTCAATACTTTTACACGTACAATAACATCATCAGCCTGTAACAGTCCACTGCTGGACATAGGCATAGGTATGCCACTCAGCACGATCAACGGCCAGCCGTCCTGCGATCATCGCTTCACCTATTCTTAAGGCTTTATTGTCTGTACAATTAAAAAAAACGCTTTTTATTACATGCATATAAATGTATATACGGTTAATATACCATTATAACATTTTAACAATTTTTAAGCGGCTAAGCTCTGGAACGGCTGGAATGATTTTGACTAGAGTTTCACTGGCAGATAGCTGATTGTAATAATGAGTAACGTAGGCTACTTTTTTTGTAGAAAACTTTAAATAAATAATTTTAATCGCGGACGCAGGCCGCAGCTAATGAATACGTTTCAATACTGTCATTAAACAAAATTTTGCCATCGTTGTGACAGATTTATGGTTTCATACACATATTCATACGAAAAATTCCTTCGCATATTTCCTAACCTATAAACAAGAACTATATTATGTAACAACACCAACACGAGAGTCCACAAGGCATTCCACACTGCCAAAGACCGCAACAGGTGGAAAGCAATCGTCCACCACATAATTCATGGAGGTCACGACCCTCAGCAATGAGGAAAACGACGAAAGGAGGAGGAGGTGAGAATATTATGTTTATTGGATATTTTTTACATCATTAAGGCTTTAAAAGATATGCCTGTATACCAGGGCAACGCGTTCTTGGTTTACCACAAGCGCACGCACACAGAGGAGCGAGCGTTCAAGTGTGCGCAGTGTCCGAAGGCGTTCTTCAACCGCACCAACCTGCAGATGCACGAGAGGACCCACTCCAACGTGCGCCCCCACCCCTGCGCCATCTGCTGCAAGGCCTTCAAGTGCAAGGGTGCTCTTGAACGACACTCACGCGTGAGTCCATTGTCCACAAATTTCTTATTTAAACGACTACTAAAAAGGACGGCCTGCCATAATATACTACTCTTCAGAGAGAAGGCGAGCGTGTATAATAACTTCACATTTTTTTATTTAAAAAGATGGCTAGCACTATTACTAAGATTCTTGTTAACCATTGGAACCAAGCTTAGCTTGTTCTAGGATACGGTTCACGTCAATAGTCGAATGGTGGATTCGAACCTACGACCTTACGTTTCGCAGACCGTACCCGAAACCATTAGGCTATTGACGCTTGGCATTGTTATTCAATAACGAGGATTTGGATAAATGTGTATGAACAACTACTTCGTCCCTTCATTGCTGGGGATCGTGACCACGAACAGCTATTATTGGGTCCGCCTGAAGTAGACCGCATGCTGCCTACTATCCCTCTTATCATTTTGAGATCATTTTGTACTCGTCTTACTAATGAAAACTGCATATTACAGAGCCACACAGGCGAGAAGCCGTACGAGTGCGATGTATGCGGTAAAGCGTTCGCGCAGTCCAACACCCGCAAGTTGCACGTGAACACCGTGCACCTTAAGCAGCCCTCGCCCTATATCAGCCGCAACCGCCGCGAACGTCGCAACCGGCTCACGCACCAAGTCTACTAACCGAGACCAGTACGACACTAGCGCCCTACGTCAGCCGCAACCGACTCATAAACCAGGTCTACTGACCGAGACCGTACGACACTAGCCTTTAAAATTGAGTCATCATTTTAGTAAAGCGGCATGAAAGAGAGGACATGTGCAATCGTAAATGTGTTATAGTAAAAGCAGTAAATTGTCACAACAATGACAAACTTTAAATTTATTAAAAAATCATGTTTTTTGGGCAAATGAAAAATAATGATTTCCCAAATGATGAAGATGATCGGCCAAATACAATTTTTTCCCATTCCAGATTAATTAATCAATAGTCAATACAGATTATTTGAACACCCTAATTTTTTTATAATTACAAAATAGGCTCACGTATGGCTTCTATCTCGCTAGATGGAAGGCGAACATGAAGGGTGGAAGACGTGAGCCTATAATGTGTGTCTGTTAACATTGGACTTAAAGGTTTTTTACAATATTATCCAGTAATAACAACTGTGATTAAAATTCCTTTGTATATAATTTGTGTCTGTACATTAAAACAGATCCATAATAAAATGTGATACCCTAATACTTAACCGATTCAGCTTACGGCCTGAAGACTACAGTACCAATGAATTGCCGTTTTTTGGTTTTAAGTACAAAATATTACTTGCTTAAAATTTATGACGGAGTATGGCTATAGGGTTACCTCCTGTTACAAATAAATCCTAAAAAGCTTGATAGAAAGCGTACAGCAAATGCTGTGTCTGACTACCCTGTTTTTTTCATATAAGTATAAAATCAGTAATTGCAAGTATAGCCTGACTGCAACCGCTATTGTATAATAACGTGAAGGTAATTGTATTTTAGCTTATGTCATATTTTATTATTTACTATGTATTTATCCATATACAAAGAAACTTGAAAACAAGAGTAGAATAAGTTAGATACGGTATAGATAAATTTGTGTAATGAACTCAGGTTATGAAAGATTGTGGCTTACTCAGTATTAGACCAACGACCACGTATTTTATTTATACACTAGTAAGTAAGATGTAATAAATAAGCACTTTGTAGTTTCGTATTTTATTTCAAAATCCTATCGCTATTTCATCGATTTTTGTGTGTTTATGATGACAAGTAAATAATAATCACGAATAATGAAGAGGCGAAAGATTTCTTCTATGCTATACTGAAGAATTATGGGTGCGATATATCGAAGCTTACCAAAAATGACATATTTACGTCAGTCTTTCCGTCCAAGTACGACGTTGGAGCCTTCAACAGTAGATTGAATAGGTACTTACTAAACTAGCGCCTACCATTCGACGATATCTCCACATATCAAGCATGGTCAAGCGGTTGTTTATACCCCATAAAAAAAAGAAATAAATTAAATATAAATAATCTATATTTATGGTTCTTTTATACCAAAGAATAAGAATTGACCTAAAGGTTGTAAATACCAGGTCATAAAATTCCAAAAAAAAAAAAAAAATTTTATACCAAAGTTACGGCTTACTGTCATTTTATTTAGTCTCGCTGTCAGTTTTCTGTCAGTAACTGGCATCTATCTGCAGTGCTATATTTTGAATATTCAAATATTATAAATTAAAATTCAGATTCGTGGTCATGTTGAAAAGAGGTAAATAAATACGTAATGGTATAGACATGTGTGAGAGTATTCCAGATGCGGTACATCCGCGCCTTAGAAGAAAGAAACCCCTGTATACTCTTAGGGGTATAGTATTTGGTTTATGCTGAAATATTATCATTAACTGTGGCTTTACCCACACTTAACCCAGTGTCTTTAAATCTATTAACATGTTGTTGATAATTTTCATTTTAGTCCTTATATCACTTTACGTTATTATTCAAAAATATAAAATAATAGGGCAGGTTTCTGACCTTAGATTACTGATGTCACGATGTTATCTCTCAGTGGCGCTATTAGATTTTCCACCCATTATTATTTTTGAGGAGCTGGTTTATAGAAGGCATCTGTTGCCGAGATATTTTTAATTTTGTTAAGTTTATTTACCTCATGATTTAATCTATCACACAGTTCAATACTGCAGAAGCAAATGTAAAGAACTATTTAAAATGTAAATAAATATTTATGGGAAATTATACGTTGTATTCTCATTGTTTCTATAAATGAACTAAATTATACAAATAGTTATTTAATATTAGGTTAGATAATAAAAGCTTAAAAGTAAATATTATGAACACTTTCACATATAAATATACTGTTTTTGAGATTGAAGATATGTTGTATTATTTTACACCACAGTCTTGTAGTCGGAGTACTGTAGCAGGTCCTGGTTTTAATTCTTTCCTGAGGCAAATGATGCTTAATTTACTTACATTTGTTATTTGCAACATGAATCTAGGGCTTGGTAAACAAGAACAAAAAGGACTGTCTAGATGGTATAAGATGATATTAGTTGTGTATATATTAAAGTGATTGTCTGTGATTTATAAAAATTGGTCCAAATCCAAATTATGAATGATTGAAGGGAAAATTTTCAAAAGATATTCCAGGATTTCTACCCAGCTAAGCTAAGCCTAGGACTACACGGCTATCCCAATAGTGATCTAAGTCTACTTTCTGTTCAGTCAAAGTGCTCTTAACCTATAGAGATCTATGAGTATTGTAGTTATTTATATTTTCAGTATAATTGCTAACTCCCATCAATTCGAAGACCTTCTGTTCACAACCTTTTTTGTGTATGCCACTAAGGCTAACAATAAAACTCTAACACTTAAAACATTGTGGAATGTTGATAAAGTTTTACTATCGGCATGTTGGTTAGCAATTTTCTGCACATGGCTGTGGACAGAGGAAAATGGTGATGGAGCACAAAAGACAGACTGTTCCCATGAGGTGGTCACGACCCTCAGCATTGAGGAAACTGACGTGAGGTGGAGGAGGATGAAGTTTTAAGGAAATGTGACACAACCATCAACTGTCAACTGTTGCAATATTTTGCATCATCCAATTAAATAAATTGTAACTATGCTGTGACAGGTAATATTTTATAAACTGGAGGGTTTTTCAATTTTCTACATTATTTTATCTTTCATTTTAGGTCTGAAAATAGCTATTATACAACTAGCGGTGGGGCCAGATAAATCAAAGAATGTGGCGCATGCTGTCAAGGAAATCCACAAAGCCAAAGAAAAAGGAGCCCAGTTGGTAGCCTTACCAGAGTGCTTTAACTCACCTTATGGCACCCGTGAGTTTGATGATGTTCTTATACATACATGTTATTTTATTATATTGTTATCATTTTGGTATACATCCCTACCACTAAATAGTGAGTATATTGCCTAGAAGGGTAAGCTGTCTTTAATGTAAAATATACTTAAGGCAAATTGGACATGCAGGTTTATACCACAGTGGCATCTGTTATTGATTTAATTTTTTTTTTAAAGTTAAAAAATATTTACTTTGGCACAATGCTAATCATTTGCTATGGGTACATGGCTGATGCAGTAAGTTTGATGTTCCATGTTTTGTCTTTCCTTAGGAATATACAAATTTCTTCCAATTGAATTATATGTGTATTGAAGTGTTTCAAATGAATGCCATTGAATATATAAAAAATAGTTATTAAACTCATGCTGTCCTTTCCTTATATTGCCTATAGTGAAGAAATGAATAGACCATGATTTACATAGGAAAAACATAGAATACTGGATTGTAAATCTTGTAATGGTTATCTGACTGGTGACAAGCATTATACATAAGTAGCCTGTTAATTACAGAATATTTTAATGAATATGCCGAAGAGATCCCTTCGGGGGAAACCTGCCAGGCACTATCCCAGGCAGCAGCAGAGGCAGAGGTTTGTGTAGTGGGTGGTACGGTACCAGAGCGCTCTGGCGACAAACTGTACAACACCTGCACTGTTTGGGACAGCAATGGTAAATTGCTGGCAAAACATAGAAAGGTAGACTGTTTCTTTATAACTTACTAGTTGGAGATTTGTAGAATAAATTAAAGTTTTTTTGGTTTTCATTATATTATATAAATTATATTCTCTAGGTGCACCTCTTTGACATTGACATTCCTAACAAGATCACATTCAAGGAATCGGAAGTTCTGAGTGCTGGTGACCAAATCACCACATTTGAGTTCCGGGGTATCATGATAGGCTTAGGCATCTGTTACGATCTGCGATTCCCAGAGATGGCGCGCTTGATGGCCGATAAAGGTACTCAATTAATTATAGGATTATCAAATTGATGGCTTCTGTAATCTATATTTATTTTTACTTTGAGTAACAACTCTCCGAGTTAATTTAAAGAAGTTAGTAAAGAAAAACATACTAATTGTTATCAATAATCAAAAATCCCAAAATGTTCGAACAGTTTATCCGAGGAAGGGAAAGTGGGATGATTTATCTCTTTATATCCTGAGCTTGATTAGCGAGCGTATGTACCAGGATGCTCGCTGTTGGTGTACCCTGGCGCGTTCAACATGACCACGGGTCCGCGGCACTGGGAGCTGCTAGGGCGAGCGCGCGCCACCGACCTGCAGCTGTGGGTGGCGCTAGTGAGCCCCGCGCGCGACACTAGCGCCAACTACATAGCGTGGGGTCACTCCACGCTAGTAGACCCGTGGGGTGCGCTGGTAGCGAAACTCGACGAGAAGCCGGAAACTCTGCTCGCTGATATAGGTGAATATATATAAGTAGTTACGATACGTAGGTAGCAACAAGGGCAAAAAAATAAGCGGCTGTTCACCATCAAGAGAAGTCGTCATCCTTCAAATTCTACACGGCCGTAAGTAGATCAGTATAGATCAGACTACCCCAGTAGACAGAATCGTCCGCTTCAGATACATAATGCTGACCACTATCCTCAGATAAGAGATGACTCTAGATAGAAAGACTACAGTTGGTCACTTAAGAGTGCTCGCTTTAAATTTATAGCACCAAAAATACTTCTGCCTGGTATCATGCGAGCTGATAATTTCGGTAAATAGCTTTTCTTTTTTACTAATGTGCAATTTTTAAATCACAGATCTAGCAACTGTAGAAGAAGTAAGAAGCCAGATACCTATAAGAGCTCAAAGAAGAACGGACATGTATGACACCATACAGAAGTCAAAATAAGCTGGTCCAACTCGCAATCCACACATCCATATACTTTACGAATTTTAAATAGACTGTTGTTAATATTTATAAAAAAGGTCCTGGCAATAAGTTCCGTTGTTTTAAGAAAGTCAGCGTCATCGAAAATATAGCTGGAGGTATAATAATTAAATAATATTAATGATTTTGCGTATATCAATTGAATAAGCAGGTCGAAAGCGCACATGCTGTTTAGAATATTGAGAAATAATGTTTTTTTTTAACCAAATAACCCTATAGATCACAACGACAGATGTAAATAGTTCTGCGACCTTCAGCCACGTTATAGTATTTAAGGTGCTTTCATTATCTCTACCAATGTTGAATTGAAACACAAGTATATACCAAATAGCGATGATCATATTTCTTTTAATTATTATATGGTGATTATAATCATGAAGATATTCCAGATAACCTATTTTATGCATGTACCTGTGTGTATTTAGAATTGTCAGTGGTCATTGCGATTTGTCCAACGAAAATTAAACAATGTTGTCTTTAATATTTTATTTAAATGATAAATGGAAATGGTTCGAAGACCTAAAGGTCTATGCGGTATGTAAGAACTTCACTAGTAATATAGATGCAATAATTATTGTCTCTGCATTAATATGCAGTTGTTATATTTTTATAGATTTATATTGCAAATGTTGTTGATATTAAAGTTTTGACTTTTTGTCGGATTGTTTTATTTTATTAAGGCCTAGCGCCAGTAATTCGAGGACGTTGTCTCCGCAGCCCCAGAACAGGGTCAGCCCGCTGCCACCTGTATGAAAGTTGCTATTTAATGAAATTGTTTGATGCTTATATACGAACAATTCCTACATTATGTTTGGCTCGACTACAAATATACAAAGTTTATGTGTTAATGTCATCATATTTATATATTCTGTTACATTTATTTAAAAATTTGAAATAAATTGGTGGAGTGAGTTTATAATATTTAGTTATCATTTAATATGTCGTGGGTTTTTGATCTGACTTTAAGGTGTGTTTTTTGACCTACAAGGATTAGCCATAGAAGCTGACTGTGACTGTTTCACCAGATAGAGAGGTTCTTGAATCGCATCAGAGCGCCGGGTGCGGGGCGACGGCCCAGTAGAGATATACGTCTCTGGCGATATTACCGAGATAACGTTTAACTTGTCTTTCTTTCTACTTATAACTTGTCCATGTACCTTTTTTATACTTACTATATTAATAATTTCATTTTGTGAACGAGTTTTTTAATCGTTATGTTCTAACAATATAGCATAGCTCTTAGGTCACTTAGCCTTTTGGAATGTTACATTTTTTCTTAAAATACCTTATACTGGTACAATCCTATCACATTTGGCGCCTAATTGGTCATTGTCCTGAATTATCAAACGATGTTAGAATCCACATGAATGTCTCCATATTATTGCATACCATGTCCGTAATTGTGAATGTACAATTTTCCATCTCTTTCCTCCGCCTCAAGGCGGATCTCGTCTCTCCCGGGCCGCAAGCCAACCCAGTGCTGTACCAATTCGGCATGCTGCAAAAAAACATGGAATATTTATTCATGTGAATATGTCTTTTTTTATATTTGAAACAATTACAATAATTCAATGAATATTTATTTATATACATGTATATACTAGCAACCCCAGCAGAGTTGAGATGTTTTAATTTCCCTAAATCTAATCACAGCATTATCTCCCGGCTCTAACTTTAATTAAAATATATATAATGACACCCGGATTCTGCACCATCTGCCGTGTCGAATTTTTGAATATTTGATAATGCGATCACAACGCTGGCCGTATCCAAAGATCGAAAACAGTTAATTAAACTTACTAGAAGATACTTACTACAGCCCATAGTTTAAGTGCATTGTCTTGCATAGCACTAGTATTCACTCTCCAGGCATAAGATGGTTAAGTTAGCCCTGTTATGTCACAAAATGCAGACGATATTCACTTCTGTATTACCTTCAACCCGGGCACCATTTGCCGACAGCCGTTCACTATGAAGTCTGTGTTGTTATCGTCGATCTGCGTTCTGTAATCTCGCTCTTGGTGTGTGCCTCCCAACACACAAATTCCATCACTGTAAATTGAGTCAACGTAAATTGGAAGTCGCTAGTTGGTTAAAAATTGAGAAATTGTTCACCTTATCGTATATCGATGTTATTACTGAAATTCGCCCCACATACTTTTTTATTACTAGGAGGAAATAAGCAAGAGATCCATTATCTTTAAAGCCAAGATAAGACCGGCGTCCATGGACAATTAAATATAATATATTCAAGAGACAAAATTGAAAACGTCTTACGTTTTAAACGTTACCACCTACGCTCTTTTATTTTCGAAGTATCATAGTTTACGAGTAGTACTAACTTCTGGCGTCAACAATCTATTTCTCTTCCACATGATATCTAGGAGTTCCCTGTTATATCCAAGATTATTATTATAAAATATGGAACTATATTGAGACTTGTAAAACAGTTCCGAATTGATTCATACATGAATTCTCTGTAAGTAAACAAACACGATAAAAATATAATAGAAATAGAAAAATATATATAGAAATGACTAACGTACTTTGGAATAACATAATGTCCACTGTCCTCGTCTACGATGGTGTAGTTAAGCCACGGAGCTTTCACCTGGGAAATATTAAACTTCGTCAAAATCATTAATTGACCATGGTTATTTATTTTACAATCAAATAATATTTCTTAATATTTCGTTATGTCTCTTATCTTTTCCTATGTGATTACACCTGTAAATATGTTTATCTCTGTCACTCAAGGTTATCTGGTAGAGAATAAAATCACACACACTCACAAATATTAGTTATTTCACGTAACTAAATTACCTTGATGATTTGTCCCCGTATGGGAAAAACTCTATCGTCCGGGACGACATGTCTCGCACTGAGTCCGATGCAGTTAATTACAACGTGGAAGCTTTGCAACATTGGGTCAGATAACGAAGCTAATTTAGCCTTTACCACTTTTCCCTTAACGCTTTGGAACCTCTTGAACAGATATTCCAAGAGTCTCGGAGCTTGGATCACAAACGTTGTGAACGTTCGGCCGGCTCTGCGAAAAGAAATAATCGTTAACTTTAATTTTGTAACAATTTGTTAAAAAAATCATGTGTATTAATTATGTCAGGGAATATTAAGTTAGCCTTAAAACCTATAGCCGGTACAGAATTTGAACCGGCTATAGGTTCGGATTTTTCCGATGGCAACAAATTATTGATTTATGAGTACAAAAGCCATACTTGCTAAAATTTGTACCGTAAAGTGAATTATTCGTGCTCTCGGATACAATGATGTGGCGGCAAAATGGATATCAGCTTATTTAAAAATGATAATTACACATAAAAAAAAAAGTATATTGACAGGGGAATCCTGTTGCTTGTACAGTTGGCGGCAATTAACTTTATCTACCTCGCTAGTGTTAAAAGGACATGAAAGCTAATTTTATTTACTGATCATGATTATCTCATGTCGAAACTGAAATCCAATAACAGGCCATTCAAATTCTAGTAGGTTAGAAAGCTCATTCTTTAATTTCCTAAGGACAAATATAGCCTATAATTCACCAACCACAGTACACATTTCAATACGGTTTTCTCTGAAGTCTTAA
The DNA here is from genome assembly GCA_029286785.1 of Meandrusa payeni. Lineage (NCBI taxonomy): Eukaryota > Metazoa > Arthropoda > Insecta > Lepidoptera > Papilionidae > Meandrusa > Meandrusa payeni. The sequence goes on along the minus strand of JAGSMX010000007.1, from coordinate 1,119,844 downwards.
AATGATACAGTCGTTTTGCACTTACGCATAGTTAACTGAGTGCATCCGACTCAAATAGTCGAGCTGTCTCATATCCAGATCTCTATACCCAAACACCAGGTCAGCCCACAGAGGTCGCTGTGTGTCCCGCTTCTCCCTGTACAGTTCGTACATGGGCATCAAAGAAATATGGTTGCCGCCGGTGTACCACAGGTCGTGGAGGAAACAATACGTCTCGCTACCCCATTTCCTATACAAAAATAAGAGCTGGTAACATAAATATATGAGGTTCTCAATTGGCATTTTTTTTATGTGTGTTTTCCACTCGTAGTTCAAGAAACGTGATTGATTTCTTTCAATTGAATTGATCCATATTAGAATTAAACATACTAAAAAACGAGTGCTCCAGAACACCCGACTGAACTTCTATAGATCTATCTATATGCACGTACATATGTATGTTTATGTATTGTTCAAGAGAGAGAAAGAAAATATGTGCCCGCACCGCTTTTGCCTCTATAGTATTATACGAAACGTAACTCTCTATTTCTCTCTTCATTAGGGAAGATATCCCTTCGCCTCGCCCGACTACACTATTCATTCACCAGCTTACTTCCTAAATGAATTTGCGTCAAAAAGTTTTACTTAAAATTACTTACGTAAGTTTTTCCTGAGATGTATTCCCACAGAGGTATGGATACCATAGACCCCCCGAACCATCACCTGTCGTGTTAGGTGTGAACTCCTCTGAAAATATTGTCACCTGTAAATCAATGAAATATATTTATAAGGAAGCGCAAAATTGGTCATCCAGGTAGGTATCCATAGTAGCATTTATTTCTGCCAAGCAATAGTGCGCATACATAACTGTTCAGGATTGCAGGGAGCTTTTGCTAGTGAAGTTACTGCGCTATCGAACCGTACCGGCTTATGTTTCCTCAACGATTTCTCATGTTGTCTTAGTTGTTTCTCAGTCATGGAGGTTTCGTCACGAATCCCATTCGTCGGGAAGATGAGAAAAAGCTCCCCAATAGCTGCTCCATTTGACCGAAAATTGGAGACCATTGCACGGACGATGCATAATTATATCTATATCTTAACAGAACTCTAAATTATATCTACGCCATCTTTTTGGATAGTATTCATCTACTGTAAGTTATGTCTTTGCCTAATTTCTTACCCCGTACAGCCTTAAGAATCTGTGGGATCTACTGTTATTAGCGGTGATACTGAACGGAAATAACTCAGGGATCTTCAACAAAGGAGTACTCAGTCGTCCATGTGTGTCTCCCTTTCGTTTGCCAGAAAAACCATGTACTTACATCAAAATCTGAATATTTTTCTTTGATCTTCAACGCACAAGTCAAACCGTTGACCCCCGCACCAATTACTGCAATTTTAACCATTTCTTACCACTTACGTGTTGCACGTTTGAATTGCAATTATACACTGCATTATGACATTATTGATGATTTCTTATCCCTAGTTCATAGGTCAAATAACAATTATATATATACCTAAATGTTATTTGTTTAAACTAGTATTTATAACGAGATACCGTTGCGTTGTGCTTGTTCTCAAATAAATTAAATCCATTATCTCGTTTATCGGTACCGAACTCCAAATTTCATCCATACTAATATATAGTGCTAATTAAGTGTATAGTGATAATTGATATGTTATAAGTTTCTTTAGCAACACTTATTTCTGTCGCAATATAGTAATTTGTATATTTTGCGCCTTTTAGGAATATAAATAATTCCTTGGTGGTAAAAGTGTGTATGAGTGGCTTTCCGCTTGCAGTACCCGCCATATAATATGATACTGATGATTTTTATTTTCAATAGAAGTAATAATATTAAATGAAAACCAGTATCGCAACAATCGAGAGTGATTAAATTAATATTTAAAAGATAATAAGACATAATAATATCACTAAAATATACATAAGTTAATAAAGTATTATTTACGTTGCCCAAAAATAACATGCAGGCAGTTTTTGAAAGACGACACAATTTACAATTCAAAGTTCTTGGGTTACATTATAGAAAAAGACATTAAAAGTATTGTAACAGATTAATTACATACTAAAATAAGACGATCGTAGTGTTCAGATTTCCGTTTATTTATATATAGGGAGCACGGAAAGAGATGTGCCAAGACACAAATGAAAATTCATTTTTTTCTTTGCTTTATTTAATTTTAAACTAAGAAGTTCGTAGAATTTATTAACTTTATGGTAGACACATTTAAAAAATGTGTCTAAAATAAAGAGCAATAGACATCTGTCAACTTTAAGCGTTAACTAATTGTCAAGACCAACATCAAAATATCCAAAACAAATATTGTTGCTTGTGACAGCGTTGTGATTTATAAATTTACATTAAGTTTTTTGTGTCAATTACATATTTAAGAGTAAAATTGTAATATACACCAAAAATGAAGTTAGTAAACTAATATTTTTGCACGTAAAGTATTTTACCGCGCATAATTTCCATTCAATCATAACCAATATTTTGTTCTAGGCTAACCGTGGATGGTCTACTAGTCTATTTTCCCTACGATTATATATATCCAGAACAATATGCGTATATGCTCGAACTAAAACGGGCTCTTGATGCAAAGGTAAAAGTTTGAAATTGCTGTTTACCATATTTATGAAAGATTATTGAATTTTTTCAAAACTATCTATGGTTCGTAATACATGTATTGATGTATATGTGTTGTATTTGGGTAACATTGTAGAAAGACCCTTGGAAATCTAATAATTACTAGTACTTTATAAATAGATCATCATCATTTCAGCGGTAGAACATCCACTGCTGGACATAGCCCTCCTCCAACAAATTCCAAAAGAACCGTTTGTAACCGGCTTGCATTCAGGTGCGTCCTGCGGCCTTAAAAAAGTCGTTAGACCACTGCTTGCTTGCCGGTCTGTGGTCTCCAATTGAGAAATTTTCATATATATATTTTAAAAAGAAGCTAGTAACAAAAATTTTTTTTTCAGAAATATTACAAATATTCTTGTTAACCATTCCAACTAAGCTTAAGCTTGTACTAGGAGATGGTTCACATCAATATACAATCTTATATATGTACCTACAACCAAATTTTTATTAAATTTGCAGACTGTATCCTAAACCATTAGGCTGTTGGTGCTTCATGTTATAAATATATATATAACTTTATAGTGGATAAAATGATTAATAATTAATCTAAATCACTTACTTTTCAGGGACATGGAGTACTCGAAATGCCTTCAGGAACAGGAAAAACTATTTCGTTATTGTCATTGATTGTCGCTTATATGATTCAAAACCCCCATCATGTGAGGTGAGGGAATGCACTTGAATCCTTATGTTTTGGTCTAAAAATTTAGTGAGACACTAATGTTTAGTGATCATTAATCAATATACCTGCTTTGCTCTTCTCTGATCCCCATGGTTTAAATAACACTGGCACTGTATAGTCAATTTGTGAGTTAAATGCTGAGCTCAGGAATGTGTCGATATATTTAAATATCACAGAGTCAAACAAGATTTAATCAAATAAATAACATGGGTTCTAAACTTCTTTATTAACTTGATAACAAGGGAAACATACATTAACTGTCACAACACTACATTGTAGGCGTGCGAGAGGTGCCGTCAGCAGGGGAAGATGTTTCTGCCTTTACCTCACACCCGACTACACTCAATTTGTGTGCTGACTGTTATCTTAAATAATAAATATAGAAGCTAACATGTCACTAATTTCACATGACAGAAAATTCACAATGTGATAAAATTTAATTTTAATATTCTAGAAAGCTGATATATTGTTCACGTACAGTGCCAGAAATTGAAAAAGTGGTGGAGGAGTTAAAGAATCTTATAAAATACTATGAGAAGAGTCAAGGAGAGAAGCCCAACCTCACAGGAGTTGTGCTTAGCTCCAGGAAGAACCTATGTATACATCCTGATGTGAGTTCGTACAAAATATCCCTATTTAGATCTTTACTGATACTAGTTACTACTTTTCACTATATTCATAATAGTATAAACATACACAACCACATATGTACAAAAGTTAGTAGATAAGAGCCACCCCACAAAGAGTAGAATAATAATAGTAAACACGTAATATTTATACTATAATAATATATAGTTTATACAAGCTTGGGTACACCAGCCACCAAAAATCACATCATAGGGCAGAAGACTTAAGCCCTGCATGGCCGTAATCGGCTTGGACATCATCATCATGTTGTTTATCTTGTCTTTCGTTCAAGTTTCGAAGTTTCAAGTTGAAACAAGTTCTAAAAAAGTTTCACTTCAAATAAAATATGTGTTATTACAGGTGTCCAGAGAAAGAGAAGGCAAGCTAGTGGATGGTAAATGTCATTCTCTGACTGCCAGTTACATACGGGAAAGACATGAGAGTGACAGCTCAGTGCCTATATGTAAGTGCTTTTTGGCTCTATTTATTTTGTATGCAAACAGGACACACATTACATTCAGAATTTACATGACATGTCCCTGTGATAGGGAGGAAACATGAATAAGGCAGCCCTCTAATTAGGGTGGCGCATGAATATAGGTCTAAAATTTTTCATACCAAAATTATAATGTTAATTTTGGTAATTTTTAGGTCAATTCTATGAAGGTTTCAATCGTGAAGGCAAGGAGTCAATGTTGCCATTTGGTGTTTACACAATAGATGACCTCAAACAATATGGTGCCGACAGGAATTGGTGTCCCTACTTTTTGTCCAGGTTTGCTGTGAGTCTATATAAATAAAACTAATATTTTTAACTGACATCAAAAGAGGAGATATACAAATTCAAATAGTTTTTTTTTATGGCTGTCATTCATAACTCTCTCTGTCATTTATATTTATAAATTTGCCATAGCTTTGTTATGTAACTATGATACTTTGCAATAAAGGACTTTGCATGACGTAGAGTAGGTGGAAGTAACAAGACACTCAATTACTGGTAACAGTGCCTCTTATTTCATGGTGGTCTCTTGGCAACAGTTCTAAATCTCGTGCTGTGTAATAAGGACGAATGTTGTGTTAAGCACTTATGCTAGTTCTGTATTTAAAAGGCTTTTTTTACGAATTATACCAGTTTTTTTAATGCAAATAAACTATTATTACATAACAAATCACATCCACAGATAATCCATGCAGAGATAGTGGTGTATTCATATCACTACTTATTAGACCCAAAGATAGCTGAAGTAGTCTCCAAGGAGTTGCACAAGGAAGCTGTGGTGGTGTTTGATGAGGCCCACAACATAGACAACGTGTGCGTCGACTCACTCAGTGTGAAACTCACGCGACGCACCATAGACAAGAGCACAGCGGCGTTGCAACAGTTGGAGAAAACCGTAGCACAGTATGTATATAATTGTCTATGCGTAATGTTTTTCCAAGTTCTTCCTCCATTCACAAATTAATGCTATCACACATCTCTATCAATTACAGAGTGTAAATTTGAACTTATTGCTTGTCTAGAAGCTACAATTAGCATAGCAAGTCATGTTGTTTTTGTATTTGTTGTGTTTCTGATATAAAGAGATTCTATGGACTTTAAATCATGCCACATACCTGTCAAAGTTAACAAGCTAAAACAGGCATTCACATATAGATTTAAACAAAGTTAGCAGTCGCTGCTGTTCAAATATAATAATAATAACTTTTATTTCAAGCTCAAATATTATGCTCATAATTTTCTTAGTAAGACATATAATAACTAAGTTAGTAACAATAGAATACATATAGATATTTTTTTAATAGAATAAAATGCTATATACTGTGTGTAGGTTGCCCTTTTTCTCGGCTTATAGCCCGTCTTATGTGTGCATTCCGTCTTGAGACTTCAAGAAAAATGATGTCATTTCCCAATCGCTATTATATAGATATATAGTTATATATATAATCATGTTATTGTTGTTGTTTTATAATACTGTCTATATTTTTATTAGAAATAAAAGACAAAACTGCGTTTCTTTATAATATTTAGAGAAACAACATTTAATGTCCGTATTCCAAATCTATCTTATATATAAATGACACATTATATTACAGTGATATTTTACATTTCAAATTATAATACAAAAAAGAAATAAATATCAGTAAAGAGGTTTTATATCTTTCCTTTACATATATTTAAAAATAAATACATTTAATATTATTATATTTAAATATTTAATTAGTGTTTATTATCGCCAGCAAACTATTTTGTTATTTGGTGATATACGCTAGACAATAATTTTACTTGCTAAGTGCCTTTTTGTACAATAAAGTAAATCAACTATTACATATATACCCGTTGAAACAAGAATGTAAGTCACATATTCCTGAATGGCTCCAAACCCTTTCATATGAATATATAGAAGATCTTTTAAAAGCACAATAAAAATATCAGAGTAACCCACCCCCTACTTCATACTCATACCATACTTCATACACATACTCTGAACACACGCAACCTTGTACACACAAACACACACACATACACACTCAATCAAACAATTCAATTTGATTTGTCTTTAATTTTAGTAAACTTGAAATTTTGTATTTAATTGTAAATGTAATTGGAGTTGAGCTCGTACACCGGCCCCGGCTACATTTTCATCAAATGGCTTACGTAAAAAACCGTTTGATTATGGAATTCTAATTCCGACTATTAAATGATTAGTGAAATAATTGGTCTAGTCTCTACTACAAATACTTTTTTGCACATTTGTTTATTAACATGAAGGTAGAATAATTATGTTTATATATATTTTTTAGAATAAGAGATGAAGACGCGGCTAGACTAACGGCAGAGTACGAACAAATGGTGGAAGGTCTCCGAGAGGCCGCCGCTGCGAGAGAAACCGACACCATATTGGGGAACCCAATTCTCCCCGATGAAGTCCTCAATGGTAGCTGTTAAGTTCTATCATTCTTTTGTACATGGCGTCAAGGCCTGATTTATAGGCATGGAGGTCCTGGGGCATAAAGTCTAGTGGAGGCCTTGGCCACAAATTATTTTCAAAATTAATTACCAATTTTTTAGTTGCCCTGATGCCCAAATCTTAACTTTAGAGATCTTTGCCCAACATTGGGACATATAAGCTTACTTTTAGTAGTATTGTTCCTAAAGTTTGTATAGTTTTTCACTTATGCATGTTACAGAGGTGGTGCCTGGGAATATCAGGAATGCAGAACATTTCCTCGGTTTCCTGAAGCGATTCATAGAGTACCTGAAGACCAGGCTCAGGATACAGCATGTGGTGCAAGAATCACCTGCAGGTAATGTTTAATTAAGTTTAAAACAACACAGTTCAAAGACTGCCGGACCGCAGTACTATATTAACACATACAAAAGTTCAGAAAGGGCTTATTTAAGATAGTTTAGCTTTTGAAGTTCATGTAAAACTGCGGTTCACACGATGCTGGCGTCTAGCACTCCACATTAATCTATGAAGTACTAAAGTAACTTTTTTTTTGTTAATGGGGAGGAAATCTTCAAAAAGATACCCCGCCTTCTGGGCGGCGGTTATGTGGGGTTTTTACCCACTAAAACCTCCCCGGTGGCCCTTTCCTCGGTGCATGACGAGGGGCTCCGGGATCTCCAGTGGAACGTACCGGAGCCCCTCTGCACTGTGCTCAAGGAGAGCACGCATAGTGCAAGGCTACACGGGCCAGCCGATGTCGCCTTCTTCCCGGGTCCACCTTAGCGGACGACAGAGGCCCCCACCCTTGTCGCCCAGTGAACCCGAGGCCCCTTTCAGTCGCCTTATACGACGGGCAGGGGATACCGTAGTCTTATTCTTGAGAGCCCAGAACTACAGGGCTGCGGGCCAGTCTGCCACCGGCCCGCCTGCGCCATCTCCGAACGGGATCGGCCCTCTCCCGATCCCGTTCTGCGGTCTCCTTCTGGGTCATTACTGACTCGGAGAAGGAAACCAGCGCCTTCCATAGTAAGTAACTACCCTATCCATCATTCAATATCACATCATTAAATAAACATTGTAATTTCAATGTGCACTATTTATTCACACGACATACACCCCAAAAGTTAAAATGTTCTACTTTACGACGGTAGAAAGAATATCCAAATATCCAAGTTTAAGACAGAATGGAAAAAGTATTTATTGTGCTAACTATTATATTGTGCTAAAGATGCCACAACTACTGGCTGTATAGACTCATTACAGGGTTTATCCCAATGATCTAATTCCGATCACAAGACAACGCCTTTTCACATTCTGGAACACGCATTGGCAACGAACTAGTTCTTATAAAGGTAAACACTACGCTGAAGTCCAACCCTCGATTCCCAATAAGCCTTGGTTCAGCAATTTTAAAAACATTCACAAACGCTTCACAAGCAAGCTTGGGCATGCGTGTACCCTCGTCCATCTGACTAAGCTACACATTAGAGACAACTTTGTGAATGTGGACTAGACGAAAGGACTCCAAATCACCTTTTTTTCAGTTGTCCCTTACTATCTTCATCCCTCTACGACCTCCTTTCTAATGATATCCCGCGCCCCATAGACTTGAAATTCCCTACTTTCTCTTGTTAACTCTCCTTTTGTTTATATTTTATGTTCATTCATTAACAAAAATAACATTAGACTTTAGTTTGTCTGTCTTTTAAGCAACTAACCTTATGTACATATTGTGTATGTTTCTATAGTTTAACGTACACACTTCGACATTGGCGAAATCTACATGGAAAGCGGCCATAAACAAAACAATCAATCAATCAACTATTTTAAAAATTTATAATTTTTTAAATAAACAGTAAACATTGAAAAAGTAGCAAAAATTTAATGCTGTATCATTATTTTTCAAGGTACACAGATGAGACGTAGACCATTAGATGCGGCTTTTTGCTCTGATCAATTCTACAGTAGTAATGGTAGAATAATCAGAGCAAAATTCTAGCAAACTTGTAGCTGTATGCTTAAAGCTTATCATATTATCCCGCAGGTTTCCTCAAAGATCTATCAACGCGGGTCTGCATAGAGAGGAAACCGCTCCGATTCTGCGCATCTCGGTTGTCATCCCTGCTGCGCACGCTGCAGATACCAGATCCATCGAACTTCGCCGCCCTCACGCTCATCACACACCTGGCTACCCTTGTCTCCACCTATACCAAGGGATTCATCATCATTATCGAGCCGTTCGACGATAAGACGCCCACGGTCTCCAACCCCATTCTATATTTTTCGTGAGTTGATTTTACTCTTTTTTTTATTTTCCAAGCAAGTGCTTGAACACAATCCCACCTAATATTAAGTGAATGCCTTTTCACTCTACTCTTGAAAATACCCACCCATATTGTAATCAGAGGGAAAAACAGACGCGGGAAAACTATTCCAATCCTTTGCTGTACGAATAATGAAAGACAAAGCAAAGCGCTTCGTTGGGATTTGAGGGATGTTCACAACAAAAGGATGAAATCCTGAATCCTAAATTCATGAATCAGTGCGTCTTGAAGTCCGATTGTGGAACAGGGATGGGCGAATTAAATCATGTAATTCGTGAGCACACTCACTAAATTTAATCTTCACGGAAAAGATAGAAATCTACGAAGGCATTTGATGTTATTCAATTATATTTATGAGTAAAACCAAAAACAGACTTCAAATCGAATCGAACGTTATTACACGCGAACTCCCTCTTTTTATTTCTGAATTATCGTAGAATTTTTTTTTTTAAAAGACAGACCTCTTTAGAATGCGTACCAAGTTCAGATTAGTAGACTTTACATAACCTAGCAAGAGGCCTTCAAGATGTGGTTTTCTCGAAGGCTGCTCCGTATAACGTGGACTGCCAATGAGTCTATACTAGGATATAAGACATAGTGTAGTAGACCCTTGAATCTTGAACTAGTAAAATATGCATATATTAATTTCAGTTGTATGGACTCGTCGATAGCTATGCGGCCTGTTTTATCCAGATTTCAATCGGTCATCATCACGTCAGGTATGTTTTTATATACTTATACGGTTCTCTATTGTATGGTACCATTGAGATACCTTTTCCTACCAATAAACATGCACACATGTGGAAGAGAACTGCAGTTTGTGAAAATAGTATACTATGATAGGACAATTTATACACTTGACTTGGGGAGTAAGCTGGTGAATGCATTACGAAAAGTGTGATCAGGAGAGGCTAAAGGAAGTGGGAGGGAGATATAAGTTAGTGAAGATAGAAAGAGAGAAAGAGTTACAGAATGGTGCACATTTCCTTTCTCTGTTTCATATCCAGTTGCGTTTCGTATATCTAAGACACAGTGCAGGGCTATTGTCTGTATCACTGTAGGAGCAACAGAGAGCAGTGCGAACATATACGTTCGTTCTCTCCTGGACAATCGTATATATATTTTATATAGATGTTTTGGTGTTACAGGAACGCTGTCTCCTTTGGACATGTACCCCAAGATCCTAGACTTCAATCCGGTTATAATGAGTTCTTTCACCATGACACTAGCTCGGCCATGCCTCTTGCCAATGGTGAGTCTCAATGAAGGAATACATTTAACAATTGTTATTGCTATAGAAGTAATTATTTTTTTTTAATAGTCCTTTATTACTTTAACCAAATTGAAGCCATTAAAGCCGTTACGGTTGTACATAGCTGTAAGTTTCTTTGCCCCGTTTCATATAAAAAAATGAACATCCATAACCTCAGAGGAATGCGGGTCTCTGCACGCAATTTTTTGAAGTTATACTTCTTTAGGCGCGTTATGAAAAAATTATGAGACAAAAGTCATATTGAAGCTGCATATTTCTTATGACGCGTTGTATAGTATTAGTGTCAACTGGTTTAGATAGATGGCGCTATTATAATTTATTACCTTGATGTAAAGCTACTGCGGTTCACTCTTCGAAAATAAAGCTGTCTTCTCAAATTCATAATGACCTTCCACTGACCTAAAAACCGGTTATTAACCGACTTCTAAAAAGGAGGAGGTTTCCAATTCAATTTGTTTAAATCTTTATTGACTAACATTTTCCAACTATTTTTTGCATTGTAATTCTAATTAATTATTTGCATTCAATTAATAACTATTGTTTTACGCTGATGTGTCTGTACCCGATCGTAATAGTTCCACTGGAATTTTAAATGAGTTTGGCTGGTAACTCTATTGAAGTATCTAAGAGTATAGACTTCCAACAAAGAAACTCTACTCTATTCGGAGGCTAAAGTAAGAGATGTTATTTTAATTTGTTTCAGATAGTGTCTAAAGGCAGTGACCAGGTGGCGATATCTTCGAAGTACGAGTCGCGGGAAGACGTCGCCGTGATAAGGAACTACGGGCAGCTCCTGGTCGAGGTTGGTGGCTGCTAACATTGGAACAGTCAACAAAATAATTCTTAAGTTACAAAATAAAAAAATTAAAACTCTTTTGCAATCGGTAACCCCGATATAATCTTTTGCTATAAAATATGGTACGGACTAAACTGCATTAATTGCAGAGTTGTAGAGGACGTGCATCCCATACTGGTGGAATGTGTCAGGAACGAAGATCTGATAGCTGAATTGTTAGTTAAATTTAAGATTAGCGAAAGGCTTTTGTTTGTATAACATCCGTTGTCATTTGAGGATAATATTTTCTAATAGAAAAAATCCTAAATAAATAAAATTAAAAAATGGTACCGACAAAAAATTTCACTCATAACATCATTTTCAGTCACCACCATTATTCATTATCATCATCAATTCATCCGTAAAACATCCTGGACATAGCCTCCACCAACGATTTCCAAAAGGACCGGTTGGCGACTTACGTTCTTGCGGTCTTTATGATCTTTATGAAATGTGTTGCAGATAGCAGCGTGCGTTCCGGACGGCGTGGTTTGTTTCTTCACGTCGTACCTGTACCTGGAGAGCGTTGTCGGCGCCTGGTATGATCAAGGTGAAGGTCAATGCAGTATAAACTAACATAACTTGCGTATAAAGGTTACCACATACACCCGGGGGCACCGGCCTTCTCTTTAAAGAGAGTGTAAGGGCATAGTCCACCACGCACACGTAGTCCGGATTAGCAGACTTCTTATAAAATTTTCTAACACATGCAGGTTTTCTCATGATGTCATCCATCACCACAGAGTGCGTGGTAAATCAACACATAAAATTGAAACAACAAATTGATTGGTGTCGGTACCGGGGATCGAACTCGGGTTGCTAACGTACTATGAAACTTAATGCGACCGCGCGGACACTAAGCTACCATGGCTGTATAACATTATAGTCGTTTCTGCAAACGGTCTCATAGTTAAAAGTTTCCAACAACACCTCAAAAGACGTTCGCTAAATGGCTGGGTCAAGGGTCAGGCGCAGAAGGCAGTACTGCTGAACACGTCACGCATCGTCAAGAGGTTTTTCTCTATATCGCCCTAACCACCGGTTGCTTGGGCCTTGCTTCTCTACCGGCGGCATCCTGAGTTAGGTGTTTTATATTTTGTAGTATCCTCCCATTTTATAAATACAATATTAAAAACATTTACGTTATTGTGTATGTGTGTTTGTCTCTATTATATTTGCATGTGCGCAGGCGTGGTGGCCAGCCTCCAGAAGCACAAGCTGCTGTTCATAGAGACGCAGGACTCCGCGGAGACCAGCTTCGCTCTCATCAACTACATTAAGGTGTTATGGAGAAAGTGTCCTGATATACTCATATTATTGTATTTAATAACGCTTCATTTATCTGAGGGTTTTTAAGGAAAAAATATTTTCAACCCACCTCATAACAGAAGCAGGTTGTCAATTCGTCTGTATGTATTTTTTTATGTTTGTTACCTCATAACTTTCGACTGGGGTGTACCAATTTTGATAATTCTTGGAATAAATGGTCGCGCGTTATAACGTTTAATGTTTGATTCGATTGAAATTGGTTTTTCTTTTTATTTCGAAATAAAATTTGTTCACGAATGCCAATGTCAGAATTGGACCAAAATGGATCTGGACAACATGGGAAGCACAAGCTTTCAAAAAAACATCCGAATCGCCCCACCCAGTGGAAAGTTAACAAACATAAAAAAGAGCAGACAGACGAATTGAGAACCTCTTTTTGATGTGGGTTAAAAAGCAAAAGATAGTGAGAATTGACGACTTTGATTGACCAGTTTGTCTCTATGGGCTGCACCCTGTCACATGCGACCAAATAAACTTGGTCCCAATTTTTTTTTCCTTTATGTATTCTGCTGCCATTGCTCGTGCAGCAATATTGCAACTATTCAATTTTTTTTTTCGTACCTAATTCTCTATCATGTTACCGCAGAATTGTATTGTATATATTTATGATGTGATGTGATTTGTAACGTGTGAGGTGGGTGGGCAGGCGTGCGAGAGCGGGCGCGGCGCGGTGCTGCTGTCGGTGGCGCGCGGCAAGGTGTCGGAGGGCGTGGACTTCGACCACCACCTGGGCCGTGCCGTGCTCATGTTCGGCATCCCCTACGTGTTCACTCAGAGCCGCATCCTCAAGGCGCGCTTGGAGTACCTACGGGACCAGTTCCAGGTCCGCTGCCTTCACACTACATTATACAAACAACTTTTATTCATTTATTGGCTGCGTCTTAATGGTTTAGGGTACGGTTTGCAAATTGTAATGTCGAAGGTTCGAATCCACCACTCATATTTTGACGTGAACCAACTCCTAGCACAAGCTTAAGCTAAGAATGGTTTTCCCTCGTGCTGGTTTTCGGACGGGCTCTTCGAAGAGCACAGTGCAGAGGGGCTCCGGTGCGTTCCCCTGGGAGGTCCCGGAGACCCTCACCATGCACCGAGGAAGGGCCATCAGAGGGGTTTTAGTGGGTAAAAACCCCACATAACATATCTTGTTGAGATTGATAGAGATTTGAATGGTTAAAATTTGTGAAAAATATGTTCTTATTTAAAAAAAGGTGCTGCAAGCTCGTTCTGAGTGGATCAAAACTTGACAATAAAATTAGAAAAACCTGACAGTAAGTAAACTTGACAACTACAGGAGGGGATGAAAACTTAACTTTAAACCTCAATTTCTTAGCCTTATAACTTAACATAAACTTGAAAACAAGTACGAGCTCGCTTGCCTCTTTCTCTATTTAAAAATAATGGTAAATTTGTTTCTTTTGTGGTTTTCAGATCCGTGAAAACGACTTCCTGACGTTCGACGCGATGCGTCACGCGGCGCAGTGCGTGGGCAGAGCCTTGCGGTAACACACATTTCTTAACCGACTTCAAATAAGTTGTAAATTGAAAGATGCACTCAACGCTCAATGCCACTACGTGCATAAAAATGAGTACGTACTCATTTTTACGTACGTAGTGGCGTTTATTACGCTACTAACGATAAAAAGATTGCATTAATATTCAAATTCAGTATATATTTGATGTCTACTCAGTATTTTAACTCATTAATAAATTTATTTTACTGAAGTAAGTCATTATGTTTCTTGCAGAGGCAAAACGGACTATGGCATAATGATATTCGCGGACAAGCGGTTCAGCCGTGCCGACAAGCGCACGCGCCTGCCGCGCTGGATACAGGAGCACCTGCGCGACTCCCTCTGCAACCTCAGCACCGAGGAGGCCGTCCAGGTAACCACCAACCACCTGCATCCTGTCCAATTATCCAGGCCACAGCACTTTGACTCGTGCAATTCTTTTTGACGTGAACCATGTCCTAGCACAAGCTCAAACTTATTTAGAACAGTTATACAATTAGGATCAAGACTTGGTAAACACTATATAACGACCAGAACTACCTTATATAATAACATCGGAATAAAATAAGCATTTTTGATAGATAGTTAAAGGTACAGCCTTTATATATGTGTACCACTGCTGGGCTGCTTCTCTGTAAAGAGAGTATAAGGACATAGTCCGTCACGCACACCTAGTGCGGATTGGCAGACTTCACATGTCTTAGAAACATTTCCTAGGACATGTAGGTTTCCTTCACCACCGAGCGCGTGGTAACTCATAACATAAATATGCTACAGCAAATTCATTGGCGCCGGCACCGGGGATCAAACTCGTGTTGCTAGCGTACCTACAACTTGAGGCGACCGCCCGGACACTGAGCTACCACGACTCCTTTGATAGATTTTTTTTTAATACTTTCTAAGCAAGTCTAACTACGATCCCACCTGATGTTAAGTGGAAATGCAGTCCTGTATGGTAAGGCACACTAGCTTAGTAAATGCCTTTTCACTCTACTCTTGAAAATACATTGTAAGCAGAGGGAAAGACAGAGGCGGGCAAGATAGATAATTCTTTTATTGCAACAAAATACATGGGAGCTTATTGCAATTTAACATTTCTTCCAGCTTACTTTGGCTAAACGCAGACTAAGGGCAGATCCGATAATAATAAAAAATCTTACAATAAATATAATTTAATCCGGTTTGGATATGAAGTCGGTTGTTTTATTGTATTTTGTACATTTTTGGAAACTTACAGCTAGAAGAGACACAAGGTGAATGGCCAACAAGGGGATGGCCAATTAAAAGTTTTCACAAATAGAATGACATATGCAATTAAACATAGAAATTGAACGATAGAAAAAGTAATCAATAGAACAAACTAAAATAAGAAATGAAAATAATCATTTTAACTCGTAATAATTGTCACAACTTGCTTCGCTTCTAGATCTGCAAACGGTGGCTCCGTCAGATGGCGCAGCCGTTCACGAGGGAGGACCAGCTCGGCGTGTCGCTGCTGACGCTGCAGCAGCTCCAGTCGCAGGAGCAGCAGGACAAAATAGAGAAACAGGTTATACAGAAATAATACAAGTTTAGCAATTGTATGGAAAGGAATTATGTAATCAAAGTTTAGGATGTCGTGCTGACAATAGTTACACGAAGGAAATATAGGACACATGTTGACCATTGGATTTGAAAGCCTTCATGTCACAATTATTATTGGTACACGATTCTATTCACTAGCCGTGGTAGCTCAGTATCCTGGCCGTCGCCTCAAATTACACAGTACACTAGCAACCCGAGTTCGAGCCCGAGTGTCAGCACCAATAAATTTGCTGCTGCTATTGTTTTCCACGCGCTCGGCGGTGAAGGAAATCGTGAAGAAACCTGCATGTGTTAGAAAATTTTCTAACATATGTGAAGTCTGTCAGTCCGCACTAGGGCTGCGTGGGGAACTATTCTCTTATACTCCTACATACACGTGTTTTTTTCACCGTTTTTAATAAAATACTTCTATAAAAAAAATAACATGCATTATTTTCTCATTTTTACCAAGGCTGTCAAACTTACCACTCATTTTTACCAAATTACGGGACTTTATATATATATATATAAAGGCTGTAGTTTTTTTTTATGGCCAGCACTATCCACTCAGTTGGTACAACAAACTCTCCTGCTATGTTTTGAATCGCAAACTTCTTAAGTAGCCTTATAATAAAAGTTTTACTTACAAAAATCAAGAATATTGTGTCCAGCGTATAGTGTATATTACTTTTATAGAAGCGTGTGATTTGATTTAAAAAATACAAAAGTAAACGTTTATTTACATTATTTTATTAATAACAGCGTCACAGTCAATTTCAACAGCCCGAGCTCACTACGGGAACAGCAGAAAGAAAATTAAGCTAGAATATCCAATCTCCCTAGAATCGTGCCATTTTAGCAAACAACTATAATTTAAGAGCAAATTTTTGCACACACATGGATGGGAAACACTTAAAGAATAAATTAAAAAAAATAACTAAAAAGTTAACAATACTCTTAGTTAAAGTTAGTAATCGCTAACATGTTACATTTTAAACAGATCAGTCAGATTTTAAATCAAGTCCCGGAGTCTGCTATTTGCTAATGACATATCACTATGAAACCAACCTATTAATTCAATTGTCATCGTGCCAAAATCATAATCTACTATTCAAGTTTTTGATATGTAATTTACAATTGAATTTTTTTCTAAAGCAAATATTAACAATAGTGGAGTGACAGTGGTACGCCATCGGAAAACCAGTGGCAAAACTAGCAGATTACCAAAACTATCTAAAAACCAAAACTTTGATGTCACTGAATGTTCATTTTGTCACAATTGGTGCAGCAGACACGGTGCCGAGATATTGCTTACATTCTGCCAGCTGAGTGAACAAGTATATAAAACAAACACAACCATAGTGCACATGTAAACTCTACCATAACAGATTATATCAATTTCATAAGCTATAAAGTTTTTTTTATAATCTGTATAATATCTATGGTAAATATCTTATTTAAAATTCATGAAAATATTTTACAAAGATTCCTTGGACACTTATTTCACTAATTATAAATTTCTGACTATATATTCAAATGAAATAAAAATACTATTTATATATAACTAATACTAAAGTATTCTGCAGCAAAATGCGAGGGAAACTTATGCTACTTAAGGCATACAATGTGTACATACAGATTTTTTTTATTAAGACACCGCAAACATCAAACTATAATTATTTGTGCCATTTAAAAACACAATAAAAAATGTATATTAATTTTTTTTAAAAGCTACACGTAGATACAACCACGATGTCAGCGTCCAAGAACATGAGATGAGTAGAACTTCATGTTAATGAGAATGAAATAGAATGGTTATGGCTTAAAAATAATGACAATAAAAGAATTAAATAATAATGATCATCCTTTTAAACCTAACGGGGTGGATAGAGATAACTTTCATTGTCCGTTTTACAAAGTTTTTTAGGTGTTGTATGATATACAACTTTTTAGTATGTGAATTTTTTGTAGTAAAAAAATCCGAAAAAACAGCAATCCATTGGTACAAGGCCACCGTGATTCGAACCCGCGACCTTTAGATAGTAATCACTACTCTAATATCTATATATATAAAAGAATGTTTGTATGTGCTTAATGGAATCGTAAACTATGCATTTGATCATGTGATGACTTCAGCAAAGTGTTCTGCATGGGTCTACGAAGGTCTCTGAGTTGGTACTGGCAGATGGCGCCACTATCATTCCACTGAATTTGATATATTGTCGTGACAGTTGAATTGAGCAAATGTCCCCCAATATTTGTATAATGTCTTTCCTTCTTATTTATTTAAGTTAGTGACGTAGTAACGCGTGTACGTACAGCCAGTATTATATATAATGAACAAAAAGTTTGACCCAAAATATAATCAACTTAGATAAACGTACTAGTTATACGCCTGCAACAAGAAATTATACTTTAAATGGTGAGACCACGCTAGGTCAAAATGGGACAGCTGGAAGCTAAAGTTGTCTCCGTCTACCCTGGTAGAGTTAAAAGGACGTGAGAGCTTATTTATTTATAATTACATATCATGTAATTCCTCATTCAATGTACGTTAAACTCAAGTGCATATATATATAAAGAAATAAAAATCTTATGATTTTGTCAGGTTTGAGCGTTTCGATATATCTATATCTGAAACGAACAATACAATGGCAGGAATCAAATTCTCGTCTAAATTTCATTGCACTTTCTTAACTTAAAAACAATTAGAAAATAATCTTTTCTCTAAGTACAACTTCAAAATCGTCAGTGATAAGATTTGGGGATCTTCATATCACTAAGGCAAGCACCAGCTGATGTAGCTCGTGGGCGACGGTGATCACTTAAGAACAGGCGAGTAGAAAGCTTGTTTGCCACTTTTAATAAAAATACTTGCGACTTCGGCTTTAATATTTGCCTTGGGGACGAAAACCAAATTCACAATTCTAGAATACTCAAACTATCTTATTCTCAAACATGAATTCATTGCTTTTAGTAAATTAGTTGGTTTTATGTTAAATACCAATTTCAATACACTACAATTTCCATGACGAAATATTTTACATACAAATTTATATCCACATGGTCTTGTATTTTGATAAATCGATAAATTCTTTATTGCATATACATGTACTAAGCATATGCATATACATTATTGCATATACATATACATCGAAATTAATGCTATTTAGCATGTTCTTGCAGCTACCAGCAGTTTTAAGAATCTTATAAATTGTGAACAAAAAAAGTATACTAACCTTTTAAAATCAATATGTCACGCTTGTACAACTTACGTCACATGCTATGTGCTATGGGGTATTATGAAGTATATTTTTTGTCACTAAAAAAGGCACTGGTCATCAATGCGAGACTAATTCTTAAATCTAGATAAATCATTTTTTCTACAAAATGTGTTCACATTACAAACATTAATTATAATAATATAAGTGCAATAGAGTTATGTACAGTTGTCGGCACATAACTTGGCACGAGATGTTACAATTCGTTCATTCATGAACAGTTCTGGCGTCATCGTATAAATAAAGTATTTTATCGTACCGATAAAGATCCGCATTTTTCAGAAGGAAAATAATTTCTCACTACATATTTGGTTAGGGCATGTTAATATATCTATATTAGATGATTCAATATCAGAATGTAGTATCGGTTCATATGTCGTTATGTAATGAAATATCGATATATATATATATCAATATATATATATATATATCATATACTCTATGCTATATAACATACAATTAAAATAATTTAATTAGAATATCTTTATAACTGGGCTACCTTGGTCCTCTTTAAATTTGTTTTTTTATTGTTATGTGTTTAATATTTCATTACAATATACATACATTTTGAGGCATAACCACAGATAATATAGATTTATTCAAATTGTACCATGTAGTTTTAGAAATAATATTGTAATATATTATAATACTTATATCAAGAAAAAAATATAAAGTTAGAAGTCTTATCTATTGATATATGCATTAGCAAGTTATATGTAAATATCAAATACCTATTTACCGTTGCCCCGATGTTACTTACGACTTTAGCTGCGCCCCTCGATTAAAAACTTAAATTTCCTTAAATAAAACTAGCCTAAGTTAGTCCTTATTGCATCATACAATAAACAGATAGACATAAATTTAATTGCATATTTTAACATTACAATCAGACACTCCACACTCAATATCTTAGTTTGAATGAATAATTGTTTATTGCCGTTTTAATTGATGATTTTTTACGAGTTGAAAAACGAAAGGATGCAGGTTGCATTTGGCAAAATGCTTAAAGACATGCGAAGCCGCATTGGGACTATGTGAAAGACAAGGTATGAGTCCTACGATGGGACCTAGATAGTAGGTAACTAACACTGGGACCATATTTTTGTATTTTAATTTTTTTTTTGGATTCCAATTAAGGCGTTATAGGTACAGAACCTTTATTATAAATAACTTATTGCAGAGTGCAGCTTGAGTACAACAGTTCTACGCTAATTTTGAAAATACACACTGCAAAACCGTGCAATGCATTGAACGTTTACACTTCTATTCAATAAAAACAGTTTTTAATAGGAGAACATACGTTTGAATGTCGTCTCCGATGGTATGGCCACATATACCGCAGGACTATGTCGGAAATAGATGCCTAATCATCAATTTACAAGGCACAAGATCCCGCGACAGGCCCAAGAGACGCTAGCTGGACGTTGTGGAAGCGGATATGTTAGAGAATCATTTGACTTCTTAGAAGATGCCGAAGACCGGGCAAGGTGGAGATTAAGCAGGAAAGCGGACCCTGGTGGTAGGCCGGGAAATCGCTAGGCAGAAGAAGAATAGTACATATGTTACCACTACGTTTTTTGTCAATAAAACAATAGCGTTTTTAACCGATCGGAGACTTGCTAAGTGACTTCTGAAGTGTAAGTTATTTTTGTGTTTGAGACGAATCTTAAAGATTTTCTCCAAAGCTGTATCGTCGGATTTTTTTTTGTTCCACTGCGATCTTTGTATTTTACGTAAAAATAACTATTTTTAAACTTTTAAAACCACTCAAGGCATCCACATTATATGTTTCTATGTGCTATTGATGCCTCCCAACTGCAGATTTCTTTTTAATTAAAAAAAATAAAAGTTATAAATATGACACTGGGCTCCAATTTAGACATTTTGAGAACGAGAGGACGGTCTCCTACAAGATGGACACACACAAAACGCTACGGGAGCTACCCTTCATCCATTCAAATGGCGCTAAACAGAAATGGTGGCCAGGTCAACGCAACAATGTCACTGCCCTGTCATGAGGTTACAACATAGAAGAAGAAGAAATATGAAAGATAAATCTACAATGCTAATGCCATGCGATGGTTGGATCAGGTGCGGGGTATGGTGGGTACTCCCCTCCACGAATGTGCCCGTTTGACGGCCAGTGTGGCGAGACGTCGTTTGGCGGGTGCTGTCTGCTGCCCAACCCGTCGGATCATGATGACCACGACCACTCTGACAAGAATGAAGCGACCAAGAAGAAGAAGAATGCCAACTTAATAATATGCTATACGGCTTTGTTGTATGTTAAACAAACTAATTTTCAATCTGCTAATTCTAACGTAAACCTCGTGCTACGCCATCTTTCTCAAAACCGGCTGTACACCTAATATATTCTCTTGTATTACTAAAGACATGAAACAATTTAATTTATTGAAGTTACACTTCTTTAGGTGAAAATATGACAGTAACAGCTTGAAGCTGCAGTGAAAACAAACTTTAATAAGTGTGTTGCCTATCTACTATTAGTTTTTGTAATTAATTATTGGCATGCAATTAAACATTGTTTTTTAATGATGCCAAAGAAGTATAACTTCTTTAAATCTTAGGTTAAGAACAACCGGATATGTCAGTATCACTAACTCACAATCATCTCGAGGCACAAAATTGGCATGTGCGTTAGTCCGCTGTAAAACCAAGCGCGTGCTTCTAATTAACATTGTGTTGTACTAATATATCGTCTACATTGATGTCACAATGCGCGGAGTCGTGTTCGGAGTTGCTGCGCCCACGCCTCCTGTGTCTGTTCTTGCGGGGCGTGCGGTGAGGGGCGTGCCATCACTGGTCGCCGGAGTGCTTCTGTATGGCGCGAGGGGCGGGGCGACGGCGCACGTGCTGCAGGGCGGCGAGCAGCGCGCGCCCCGCCCCCGCGCATACCTCGCTGCCGTCCCGCGCCCCCACCACTCGAGCGCCACCCGCCAGCGTGTTCGATATGTGCCTGGTCGATAACACATTATATGTAGTAGTCTCTTAAAAAAATTCAAGTTAAAAATTCTTATATTATAACGACCAATCTTTTAAGGGATAAAATTCAACTCCGATGCGATAGTCCAAAGCGCCTTCAAAGATTTTATTGATTTCCGTCCGAATGGTTTTTTTAGTAAAGGGATCAATGAACTACCTAGAAGATGGCAATAGTGCATAAATAGCAAGGGTACATACTCAGAATAAATAAATATATTATATTTTGAAAAACACCGACTTTAGGTTACTCCCTTGTAAGTTACAAAACGCCAATCTCATATGCTAGGACCTAATACTACCTAATAATAGACAAACAACACAACTAGTAACTAAACCAATCACCTTTTTTTTGAAATCGATTAAAGAGTAACCTTTGTGCTATTCTGAACTATAATCTGTCTCTGTTCGAAATTTCATCCAGATCCGTTCAGCCGTTCAAACATACATCCATCCATCCCAACATTCGATCAATAAATACTGGACGAGCCTCTCGGCCACTTCTTGCGGCGGCGTACCTGACCATGTGGTAGGCTACTTGGTTGTTGCAGAGCCACTCCAACGAAGTGTCAGAGAGCGCCGCGCTCCCGCAGAACTTGCCTGCGTTGGCGCACGAGAAGAACACAACCACACGGGCCCCCTCCTGCGGACAAACCTACTGGTTACGTTTTTTGTTTATATTATTATATAAAATATGCATATAGACTTAATATATTCATATCGTATATTACATGTGATAGTGACAGCCTTGTGTCAGACTGTAATAAATAAATGCGCACTAAAAACTATTCTTAAAGATAATATAAAGACATATATAAGTGTAAAAATCTCACCTGTTTGACTTTCTGCAGTTTCTTGGCAGTGTTCTGCGTGAAGTTGAAAGTTCCAGTGGTCTGAGCGACTTCAACACAGTGCACGTCGTCCGCCTTCACCACGAAGTACCTCGTGTTGGTGTCGTTATTCTCTGCGTACTTCTCTATATTGGCCAGGAGGGTCTTGCCGTTGGGCGACATAGGGCTCTTCGGACCACTGTACGCCTGCGGAGAGAACCCTTGCGGCACTCCGTCATTTCTCCAGCCAGGCCGCTGCCCGTTCCTGTATGCGTACACGTTTTGGTTTTGATAGTAGTTGTTGGCGAACTCGTTCTGATTGTACTGCGGGTAGTATTTGCTGTTGTCGTGGCGGTAATCGTCGTTTTCCACCCGCATACGCCAGTTAGGCGAGTCCACTGTCAGAGGCTTCGGCCTCTGCCCTATACCGCTGGGTTGGTTCAAGCCGACATTCTTTTCCTCCGCCCCCAGCACGTGGACAACTGTACTCAGGATTTGCTCGTCTAAAGGCGTCATCGGTTTCGCCGGGCTACACATTCTCCGCACAATCAAAGCGCAGAGCTTTTGCCTCAATAAGAAGACGTTGATCGCATCGGCAGCGTCCGCTGAAAAAGCCATCCAATCGTCTATGATCACGACGGCAGAATCCCGCGCGGAGTTGTTTTCATCCACTTCACTGTCCGAGTCGCTCGATTGCCCGGGAGGATTGGATCTTTGGCATAGCGCTGTGGACGGCAACCTCAGTGAGCCGCCGAATAAAGCCACAGTCAATGGCGTCACGAGCGTATTGCATCTAATAAAACAAAATCTGCCAGCTCTTGAAATCTCCTCGAACACAACCCAATCAGTCGGCAGATTCTGCACCGATTTCTGCGATCCGCTAATTCCACCGCCGCGATTTAGTGTCGAACTCGGGTGGAAAGCCACTTTGACCTCTTTGGATGTACGGAGCGTACATGAATCTCTGTCTACCCTCGCTATCGAGGGGTACAAGCCGCTAACCAGCACAGCTTTGACCACGTGCCACTTTTCCGAGTTCAAATTGACATCTTTAATGTCGCCGGAGCCACGCGCTTTGACGAGGCATAAAGCTCTTAGCTGGGCGAGAAGCTGCGATCGATACCCTACTATCATTTCCATCGTCGCGCCGCATATGAGGTTCTTGGCACAAAAGGCTCTCTCGGTTCCGTTCGAGCGAGCCGTCTGCCAAGCTTGGAATGCCCTTAGCAAAGACATATGGTCTGAGTAACTCTCCGATGAGAATTCTTTGCGGGCCATGCTGCCTTTTTTCCTGTTCTCTGGATTCATTGATATTTGGAATGGTTCCTTGTTCGCCAAACTGCAGACGATCGTCAGCACCGGATCGAGGCACTTCATAACGCAAGCATACAGCAGCATCTTCCCCAATTTAGGCTCCACTGTCAAATCTAAAAGATGTTGCCCAATTTCTGTAAGATCTTCCATTGGAGTGAGAGCTCCTATCGTCTTGAGAAGGGAAACCGCGTTGCGGACTGCCAAAACGAGGGCGGTTCTAGAGCTTTCGATAGAAAATCCGCTATAGGTGTGTTACCGGGAGCGAGGAGTTTCGTGTGAAGACACAACTCCTGCAACGGTACTCGTAGAATCTCCGGAATGGAATTGAGGGGTAGAGTTTTGAATCGTCGTTTCGAGCACATGTGGAAACAATGGCCCGGTTTAGTGCGACCGGCGCGGCCAGCTCTCTGCTGGCAGCAGGCCCTGGATGTCCACACGCATTGCAAGGAGCAAACGCCGCCGTTGGACTCGTAATACTTCTCCTTCACTTTGCAGGAATCGACCACGTATACCACGTCGTCGATCGTTATAGAAGTTTCCGCGATGTTCGTTGAAATAATGATTTTTCTGGCATTGGGCAATGGATTGAAGACTTTCTTTTGATCGAGCGTCTGCATGTTGCTGTGTAAGGTGAATATCTGATACTTCATCACGTTCATTTCCACGCAGGACTGTATCAAATCTCTCATTGTCACTATATCGTCGTACCCTGGCAAGAAAATTAAAATACTACCTTTGGGTAGGTTCATGTGGATATGTTTTACAAGGGCCAGCAGTAGATCATGATCTATCAACTCTTCGGAAGTGGAATGGTGGTAAACATCTAGAAGGAAGTTATCTGCTGCGTTCTCCTCTTCGTGATTGTCTTTGGATTCCTCATTTGAATTGAAAGAGGCTAAGAGCTTAGCACATTCGCTATGACCGTTTTCGAGGGCGTAATCGTACGCCGATTTGCCCTGCTTGTCCTTAAAGTTCGGATCAGCTCCTTAAAATGACAAATAAAACATTTATTAACTTATCATGACAAAAAATACCCTATTCCCATTTAGTACAATCCTGACAATCCACATCACATTGGTATTTACATGACTTTATATGCAGATACCCTTTCTCGGTACATTACCAATCTCGGCGGTATAGTTTAGGACGCCCCACTCTCTTCCTCTTGTTCATCGTTTGTATTTCTATCTCGCTCTCTCTTACTCCTACAGTGATACAGACAGTAGGCCTGCACACTGTCGTAGATATACGACACGTAACTAGCTACGAGGGAAAGAGAAAAAGAAAATATGTGCTCGCATTTCTCTCTCTTGTATGTCCCTATGGTAATATATAAAACGTAATTCTCTCTCTTTCTACAAGATAGAAAGTTGAGATGGAGATATATGTAAACTTTCAGTTCGCATTCGCCAGCTTACTCCCCAAGTGAAGCATGAGTAAAGAAATTTTGGTTCAACAACACGTACCGATGTGCAGTATGTGTGCGGCGGTCTCGGCCAGGCCGTGCGCGGCGGCCGCCATGAGGCCCGTGCGTCCGGACTGCGACTGCGCGCATTGCACGGGCACGCCCTCCGACAGGTACATGTACAGGATCTGGCAGAATGAGTCCTGAAACACCATATTACACTGGCCAATGTATAAACTTTATACAGAACAGAATTAAAAATTGTTTTTATTAAGAAAACTTACAGCTACTACTACTATTTTAACAAAGTGTAATATAAGGTTGTCAAATATCTCCCTTCCGCCTTTTTGTCTTTTGAATTTCGCGGCTATGTACAAAGCGCTACAGAGCTCGTATCTAGCAATACTATACATAATTTGAAAGGTCTTGACATAACCTACAAAACGACGCTATGCATAATTAGTTTGGATATTGCGTTCAACAGTTATAGACGTGTAAACATGGAGTTCACTAACGCCGAAATTCTCGCTATTTTAAAGTTTTCCTTCGTTAAAGGCAAATCCGCTAGAGAAACGTTCCGTGAGATTAATGGTGTTTTGGGGGATGGTACTCTATCACTTCGAACCACGGAGGAATGGTTTCGACGATTCAGAGCCGGTGAAAACGACACCATGGATAAGCCAGCCGGCGGAAGACCTGTGACGACAAATACCGATCAAATCATGGACTACATCGAGTTAGACCGGCATGTGGCATCTCGTGACATCGCCCAGGAGATGGGAGTTAGTCACCAAACCATTTTAAACCATCTGCAGAAGGCTGGATACAAAAAAAAGCTTGATGTTTGGGTGCCGCATGATTTGACGCAAAAAAACCTTCTGGACCGAATCAACGCCTGCGATATGCTGCTGAAACGGAACGAACTCGACCCATTCTTGAAGCGGATGGTGACTGGCGACGAAAAATGGATCACATACGACAATATCAAGCGAAAACGGTCGTGGTCGAAGGCCGGTGAATCGTCCCAAACAGTGGCCAAGCCGCGAATTTCGGCGTTAGTGAACTCCATGTTTACACGTCTATAACTGTTGAACGCAATATCCAAACTAATTATGCATAGCGTCGTTTTGTAGGTTATGTTAAGACCTTTCAAATTATGTATAGTATTGCTAGATACGAGCTCTGTAGCGCTTTGTACATAGCCGCGAAATTCAAAAGACAAAAAGAGAAAGGGAGATAATTGACAACCTATTACAACGATGTAAAGTTTGGTGACGATCGGGGCACTCCTCTTTTTGAACTGTCAAATACAGCTTTTTACTATGATGATATTCTATTGTTTTATAACTCAAATTTGTATTGACACATGCGTTGTGTATATTTATGTCATTATGAACCATATTGAAGTACAATGGAGTATATTGAAGTATAATGATGTATAATAAAGTATACCGAGGTATACTAAAGATAATAATTAAGAATTATAAGATATTGTATTTACTGATATGTAAATGGGTGTAGATAAGATAATGATTTTCACCCGCTCCAGAAGAAAATGAATACGTAGATAAATGAATAATTTAACTCTTTATAAGTTAGAGACGATATTGTGAGATATATTGTGAGAGTCAAATTAAATATTTAATGACGTAAGTTTATTGTTTAAATAAAATAAAGCAAAATCTAGCCCGGCGAAGCGGACTGGCTACGCTGGTATGACATAAAAAAAATCAAGTAGTACAAACTAAATACATACATATCAATATAAAATGCTATCTTCTCAGTCTTGAGGACGTCCAACGATCTCTTTTATGAATGATGAGATCATATCACGAGATCAGTGTGCACAGAAATTACACGATTTAATTCCCCCATCCCCATTCTGCTTTCGGACGTTTAGACATTCGGCGGGTCTCCACCATAGTCGATGTTCCGCGCGTCCGAACGAAGCGATTTGAGTTATCGTTCATCGTACGTACAGCAAAGGAGTGGAACAAGTTGCCGGCGACAGTCTTTCCGTCCAAGTACGACGTGGGAGCCTTCAAGTAGAGTGAATAGGCACTTACGAAACTGGCGCTTACCATCTTTCGACTATATCACCACTTAACATCAGGTGGAATCGCTGTCAAGCACTAGTTTATACCCCAAAAAAATGTAATATTTAGTAGCAGTAGCTATGTTATAAGTAATTGTGTGTAGAACTTACCATGCTTCCTTCTTTGAAACACTCCTCTAGAAAATCATCCATATCTGCTTGCAGAGCCGGGTCAATAGGGTTCTCCTTCTCTTCTTTACTGCTACTCTCCTCTGCAGTCTGTTTCTGTCCTGCGAGATAAAAGTAATTTCAGAAACATACTTAGTTGATTCATATAACATTAATACGTAATGAGTTTTTGTACTAAAACTTCTTTAAACACGCTTTATTTCGGGAGTAAACTGGTGAATGCATTGGCAACAGTGTGATCGGGCGAGGCGACTGAAAGTTGTGAGAGAGATATCAGTTAATGAAGAGATAGTTAAAAGAGAGAGTTACGTTTCGAATATCTAGGACACAGTGCAGCCCTTTTGTCTTCAAGAGAGAGCAGTGTGCATGCACATTATATCTGAAATATTTCATCGGTCTTCTTCTTGAGAGCCTAATCCGGCTTAAGCCAGGGTCGGCTTTCTTTGATATTCTCCTCCATTTGGCCCAGTTTTTGATATCCTCTTCAGATTGCTGGAAGTCATGTCCCTGCGTACGATCGAGTATCGAGTCAGCGCATGTTAGGTCGTACTCGTGGTCGCGGTCCAGGAATCTCTAAGGCCAAACTCAGGTTCCCAACTCTCCTTCCATCTCACCTTCCAGGTCACCATCTCATAGATACTTTATTATTATTTGAAATTATTAAATTAATAATGAAGAATAAATTCATGACTCTGACTGACCTTCAAGATTCGACCAGTAACTTTGTCCGGTGATGAGTTTGTGCCTGAGCTCTCGCTCCGCCTGCACCATTTTCTTGCTGCGGTACTGAGTCATCTTCAGAACGTCTTCCAAATAGTAGCGTTGCACATCGTGCAGTCGACCTGGGATCGTCACCACGGGGCAGTTGTTGAAGTATCTATGCAAAACAAAGTAGTTCATCATCACCATCAACATGTGTCTATCCACGGCTGGAAAGCCTTGCCCAATGCCTTACACCATATACAATCCTCCGCTTTCAAAATCTATTCAGGCCGTCCGTCCATCTGGGCGCCCTCTTGGATTCTCGCCATACGTGGCATTCATTGCAAGACTTTCCTTCCCCATCTGCCCTTACTGAATCGGCAGACGTGGCCACTTCAACTAGCAGACTTTAAGAATTATATCGACTACCTTTGTTCTCTATCAAATTTCTTCGTTTCGGATTTTATACCCTGGAGAAATGGTAAGCATAGCTCATTCCATTGCTCGTTGTGCGACTTTAAGTTTGTAGACCAGCGCAGCAGTCACAGTAGTTGTTATTTATTTAATCTAAAACAAGTAACTATAAGATTTTAAGAGAAGAAATATCTTGTCTGCTGATAATGCATACTAGTTTAGAAAATGACTATTCACTGAACTCAAAAACAGGAAATCTATATTAGAACATCATCAATATGTCACTTATAAGTCTCACCTGGAGAATATCTGGGTGTCACAGGTAGCGGACATGAGCAGCAGCTTGAGGTCCTTGAAGCGCGGCAGGGCGTCTCTCAACGCGATCAGAAGGAAGTCACTAAACTTATCCCTCTCGTGTACTTCGTCGACGAACACGTGCGTGACTCCTGTACAGTCATATGAAGGCTATTAATCGGGTCCAATCGACCATGAGCTAAATAAACTTCAAGTATGTCTTACTTGAGGTTAAGATTCAACTTAGGTTGACTTGAACCAACTTTTTGAACCTTTAAAAAAAATTGGTTTCTAACCGACTTCAAAAAAGGAGGAGATTTTCAATTGATTTGTAAATTTTTTACCTCATAATTTTCGACTGGATAAACCAATTGTTTAGTTTTTTTTTGATTGCAAGCTAGTGCTTCCCCTGTGGTATTCGCATTATATAGATTTGAAGTCAGTCTTTATTTTACTTATAAATATACTTGTTAACCTTAATTGACAACATTAAACCTTAATATCAAATATATAACATGTCCAGTACCCGCAAGTGAAGTGTCTCCTGCCATCAATGTCCTGAGCAGCACTCCATTGGTGCAATAGGTGAGTACCGTACGAGGACTAACACGGGACTCCAATCGGATCTGGTATCCAATCGACTGTCCTATTTTCTCCATACGCTCAAATGCAACCTGTGAAAATAAAAGAAAATAACTGTATCTACATGTCATACATTTTCAATTCACTTGTCTATATACTAGTCTTGGTACATATTAATTCTCTGGCAACCATATATGGGTTATATATCATAATAAGAAGCATGTACATAGCACAAGATATTATATTATGATATCTATATACATATATATGTCGTACCCGACGTGATACTAGCGCTACCGATGCAACACTAGCGACATTAGCGGCATTCGAAAAACACGAAACGCTAGCGCCTTCTGTCGGTGTTCGATGGAGTCAACGTTTTACCATCCGGTCGAGCGAAGTGACACACTTCTACGGTGGCGGACGGATAGAGCGGTTGAACCATCGCGCGTAATCTGTTATCTGTACAAAATCATCATGGATGCCAATGACATCGGTGGCTCACTTCATCACAATTATGGCGACGTGCCGTGTATATATATATATATATATACACCTCACAGTATTATTTTAGCATATTGATATAATAGAATATAATAAATAGAGTCCCACAAGTGGTTGGTGTATAACAAGTCCCCTTTGTCATACGCCAACCACAAATTTGAGAAAGTGTCACAATTGGAAGTACCTCTGCATTCTGCTGAACTGTACTTAAAAAGCAAAGAGTTTTGCAAGATATAATGAATACTATCGTAAATATAAACTAGCGAAGGATGTACATAAATAGGAAGCCATTACAACTGAGCAATGAAGTCAGAAATATAAGTAAACATATATGTTTTTTTAGTTTGTGTATTTTTTTGCAATATGCAGAAAACAAATTTCCAATATAATTGGCCCGGATATTCCAATGTTATCCATAACTCACTCTCTCGGCCACGGAGACAGCAGATATTCTCCGAGGCTGTGTGCAATAAATGCGCGCCGGTTGCTTGTGCTCCTGGCACCAGTCCAGCACGAGTTGTGGAAGTTGCGTCGTCTTACCACATCCTGTGGCGCCTGCTACTATTATCACCTGTAAATCATAATATAAGCACTGACACAAATCATCTATGTTATATATTTATAGAGGGTAAAACATAAACATTACTACCAATACCCTTCTGTTTCTACTCTTCACAATCCCAACTTGCACTTATACAACAATACCGCAGCATGAATCAAATTAAATGGATCATACATTTGTGAAGTTTATTTATACAGAACTAATTCACACACAATAAAAAAAATCTATCAATATTCACCTGATTGTGGGCAATTGCATTGATAAGATCCTGCCTCTGTTCATAAACAGGTAGTTTTTCTCTGAACTTAATGAGATCAGGATTGTATGTTGTATTTGGCACCTGAAAACCAATTTATTAATGAAATCACATATCAAAAAACAAATCATCAAAGACAAGACGAACAATTTTTAATGTCACACACATATATCTATAGACATATAGTTGTTTTGCTGTGAGTTTATAGAAGAAAGAATTAACTCAAGTGATCAAAATACTGGATGATTTGATGTCTTATAAATTATGAGTTGCCACTTTTCCAGTCTTCAAACAGAAGCCTCCAGTCAAAATAAAACTGAAAATTTTTAATCAATTTTATAAAACACTTGTATGTATGTTCTAGCTCACCTGAGCAACTCCATTATTCAACTGACCGAGAGACTTATGAGTGAGCTGTGGGCTTCTCTCCTTATCAGGACAACAGCTAAGGTCATCTTTCTCTTTAGCAGTCAATGGAAAAGTAGTTAATAGCTCCACTATGCTACATCTCATGTTGGAATCAAGTATGAGCTTAGCGTCATTCTGAATTATTGTAGAGCCCACTCGTTTATAAATGGTTAAATACCGATTCACTCCTGTAAATAATTACTAATTATACTGAGTCTATAAACAGAGCACCAATGACCAAGTGGATGGGCTTCTAAGTCTATAGAAGATTGTTTGACTTTTTACAAAGCTTTGTGATGTTGCACCTCTTGCTTAAGTCTTTTCATGTTATAATAAAAATTCTAAGTTACTCTATATTATTATAACAAAAAATATTCTAGGCAGTGTAAAAAAAACATTAGATATTATTATAAATTGTAGTTTATCAAATATTAAGACATTATATTTTTTCACATTATAGAAATAAATTGTCCCATCTCATAACCTAATTAACAAAGTAACACTTATGCACAATTTTTGCATAATAAATATTCTTAGTCACCTGATCGCTTCTGTGGCACAATTAAAAATAAATTAGCTTAGGTCCTGTACACAAATGGATTATGACTTTTTAATATAATTAACATGCATTTTAGTTATACTACAGACAAATAACGATGACAAATAAACACCGGCTACTGGATTTAGCAATAAAAATAAACCATCATAACTTTATGACTAAATTGAGGAAGATAGCAATTGATAGGCTTCACATCACATTGCAGTTTACTTGATAGAGAACTATCACCAGTATCACCCATCTACCACACACAACACATAATTAAAGTGATTTTTTAATGTTTGAATCTATACGCCGAAATTAGAGATCCAGATTCGAAGTGTGCCGACCCTCACATT
The DNA here is from genome assembly GCA_029286785.1 of Meandrusa payeni. Lineage (NCBI taxonomy): Eukaryota > Metazoa > Arthropoda > Insecta > Lepidoptera > Papilionidae > Meandrusa > Meandrusa payeni. The sequence continues at coordinate 1,087,428 of JAGSMX010000007.1, read as the reverse complement.
GAGGCCTCAGGGCTACCTATCTAACCTTTAAGTGCTATTTCTAAAAGAGATAAAATGTTCTTGTGCTAAAATTCACTTATTTCATAAGCATGGTGCAATAAATAAAAGCGTACATTCAATTTGTACTTTTAAAATAACAAAAGCATAAATTTAAACAAATATATGATATTTTTACCTTTCCCGCGCGATTTCGATTTAAGACCTAATTTGGCCACCGTCTCGTGTATAAATCCACGTTCTTGCGCAGACAGGAATGTTGGAAATTTCAATTCTGTCTCATTTTCGTCGTTGAGAAATTTATCTAACTGTATTTTCAATGCTATACTCACTGATTCTGCTATAGGAAAATGTTTATTTCCCAAGTTTCTTTTACCTCTCTTTGAATTCATAATTCTAATGTCTTACGAATCTAACATAACAAAATAACCCGTCTATGAGTCAGATAAGAGGTACGCTTGAAATTTGTTTACTCGGAGAAATAATTTCTAAATAAAAAGCAAAATAATGACATTCAGTGACATAAATCAGTACTTATCAATTCAATAGTCAAAGAATAAGGAGACCATAAGGATGCGCAACATATAAACAGATCTTCTACACATAATTGTAGTATAGTACATACATCTTTTTTTTGTCGAAGCTATACAGATTAGCCAGAGAAAAATTTGATGAGGAAAATATACGCCTGTAACAATTTGTAAGTAGTAGATATTTGGCGAAAGCTATACATTCCTTCAAATCTTGTTTTAAGTTTTATATATATTTAAATAACACATTTATAGCGGTTAATTATATTTATGTTGGTGAAAAGACAGACTACAAATCCCAGTCGACTTGTACTTGTGCATAAAGAGCTTCTGTTATTTTTGTTTTTATGTACAAATAAAAATCGATTACTATCCACAGCCCTACTTTAAGGAAATCGATCAATTTATGTAATTAAAAAGGTAAATGTTAGTGAGGTTGAAGATAAGCACGACCTTCAGTAATGAAGAACACGAAGAAGAAGAACGCCAAAGTAGCCTCAACCCTCAGATGTTAGGAGCTTTAGTTTCTTCTGCCACTCCTTCTCCCAGCTCCAGCACTTCCCAAAAAGATTCAGGCTAAGCAACCTAAGATCTAAGTCACCTCTCAATCCGGTGAAGTATTAAAAGTCAGTTTCTCTGGCTGTTCTGCGTAGTTCCTCACTAAAAAAGCCAAAGTAGAGTGGTATGGTGAAGAATGTCTTTCGGCATTATGTACGCCGTTTGCACTATTTTTTGCGTGCAAATAAAAATTAAATAAATAAACAAATCTGAATAGAACTTTAAATACAAAGATGATACATTAGTATAAAATATAAGAAAATTGTTATTAAAAATCTAATTTTTTTCTTATGGCACATAAAATTTACGACGAAACTGTTATGTGTCAGACCTCAAGTGGCACTTGTCAAAACTATCCAACGCACGTGGGATTCTTGTTGAATTTTAAATTTATTAATGTAATATCCTGTGAATAATAAACGAAAAAAGAATGTCCAAAAAGATCAAACATTTAGTCGTAGACACGACGGCTTTTATAAAAGCTGAGAACCTTTTCAATATAGCTGAAAATGTTTACACTGTGCAAGAAGTCATTGACGAAATCACAAATGATAGGCAACGTCGAAAACTTGTTGTTCTTCCCTATGATATAAATGTTAAAGATGTATTTACTGAAAATATTAAATTTGTTACTGATTTCTCAAAAAAAACTGGAGATTATACAAGTTTATCCGCTACCGATATTAAAGTAATTTCTCTCACTTATCAACTTGAGAAAGAAAAAGTAGGAACGGAACATCTTAAATCTGAACCCACAATGCAAAAAACTATAAAAGTTAGCGGTTTATCTGGATTTAGCCTTCATCCAGAAAGTGGTCATAAAACCTGCATAACAATGCAACGGACCAAGAAAAAATGAACCATCTCATATTAGTCACAACCTTAATGAAGAGCCAAGCTCAGAACTACACCAACAAGATTTTAAAGAAATAAGCCATTCAAAACTCAAAGAACAAGAACAAAATGTTTTAGATAATGATAGTGATGACAAAACTACTGAAGACATTGCAGAGCAAATTAAGAATATAGATTTGAAAGATGAATTTGACATGAATAATTTAATAGTGAAAGTTTCTGATGATGAAGAAGATTCAGAAAGTGAAGAAGAATCAGATAGTGATGGTGAAGAATGGATAACACCATCAAATTTGGCACAAAAGAAACTAGATATGGAGATGGGGAAATTTGAGGAAAAAAATGTTGAGGTTGCTTGCATCACTTCCGATTTCGCTATGCAAAACGTTTTAAAGCAAATAGGCTTAAACGTAACAGCTATTGATGGACGAATAATTAGACAGCTCCGTACATTCATTTTTCGTTGCACAACATGTTTTAAGACAACCAGTGTGATGACAAAGTTATTTTGTTCCAAATGTGGACATGCAACATTGAGAAAGGTGGCTGTCAGTGTTGATGATGAGGGCAACCAACACATACATATTAATGGACGTAAACCCCTCACTGCTAGAGGAAAATGCTTTAGCTTACCCACTCCTAAAGGAGGTCAACACTTCCAGTATCCAATACTTACTGAAGATCAACACATACACAAAAGGTTTGCAACAAAAATGGCACGCAAGAAAACAAATGCATTGGACCCAGATTACACTGCAGGCTTCTCACCCTTTGCAATGAAGGATGTAAACTCCAAATCAGCTGTATTAGGCATAAGGGCTGATAAACAGGATGTAAAATACTGGATGAAGAATTACTCAAAAGGAAAAAAGTAATGTAATTAACATTTAACACTGAAATATACATATTTATTGTCCTGAATATTTTATTACAACATCCTTTCTGAATAATCATTTAGTTGATAACTTTTCCTCAAAATAGGTGAACACGAATTCACACATTTAGACGAAGTCATCTCATGACGAGGGTGGCCTGTAATAAGGAATTAATATCAATAAGCAATTCTATCTAGTTCTTAGTGATTATACAACAGCTTTTAAAGTGTACAAAATGCTTAAACCTATGCTAATATTTACATGGGTTTTTTAACAAAGGTAAGTATAGTACTGACTAGACTGTGTGACTAGCTTTGACAAAATGAAAAAAAATTGTGTAATATTTTTTTACTAAAAATGGTGAAAATATACTGCAGCAATATACCTTATAAATAAAAAATATAGGTGCTATAAAAAGAAAAATTATTTGGGAATGGCTCAAAAATCTAACACAACACTATTACCTAATTTATATTAGATCCTCATTACTTCCAAAGTCCGAAAATTCCCTAAAAACCCTGCAGAATTAACAACAATATTACTAAATGTCTAATTGTGAAGTGGTTACAATTTACCATAGTATCAAGATTTATCTACATTAAAAAATTTAAAAAGGTACCTGCTGACACTCTGGTTATATCAGACTTGGGTGTTTTCATTGGTGTATCGAGGGGTTCTGAGCTTGATATCCAATTCTTGGAAACCTTGAATACGAAATACAGATGTTATTATAGATTTGATTTCAACACATAACCTTAATTTGATTATATTTTACCTGTTTAAGATAATCATTGACTTTGAAATTAGAGAAACCATGGACCGAATCAGTCAATGCAATGGCTTTCACACGCTCCTTGAAATCCTGTTTGAACTGATTAGCTAATGAGACTGTCACAACCCCTCCGTAGCTATGTGCCACAATTAAAATCTTGGATGCTTTGGTCTTCTTTATATAATTATCCCATACATACTTAGCATGCTCTTCAGGCGTACTATTGTAGGGGATCTTTTGATCCTTGCCTCGACAATTGTCATTGGGGTTCAAGATCATTACACCATAGTCTTTAGCTATAGCTTTCTGCACATATGGTATCTGTGTACCTACTTCCAGACTTTCATTGATTATTAGGCTGTAAGCATACTACAGATTAGTTAATAAACACTTAAATAATCACAGTAAGTCACATCCTTTGAAACATAGTGAGGTAGACAGAGACAAGAGATATTGCTATTGAAACGTCAATAGCCTAATGGTTTAGGGTAAGGTCTGCAAATCGTAAGGTCGTAGGTTCGAAATCACCATTCAACTATTGACATAAACCATCTCCTAGCACAAGCTTAACCTTAGTTGGAATGGTTAACAAGAATATTAGTAATACTTCGGCACAATTTTTTTTATGACAAAAAATTGGCACTGAGCAAAACCCTGGGAACACTGCTTTGGTATGAACAGAGGTTCATTTCTTATGTAAATTATTATATAAAAAAATTTCCATCATGTGAATGCTGCCTGTCTTTTATTTTAAAATGGTAAACTTTTATAGTTGTTTCCTCACTGAGGGTTGTAACTGCCTAACTCAAAATTCTAAAGCAGAATTTGATCTTTCAGCATTTGGCTAATTTTACAGCAACTGGGAATGTTAAATGACCAATTCAGAAATAATTGTATAGAATTATACCCATATAAATATATACATACGCTCGAGACCATTGTCCAGCCCTAACGGCACCCGATCCATGGATCAATACCATCAAAATATCTTTTAAGTCATAGTTTCTTGACACAAAAATGAAGGTTCCATTATCTGAAGCTGTACCTTTTGGTGTTGGCAAGCAAACCATTTTTTCCTTTGCCTCTAGCAACTCATACACATAATTAGTAACAGCAACACCAAGTTTTTCATAACAGGCCTGACATTCTTCTGGGTCATTGCTTATGTCATATTGATATGGTTCATTGCTTAACACCTTGTCATTTCCAAGTTTCCTCAACTGTCCTTCTAGATGTAAAAAAAAATAGTTTAGTAAATTTAACTTCTTAAGCCTTCAGATTCAAAGCCTAAGAAAGGGAGATTTATATAATTATTATCCAAAATCTTGACCATAGTGTACCATGACCATATTAACTTATTATTGCCTCAACCTAGACTTATTGGACAGTTGCTCGGCTCTCCCGAGGCATGCCACTTAGTCCAATCTTTTCTAAAGTGAATGATTGTTACAAACATCTTTAAATACATATATGTTAATACATAAATGTAAATAAATAAATTAAAATGTTAAGATTTATTTTTAAATAAGTCTCTGTTATACATTGGCTATATTTTAATGATGATATGATATTTTAAAGTATGATATTAAAATATCCCTTGCTTACCAGCATTGAAAGCATATCCTAGTTGGGATATCGCGCTGGTAGCATCAGCCATCTTCTGAAAATCAGAACTAAATATGCTACAGTTTCGACCAGACGAAAGTGATTTGGGAAAAAAATAAAAAACGGCCTTTGATGTTATACTGTTTAGCGTTTTTCTTAACATTTAAATATGTTCAAATAGAATCGATGCGCAAATTAATCTTAGATTACGTGCTCGTTATTTAGCGGATAACCGGCTACCACAGTCGACCTGGGTTCGTGATCCAAAAACAACTTTGATGATTCAGCGCCATACATATGATTGGAATCGCATTTAGCAGTCTAGCTAAGCTAGAATCAATCCTTATCCATCAAATCTTAACCTAGTCATTAATAATGACCTAGTAACCATTGACAGTGGTTAATGTCAACTGTCAATCAAACACTAGGTTAAGGTACATTGCTGGCTGAGTGCATCGATATCGGTTTACTTGCTGTATGGACAACTACAGGCTTCATACCAATGATTCAATTCAGATCGCAAGAGAGTAGTCTGGTGCGTGTTAGTTCGCGCCTAAGATCGATCAGTTTAGTTCGCCGCTCCGAAATGAACTAATTCGCTCTTCTAGTTCGTCAGCTCCCAGCTAGAGTCAAAGGAAGACAGAATTGTTCGTTCGTCTTCTGTAGTAGTTCGTCAGAGTTTGATACTGCTTTTGCACGCTACAAGATTATGGATTTTTATACTTTTACGTACAATTTTATACTTTAAAAACAGTAAAAACCTCTGAATGAATAATTTTAAAATAAATATAATTATTTTGAATAATACCTAGGCTTATTAATGCTACAAAAAATCGACTGCTTAGTGTAGTGAATAAAATACGCTTTAAAATTTGTCATTTCATTTTTAATAACATTAGAAAATAATCTACATTAATTTTTTACAAATAATTAACAATTATTTTACTATTTTTTAAAACTATATTTTTAACTGACAGAGAACGAATAACTAAACGAACGAGACGCACTTGTGCAATGAGTGTGAGTAAGCGAGCGGCAGGATTAGAACGGTACAGTGCGCGCGACATCGGTCGTTAGGAACGACTGAACTACGAAGAGGCGAATGACGGAACCAGCACAGAACACATATACTCTGATCGGAGTATATGTATTCTGTGTGAACCAGTTTCCGTAGTTCTTTTGAGCGATCGCTCTTAGGACCTAGTTCGTTCGCGAACTACACAAAACAGCGTTTTTCACATCTTGGAATACTCATGGCAAAGGACTTGTTCTCTTAAAGGAAAACTCGATTCCATGTACTCGCTTCACAAGTATGGTGTGTAGATTAAGGTTTGGACATGCGTTTTCTGTTCATTTGACTCACAAATGAACAGAACGAAGAAATTCGAATCCTAGGGGGCTTGTGCTAATGAGTTTCCATTTTCTCCTAGGGATACATAAATAAATCTGTAAAGTTTGTTTCAATTACGTTTACATAAATTATTATTCTCAATCATTAATTAAATTGTGATTGATACTGTTGTGGATTCATATTAATGACATTATTACAATAAATAATACACACTTGTGGTTGAGTGTTACATAAATATTATTTATTTATTGTAATTTTATTTATTATTATCTTATTATTTATTATTACTTATTATATTATTCATTATACCAATCTAAAAACAGAAGGGTAAAGGACATGACAAGTAAGAAGAAAAGAATGTAAACCCGTAGCCCAGCATTTCTTTGGATTGCTTGTTTAATTTGTTCATTGGCATCTTTCACATTTTCCGTTGCCCCTACAACAGTGTTGGATATTCTGTCTATGTCCTGCTCTTGTTGGAGAATCTGAAACGAAAATGGTTTTTCATAAAAAGATTACTTTTTGCAGATCGTTTTTACATACATTTATTCTGATAAATGCTGGACCTACACAATGTATAAAAGTTTAATTTCTACATTATGCAGCTCCATATTTCATGTGATATGATCAATCATCAAAACAAGATGTATTTGCCATTATTTGGGATTGCAAAATTTATGAACAATTACCTTCTCAGTGAATATTTCTTGTAATTCAGCAATGTGTAGAACTTTGCTTTCAATTTGCTTCACCTCCTCGGTCATGCTGTTCAGTTCATTCAAAAGCTGAACATTTTCAGATTCATACATCTGAAGCTCTTCTGAATCTAACTCTCCCTCATCAGACAATACAGCAATTTCACTTTCTGATAAATCCATTTTAGTCTTAATCATATCAGTCTCATCTAATTTTTCCTCTTTATTATCTTCAGTCTTCTTGCCGACAAATGGGTTCAGAATTGTGGATTTAGTTGTTGAAGGCTCAAGACGTGATAATTTGCGAATATCAATAGCTCTTTTTACCCTTAAAGCTTTAAGTTCACTGTGGATCTTGCATACAGCTTTTAAGTATGCATCAATTAAGTCTATTACGCCGTCCATGAACTCTCTCGTCTGTTTAGAGACTAAAATCTTTCGATTGTCATTTCTGAATTCTTTAAGCAGGTGTGAACATGTATTAATAATCCTTTGAGCACCAGTGTCGATCTGATCTCTTTCCGCCTCGCTCATCTCGTCACCAGTTTCATTGTTAAAGAAACTCAGGTACCTAGTTCTGTGCTCTAATAAAAAATCCCTTAAGCGTGTTATTTGGCAAGTAATATCTTTAGCAGTTAATGTAAATTCACTTTTCGGTTTAGTCCTAAGTAATCGTTGCTTGTCTTCGTGACCGGGACTTAGAATACCAAAAGTTTTATTTCGTGTTTTTACCGTTTTTATACAAGCCTTAAATAGTGGTGTTATATCCATATTTAATATTTTACCATTTAATTGTCTACACTATTTACAAAAACGAACATAACATGTAATGGATAACTTGACGTGTGAGCAATGACAAAGATTATGATGCGAATCAAAGAGTACCTAGCATGAGAACCCATAGCCATAGACTGACAAAATAATCTCCAAGTAATATTCAATACTAAAGTAATCTTGCTTTAATGTGTCATATATTTTTAAGCCGTGAATTATGGAGGGTAGAGTAGAGGCATGTACCTCACATCTAAAAATATGTTTATTATTGTTATTTATCTCTTTAAATTCTGCTCGAAATTAAAAAAAATTTAAAATAAAAAAAGGCTTTATAACACTAGACCTCCAAAGTTTTTTTTTAAGTAGTAAATGTTTTACTAGTAGCCCTAATGGAAGACTCGCATTTTAAAAATGAAGACAACGAAGATGGAGAAGCTTGGCGTTATCGACAACTACCCTACACTCCGAACCCTGTAGAATTAGATTAAACGGGCCATAAATGGAATGCTCAGATCTCTTTAACAACCCGTATATCAACGTTTTTATTGTGCAGTGGTATTTGTCATTAAAAATATTAATTCCTGAGGTACTATTAATAAAATAACATTAAAAACTGTTATATTTAATTTATTATATATAAATAGCTTACTGTACTTTCTGCAGTTGTTATGGATTAAGTATTTGTTTGTATAAATTTTGTTGATGTTTTGTTTGATCTATGACACTACGTCAAAATTACTTTGTTTTTTCTTAATGTGGAAGTTCTTAATTTCGCACTTAAAATTTCAAATCGGTATATAAAACTCTATTCAAAGAATATTTTTATAAGCATCGTTAACATTTCAGAGTGTGGTTTCTGTGTATAGAATCATGGGATCATCATATAAGAACAGACATTCTATACCTACTGATATTCTGGACGATTTGTGCAGGTTTGTATTTAACATTAAAAATTATTTTGTAAGAAATTCATATTTCTCACTAACCTCTGCTATCATTTTTAGCTCCTCTTTACGCAAAGTAACATGAAATATAGATTATCTATATTTAATGACTTCTTATTTAATTAATATTTTTAAACATTATTATTGATACATAACAAAGTAGTGCTATTCAGTATTATTAAATAAAAAAATGTGTTCAGCACTGTTGCACCCATTCCCATGGGACATAAGATGGCCATATTAAACCAGTAATTTTCTTATTTCTAGAGTCTTTTAAACAAAAACTCATGATGGTACCGCATAAATAGTATTTTAGTTACAATAACTTTGAGTGAGCAACACAGCTAAATCTTTACCTCTTCCTTTGTGCAGGCATGTCCCACATACCATCTATAACCTACATAATGTTGTATATGCAATTTGTGTAAGCCAATTAAGCATATTTAATTGGAAAAGGGAGACTTCAAGAGTAGTTTGATGAGAGTTTGGTTTGGTTTTGATTAATTTTATAATTTTCCTATGACAATTCGTAAATAATGACAATTCATAAAGACAACCCGATAACCAACATGTTTGTGGGCCCTTTGAAGAAAAAGGTTGAGTACCATTGATTGAGAGGCTATAGTCTATTACTACTTTTTGCTTTGACAAGTATAGAATCAGATATTAAAATCCTAATGGGGATCATAACGCACTTGAAGTCACATTGCATATTATGCAAGCTTGTATTACTTACAATTTTCATAATGAAAGCGATTAATTATTACTTCCCCCTTTTCAGCCGTTTTATAATAAACTTGCCACCAGAAGATAGGGGAAACCTGGTTCGTATATGTTTCCAAATAGAACTGGCACATTGGTTTTATCTAGACTATTATTGTACAGATGAATCTAAACGACTTTACCCATGTGGTATAAGAGAGTTTGCTGCACATATTTTTCAGGTAAATAAAATATTTAAAAATTGAAAATATCTTCTAATATTCTTCAATGATACCCAAGACCAGGGGGAGCAGTTGCCCTCTGTGTTCATATCCAGGTAGCGGCTGTTAAGCTCCGTACCAGCAAGGTTCTTGGAATCTAAATGACATGCTCTCGCATTTATAGATTGCACGGAGCATTAAAAGTATAAGTACATACAACACTAAGTTATTCTCAAATTTCAGCATGTCCCACAATTGCGAGAACACATTAGAAGTCTGGATGCAGTTTTAGACAATTGGCGTGAGTACAAGCAGACGGTGCCGACGTACGGCGCTATTCTGCTCGACACAGATCTTACACATGTGCTGCTTGTGCAGTCTTACTGGACCAAGTCCTCATGGGGGTTCCCAAAGGGGAAAGTTAATGAGGATGAAGAGCCTTGGAAGTGCGCTGCTAGGGAGGCAAGTGATTCTTGATGTGATATTTTAAATTGTTATCACACAATAATTAATTAAGATGCAAAGCAATTGCTGTTAATGTTTTGTGTTTTTACAACAGTATCTCATTGTTATGACCAGGGTGTACCTGTGGTGGTACTTACCTGTGGTGAGTGACTTACTATTTTAACTGACTTTGACAGTAGTGACATTTAATGTCAGAGTAATGTCCTTGCCCTTGGCAGACTAATTGTGTCGGAGTATAATGAGTGACATATTTTGTTGGTGAATGATGAGATCATTGTAACTTGTGATTATACTTATCGCAAAAAAATCGCCAATGGCCCAAAAATTTTAAGATTTCGTTAATTTAAGGAATAATTGAACTGGCCCTTGGCTTAAAAGTCCCTTATATAAGAGACCACTTATTGTTGACCCTTGTTACAACTCCTCATAAGCTTGGTGCAGAGAAACTATAATACCACCTATTATTGATTCACTATGACACTTTGTTTATCAACTTTTGAGGGTTGAAATATTTGCTTGTATCTTCTTTAAGGGGTTGTTTCATGGCTTGCAAGATTTCAAAAACACTGTGATCTTGGTTTAGGAAAGATGATTTGTCAAGGCCATATTATGGGTAAAAACAATACCAGTTGACAAACAATATTTAATGGGAACAGTTTGACCACTTTCTTGGCAATATTGTCCAGGCAAAGGACTTTTTTTTATCAGTAGCAATAAATGATCATGAGAATTATCACAACCGCCGACAGAAGCCCAAAGCACCAAAAAGAAAAGGATTTGTTGCCAGTCTTAAAAAAGGCTACTATGCATGCTAAGTTAAATAGAACCTCTCGCAGGCATTTTGCTAGGATGATGTTCCTTTACGATTGTGTCGGTCTGGTCCCGCTACAGAAAAATATGTGTGTATGTGTACAAATGTTTGTGTTATATACAAAGTTCAATATAATTCCAGGTGTTAGAAGAAACAGGCTTTGACATAAGTAAACTGATAAACAAGAACGATTATATAGAAGCGGTGATACACGATCAGATCGCTCGTCTTTACTTAATAGGTTACATACCTCGCGATACAAAGTTTCAACCGCGTACCAGAAACGAGATCAAGGCATGCGAATGGTTTCCAATTGCTGATCTGCCCTCAAACAGGAAAGATGCCACGCCAAAAGTGAAAATGGGAGTCAGTGCTAACGCCTTCTTCATGGTTGTACCCTTTGTAAAGCGCATGAGACGATGGGTAGCGGAGAGAAGTTCCAAGGTGCATAATGGCACTAGAAGAACAAGACACAAGTCTATGGGAGATATAGACTCGTTAACGGGCAAAAACAAGCAGAAGATATCACCAGGTTTGCAGAACGATATCCAAGATCACAACGAACACAAGTTTAAGAATGGAAGCCAAGGTAATCACGTTGCCCAAGGTAGTGGTACCAAGTCCGTTACTAACGGTAATCATAGGAAAGACAGAAAACAAGCAAAAAGGCAACTTTTCACACCGCAGAATATTCACTCGAACCATTTCTCACCAGTGCAAAAAGACGACTCCAATGAGAGCACCGAGGAAAGTTCGCTGTTGAAGTTTGTAGCGCCATCTTGGGCGAACTTCAAGTTTGACAGGCGCGCCATTTTGGAATGTCTCACTTGAACAATTAGCGCGTAGTTTTGACGGTTGATCTCTGACTGAAGCTGTATATCTACTGTTATTTGAAATAATTGTAGTACTATGGCTGTATTGTTCACAAATTATAAACTATTAAGTTTAGAAGGTAACCGTTGTTTAATTTTCTAATAACCTTGACGGGTGCATTCCAGTAGTACCCCATACTTGTAGTTCTATAGAAATGTTGGGATATTCATCATGCTTTCAAATTCTATCCTAATAATTCTATATAGTACTGTAGTAGTTATATAGTAGTAATTAGTTGTATAGTAGTTTGTAGTTTTTGTTCCTTATAACATATAACTTAAAAACTTTATATTTTATTTTAAAATGGGATTTTTTCAACAGAAATCCTACATTATTGACTACAGTGCGTAGTTGTAGTTGTGAATTTTGGATACTCTATCTCTGGATCTGGAACTCCTAGCACAAGCTTAATTGGAATGGTAAACAAGAATGTTAGGAATATTTATGATAAAAAAAAGAAATACTGCTAGCTTTCTTAAAAAAATAACTCTTATTGTTCTGTAGTTGTGCGTCAAATAATACTGCATTTTAAAAGGTATAAATTGTTTCGTTTGGTCATGCAAACAAAATGTTAACTGCAAATATCGACATATCTTTAATTTTGTAAATAATATTAGGCCTCGACAGTTTTATAGAACTATAGGTATGGGGTGCTATTGGGATGCACCACTTTGACTTACAAGCTGAAACATTAACCTGGAGAATTGTTGTAAAACCGTTACAATGGTTATTTCGGCATCGGATGATCAAGATCACCTAACCTTCGCCCAAGTTTTCACTGCTACTAAGCTACTGCATATTAAGTTCTAACACATATTAAATATCTAATTAAGCTAGCCTAAAAATACTCTAGTTAAAACTGTATTCGAATCAAGTATTCTCGATCGTTTGCCAACGTATTAGTAACACACTTTTGAGAAATTATTCATTTGCCTATGTTTGTAAACTTTATTGCGTAATTATTGATAAGTTACTTGTTATGGTTCCCCGCTTGAGTAATCTCGTCTCGCCATTAGGTTATCTAAAAGGTTAACTACGCTCAGGACTGTATAGCATTACATTGATACTGTAAATAATAAGGAATTTAAAACACAATGTACATGATACGTGTATGATACATTTATAAAACTTATTTGGTCTCGTTCCACATTTATACTTTCAACATGCTGTGTACATTACCAGTATAGTTTTTTTATAAGAAAGGTGGGAAACGAGCTTACGGCTCACCTGGTCTTAAGTGATCACCGTCGCCCATGAACATCATCAACACCGCAGGAGATGGTGCGTCGCCGGCCTTTGAGATAGGTATGTGATCGTTTCTTGAAGATCCACAAATCGCAAAATTTTGGAAACAAAGGTTTGATTAGCAGAGAAATTTAAAAACTATGAAAAGACAAAATATATTTTATTTCGTATTTTTATATTAGGTACAATAGGAAATTCAAGTTAATATCACATCAGAAATAAATGTCTAAAAAAAAAAAAAAACTACTAACGAAAATTATTAAATTACAAATTGATCTAAATCATATAATAACGAGTGCACAAATTACATGTGGCACAGATTAAAAAAATAAAATATTATCAACTAAAACAAGGATATACCATACATAGATTACACTTTGCATAGAATTGAACGCTTCTAACTCCTCACATGTGAATACATCAGTCGGACACTGAATTCAAATGACAATTGAATGCGATAGATACGGACCCTTTAAGGGAAGTGAAATAGGTTGTTTGAAAACCAATTTCATTTTTATTATTTTAATACTGCTTTATAATTGTATATGTAACAAAGACAACTGGACTTTATTAATACTTACCTAATATACTTCTTCGTTTAATTACAATCCTATTGGCGAATTGCATTCGCTTTTTAATTTGAATTTTCCTATTTGACAGATTTCGATTGGTTTTTATGACTCACAGATGTCTTCATAATTCATTAGAATTATACAGTTAAAAATATTATGGCGTTTCTCTCTGAAGAATCATACAATAATAACACATCAACGAGGACGTAGTGATAACGCATTCCAAAATATACATCGGTTGGCTTACAAGGCGCTTAATATCCATTTTTATTGGTTAATACCGACCCACCAATGACGCCAGCATAAATAATAAAATATACCCATTTTTTGTCATATTAACGATTATTAGAATAAATCTTAACATCGTAACGTCAAATGTCATTACGACATCTAGCCAATAATGACAATACAATTTGATACGTGTTACAAGAATATATCGAGACGGTAATTCTTATATGAAAGGCCTATCTAATGTATATAAAATATATTATCTTAATTAGGCGCTTCTGAATAGTTTAACATTTAAAATACTTGCGTTTTCTAAAGCTATGCTCTACATTTGTTATATTTAAAAATATATATATTTTCTAACGCTATATGAATTTCACATTTCTTTTCTAATTTTTATAGCATTCTAACTCATAAGCATGGTAGAGAACGAGCAAGATGACGACGAAATTATCGATGTTGAATGATAGAATTGTTAATCATTAGATGTTAATCAATATCGATTTTTTTTCTACATATTGTCACATTTAATAAAACATCAGAATTGTCTTGAATCTTACACTTCTAGGTTTTATGTCGATTACAATTAATTTTAATTAATGAATAGACCTTTAAATATTGACTCGGTTCAAATACTAATTATCATAAAACATAAATAATGCAAGACGCAACAACACTAAGACAAGTTTAACACACTTGATACATATAAATAAGAAATAATATCTATCTAACAGACTTTAGTATGAGCTAAAAAACTTACGTCCGCTTTGTTTTAAATTACCAAACCAATAATTCTAATTAAAAATATGTGTCTGGGATTAAGGAAGAAATGATTATAGATTAAAAAAAAGCTTTTGAAATAATTTTTTGATGATTAAGTTAAAATTGTCTACATTTAATGTGCATGTACATTCTTTTAAAAAGTAATCAATACAAATTTAACTCTTAAAGCAATTTTAAAACCAATATGCTAATATCTTACCAAGGTTGCTTATAATAACACATTTTGAAATGGTAACATGTATTTTATGACTAACTAACTAATTTAGCTTAATAGGAGAGATATATTAGATGAAATTTATCAATACAAATGTGTCACATTTTAAAAATTGTCTTGTTTAGATATTGAAATACACTAGGCATGTGGAGAGCAAATGTTAGTGTTAAAAAAAATTATGATATACAGTAATGCACTGGTTCTTTGACACATAACAGTACATACTTAAATTGACGTGCAAATACTTAACTTACAAGGAATGCGAACCTGCACATCTCAAATATTTACAGAAATGAAGTGTCAAGATAGATGACTTTACGGTAGTCATAACTGTCAGACGGAAAATATCTATCTATATAAAGACTTTCAATACAGTACCCGGTGTTGCCCATATTATTATTCTTTTTCAGGTCATTAAAATTTATTGTTAGAAATAAAAACTTTGGGTGTGTTCGGATTTTAGCTGTAAGCTCTAATAGAAGGTTCAATATAAATCTAAAATATTTTTTCTCGAATATCCCATTTACAGATTATGAGTTGTGTTTGCTACCATTAACACTTTGGTACAATTTTTATGCTGTTAATTTTTTTTAATTCAAAGGCTCAAAACCAAAAGCATTTTTAGCGCTGTCTTAATAAAAACAATTTTGAGTTATATTAGAGCTTGTCTAAATGCATTATAATTGTTTCTATACATTTTAGACGCAAGTTATACGTAAGTCATTAAGTAAGTAATAAACGCATATATCATGATTTATAAGTCACTGATATAACTAAAGAAAGGAGATAGGCCAATGATGCATCAGACTGTCTACGAGACTACTCAGAGAAAACGTGCAGGCAGGAGTTCTGATTCATCACAATAGCAAACATCTTCATATAGCTCATTTAAGTCATTGTTGGCAAATGTTACAGCATCCACCTTATAGCTAAGAACTTAAGAAGCAATTTTCATCTGTTTGGTCCGCTTAAACATAGTGGAGGCATACAAATTAACATATGAGGATAGAGACATTGAACATGAAGTCCAACTGTGAATGAGACAACAACCAAAACGATTTTTTGTAGCTGGATATGGTGCTGTCATACAACAAACGGCATAAGTGCACCAATGGTGCCGGAGATTATGTCAAAAAATGAAAATTGTTTCCAAGTGATTATCACTGGAAGATATTTTTGATGCGTAACATCTAAAGTGGCGATTAGACCAATTGTTGACACAAGTAACTGTTTCATGTATTTTAGACAAACAATTTTTTTAATTGTTTTTTTTTTTATTTGAATATTTTATTTTTGAATGGGCCATCTTTATTTCCTTTCAAAAACTGTATAAAAAATCTGTTTATGTATCTGTACAAACTAATTTTTCACATCATAGGACGACCTCATAAATGCTAGTGAAAAGTACAACCGGTCCCTTTTGGAAATCGATGGCGGAGGTCTACGTACAGTAATGGATGTTCTAGAGCTGAAATGACGATGAATATTCACAAATGATCTCATATCCGCCAGGCGTCTCGCGACCTTCTGTGCCCTACTTAATGTCTCGTAAACAGTATAACCAATTAAAACTCTAATCACTGTAAATGAGACTGTACCTGTAATGTCAGTCCTCGTTGGTGAGTCGCGTGGCTGGGTTCCGTTGCTTATATTTCCTCAGCAGCACGTACACGACGCCCGACAGCGCGAGCACGACGGGCACACCCAGCCCGATGGATATTATCAGTACAACGAACAGCGAGAAAGTCTCCAGTGGCGGGGAGCCGTAACCGATCGTGTACGACCTGGGAAACCAAATTGCATTAACCTTTATTAAGTACAATTGTGTAAGGTAAGTGCAGGCTCCGTCAGACCCTGTAGTTCTGGGCTCGTAGAATAAGAGTACGGTATCGTATATACGGTGCGAGCTCGTGTTCCTCCAAAAGACTCCGTCGGGATGAGGATGTTCTTGTTTTCCTTGGTATTTCCGCTGTGAAGGCTTCGTACCTATGGAATATTAGTAGGTGTGTGCTGTGGTAACGTACTCACCAGGCGGTGTAGTTGTGCTGCCTGTAAAATCCATCGCCCGGCTCCCCGAAGCACACAAGCATGTCCTGCACGAGGAGTTTGTCCTCATCGAACCCTAGGTAGAATGTCTTCAATATGCTTTGCTCTGGAAGAGAAGTCCTGAAAACGATAACCATAATTCTTTAATTTTAGATTAATTCGAAATCAAGAGTATTTCACGTTCTCACAGTGCCCTGTGTACGTTATTATTATATATACAGTTGCACCAGTGACTTCGTAGTTGTCGATTTTGTCCTAGTTCAGTTGTGCTACTATGGTTTTCCGCTGGTGACCCTCTGACACTACATTTTTTTTATTTTTTAGGAATGTAATAATATTTATATGTAACCATATTTTTATTTTATAAATATTTTCACACTTGTTAACCATTGCTAATAAGCGTAGGCTTGCGTTAGGAGATAGTTTATGTTTATTTTTTTTGGACTAACTAACACAGTTGGCACAGAGAAGCTGGTCTTTACTGCTTCACCGGATTAAGAGGTCGCATAGCTCTTGGGTCGCTTAGCTTGAACCTTTATTAGGTGTAACCGAGAGAGCCGAACCACGACTCGGTCGGTAGCTATTTTATTGACAAAAACCTATTGGGACAATCTAAGCTAAACTAACTTATATGCCACTTCGGGAAGCGTTAGCGCTGAGAGAAGAAGTGGCCGAAGAAACTCCAGCAACACTCCTTATCTTATGAAGGGGGTGGGGTTTTCCCATAAAATACTTCTATCGCGCAAGAATAAATGTTAATAGTCGTACTTACAATACATACCAGCAGTATGTATGTATGTATTCCAGCAGTAATGTGGACCGCCAAAAGATTTAATTACTACCTGGGGCCATACCTTTATAATAAAGTAAACTTTTAAATGCCTTTTCATAGTTTATCTCAATATAAGTGTAAAAAGTTACTTTACTCGTTTCTCCATAATTTCACCTACGAAGAGACTGAAAAATTTCTTCATAGTATAAAATAAATTATCCTCACGCTCATGTACTCACTCGCACATACACTCTCGCATGCACCCACGCACACTATTTTTTGCAAAAACACACGACTACCACATAAATTATATAACAAACTTTAGTTAATAAACTCGGAGTTAGGTGCAACATCTCCCTAATACAGGCTATGTATTAGTCTAGCAGCGAGATGTGTACCGAAGGACCGAAGTAAGAAAATGTTTATGGAATATGATATATAATATGTATCTAATATTTTTGTGTATGTGCAAGTCGGTATATAAAATGCGTGTGTGTGTGTGTAATAAAAGTAAATAAATAAATATTTCATTTCATACCGTACTTTAAACCATTAGGCCATTGACACTTACACCCAATATTGTTTCTATTGTGACTATTTGGTAAACTCGTATGTAATGAATGATATCATCTTACATGTGTCATTACATTTCAAACGACAGATCGACGTATACGGAACGGTATACGGAACGTAAGATCATTGGTTCGCATCCACTATTCCACTAGCAACTGGAAACATCCTTGGACAAGCATAAACTTTTATCAAATGTCAATAAAGTACTGAATATAAATCCACTCTCATACCGGGAATGTAAAGCTAGTTACCAACTACTTTCAAAATGTAACCTATAAAGACAACCGAAGCAATTATTTCTGGATGTTTATGATGCACACATATACTCACGTTCAAACACACATTCAAAATAACTCTTTTTATTCTTCTAATATTGCCAACGTGGCAATGCTACCAGCCTATCAAGCGACGACGGTTTGGCACAATTATATTTTTTGTAAATAATTTGTAAAATACCTATTATATTGTGAATATTGTCTATTTGTTAACAAAACTTATTATTAAATAGACAATTCGTTTTCATTTGTGTTTCGAGGTGGGCGTCAACTTCTGCGACACAGTTACCATTTGTTAATTTTTTTCTTTTGTCCAAATATTTTTTTTTAATTATTTATTTACTTAAAATAAGTCTGACTTTTATGAACACCTGTGACTAAGAATCAGTACGAACCTGTTAAATTCGGAGACGTGCGCGATAGTGGAACTGCCCACGTTGCGGTTCCGCTGCGTGTAGCCGACGGGGCGGAACTGCAGGAAACCGCCTTCATCATCATCGAAGGAGGCCGGCGTTTTTATTTCTATTATCTGCGATTTAATGCTGTCATTATTACGAGAACCATATAATAAACATAGTTCACCTATACACTCCATTAACATAGATTATGAAACAATATAATAACCATGTTACCAATATAGATTACATTTAGAGTATCAATAGCCTAATTTAGGGTACAGTCTGCGAATCGTAAATTCGTAGGTTCGCATCCACCATTTGACGACTGTCGAGAACCATCTCATAGTTCAAGGTTAAATTTGAATTTGTTTAGTTTGGTGGTTAACAAGAATTTTAGTAATATTTGTAAAAAAATTAAATATTGTTAGCATTTTTTTGAAAAAACATGTACTGTTTCTATAATTTGATTAATATTAAAAAAAAAATAAAAAAAAAATCATGGATATGGCATTTTTCCTCTTAAGCATATGAAAATAAATTAACTTCTTAAAACATAATAAAACTGTGTGCAGTGTAATATCAAAGACATAATTGTGGACATTAGTATGTATGATAACTGTGTTGTTTACATATTAAGGTTCAATATGAAATTGTTTATAGTTCCGAAAAAACAAAAAAAAAACAAAAAAAAATGTGTACTTCAATGAACATTAAAAAATTTACTATGTTAATATATATATTTTCTTCCCTATAGTTTCCTTAGGACCGTGAAGGCCACCAAGAGAACTGTGCTATACATGCAGGTAATCAATTTATAATGTAAGTTATAAATTTATTACCTGCAAGTGTATAAATGGAGGTAAACAACTAACACAGATAGAAAATAGAAGTTAAATCCTTGAAGTCTCAAAGAAGCTTAATAAAAGAAGAGTTGGCTAAAACTTAAGACACCAAGTCAAAGGTAAAATGAGTGAATTAATCTCAGACAGATTATTGCAGAGCTGGTACTCACCTCAAAAACTCCTGGAGTGTGTTCATCATCCAAGCTCTTCCTCATTACATTATGCATAGTGTCGTTCCTTGAGTCTGTGCTGACCAGGATCAAGTGCAAAGCGAATCGAGACGAGTTGAAGTGCCTCGAGGTTGTCATGTTCACTAAGCTAATGTCCACTAGTGTAGAATTGGCTGTGTGGATGAGGTGGGGCAGGTCCGAGGCATAGTCTTTGTAAGGCAGGAGGTCCAGCTGCGGGAATAGATAAAAAGATATAGCTTTTAGAAAGAAAAATACATAACTAAGATAAATTTTCTTTCTGCCGACTTTTCCTTCCGACTTCAAAAAAAAAGTTCTCAATTCATATGTATATATTTTTTTATGTTTGTTACCTTATAACTTTGGATTGGGTGAACCGATTTTGATGATTCTTTTTTATTTCAAAAGCTGGTACTTACAATGTGGTGCCATTTAAATTTGGTCTAATTTTGACTTTGAATTAATGACTTTCATGAGAAAACGATATGTCATAAATTTGTATTAGGTATGTGCGCGACAAATGTACGAATAACTTATTATTCATTTTTATTGGAAAGAATTTACATCAAGAGTATTTTGATAAAAGTTTGATTCTTCTTTAACAAGTTCTATAGCCCTTTGTGGGCCTTGGCTTGGTCAATCAAGTTCCACCACCACGGTCTATCCATGGCCCCAGTCCTCCAGGTTTCTATGACAATTTCTTTGGCTCTTGATTGATACCGTCTAACCGACGGAGGTCTGGATAATTCTATTTCGTAGTATTCCTACGATAATTCGGAAATACAAAGAGGGCATTCGCGCGTAATAACGTTTTATTCGATTTGAAATCGCTTATTACTAATTAATATATTTGTTTTTTATTAATAATATTTCTTATAAACAAGATTCAGATTGTGTGCAATAAAAATTAAATCAAAGATTATATCAACAAATAAGTCATTACTGTTACCAATAAATCATAATATTTAAATTAATTAAGATGAACGCAGATAAATGAACGAACTCATGCAAAGTGCAATAATGTAGGCTACTGATAATTTGAAATCAGTCCAATGTTAATCGACAAAGCAAACATATTACTAATAGTTTATACTACATTCCATCAGTGCGAGCTCCCAGCCATGATCTACGGTGCAGAGACTTAGACTCTGACCGTTGGGCTGGTCCACAAGCTGAAAGTCGCACAACAAACCATGGAAAGACCTATGCTCGGCATTTCTCTAAGAGATTTAAGAGACGGATTCTCTTCGAAACGAAGAAATTCGACGTAGAACATAGGTAGTCGACATAGCTCTTAAAGTCAGCAAGTTGAAGTGGCAGTGGCCTGGCCACATCTGTCGAGTCAGTTACGGCAGATGGGGAGGAAAGTCTTGGAATGGAGTTCGCGCATAGACCGCGGCATAAGCGCGAGGCGTCGACCACATGGGTCGACGACCTTATAAGGTTAGCCGGAAGTAGCAAGATGCGGAAAGCGGCGGAAGGACTATTAGCAGTGGATAGACACAAGCTGATGATGATGATATTACATTCCGCAAAACATATGTGTAAAGGTTTAACTATTTGTGGGTCCAACCATCCATGTGAACCATCTCCTAGCACTACCTTCAAGTTTATTTGGAATGGTAAACAAGCATGAATGAGCATTCTTTTTGATAATTTGGAGTTCGAGTTGAAAAACAATATATCTTTAATGCCCTGACCGAGCCATGTTAGCCCTCTCGGGCGCCTACGGATCGGACTGCCATCGCAAATATAGTATACCATATTTTGTTATACTCGTGGAAACGTATCTAACCGCGTACTCGTCTCCCGAGGAAAATTCGAGTTATGGCCCTGGTAGCGTTGCTTCCCCCTCCCCCTCACGTTTACTGAGCCTCGGGTGCCCTAGTTACTCCCAAAGGAGCTCAAGCGACCTAAGAACTATGCCACCTCTCAAAAACCCGCTGAGGCTGTCTGGCTGATTAGCGTAGTAAAAAGATGCGAAATGAATTTTTTTATAGTAAAAAGATAGACATAGAACTTTCCATGTTACCTTCAGATCTATGATGCCTTTACTATCATGGTCACGTAGGTGACCTTGCAACCTAACCATCGCCTCTTTTTCAGTGATTACTTCCTCTTTCAGCTCCCACGACACCCTCCTCAAGGACTGCACATGACGTGGACTCTTGTCGTTTATACGTCCGCTGTCCGTGAGATCGTTGTACTCGTAAATCTAGAGTGAATTAAAACATTTTATTAATGTATACAAATTAGTACCACCTCTATGGTTTCCTCATTCGAAAACCCGCTGAGTATTCAAGCTCGCATTGAATAGGGCTTGCATAATAGACACAAAGATACTTGTTTTCATGATAAAGCACGAAAACGTCTTTTTCTGAACTACACAACAAACGTGACTATACTAAGTACATCTTAATAACATAAAAACCTTATCTAAAGTTGATGCATGTGTGTTGAATAGTCTATAACAGAGTTCCCCAAACTTTTTGTGTCATAGACCCCTTGCCATGTTTTTCCGTGTTGGGTAGACCCCCTACTTACCTGATATTGATTTCCTGTAAATTTTTAACTGTAGTGAAGTTTAGTATTAAAAACTTAAAGTAAAAACACAGTTTAAATTAAAACTACTAAAAATAACATTTTGTATCTGTTATGTAAAATATACGTAACATTAAATAAACATAAAATAAACTATAAATAAAATAACATAAGCAATAAGTCAATATTTTTAGTGAGAAATAGGTACTATCAGTGTATGTGTTGAGATCTACTATCGTGGGCCCCCATTTTCATTTCATGAACCTCCAAATTTTTTTCGCTGACGTAGACCCCTTGCAGGTTGTCATAGACCCCTAGGGGTCGATATAGACCACTTTGGGAATCACTGGTATATAATAATATTATAGAGGAAAGATCTTTTCCTTGTTTGTTTTCTGTAAATTTGGCTACTATACTAAACTAATTTTGATTTTTTTTTTACTGTAACAATGCTACATTATCTGGATATAATCTGGAAAGCTATATCTTATTTTCAGGTTAAGATTTAATACAATAAAAAATATATATAAAAATAATATAGTATAATTCGAATTTCAGGTTCTTTCCTGAACAAATGTGTGCAGAAAGATAGGTTGAAGGTTGTTCACAAATAGATAGTATATTGTGTTATCCCAGTATATTGTGCTAAAGGCTGAATAGGTAAGTTCTGTAATCAGCATGAATTACATATAAATCTTTGTCAGGCGGTTTAGCCTTCCAGTTATACTGAGATGATGCCGCAACATGTGTGTTACCATAGAGAAAAATACTATCTTAGTTTGAATTCAGTAGATTAGAAAAACATCATGTATTTTTAATTAAGTATTTCCGTAAATAAATCATAGTATATACATCCGCAGAATGATTACCATAGTATTTTGGAACATTCAATAACTAACAATTAATATTATGATGACTAATTTCCTGCCCAGTCCCTTAGTAATATGAAAATATGCAAAATATAATTTAATTTATATGCTCCCGTGAGTTGAACCACTTAGCCATTATGTTATCACTGCTTCCCTCGCACAAAATTACAAATGTTTTAGAAATGAGTAATCAGTAATGTATTTAATGTTATCAGACATTGCTTGTTATATTGCCAGTAAGCCTTATTGCAATAGGCAAAGGTCTATTGTATTCTAGCATTATATGTAGGTCATTGAGTCATGACAAATGGAAATTAATATGTTTATTCTCTTTGTGCGCAATACCATCTGTTTTCTTTTGTGATAAATATATATAATATTTAACATATGGAACCCAGGTTACTAGAATGTCATTTTTTAAATAAACCTATTTGTTTTATTGCATTTTAGTAAAATATTGAAGACTTTTGAGACAAAACAATCATACTTTTCTATATATTAGTTTTTAAAAATGACTGATGACACTTTGTTCAACAAAACAGTTGTGTGTCGCATATAAATACGAGATTTAGGAGGGTACATTCGGGGCCACAGCTCTGGGGCCTCTATAGGTGACCCCAGAATCAAAGAAAACAAAAGAGGCTTCAATGCTTTTTTTTAAATTACTTTTATATGTTTGTTTAATGTTGAAAAAATCTATTACTTGGTTTTTCAATAACTTTTTCTCAACCAAAAAATTGGTAATGGAAAATATTTTGTGGCCTTAGTGGGCCTCTACTCATCTTGTATGTTCCGGAACATCCAGACTTTTAAATCCAGCCCTGCTTATATACTATATGCTTTATGAGTTTTAAATACCTTATCAAGAGCTGTAGCAAAACTGTAATGTGCCTTTTCAGATATTGTAAAGTTATTTGGTGTTACATTGTCCCAACCAACAACCATGGTTGAGTTGACACTAGCAACTGTCAATATCATGGTAGGTATTCCTCCAGTGAAGTCCCATATTTGATGTATGGTATCAGACTGTCCCTTGGCTTTTATATACACCAAAGTAGAGGTCAAGCTGCAGTTCTTACATCCTGGATTTATTTCTGCTTTTATCTAAAAGAAGTATTGTATTATTGTCACAAACTTGTCCTGATAAATGCTTATGGATTTTAGCTTATACTTGCTTAAATTTTTTTAAAGGTTTTGATGATTCTCATACTTTCTCGTTTGGAAAAACAATGGTTATTGTACTATATGTATATATATGTTACTACTGGAAATTACTCCTAGTAATTTTACTTCTACATATTTTTAACATACACATTGCTAAATGATCTACATCACCTACAAAACAAACAATTAATATTTTTCTTTTAAGTAAAGATTGAAAGATATTATAGTTTCGAAATTCAAAACAAAGTTTAAAAAGGATTAAGATCCAAGTATAGGGATGCAATAAAAAGGCAGGCCATCTGAAGATATTGTACTAGGATTTTGAACAAAACCGAAGTTACTAGTTAAACTTTAAAAACTTTCTGAACAGAAAAAATATTTTTCAAATTAGACTTTTTTTAATGGTGGGGTTTTCACGTAGTAAATGCGGATATCTCACCGTTCTGTCTTGCCCATACACCGTAGTATGCAATAAAAATGCAATTACAGTAATTATATTCACTGTTATCTTAGAAGAAAACATTATTTCTTTTATTATACACTTTCTGTGTATAAACAATAATTTAAGTTCACAAGTCAATACATGTCACTTTACAAATAACTGATAAAATAGCACGTGCAACGGAGACTGAGGCAGTTAATGTATTAATATGATATTTTGAATCAGGAATTTCCTAGCGTTTAAAAATTTTCTTCCTTTTGTTATGTGTTGACTGATTTGCGTCATTGAAATAAGAGTCTACTAAATAATATCTACTACCCTGATTAATTGTCATTCATCCCACAGCACAGATGCATAGTATAAAATAAAGGAATAGATAGTAGACTATAACCGAAAATGATCTGGCGTTTTAAATAGATATCATTTTAACAGATTTGCTATGGAAAATAACTAATATTTAATTCTAAAAGCACCTTAATAATCCAAAGTCAAAAATCTCACGTTCCTTATGAAATATTTTTATTTTGTAGGTTTAAGAGTGATTAATTCTTTAAATGCACTATCAATACATTTCAAAACAAGCTAAAGACAACCAAAAGCGGATTTTTGATAAACTTAGTCGGAGCAAAAATCTAAAGCAAAAAAACTAAATTGAAGTATTAAGCAATCACTACCGCCCATAAAAAAAATGTTAAACCACAGCGGTTGCCAGCTCTTCGAAAGACCCTTTAGTTTTAGTAGTACATAGTAAGTTTTAGTTTACCATAGAAAATATCCTTTGTCATTTTATGTCATTACTTTTTTGTATTTGTCATTATTTTTTAGTTAATATGGCAAACCAATTAGTAGCTTACCGCAAGTTAAGTGCGAGCGCCGTCCAAGAATACTTTAACAACATTTTATCTACCCTCATAGCATTTGCTTTGGTAGGGAAGTGTCACTGTCATTGTGCTGGTTGCAAAGTGTTGCAAGAAATAAAACTAATATGATATATTTATAAACTTTATTTACATATCAATGTCAGCTTGTAGCTTTGCAGGTATCTTGCGGGCTCCCTCGTCGCTAGCCGGCGAGTGCTCACGTTTTTCTACCAGCCGCTCCTTGTTTTTGTATTTATTTTGATTCCGTTTCGATTTTGCCATTTTCCCATCACTATCACTGTAAACAATTCATTTATTTTTTATAGGAATTAGGCTTACTTGTTGCTTTATAAATTCCATATAGATATGGTCTTATAACTGTCATATACTAACTTTATCGCCGCTCTACTACCAGGTCCCCAAAATGGTGCCGGATTGAATTGGAACCGTAGACAACCGTCCCGTCTGCTGACTGGGTTTGCATCGAGCCTCTCGGTCAGGTCTACCGTCGTCTTTATCTCCTGACTCAGTATGTACTTTGCTACCGGATCGGCTTCTAACCTGATTTTATTTTGAAAAAAAAAATTGGTGAGGCACGAATCGTTAGCTCAGCAATTTAACTGGCTTCATCGTTTTACAAACTGGAATACAATATGACGATATTTATAAAGTGGTGAAATGAGAACGAGATAGACCATTCACCCGGTAATCACTTACCCAGGATTTTAGAAGAGCTTTGTATGAATAATTAAAAAAAAATGCACTACTTCTCGAAAGAAAGGGTTTTAACTACAAGAGACCTTACTATTAATAGGGTTTGTTATTGTTACATTGATAAGAACATACTTAGCTAGTTTGACTGGATGAGTTTTTTCCCAGGTGCGCACAATGTCCCATACGACGTGCGCGGGTGCAGTGCACTTCACCGACATCTTCGACGCGTGCGAGTACGAAACCCTGTACCCGGCGTTCATGATTGCTGACCTGACAAATATAACGGAAACTTGTCTCCTGTCAACTATATAAGCTTTCACATCCCTTTCACTGCAACTTTTCAACCGACTTCAAAAAAGGAGGAGTTATGTTTACCTCATAATTTTCGACCGATTTTGTAGTGCTTTCCGTGTAGTCCCATTTAAATTTATCCAATACTAATGGTAATGGTCATGAGAAAACCATATAAGTCTTGAATTTGCATTAAGTATGTGTGCGACAAATGGACGAAAAACTCAATACCACGCCAACTTTAAAACACACATTATATAAGGAACATACCTCATTACCAACATCGGCATGGTCTCGCAGTGTATTCTTCCAAAAATTTTATCTAAAGTGTAATATAACGGTACATCCATCAGTTCTTCCCTCACCATGGCCAGAACTCCCTCTATTCGCTTAGCAGTGGCAAAGAGATGAGGGTTCTCTTGTACGTGGGTCAGAACCCTCGCCACGAACGCCTCGTCGTGGATCGGCGCTGACCAGATTGGCCCTCCCATCTGTAGCAATGGCAACAAATATGGTGACTATTTTGTTACAAGAACAACTGTGTGGATATGTTATATTAACACACTATTCCAAAATATAATTTTTAGATACACTCAAACATCTTTGTTTATAAAAAAATTATATTGTGTAATAAAAAAACTTGACAATTTTTTTAAAATGTATGTATGTGCGACTCATCTGTTACAATTGCTTTATGCTCTATTATAACCTAATACCCTTGCTTACTCTATCTACCCCGCCTGGGATAAAAAATGGTGAGTTTTTTTATATCAATCATCATCTATTAATTTCAATACCATTCTAAGAGATGCTGGAGTATAGAAGATTGTAAATGCAGATATCCCAGGTAAAAGAACCAGCAAATTGTTTTAGACAACTTTGCAACGGATTTGGTAAACTACAATTCCTAGTAAAAAACCCGATTCCTACTATCTCCGCAACCATGCACTCATGCCGTTCAAGAAGTAACGGTGTAGGTGATTATAAAAATCAAATAATTCAACATCCATTTTACCTGGTGTCTCTGGTTACAGTTAGCACAGTGATCTCCCACAGGTGGTGCCATAGGTAAGTATGACTTTATCTGTCCCGGGTTCTTTTCTGTAGGATTCTGTTTGAACCCACCCAGGGGTTGGAGGGTTAAATTTTCGCAACCTACGCATTTGTACACCATAGACAGTTTGCTGAAATAGCATATGCACATATAATTTAGTACTACTTTGACAAATTAAAACAAATATGCTTCAAGTACATAAAATTTAAAAAAATGTTCTATATTTACTTCAATTTGATGTGTATGATAAAATACATTATTGTTCATTAAAATAGTATAGAATTAAATAGTGCAAGACAATCTATATTAATATGATAGTATGTCAATATTTATCAGATTTATTTGAATATATTCTTATTGGGTAAACAATATTACAGAAATGCATGTTTAGAATAATTTATGTAAAAAAATATATATTTTTTTTCTTTCAATGGATCGCTTACTAGACCTATGTCCGTGCTCTTTTGTAATAATCATGAATTAGTTGCTTTGGTGTTTTTTTTAATAAGGGTGCTGCCTCTACAGACGCGTGAACCAGGGCATTCTACAGCAGTGCTGGAGAATGCCCTGGTTCACGCTTCAAAGTGCCCCGTTGGATTGTTATAAGTTTCGGTAGCAGAGAAAAAAATATTTTACAAATATGTGATTTATTAATGATTCAAGTAGAGACTTTTAGGTATTTTAAACTAGTTAATATGTCAATGAAATACTTTTAATAATTAGCCAAATAAACCAATCAGGCTATCGAGTAAACTTTAAAAGCTAGTGCCACTAGTGAAACTTAGCATTGTGGAAAAAAATTTGTAAGCTGTGATGCTCCATAAAAAAAAAATCTAAATGACATACCATTGATTACGGCATTAGTCCAAGTCACATCAAACTTATAATAAAAATGTATTCAGATTATAGAATACTAGTTATTTAAATCTCTAACTTCACACTTAATAAGGAGATCTGACTTTTATTCATATTTGACTTACCTAGTTGTTTTTTTACAATGAATTGGTCCAGAATAAATTCTTACAAACACCCGTATATAAAAATCGACCGATATGCTCAACTGTGGAACTATGTACCGCCCATATCTGTTGGCATGGTGCTCTATGCTTTGCAACAATATTCTTAGTGCCTGAAAACAAGTCATTAAAAATACACATATAACAATGCAGAGAAAATTACCATCCATTTAATTCAGTTTTGTTTTACTTAAAAAATTACAAAACTCAAACTTGTGCTTCAAATAGAAGTAAGTAATAAACACAGGATGGCAATGATGAGAATCATGGTAGTACTCAGTTTCGTGACGGTCGAATTAAGTTACAAAGTCCTCTAGCAACCCGAGTCCAATTCCTGGTGCTGGCAACAATTGTTTGTCACAATTTTAAGTGCTGATTTACCACATGCTCAGCAGTGAAGGAAACATTGTAAGGTAACCTGCATGTCTTAAAATATTGTGTATGGCATGTGAAGACAGTGAATCTGACTATGGCTGAATAGAGAACTAGGACCTAGTCTCTTTATAAAGAAGTCCTGTGCCCAAGTAGTACATTATACATATTACATTACACGATGGGAGGATGATCAGATATACTGTCAGTGCATACATACATTCTGACCAATTGTTGCATACATTTAAAAAATATTTAAGGTCAGCAGTCACAATTGAAATCAATAATAAACACACTTATAGCTTTATAAGTATAATGAAACTACATATAATAAGTTCAGAAGATGAATAATCATTTTACATAAAAGGGCACAGATAATATAAAAATCACAGATCATAATAATATGATAAGTAAATGTCGTTACAAATGATTATTTAGATATAACATTTCAACAATAAGTAATAGTGGGACAAATGTCTACAAGACTTGCATACAAAAGATAATGTTATAAATCAATTTGTCACTGGCAAAAGTTTGCCAGAACCCTTGTAAGATAAAAGTGATACACAACATAAGCTCATTATTCAACTGCATCTTACATTAACATCAAGATGTAAATTATAGTGACTAGTTTGTATTTATAAGAAAAGGCCTTCATTAAAGGCTTTCATTAACTCACCATTTCATGGCAGGATTTTGTCTTTAAACTAACAGCTCCATATTTGCTATAACATGTTTCTGGTGAGTTTCCCGTTAAAACAGCCATGTCTGTTGCAGTGATAAGTAATAGGCCACCATTTTCTACACTCTGTACAGCAGAGTCTAGAAAATTGAAGGACACCCATAAGGGTCTAGATCTATAACTGTAAATCGCTCCATTGGATGTTTGTGCTTATACATAAGCATTCTGCAACAATATTGAAGCATATTATATCATGATTCTAATTAATAAAATGAAAGAAGAGATAGCTATATTATAAACTGCTGACATGCAGTAAGAGATGTCTTATGTCAATAGTTGAATTGCTCTATTTTTATCTCAAAAATTGACCTGAATTATGTATTCCAACTAGTAGGAAAGACCAGCATAACATTTTGAATAAACGGCGCGCACGCAACCCGCACTCCGCAACCTCATTTCGGCTGGCTCACTCGGAGCGCAACATCGTTCAAGGACTGCTAGACTTATATTCTCCTTTTCTTTATCTTTACTATTTTACTGTTGTGTTAAACCTAACTTAGTGATTGTTACTTTGTTTCTCGAGTAAATAACGATAACTTAGAATAGTTAAATTGAAATGTTTGCTATGTAAATTAATATAAGACGTGAATTTGTTATATGTGTTATTCCTTTCTTTGTCGGCGCTAGGGCTACCTAACACTATAGAATCGTTTTTAATTGAATGCGCCAATGTGTTGACAAGAGAAGCAGCCTTTAAAAACAGCCAAAAGCCTCAATGAATGGTCTAAGTCTGCATACCACTAAAATAATGATAAAGCATTGAGTTTTTTCTAGTTTATCAGCTTTATCATGATATTGCATATGACATTTTCCATTTCTATGGTTCATATCTATTACCTTTTACTTTATGTACCTTATAATTTACTTACGATGCATCGTCACGACAAGTCTGTACAATATTCTGTACATTGTTGTGTATAATGTTAGCTTTGATAGTGTCCACTGCCTCCTGTGACAGGTCGTTGGCTATTATTTTAGTAACATTTTGTACTTCTTTGGCATAACGGATGCTTCTTAATCCAGTTGCAGATAATGCCTCAAGAATTGTTACTG
The DNA here is from genome assembly GCA_029286785.1 of Meandrusa payeni. NCBI lineage: Eukaryota > Metazoa > Arthropoda > Insecta > Lepidoptera > Papilionidae > Meandrusa > Meandrusa payeni. The sequence continues at coordinate 1,056,146 of JAGSMX010000007.1, read as the reverse complement.
GTATCTGAAAGTTTAATAAAATGTATATGAAAATGTGTAATAGTGACTGACTAGGACTGTTTGTGTAGTTCTTACAAGTAAGGTTTTAATTCCAGGGGTAGGCAAAAATAGCAATTGATAGCCACATTCACTGAGTTTATAAGCCTATATGTGGTGATCATCTATCACCACATATAGACTTGTGTGATTCACCTTTCCAACAACAGAAACCAACTGTAGCAAACTAATAAAACTTAGAGACCTTCAAGAGAGGAGTTTTCTTTTTTTGTCTAGTTTTGTAAGGTTTATAGACAGCAACAATGTTTGATCTTGTAAGCTTACTATATAAATATAGACATCCACCATTTTGTAAGAAAAATATAGTTACCTTGTTTTCACTACCATTAACTTCAGAAGTGGTTCCATTGCTTGCCTTCTTATCTATCTGGGCAAGTTTCTCAGCTGTATAATCCTTAATGAAAGTGCTCAGCACAGCTATACTGAGATCTCTATTAAATTCTTGGACCGGGTTATAGAATACTTTCTCTGTCTTTAGACAAATTTCAGCTTGACCTTCTTTTATGATTTTTTGTGATTTTATTTCAGCTATAGACTCTTCAATCTTCATAGCGCTCTATGAAACATTATACACAAACAATTATAAATTATTAATATTGAGTGATCATACCAATCAGACATACAAATAATTGGTTATATTTATTTGTGAAAAGTATTTTGATTTATAAACATTTAAATTGTTCCTAAAAGGTTAACTAGTAAATGGTGATCAAAATATCTTATTATTTTAATTTTATTACTATCATAATATAAAAACACATGAAATAAAAGATAACACACCTCTGACATTTTTCTTAAAACTCTAAAAAACCTCATATAAATGTTGTATTAAATGTGCAGTTTGTTATGACATTTTAAGATCAATTATTATAGATAGGAATGAATACCAAAGACCAAAAATATCCGAAGATATCATGTTGGCAAACATTGGCAAAGTTGACATTTAAAACGTAACAAACATAACCGTAGTTATTGTAGTTTATTAAAATGGTATTAATAGCGTAACAAATTTGGTTTTGGTACAAATCGATTGGGATTCGCACCCGATACCATTCGACCAACAGATCGTGAGCCAAACCACTAAGCCATTAGGCTATCATTGCATTTAAATATTATATTTGTTGTATAAAAAGAAATTAGTAAAATTAGGGTATTTGAAATTTTTTTCTGGATGTAAAATTTTGTTTCGAACAGAAACTAATTTCTAAACGAAGTTATCACTGTCAAATATTTAATCGGTTCTGTTTGAAGAATCTGGAAATATAACCTTTGTAGTAAATAAAGTCTAAACTCTAAATGATCAGATAAAACTTTGAACTGTAAAAGTAAATGAAACATGCATCCTTTAAATATATTATTACGAAACAGCCTCGTGTTAAACCCGAAACTTAGGTCGAACCCAGCACGATTAGTTCGTAACTTTACTAGAATTGCATCACATAATAGTAGATTGCAGATATCTCGAAGTTTTAGTGGATTAAGCTTTCATAGTCGAATTTGTAGTTATAGTGCTGGTTTCCAATTCTCACAAAGACAGGCTACTAATAAAAGGTTTTATTCGAGTGAAAATAAAAATGAGCCTCCGGAAGACGACGCCGGGGTTAAAGACGAGACCCCGTTGTTTACCAGTCAGTTGCCTGCAACAGTTGCCGTTCCTGAAGTGTGGCCACAAGTACCTGTTATTGCTATCAACAGAAACCCAGTATTTCCAAGATTTATTAAACTTATTGAGGTTCGTGTAGATATCGACAACAAACGATTATGCTATTTCCTCTTGTATTATTGTTCAGTGTTGTTAATTTAGGAAAAATTCAGAACCTTTATCATTTAGGTCACAAAAGTTTATTATTATGGTTATATTGCCCAAGTGCTAATTTACCAAGTGTGTAATAACATCTATTTAAAAAAATGATGTTACAAAACAGCCTTTTTTAAATAGAATTATGACTTTATTTATAATTATATTATTAAAGTTTCCTTTTTTTAAAAAAAACTGGAAAAAGAGCACAAAAGTGACTGTTCTCTATTATTTTCAATTAACTTAAAAATGGAGCAAATTTTTTATAATGTTATGAAAATTTATTTCTTTATTTTATATCTTTATTTCTTCTACTGTTTGTGCGCTAACAGCACAGTAATTTACAATAATGTTAATGTTGGTTAATCAGGCCTTTGCCAGTTTTGGTAACTTGATAAAATGGTGCATTGCAGATTTCCAACCCTGCTCTAATTGACTTAATAAGACGCAAGGTAAAACTCAATCAACCATATGTGGGTATATTTTTACGTAAAAAAGAAGATGAGAAATCAGATGTGGTGTCTAATGTGGATGATGTGCATCAAGTCGGTGTGTTTGCGCAAATTCACGAAATGCAAGATATGGATTACAAGCTGAGATTGGTGGTAATGGCACATCGTAGAATTCGCATTACAGGACAGTTTATTGAGGAAGAAATTGAGACTGGACCAGCTGGTAATTTTATTTGTTTATATATATAATAGTTTAAACATTTTAATAATTTCTAATTGTGGAAGGTGAGCCATTGGCTATGTACCACATACATATTAAAAGTTATATAAAGTAAATAAATAAAATAAAAATGTTTATTTCACTCCAGTTGGTCTTGTGACAAAATTAGGTTGAGATCTTGTGGTAAGTAAGATAAGCTGGTGTCAGAAAATAAAATTAATTATAGAAAAATGACACTTGTCTTGTTTTAAATAAAATATAATGTATGTAAAGTGATATTTTGAATGTAAGAATTTGGTTGTTGATTTAAGTGATCCAAGACACAAACAGATGACAGAACATGATTAGGAATTTGTACCACTGTCTCTATGGATAGGTAGAATTATTTATTGTAATAGTAGTAATTGGTATATTATTTTTTGCGTGTATGAAGTATGTTTCTTAGCTTCACTTCTGGAATGATGTTTATCATTTCAGAAATGAAGCTCAAATTTCCTATATTTGATACGGAAATTAATGTTACTCGTGAAGAGTCAGATGCTGAACGCAGACGGAGAAAGTACCGTAACAACAGGCGGCAGAAGAATGAACCAGAGGGCGAAGAGAATGTTGAAAAGAAGAAACCAATTGTTGATCAGGTCCTGATGGTGAAGGTGGAGAATGTGATGCATGACAAGTTCCAACAAAATGAGGAAGTGAAGGCTCTTACTCAGGAAGTAATTAAGACTATCAGGGATATCATCAATTTGAATCCTTTGTACAGGTATGAAAAAGTTTTATTTGTAGATTTAGTTATTATGTTCTTAGTTATGGGTTGGTTTTAATTATATTGTCGTATCTTTGTCATCATCACCATGTTGCCAACAGATCCTAGGTTTCCTAGGTTCTTATATTCATTTTCCTAGGGCCTCTATTAAACTGCGAGTACCTTTTGATGATTATCAGGTAGCATTACCATTATCTTCATATCTAGGACAATCAATCAGATGACTCTTGCTGTTCTTGTAAATTTTCCATGATGATTTAAAGTGAGTATGTCATCTAGGGAGTCGTTGCATCATATGCTGGCGCAGGGTCAGCGCGTGGTCGACAACCCTGTTTACTTGAGTGACCTTGGAGCGGCCCTCACCGGCGCCGAGCCGGCAGAGCTGCAGGCCGTCCTCGACGAAACTGACGTAAGTACTCACTATTCTGTGTCTTTTCATTTGGATGGAGTGGACTTGAAGACGAATTTGAATCTTTCATTGCATGATGTTACATTAACTTTTGGTAGTGAGAAACTGCTATAGCAATATAAATATATTTATAGATTCCAAAAAGACTGATGATGTCGCTGTCACTGCTCAAGAAGGAGTATGAGTTATCAAAGCTTCAACAGAAGATCGGTAAGGAGGTGGAAGAGAAGGTGAAACAACAGCACCGAAAATACATCCTACATGAGCAACTGAAGGTAAGCCCTAACGGTTTTTGCGACGATGGATCCTGATCCTCTGTGGATTATGTAGCATCCATGTTGTGATGATATTATTTTAAATAAATTTTATTATTAGCCATCTTTTAATTTTATATAAAACCTGATGGTTATATGAAACCTGGTGAAACTGTTGAGGCGTTCTGGTTGATTAGGGTAGATCATTCTGGATTTCTGATTAACATAGACAGTTCATAGAGCATCTTTCCAAGTTATTGGTGGTGACAATTAACGTAACCATAGTGATGATGATTTTAAGGTAATCAAGAAGGAGTTGGGCCTGGAGAAGGACGACAAGGACGCGATAGGTGACAAGTTCCGTGAGCGTCTCGCCGACAAAAAGGTGCCTCAGGCCGTGCAGACTGTCATAGACGAGGAGCTCAACAAACTCAACTTTCTGGAGGGTCACAGCTCTGAGTTCAAGTATGGTTGTGTATTCAAACTAGTGGTCGCCTTTTAGTCGAAATTAGACTTTAACCCAGGAATTGTAGCATTGAAATCACACATGATTCTCAGCTCGTAACTTATTTGGTCAGTCATTATTTATAATAGTTAAAAGTATCAAACACATGGTAGTGTGTGTAAATTTTTTTATTGATTCAATGCATTTTGTGGCCACAATTAGTTCAAGGCGTTCACCTTCGCCTAACGCCCATCCTCAGCATAAAATAACAATTACCTACTTTTTTTTCATTACATAGATATTAAGTTTGTAGATATCTTTATTGGTACATTTTTTTATATATCTTTACATTTCTTGCAAGAAATAAAAGGCTTCATTATTATTATAACGCATTTTGTATGCATAATTTAAAAATATATTATGATTCTAGGAAATTTCATCTTCCTCCGTCCGCGTGATTTTAGTATCTAGGGTACAAAGTTTTTGCTTCACATATTAATATAATGAAGATAATATCTTTACATTTTCAATTTCAGTGTAACTCGGTGCTACCTCGACTGGCTGACGTCACTGCCATGGGGGGTGACGTCAGAGGAGAATTTAAAGCTAGAGGACGCGCAGGTGATCCTCGACGAGGACCATTACGGGATGGAGGACATTAAGAAGAGAATCTTGGAGTTCATTGCTGTCTCCCAGCTCAAGGGTTCAACGCAGGGCAAGATTTTATGCTTTCACGGACCACCTGGAGTCGGCAAGACTAGTATTGGTGAGTGAAACTGGTCAATATTATTAGTATAGATAGCAGCAATTAGCTCTAGCGCTGAGCGAAACGTGGAAGGGATAGTAGCGATTGTACGCACGCAATTATTATTCTCTACAAATTACGAATTGCGTTTTTGTTTGGCATTTTTTATATTGGCATATTCACTATTTAAAATCACATATAAATTAATTAGATAAAAATACAATACAATATAACATAATAATCAACATAATAAAGTAAAAACAATCTACAACAGCAGGAGCGCGCGGGATGTGGTATCGGGGCAGAGTACAGCCCGCGACCCCTTCACTCTTCTGTGGTACCTTATTTTCCACTTCTGCGCTTTATCGGTCACCACTAGAGTTATTTGCAGTCTACTATAAAATTTCTTTAATGTGATCAATATAAAAAATACTTTAAAAAAGGCATTTCAATTTCCAAATGAGGGATGTGCTTTTTTTTTTCGTTTAAAATATAGTTAACTGTAAACAAATATATAATCGTGGATGTTGTATTATTCTGTGGATAATGGTGTTGTTTACATAAATATTATTGCGTTTTTTATTAGTATATTATTTTCTTTAGTCTCAGACCTGTTATGCAATTGTTTGTTGTTCCAAATAAAATGAAATAAATTTAAAAAAAAAAAATAAACCAAAAATTGTTTGTTTATTGTGCTGAAATGACTAGGGAAACAGAATTTGTGATAGTGAAAATCAATCATAAATAAGAGATTGTTTTAGTATGAAAAATATTCCTTATGATTTTCTTTTTCTTTTCTTTTGATTTTCTCAGACAAAAATTGTAAAAAATGTTATTTTTATTTACTGTATCTACAATCATATGCATGTAGTCGAAAGTGGTTAGGTTAACATGACAAACAGACACTATAATTTTTTTTAGATGTACATACTACATGTAAATAATATTACATACACGTAAGGAAAAAGCGGAAAGCTGACTCCACCACCATGTGGGACCAATAGCAACACAGAGAGTATAAAGATGTAAGGATATAAACTGTGGCAGTGTCTTTGTCACCTCAGTTGTGTAAATACCACTTTTATTAATATCACTAGCAATTACTTTAACCTTATCACAAAGGTAATAAGGTTGGGAGAAGTTACATGACAGGAGGTGCGCCAATCACTATATATTAGGTACAAATTTATAATTTTTTTGTACATAAGGAAATCATAAATAACATTGTTTCCCAGCTCGCTCCATCGCCCGTGCCTTGAACCGTCAGTACTTCAGGTTCTCGGTGGGCGGCATGACTGACGTCGCGGAGATCAAGGGTCACAGGCGCACGTACGTGGGCGCCATGCCCGGCAAGCTGGTGCAGTGTCTCAAGAAGACAAACACTGAGAATCCATTGGTGCTCATAGACGAGGTCGACAAGATTGGCAAGTGAGTTTCTAGCTGTGAATATGAAATCCGAGTGTACCTTCGATTTGATTGTATATCATTAGATTAGCCATATCTTTACAACTCTCCGCCGGCTTGCACGGCCCTACCCGTCTGGGGTAGCTTTGTGAGCACGGCTACACCTCCAACGGTAAATGCTAACGCGACCTCATCTCGCTTCCTCATGGGGGAGGACGAACTTACAATGGAAGATCTTAGCCATTAGGTTCCCATTGTAGACCGAGACTGATACAACTTTCCCACTTCCCTGTAGAACATGATTCAACAATTTGCCGACCTCTGTCCTATGGAATGTAGTGGCACCCAGGAAAGCAAATTCTACTGTCCCTTTAATTGCATTTTATATACATTACCAGGGGTGTCCACGGCGACCCGTCATCTGCGCTGCTGGAACTCCTTGATCCGGAGCAGAACGCGAACTTCCTCGACCACTACTTGGACGTGCCCGTGGACTTGTCTCGAGTGCTGTTCATCTGCACCGCCAACGTTGTGGAGCACATTCCGGAACCGTTGCGCGACCGGATGGAGCTCATCGATATGTCCGGTCAGTGGTGGACATAAGTCCCAATGATCACTCCACGCTTATTAAATAAACGTGGATGGATAAATTTAAATTGCAGGACACACTTCGTTCTGTTAAAAATTCAATAAATATAACGTTTTTCGGAGTGATTACGTTATTTATATCTTAACAATTGAAGCACAAGGAGCAATACAATGATTATCAATTTCCATATATTGTTGATTTACTTTTACAATTGATGATCTTTCGTTATCTGAAGTCAATCGGCGACGGTATAGCGTACGTACATATTACGTACGTACGTAAGGCCAGGAATCAATAACGAGATCGAAGAGCAAATTGAATCTAGAGTGAGACAAGTCGAGCCACCCATACCTAAAACAAAATATTAAAAAAAAATACTGAGCAAAGTTAGGTCATCCCCATCCTTTTTATGGATTGCATACATATAGAATTAGTAACAATTGATGTACTAAGCATCGTGCATACAAGCCCCATCGGTTGGTTCTTTAAATGACTTCTTATATATTATATATTCTTATATGTAGGTTACGTGGCGGAGGAGAAGATGGCGATAGCCCAGCAGTACCTCGTGCCAACAGCGCGCAAGAACTGCGGACTGAGCGAGCAGCAGCTGGATCTGCACCCAGATGCCCTAAGCACCCTCATCAAGTCCTACTGTCGGGAGAGCGGCGTGAGGAATCTGCAAAAACATATAGAAAAGGTAATTTTTTTAAAGTTTCACTTCTTTAGGCGCGTTATGAAAAAATGATGACAGTAAGGTATCAATGAACTACCTATGTGATGGCAAAAATGCATAAATAGCAATGGTACATACTTTGATTAAGTAAATATATTATATTTTGAAAATATCGACTTTAGGTTACTCCCTTACAAAACGCCAATTTCATTTGTTAGGACGTAATATTAGTATAGATTTTAAAAATAAAATAATATGCTCTCTGCAGAAAGGCGAATAAATCGTGAATTTTTACTGCAGATAGCGCGTAAAGTGGCATACAAAATAGTGAAGCAGGAAGTGGAGCTGGTGAGCGTGAACGAGTCGAACCTGTCGGAGCTGGTGGGCAAGCCGACCTTCAAGCATGACCGCATGTACGATGTCACGCCACCCGGGGTCGTCATGGGGCTCGCCTGGACTGCTATGGGTGAGCTTATTACAAGACATAGAACTCAGAAAAGAACTTGGTTCACAATTTAACTCGTGCATCTTTAATCCCAATGTCTGTCCAAGTGTCTGTCGACAGAGTAGACCGATTTCCATTACCGCACATCTCGGCAGAATTCCAAATTCCATCGACACCATCTTGATAGTTGGCGTTCTACGACTGTACGTTTCTCGTTTTAACTTCCTTTCACGTATTATCAAATTGTGGAATCAACTGGCTCCAGCGGTGTTTCCGAATCTTTAGGATTTGGGGATCTTCAAGAAATGCGCCTTCACCTATCTCAAAGGCGGCAACACACCTGAAGCTTCTCTGGTGCTGTATGACGTTCCTGGGGGACGGTGATCACTTAAGATCAGAATTCCTTTGTACGTGGAATATGTTAAAGAATGATAAGGTTTTGACAGTTTCGAACTCCCTCGTAGTAACACAGAAGTATAAATAACTTTACTTCAATTCGATATTCTGTAAAGAGCCTTGATCCAGTTTGTAGTTTTGTTCAGTAGTGAGGTTCCCAGGGCCGTATTTAGAAGTCTGTAGGCCCCGGCATATAAAATACAATTATTTTTGAAATAAAATTACCAATTTTTAGTTGAGATTAATTTTTTCAATTTATTGTAAAACCAAGTATAATTGAAATAACAAGCCTCGAAGCCTCTATTGCTAAGGGCCCCCTTTCGTGTGGAGTCCCCAGATGTCACCTCCCTAAATCCGACCCAGGTTACACCATTGACGTTGAATCATCACTTCTATTACGTCCTAATCGTAACCGCTTGAACTTACAACAAAACAGTTCCCATAAATTTAGGACTAACGTGTAAACTCTTTCCTTGAAGGTCACCTATTGGACAGGTTATAAAAATTGTAACAAGGTACTTGATACTTAGATCAGCATTCTTCCGGCAGGTGGCAGCACATTATACATAGAAACGGCACTCCGCAACAGGCTACAAGACGAGAAGTCGCCATTCGGCTCTATGGAGCTGACGGGGCATCTAGGTGACGTGATGAAGGAGTCCGCAAGGATAGCTCTGACTGTCGCTAGGAACTACCTAGCCACATATCACCCTAGCAACACCTTCTTAAGTACGAGGTTAGTGTTACCACATTACACAACTGTAAAACATTCTATTATAGTATAGATGTAGTGAGAAATTATTTTCCTTCGGGAAATCTTGGATCTATATGGGAATACGACAGTGTTAATGAATGATCGTATTAAATGAGAGACATTTTCATATCCATTAATATGGTGCTGTTTGAGAGAGCAGAGCACGAGAAATACGAACTTTTCTGACATGTTTGGAGAAGCGTACGGCGCTCTCCCTCCAGATGGACCGACCACCTTGTAAGGATAGCCGGAAGTGGCTAGACACAGGCTGATGATGATGATGACATTCCTAACTGTCGTTTTTTTAACTTTTAATCGTAGAAAAATTAAAAAAAAGTCTAATAAAAAATGGTAACTTTAGAATTTTCATGAAATTTACGATTCTTTTTAACCATGTCAAAATAAGCTGTAATATAGTCCAAGGTTAAATTTGCATTTATGTTTGACCTTATGTTTCACAAATCACAGAGTTATTATCGCTTGAAGTTTTTAATTCCTTTTTGACCTTGCAGCCACATCCATCTGCACGTGCCGGAGGGTGCGACCCCCAAAGACGGTCCTTCAGCAGGCTGCACCATCACCACGGCCCTGCTGTCGCTGGCCCTGGGACAACCAGTCAAGTCGCAACTGGCTATGACTGGGGAAATATCGCTTACTGGGAGAATACTCCCTGTTGGTGGCATCAAGGAAAAAATTATTGCTGTAAGTGTATTGCTTAATTTGTTCTAGTATGTAAGTTTTTGTTTTTCGTTTTATATATTACTGTAGGGGTAAAGAGAGAGGCTACACATTTTCTTTCTCTCTTGAACAATCATGTATATATTATTACATACATGTAGATGGAGCTACAGTGGACCCGGGAAGAACTCGACATAACCCCGCCTTCTGTTTAACAAAAGGTGTGAGAGAGAAACATATATGCAGGTGTAATCATCATAGAAAATATAAGAGAACGAAATATTATATATGCATATTAATAGATAGGTAACATATATGTACATATATATATATAGATTGTAACTTATACATATCTATAAATATCATTGGATATTAATCTAACAATTTTCCAGGCGAAACGGGTAGGCGTTAGCTGTGTGATCCTCCCCGAGGAGAACCGTCGCGACTTCGACGATCTGCCCTCTTTCATCAGGGAGAATATTGAAGTGCATTTCGTGACCGAGTACGACGACGTCTTTAAGATCGCCTTCGAGCAACAAAAGGTCTAAGTTTATACCACATTGTAATGTACTGTAGGTTGCAACTTGACTGTAGCTTAGAACATAACCTAGTAGCTCATACATAGGGATGCACAATTTTGTATCAAACAGATGAAACTATTTTGTTGACGTAAAAACTTCAAAAAAGAGGAGTAAGGTGAGTAATGCGTTACGGAAAGTGTGATTGGGCGAGGCGAACGGAAGTTGAGAGAGAGATATTAGTGAAGATAGAAAGAGAAAAAAAATGTTTTGTATGTTACTGTAGGAGTGAGAGAGAGTAGTGTCAGCACACATTTTCTCTCTCATAGTTAGTTATGTTTCATATATCTAAGACAACAGTGCAGGCCTGTATAATACTAGGAGCAAAAGAGAGCAGTGTGTACACATTTTCTTTCTCTTGAACAATCGTGTATATTATATAAATTATACAACGTAAACATATATGTATGTATGTATACATATAAACGGAACTAAAGAAAATTACTTCATTTGTGTGGTCTAAAGCACACTCATTTTTGTATAAATCAATATAATTTACAAAATCAATCCATTATCCAATTGATTCCTTTGCTAGACAAACGATAATTAAAATTATCTTTTACTCCTAAAAACGAGAATTATCATATGTGCATCCCTAGTCCCCCATAATTAAAGATAAAAGAATGATTGACCTGTTGATCTAGCTCTTGGGTACCCTCAACTCAGAATGCTATTGAGCTAAGTCAACTTTCCCCGTAGGATACCCTTGTTTCAAGTTACTGATAATAGAGGTGTAGACTGAGAGTTCCAAGACCTCGGCCAAGTCTCAACCTGGTGAAGGTGCAATGCATCAGCAATTAAGCCTTAAAACAGAAATAAAGTTAATGGTGAGAATTTTGAACTGTAGGATTTAATCATAGTCCCAAGTTATTAATTGTGAAAATAAAATAAAAAAAATATCCAAAATAAGGTCACAAACAACTTATATTGAAGAGGATATTGGGCAAGGGAATAGGGCTCTAGTGGTCGTAGTTCATTACAGGTATATTTAAATAAAGACCTGTTGACATGAAATGAACATTTTCAGCTTTATTACTGTAATAAATTTGTAATTGTGGTAAATTTGTTTTAATGGTGTAAAGTAAATTTTGTGATTGGTTGATTGTTGGTAATTTTACTGTGTATAATAAATATTTAGTGGTAACATTTGCATTTTTTGTTTTAACTCAGTTCGAAATATGATTTTGTAATATTTTTGGATGCGTAGTAATTGTTGTGTAGGTATGTTGGTTGTAGAGTTCTAAGTGTATTATAAAATCATTGATCGATATTGCAGAGTTGTTATTTTTCTACATCTATCTACATATGAAAAAACATTGTTGCATCTTAGTCTACTTTAATACAATAAGATAGGATATTATAGTACCAACTTAAATAAATAATTAAGTAATAGCTCTGGACTACAAGTGCCAGGCATTAATTTTGGATTCTCATCTAACATGGTCAAGGACACTCATATTGATTTCTTATCAATAAATCTATGCACATTTGCCTGTCGGTTACGAGTATTTTTAAATACCAGTGATCGCCGTATAGTCCAAATTCGATTCCAGAAATGGGTCGTGTGAAATCATACATTTTATATTTACTGCCAGTAATTATTAATTAAAGTTATATAACCGTTACATGCTACATGTCTTGAAAACTTTCTACGAATCTAAATCTGTACAGAGAAAGCCTGTGCACAGTGGGACATGATTATATAAGCTTTTACTTTAACTCTCCGGAGATGCTGTGCCCAATGGTGAGACTGATCTTATCCCAAGATAAAATAAGAAAAAAAAATTATTAAAAAAGAAATTTATGATTGCCATTATTATCTCTGTTAATCCCAATTGTGTTAAAAGCATACGAGAGATAATTTATTTAGATATGCTAAATTAATTCTGCAATTTCGATCATGTATCTTGGTCAATGCTGTTATTATAAATAAATATATGGTTTTAATACATCTGTTTTATCGATAGCCTTATACCCGCAATCCTTTGTGTACATTCCTTTATTTATTGTAATAATATAACTCACTATCCATTGAATGTATAATGTGAACATATATTTATTTAAGGAGACATGCCTACATACACCTGCCCTCGCAGCGGGTTTTCCTTCTATAGAACCAGTACATTTACGAGTATAAACAAAAATAGACTTCAAATAGAATCAAACGTTGTTAGGCGCAGACCTCCGATGTATTTCCGAATTATTGTAAGAATATTACAAAATAAAATGAATCAGAACCTAACCATATTTTTAACAAACTACTCTTAATGTACTTCCTTTCCAATAAAAAATGGAATCAAATTTAAATGCGCGGGAAGCACACAAAAAAAGAATCATCAATATCGCGAGTCAAAAGTTATGCGGTAACAAATATAAAAAATCCTTTTCTTTTTCCTCCTCCTTTAGAGTCTGTTGAAAAGCGCAAAATAGTTTGCAAATTATCTGATTTTCAGCGATCACGGTCACCCGTAACATATTGAACACTCAATAAGTTGCTACACAGAGTTTTGAATAAAGAAAACAAGCAATAATGATTCTCACTCTCTTTTCTTGCTATTCTCACATGGTAGTTTTGGCTTTGGTCCCAAAGTCTCCTGAGGAAATCTTGCACTTTACTCTCCATACTACACTTTCCCAACTTGTCTTTGGTTGGGAAGGGACTTTGAAAGAAGTTCCCGTCCTCGAGGCATTGTTACATGTCTGTAATGATTTCTAATACAACTGTGTTATAATGTTAATAATTTGTTTTTACTTGTTAAGGACGCAATGCAAGAGTCACAGCGGGAGAAGAATATGATATACAGCGTAAGAGGTGACGATGTGTGTCGCTCCTGAACTTATTTTTGATGCATTACATAATTCTGATTTAATTAAATGAAGTAATTGAACAATTAATAAAAATGTTTGTTTTACTTTTTTTTATAACAACCCTTAAGCAATACAGAATTAAAATTTTGTACAGTATATACACATGTCTAAAACCACAACTAGATGTGCGCCGCATAAATCCCCAGAGACTATGTGTAGCATATTATTAAATAAGATAATTAAAAAAAAGTAATTTTTAAATTGTTTGTGACCCTGATATGTGCAATGAAAACATATCAACTGGGTAAAAGTTACAACAAAAGTGTATGGGTATAATATAAGTTTAATGTAATCAAATTGCACTTTTTACATTGTAATAAATAGTCTATACTTATGGCAACATTAATAATTAGGTTTTCAAACTATTCCTCCCATCTTCTAACAGTTGTAACAAAACTATGTACACTTCATCATATGTGGCTATTTGATTTTGCCGTACGTGATTCTGATATCTCTGTAGTGCACCGGCGACAAACTCTAATCTATCTCTTTCATTCTGATGGGATTCCAGCCAATGCATCAACTTTTGAATGTTCCATCCGGCACAGGTATGCGGCGCAAGCAGCTGTTGTCCAGCAAATGAAAACAAAAACATCATAACTACGGAATAAGGCAATAAAGCCCCTTCACACTGACTTTTAGCTATATCCTGCGGTGATTTTTCTAAAAGCAATTGCAACGCTTTTAATTGTCTATAATGATCACCTAACTCTGTTATATCATTAACCAAAGGCGAAAGTGCGATCTCTAATTGTTTGCAGTCGATTTGCAACTTAACTCTACCGAATTTTGTTAACGGTCTCACATTACAAACATGCTGAATGAAACGTTCAACACAGGCTTTAGAAATGTTGACACAGCAATCGTTCAGAGCTGACTTCTCTTGAAACATTGAAAGATAGATGTCTCTACATCTTGACACAAACTGCTGAAGCTCCTTCATATAAGGTGAGCAGGATAGGGACTTATTACTTGGATCATCAGCTCTGCTTAGATCTGGTTCATCATGCATGGTCAATAAGATGAGAAAGAGGGAGTTCTTGATTGATTCTGCAAACAACTGCAATACTGGAGTGCTTGAAATGTCTTTTAGACTGTTCTGTACAATTTGCACACTTTCCTGTGGTAGCATGGAATTCATGTTAACAAGTACTCGTTTGATTTGAGATGAGAAATAATTAAGGGAGTTACACAGATCTGCGTTTTTCTGTTGGGAGCTTGTAGGTGGCTCTATAATCTGAGCTACATCATTATCCATGGACATTCTCTGCTCAGCTTCCATATACATTTGTTTAATGCTCTTGGCGACACTGCTAGCCAAGCTTATGCTTAGTTGTATATCTCCTAGGGAAATGCTTAACGCCTGCAATTACCCTTATAGCATTGTCGATTTGGTCCATATTTGGTATTTGATTTAAATGCCACATAGTCCTAACAGGCTCTAGTAATTTACCCAATGATTTTGATAAAAAAGCATTCTCCCACCGACTCAGACTGGACCGATAGATCTCTATATCCTTGCACTTCAAACGGGCTATTAATTCATTAAAACATTTCAACAGTTTAGGAAAATCAATTTCTATAGACTGATTGACGGTAGATGAGCTCTTCTCTAGTTCTGTGCTGAAAATTGATGATAGATCTTTCCAGAAGGATTTGGATATATTACGGAAGTTTCCAATTGCATGGAGTTCATTCACAACATTCTGCAACATTATGACCTTTGTGCAGCTGTTGTAAATCTCAACCTTGAATAGTTTCTCAATGTTATCCCAGAGTTTTATTTTGAAATCATGTGCATTCATAATATTAGCTTTTCCTGGAGCTACTCGGCCTGAACTTGTTTTTTTCACTTCTATGGAGACCATCTGCACATTAAGAGCTGTGCTAATCTCTTTTTTCAAGTCACTGAGCATACTATTTACAGTATTTTTTATCTGATCTTCGGTGCATTGCAGATTGTGAAATACCTTGAAGCATTGTAATAGTTTTGTTTTATCCCCACTGAGTAAACTTGATTGCAATGAATCCATTGCATTGTTTAGTAAAACTGTCTTTCTGTGATCCACTTGTTTTAATACCTCTTCCAGTAAAGTAATACCTTGAAAATTGTAGTCACTGATTAGCTCATTTAACTCAAAAAGAATCATAGCCTCTTTAGCAGGATTATCTTTAACAGAGGACAATTTATTCCACAAAACCAATATTTTTGAAGCGTGCCGGAGTAAGTTACATGTGATTTGCACTCTTTCAAGCATCATCGTCTGTTTTTCAAGAGCGGCGTACGGAGCATGAACGCGATCTTTTAATATTTCAGCGCCGCGTAATAAATTCTGCACATAGTTTCTGACGGATTCCAACATAGCCTCCAAATCAGATATATGACTTGCTTGCGTTAAAAGATCATTGTGTTTATCTAGAACTTGTTTTTCTAAACTTTTCGTAAGTTTCTCGATACCTAAGGCGAGTTTGTTAACTTGATCGCTTACCGAGATATTTTCCCCTATTATGGGCTTCACTGCATCAACTAGGAACTTACTATAGAACTCATCATTTTCTATTTCCACGCACACATCTTTTGCTTCCATTTTATAATGTATATATTTGTTTTATATTAAGTTTTCTGTTTACAAAATATTTTAATAATGACGTGACATGTCACGGCGTTTTCAACGTCATATTTTAATACAGGCAAGCAGGCAACGGTAAAACAGAACGTATAGCTCTTACGAAATATTTATGCATCATATTTACTAAATTTATTCCACCCTATTGTGTATACCATATCACGGAATAAATCATATTACACTACCTCATACTACCTTGTGCGTTCTCGATAAAGATACCAGTCACAATTGTTTCCGTAGTCCCATGGACTTAAATCTTGGTGTGTGGAACTACTCTATCTATGAAGGATTTAGAGGAACGATCTGATTTAGTCATTGGCAAAGTACGATCTGCGTAAAAAGTGATTGAGTGTGAATATCTAAATAAAATAAATGAGAATGAGCGAAAAGTAGCAGTAACGTTAGTTTAGATGTTGACAATGCAATTTTGCCTTTCATTACTTAAGTAGCAAATTACTAAGTTAATAACTCTAAAACTGCATTTTACACACATATAAAAAAACACACTAAGTAATCACATGTCTCAAGAACCATGTAAATACATCAGTGTCTTGTTTTAATGGATGTAACCGAAACAAAAACAAATTAAAGGATTTTAAACAAGATAAATGTAAAAGAGTAATTATTTAGTTGTCTGTTAATATAAATAGTAATTCATGCCAAAGGGTGTTAATTGAAACAAGTACATATGTTTGTCAATTTTATTAAATTTACTTAGCACGCAATGATTGTGCTATCTTTAAAAACTATTACCAACAAATTGTGCACTGGCATCAAAATAGTTATTATGATACGCGCATGTCAAGAAATTTATTAATATAATGCAGGACTAAAAAATCTATTTCGTATCAAATGTGATAAATAATCATACAAATGTGAAGTTTCGTACAAAAATAATTAAAAAAAAATGATTGAATTTTAAAGATGATAATCACATGGCGGCTTTTATTCGGTTCGTACGTCAAAATAAAATTATAATGCACATACGTATATTAACTAAACTAAATACGATAATCTTTTGACTTAAGAACTAAAATTTATAAAGTAAATGATGACAAAATTCGTTATGTATTTCATTATACTCCTTCAGGTGCCTACAAAAAGAAATTATAAAACTGTTATACGATCCAAGATTATTTACATAATTACTGACATAGGTATTATGAATAAATACATATAAAAATAAATGGTAAAATGACAAAACATATACTTGTGAGAATTTTGAACTCGTCTATTATATTGCTAGCTTTCACGTGCGTTAGGATAAAAGAAGATTATTATCTCATTCAATTTCTCGTTAAACTTTCACTTTCGTTAAAAGTTCCAAGATGACATATTAGTATGACATTGAGAAAATAAAAAGATAAATAAATTTATGGTAGCTACCGGTACAGTATTGCGTGAGATGTGCGGTGTTGAGAATATTTGGAAGAATATAATTTATATCAAAATGATATGAAAAACGATGGAGTACTATTAGAAATATGAAATTTCAAATCAGTGGCAGTAGAAACCTTTAGAAATTCGCCTATAATACAATTAAGCTACAGTAGAAAACATTTAATAAGGTCTTATGAACTAATTGTAAGAAATCGAAGTTACTGTTCGTACAAGCCTACACTATAAATTTTTTGCTGCACCTATGTTACTCCGCATGCTGAATATATTTTAAAGCAAGCCTAATATATATATATATATATATATATATATATATATATATATATATATATATATATATATATATATATATATATATATATATATATATATATATATATATATATATATATATATATATAGTACTAACATTTTAATGACTCTGCAATATTAAAATAAAATGCAAAATTAAAAAATACATGTCAACACAATCACTTTTCTAATAAGTAAATTGAAATAGATTTTTAAGTAGAATTTAATAAACCCAATTTTTCTCATATCTTATTATTATTAGAATATTTATTCAGTACCTCTAGAATAAATCAACTTCAAATGTAACTGTATTGCTATCCACATGCAGCTCTCTAATTTGATAAGTATTTTCATTATTTAGCACCCTTCCAATTATTTACCATGCTGTTATGGATTGATTCAGTACCACCAGTGCCACTACCTTCGAATCGCATTTTGTTTTTTCATTTTCCCCATACATATACCACAGTAGTATATTTTCAATTCCAGTCTCAATCTTTTTTAACCCCACTGCTCATTTGTCACGAATTTTCTAACCCTGCTTACAATTAATGACCACTATTTTATTTTTTAAGTTTTATTATTTAAATTTAATTTTTGTCTTGAAATTACCAAAAAATTACAATTTCGAATATTATTGGAATATTTATTCAGTACCTCTAGAATAAATCAACTTCAAATGTAACTGTATTGCTATCCACATGCAGCTCTCTAATTTGATAAGTATTTTCATTATTTAGCACCCTTCCAATTATTTACCATGCTGTTACGGATTGATTCAGTACCACCAGTGCCACTACCTTCGAATCGCATTTTCTTTTTTCATTTTCCCCATACATATACCACAGTAGTATATTTTCAATTCCAGTCTCAATCTTTTTTAACCCCACTGCTCATTTGTCACGAATTTTCTAACCCTGCTTACAATTAATGACCACTATTTTTATTACAAGTTTATTCTGTCATACTTATATATATATATATATATATATATATATATATATATATATATATATATATATATATATATATATATATATATATATATAGTACTAACATTTTAATGACTCTGCAATATAATAAAAATTAAAAAAAAAACATGTCAACACAATCACTTTTCTAATAAGTAAATTGAAATAGATTTTTAAGTAGAATTTAATAAACCCAATTTTTTCTCATATCTTATTATTATTAGAATATACAATTACATTTTAATGTATTGAGTAATTAATAATAAAAGAACAATTTACATTCCAGACATGAAAATTATTTGTTATTCAGAAAATTTGCAATATCATAATTAAAGCTAGGAACATACTAGTATATAGAAGAGAACAACCATATTTGTGTCTTAATTAATTTCACGAAGAATTATTTGATTCAGGAAATACAAAAATATTGATATGATTTTTATAACATATAATTCGTTAACTTATTTCATACAGAAGTTAAATATACAATATAAAAAAAAGTCAGCAAGATATATTTATTTTAGCTGTATGGTTCATTTTGTATTTGGTAAATTAGGATGACTTTAAAAATATCGTTAATTCAACTAATTAGTTAAAAAATCACTATGGCTCATAATTATTTGTACTTAATAATTAAGATCAGAGGTTAACATTTCTATGTTTTTATACAAAAATTGACAAAAGCACCATAAAAATATATCAGCACTGATGAAACGCCAAAAGTACATAAAATTATTTTAGAAAAAAAAATAGTTATTAATACCATTCCATAGTGTGCGTTTGGTAATACAAAATAGTTTTTAAATTTAACTTTATTAGAGCACATAAAGCTCAGAATCTATTGAAATGCATAAGATCGAAATACAATAATCATATATTTAACAATTGAAAATTTTTTTGAACAATTAACATGACCATGATGATTTTATACATAATAACAAAGTAATACATACTTGTTATGGCGTAATCAATTCATTTTAAATAGTATTGACAATAATACGTAACAACCAAAATTGTTTTTAATTTAGAATTTTTTTAATCTATGAAAATCGTAAAACGTCATTTGCAAGTATTCGTATGTCAGATCATTATTTATGCTATATCATAGAAGATTCTAATAAAGAATTTATTAGTATAATGTGCTATTAGATAATTTTGTTGAGAATATTTGGAAGAATATAATTTATATCAAAATGATATGAAAAACGATGGAGTACTATTAGAAATATGAAATTTCAAATCAGTGGCAGTAGAAACCTTTAGAAATTCGCCTATAATACAATTAAGCTACAGTAGAAAACATTTAATAAGGTCTTATGAACTAATTGTAAGAAATCGAAGTTACTGTTCGTACAAGCCTACACTATAAATTTTTTGCTGCACCTATGTTACTCCGCATGCTGAATATATTTTAAAGCAAGCCTAATTTATATATTTAAATTTTTTATGTGATTTTTAATGTTTAATGCATATCATATAATAAATTTAAGGTCTGCTCTAAAATATTATCTATTAGTCAATGTTCATTAACAATAGTTTTATTTAAGATTTTTTTTTAAATATTCGTTATTCCAACAATATAAATCAATACTTAAATATATGTTCCAGTAATAGTAACTTTATATCGCAACACATGGCAACACTAAATTGTTTATATAATCTATAAAATTTGTGAGTGCCATCTCACTATGTCAGGAGGGACTATATGTGTGTTCAGGCGAAATACATTGGTGGAATTCAAATTACTATTACATATAAATTTATTTCATTATTACGATTAATTAACAAAGTTATTGTTGAATTGTCATAGAGATTTGATAAATATACTTTTAATTAGAAATTTAAATTAAAACTAGCAGAAATTAATAAATGTGATGAATCTATGACACTATTTGCCTTTTTCTAATATTATATTCATGCTGTAGATATGCAAAGATTAAAAATTATTAATTGCTAGAAAACATATCGCAGGGACAATCATAATACAATATTGTAAGAAAAAAAACTTCGTAATATTAAACTACCAGAACATATCGACGCTGGAAAGCAAAAACGTAGTAAGTGACACATATTGACATTTTAACTTTTTTACATCGTTGGAATCAGAAGAAAAAGGCGCGTCGAATGATATATGACTTGTAACAATCAGATGAAAAATAGTGAAAATAGGATTTTGTACCGTAAAACGATATTCTTTTAGGAATACTCTAGGTTAATATCGTGGTACAATAGTTATTCAGCAAAAAAATAAGGAAAAATGTTGTGTCCAGAAACGACAGATCTATGTCCACAAAAACGAAAGTTACAATAATATTTTTAAAAAGTGCAATGTTTTTCGGCTCCGGTGAACAATTTCTTTTTTGTGAGTTACTACGTTTTTGCTTTCCAGCGTCGATATGTTTGCGATAAAATTTGATAAAAACAGACATAAAGAAAGACACAATAAAACTTAACTTTTTTCGTTTAATTAGATGCACATAAAATGCGCATTAAGATGCATTCGCAAATTCGATCGGGATTTGGGAAAAGACAATCGGCTATTTTCGGCGTTTCAAATGCGTGCGGTTACAACGAGTACGTACTCTATGGAAAACGATAAACGTCTTTTTCTAAAGCTCGTTCTATTATATATACAAGATGCATATAAAGAGTAATCACTAGAATACGCCACGGTTGATAGGTTGATGACTCATTGTGAAATCTCTTAGTAGAAAATCTTTTTCTTTATTCAACTAACAACACATTGTTTCGTCACAGGATTGAAACTGTCAATCTTAATTTTAGTAAATAAGTAAAAAAAAAATCTATCCCTAATTTTTATTTGATAAATGTTGTTCAATAAAGATTTCTTTCCATTAAAAATTCCATTATTTGAGTGTGACCAGCGATTAAAATTATAAATTATTACTGTTATATTCGAATATATCAGTGGCGTGTAGATCACAATGTTAGATGATTTCTTTTTCCCTTAACCAACACCAGAGATTGGTTTTATTGATTAGTAACAATGGAACTTGAAAGAGAATAAATTGAACATTTACTTGTAAAATTTATATCCTACAATGTTAAGATTAGAATAGTTCACATTTCACCGCACGCCGTGAGCCTCCCTTGTTTCCTCTTCTATATTTTTTCCCGCGGCTTTCCTTGTCCTTGCGGATTTCTCGAACTAGGGTATAAAAGGCATCGTCGACACCCATACGTGTTTTGGCTGATGTCTCTACGAAGGGAACACCATAACTTCTCGCTACCTGAAAATTACATCATTAATTTGTTATTTTACTGTGCTAAAACATACTATTTCTTTACTACAGTTTAGTACATCTACACTAATATAGTACTTCGAAAAGGTGGTTCATTGATTAAGGAAATGATATCTACCGCTCATATGAGATCCGAGGTTACTTAAGTTTGAAATCTTGTTGCGAATTGGTTGTTTTCCAATACCCGATAACCCTCATTAACGTAAGTAATATTTCGAATTTTGCATGGCTTATTTAATTAATTAATTTATTTATAGGAAGATCAATAGCAAAAATTTTACAAAATGTTTTAAAAATAATTACAAAGCAAGAACATTAATAATAAAAAAGTCTACTAACAATTTTTCCAATTATAAAACTTCCAATAGAATGCCCATCTTATAGTTACAGTTGTAGTATTAAATATATCTAGTTCTGACCTCTCAAATAATTATTAAGCATGTATCCAGCACGCCACATTAACGAATTTTGGCGATAGTTGGAAGACGCATAAGTATCATACCTTACATTTTATTTTTGAGAGACGTCAAACGGTCAATGAAGTCTTGAACCAGTTCATCCAAACCTAAACTTCTATTATAAGTCATATCCCCTAAAGAAAACCTCAACTTGGGCGATTATTCTGAGAGCTATAGAATTCTGAATTGAAGCGAGTCATGGTCTGACAGAAACTTCATTTGGATTACTACAAAATCTAGAGATAATGCTAAGGTTGTTGCTACTTTGGGTAGAGTTGGCACTTGGAAATGAAAAGGCAGAAAAAAGTCCAACAATGCTAATGCATCTATTATTTGCATAAAAATAATTGTATTTTATTAATAAATATTTATAAATGTAGTATACATTAATATATTCTAGAAATACTCAGTGCTGCCTAGGCTATATGTTTGTCTTTAATCATTAAAAACTGGTACTGGTGACTGGGAGAAGTGATTGTTGGGTCACTAATATTGGTTGTGATTAACCATATACAAAGGTTGCCGATGCCTTGTACTGACCACCAGAAACACTGTCTCACCTCATTTAAACTCTAATGGGATAAAGATGATGGTTATCATAATTTTTTTTACTAGGCTTATTTGGTTCTATGTGTATACATATATTGTGAGATATCATAAGTGGATAATTTGTATGCATTACTTCTGAACTTTCTAGCTGCTAGTTTAGGTTGCTGCATGGACATCAAAAAATGAGGAGGTTCTCAATTTGTCTGTATGTTTCTTTTTATGTTTGTTACCTCACAACTTTGGACTGGGTGAATCAATTTTGATGGTTTCTTTTTTATTTGAAAGCTAGAGCTTCCCATGTGATCCAATTTCAATTTGGTTCAATTCTGTCTTAAGTATGTGCGCGACAAATGGACGAATTAATTTTTTTATTGGGAAAGACATACTTTAAGGGTAATTTAATGAGAGTTTGGTAAGGTTCTGATTAATTCTATTTCGTTATATTCCTACGATAATTCGAAAATACAAAGGAGACAGTTGGATTTATTTTTATTCTTAAATGTACTTGTAATATATCAAGTCATGGTGTAATTAATACTCCATGTTGATATACCCATTGTTTGTTTTATATTTCATTCAATTATTATATACACAATACCAACTGACCATTAGTATATGATGTGTGGGAATAACAACTACAGTGGTACCTTGATATATGTGTGTTTTGAAAACCGCTGAGCTAGCGATTTATTATTGCTTTGAGATGAGAGCACGATTTGACACACGAGGAATCGCCCACTAATCCATGTCTAATAGTTTTTCCAACATGTCATAATAAAAGTCATTTCCATTAATTTCGAAGGGGAAAATTGCTTTTAGATACTAGCAAGGTTACAAAACGATTATTAATGATTTCCTTTTACTAATAATAGATTTTTTTTGTTATTATTTATAAATGGTACAAAAAAATTAATAAAATCAGTGAGTAAATTTTAAAAAGTTTATTTGGTCCAAAATAATAGTTAATGAGCCTGTCAATGCTTCATTGTACATATCTATGGATTCTATTCTATATCTGGTTACTTGCCTATTGTGAGTAATGTGTAATCTAAATATATATTGTCACACTTATTTTTACACTGTGACACATTTTAATGATAATTTAAAAACTATGTGTTGTATTTCAAATCATTGTTTGTAAATAAAACTTGGGAGCTTTGTTAAGCTTTTGAATGTTTTAGGTTTGTAATATTATAATTTTAAACAGTATTATCATTGTTTTATAAGGTATGGCATAAATATTAATTGAGACAATTTGCAGCTGTGTGAGTTTTTGTCGAGTTTATGATTTATTTTTGAGTCGAGACAGTAGAATCTCTTTAAGTGGAACCTCAAACAGGCAAACCTGCATTGTTTTAATTCTCAATCATGTACAGATTGAAATAATCTTTACATATTGAGCCCGTGTAACTCAATTTATTTTAGTGTCTTCCTTGTCATTCCAAGTTCTACTAACTGAAGTTTTACATGATATATGCAAAACAATGTATATATTGTGTTTGTTTCTATTGTTTTAGACATATCAACAGTGAGCATCGCGCGGAATTGTCTCAGCAGTAACCACACATACTTCCTTATAGTTTAGATCCTTGTCCGTCACAAAGCCCACTTTTTCTAGAAGTTTAACGTACAGATATCGCAATTGGCGAAATCTATATGGAAACGCCATATATAAGTATAGTAAAAGTTAGAAAGTTTAAAGTTACAGCCTTTATATATGTCCCACATTTGTGGAACTTCTCTGTAAAAAGAGTATTTAGGTATAATCCGCCATGCAGCGCTAGTGCCAATTGGTAGACTTTAAATGGCATAGAAAATTTTTCTAAGACATGTAGATTTTCTCATGATGTTTTCCTTTACTGCGAGCATGTGGTAAATCAGTACATAAAATTGCAAAACAAATGATTATGCAAAAATACAATTGCAACAAATGTATTGGTTCTTGCATTCCGAGTTCAATCATTAGTGGGTTGAACTTGGAATGCACATTGAAACTCATTAGTATGAGGCAGCTGGGATTTGAACCCTGATTAATTAGATTGCAAATAGAATGCATAGCATTTAATGAGAACAATAGTAGAAGTTTTATAAACAAAATTTTACCAGAGCTTATTATTCAATTGTATAAACTATGATATATATATATATATCATATAAAAATATAAGCAAATAGGATATGAATTTGTAAGTTGATACTCATAGCCCCTAGGCTATCACAGCTTGTTTTGTAGGATTAGTTTATATTTATTTAAATAAAATATAACTGGGCTGGACTCTTAGTGTGGTAATAAGAAGTGTGTAACTTGAAACTAGCAATTGACATCTGACTAGAGAACCTACAATACTAAATGATACAAAGGGGGAAGTTGACCAGCAAAAAAAAAGTGACCTTGTAATTTAAGGAGTGACAAGAAACATCCTCTTTTAGTTTTAGAAAGTCTTATCATGTAATTTTTTTATAAATGGAAAATGATCTTAGGGTCTTATCCTTAAATAATTACTGGTTAATATTTGGGTTATATTTTTCTCTCTTAACAAAACAAATTAAAACACCATGAAGGAATGAGAAATGAAGGAGTGAGGGATCTTTTGACATCAAATTGATTCAATTGAAATCAAAACAAAGTATGTATATATTACTGGCTGGCAACTAAATAAATTAACATATTGAGAAATAAAAAGTCTAAGAATAAAAATAAACAAGAGATAACATACTAAGAGTATGTGCTATTGTTGTTAAATAACAATTTTAAACAATGTAACATAGAAATGTTTAAATGATGATATCACAACACAGATGTGGTAATCAATACTATGTTGGTAAACAATGATTACCTCCCGCGCCTGCGTCATGTCCACAGCCCACGCCTGGAGATCGCATTTATTGCCGACAAGTACCATCGGGACTTCTTCTGCGTCCTTTACTCGTTTGATCTGCTCTCTATAAGAGCCAATGTCCTCAAAACTCTTAGCACTGTTCACCGCGAACACCAAAAGGAAACCTTCCCCCGTTCGCATATACTGGTCCCGCATCGCGGAATACTCCTCTTGACCAGCCGTATCCAGGATATCCAGTAGGCAAGTTTCACCGTCTATCACAACTTGCTTTCTATACGAATCCTCGATCGTCGGATCGTATTCGTCCACGAAATGGTTTTGTATCAGCTGTATAGTCAATGCAGATTTACCCACGCCACCTGCCCCTACCACCACTAGCTTGTACTCCGTCATTTTAAATCGAGCTAGAAGGAATATCTTTTCGTATAATTAATGTCACTTGCACTACCAAACAACGCCCCACTAAGACGCGCCACACCTCTGATATTACTCACATCGGCATGGCTGTCACGGCCTGTTATGTATGTTATTGCACTCACAGTACCCGTAAATCGGCTAATTAATGTATTATTAGAGGCAAATGCAATAAATAACAATGAGGCAGTTCACTCACCCTTTTTTTTACCACAGAATAAACAGAGTTGAGTTACACGTGACACAATTGGAGACTACAGCGTATACCAAAATGAAAGAAATTAATTGTTGTTTTAAAGGCAAAACATATTTTAGGGTAAAATTTAATACTCATCAATATATAAAATAGTACCTGTTGCTTCTAATTTCAGTTATGCCTAAAATTATATTTATTATCTTTAAAATTATTATCAATTATGGCAATAAAATAATCTTCTCGATATGCCTATTGATTAGTTTACAATTCACTATACTTGTATGTACTTTAGCCTACACATATTGTATGATTCTCTATCTGAAGTATGAATTTAGTGCACGTACAAAGACCAACTCAGTTTTTATGTACATAAAATCACTTCCTAAGGTAAAGGTTGGTAAAAGCGGATATAATTCTTTAAATTTTTTCAATCTACCTGCGTAGAATACATGTATATTCTTTTTTAGGAACTATATAAGAACTCTTTAACGTTTTTTGTAGCTGGTTGCTATGATTCGTACTTCAGTCAGAATATTTTATGAACACTAAATGTTTTCGTCAATCATTTGTCGTTAGTGGGCAGATCATTAATTTTTACAAAAATATTATTTATTGAATAAATATATTTACTTGAAAATGTCTAACGAAAAAGAAAATATGGTCGAGGCGGAAGCTTTAGATGAAGCAGGCATTTTAGAAGCGGATGTTGGTGCCCATTTGTTAGTTATCGTTTTACTTTCCATTTCGTTTTACTTTTGCATGAATATGAAATAATTGACCGAGCAGTGGAACTGTCATACTTAGTCCATCCGAGGATTGAGAGTGGCCGAGGCTTAATCTCGGTCAACTCTCACTCCTGACAAGTTATAAGTCTGTGTAAAATATAACAATACAAATACAATTAGCGATAACTTAAATGTGTGTGTACGCGCAACTACAAGATATATTTTTAAAATATTCAAGATAACTGACTTTGTTGAAATAGTCATCAAAGTAAGTCAGTCGGTATAAATTGAAATAAGTCATTTTTAGTATTAAGTCTGCGTGAAAGTGATTTATAAAGTGTACATGAGTTGTCGTTCGTAAATGATATTTTACAGTATTTCACACAGTTAAACACATTTTCATAGGCTGAAAGCGCCTTGATTGCGATAAAAAATCATAATTAATATAGCTGTAAATATCCGGAATTAAGTAAAGAAAAATAACATAAATTTTATGGTTCTCCTTAAAATTCTAGCGTTTTACATATCGAGTATTAGTAGGTCATTTAACTTATGTTAATTTTACTAATAGTTCATTACATATCATTTCTGTCGGTCCCATCTTTGCCCTTATACATTGTTAAAAATTTCAACCTATCGTCGGTCGTCCAGGGTCAAATCTAAAGAAAATAAAAATTGTCTGAGATTCACTATAAAGATTCAATATAAAGATTACTAATAGATACAATCTGAAATTTACTAAAATCTACCTTACACCCTACGCGTTGTAGGAGTTGCCTTTGCTTGAAGATTGTTCTTACACTGTATTTACTACTTGTAGACAGCGGGCTATGATAAAAAATTAAACTCTTGTACACAAAACGGTTTCTAATTTCCCGCTTCAGTGACCAACAATTGGCATCTATCGACCCGCGCTTATCTATAACAATGGATCCGCTCGCACATCAGCATCTCCGTCCCGAGATGATGTTTATCCGCGAGGAATTGCGTCAAGCGAAAATGCAAACGTTAGCGGTAAGGATATAACTTTGAAATATCGATCGATAGCGTTGTTAATTACAGCCATATACATAGGGATGTTAATTTTTTGCTGTACTGACTGTGACTGACGGATTGACGGACTGGACTATCCACTACCACGGGCCGTCGTCGGCACCCTCCTTCTGAACCGTGACGGTTTCACAAAAGGAGATCATCAACGCCTTCCACTGACTTTAGGATCGGAATGCTTCGTGTACCGACCGGACCTAATATTATAGAGCTATTATAGGGTAAGCGACTTAAGCCACCTCTCAATCCGGTGAAACAAAGTAAAGTTGACTTTTGTCTAAGCCAGAGTTCCCTAAACTTTATGTCGTAGACACCTTGCCATGTTTTTCCATGTTGGGTAGACCCCCTACTTACCTGATATTGATTTCCTGTAAATTTGTAACTGTAGTGAAGTTTAGTGTTAAAAACTTAAAGTAAAAACACATGTTAGTTTATACATTTATTAATTGAATTTAAATTAAAACTACTCAAAATATTTTTTTGTATCTGTTATGTAAAATATACGTAACATTAAATAAATATAAAATAAACTGTAAGTATAATAACATAAGCTATAAGTCAATATTTTTAGTGAGAAATAGGTACTATCACTGTATGTGTTGAAGAACCATTATCGTGGACCCCCATTTTCATTTCATGGTTGCAGGTTGTGTCGCCGTGTAGGTTTGTCAAAACAAGTCGAGAGCGATACAGTATCTGCGTACTTGCGCTTGCCGGACCGTGGTCTCCAATCGAGAACTTTTTGACCTTATCGGCCTTCTCTTTTCTTTGCTACCTATTAATTCTTCGAATAATTCTAGGTGCGACGTGCTGCTCTGAAGAAATTATTGGTGAAAGACTTTCTTGAAGAAGACTGCGAGTTGAGGAACATTGGCCTCGCATATTCGTCTCCTGATCTATGAAAACATAATTTGATGTTTAAAATCTTAAATTGAATAGTAAATAAATATTTTAATTAATTTAAATTATTGATTTGATGTGTTTTAGTAAGTTGACCGGAATTAACAGTTTTTTTGAAACCTATCACATTCCAAACAGCGCAAATGAAATATTGTATTTAAAATACTTAATTAGACTCAGTAGGGGGTGCCTGAGTTTTTGTATGCCCTAATTGTTAAAATGTGTCTGTTATCTTTTTGTTAGTGATACAAGTTGCTAGCCGAAATTCGGGCAGGACTTTTAAAAATAAGAAAACATTAAATACGAATCTTTTGCTTTTCTTTCATTATCAATTAATATATTATAATAAATATATGATTCACCCAGTGAAACGCAGATAGTGATGGATAACTGTCTATCCCGTTAGAGGCATACTGAAGTAAGAGAGTATAGAACGGAATATATCCTTAAGTGTGTTATAATATGCTTTCTTTGGCGAAACTGTAATTTTGGTGAGTCACTTGCCACTAAAACGAGGAAATCGGGCTTGAATCTTGAAATACCTGTATGGGTATTGCATCAGTGCGCCATCGTTACTGTTTTGTTAAATTAAAACTTGTTTCGCGGAAGTTGAAAGAGCTAAATCGTGGTGTAATTCGTAGTAGTGGCAAGTCAGTGATCATTATTATATACTACCATTTCTACCCGGATTGCCATAGCAATTTCCGTCGTTTAATTTTAAAGTATTTTACTTACACCTTACAGTTTGGTGTTGAATGTCGGAACAATCTCAATATAGACCTCATCGTAGTACATAGGGCTCTAATAGCAAGTTCTTCGGACATAAAAAACTGAATTGAAAAAGTATTAGAGTCTATGCTCTATTTAACAAATTGTTGTGTGAGAATGAGACAACAATTATACATTGTTTCCCGTAGTTTTCGTCTCTTTTATAATTTTTATTTTTTTAATATTTTGTGGACAGTTACTCGTTTCATTTGTTTAAAATGAAGTGAAAACATGGAATTTGAACAATATGTGTTATTAAATATGTATACGAAATGTAATATTGTGCATTTAAATTTAAATTCATTTTTAAATTTGATAAAAATAATAAACCTATTTTTTTTTAATAAATATCCTAATATTCGTGTTAGTATATATTTATCTAATTGTTTTGAAGGCTATTTTATCTCCAGCCGAGTGTGAATAGCAAACAATTTTTTTAAAGTGCGACGTAACAGACGGACTAAAAGACGTTTTCATTGTACACGAGGATAATTTAGTCGCGAGAGTGTGCCGTATATAGCTGCCAATTATCTCGCAGTCAGTTGCCATTCGGATTCAGTCTGAGAGTGTTGTTTGCAAATGTTATCGTCAATACACGACGTATTTTGTTCTTACAACTTGGTGAGTGCGTTTTGCGTATTGTTTTATATCTCAAATAGTTTTTTCATTCAAAACATACGATAAAGTTTTGTAGTTTTGAAGATAATTTTTACATTTTGATAATGTTAAAACGTTAATTAAGTTTTTTTTTTTGAAACACTGAATCCCACCGAAGTATAAACTGTGGGAATTATTGAATAATATTACGAACAATTTAATTGTAATGCTTTTGGTTTTATTTGGATTTACTTGATAACCTATTTAAAATAAGAGATTTTGAAGGGGTCTTTGTATTTTGTTTGCTGACACGGCCGTGGGCAAGTGGATAGTCAAAGACAACACAAAGTTTAAAAGCGCGTTCCATTCTCATAGGGTTTTTTTTTCGGACGAACTAACACAGTTGGCACAGAGAAGCTGGCCTTTACTGCTTCACCGGATTTGAGAGGTGGCATAGCTCTTAGGTCGCTTAGCCTTAACCTCTATTTAGGTGGTAACTCGACACAAGGGTCCCCCCGGTGAGGGGTAACCTCGGCTTGGACGGTTACCATTATTACGCGTTAGCAGTCCGATCCGAGGGCGCCCGAGAGGGCCGAACCACGACTCGGTCGGTAGCTATTTTATTAACGAAATCTACTGGGACAATCTAAGCTAAACTAACTTATATGCCACTTCGGGAAGCGTTAGCGCTGGGAGAAGAAGTGGCCGAAGAAACTCCAGCAACGCTCCTAATCCTATCGAGAGGGTGAGGTTTCCCCATAAAGTACTTGTATCGCGCAAGGATTATTCGCAACCTCCGACGGTCGCGGATGGACGCTTTGTAGCTTTGTAGAGATCTAGCCTGTGCAATGGTGATCACATCGTCCGGATCGTCGAGGACATGTCTCGGCCTCCGGACGACGCGTCTGAATTTACAAGTGGGGATAGTCTTGTAAGTGGCGGCACTCACAAGAAGTTTATTTGAATGTTTGGTGGCAGTCTCGAAAAACCGTCGAGATGCCTGCTAAAAGAATTGGGCTATCGTCGGTAGCCCTGTATCGACATGTAATTCGCGATTGCGTACGAACCACGGCGCACCCGTGGCTCGTCGCAGAAAACGATTTTGGATAACCTGAAGACGGTGGATATGACGGGGGGAGGCATGCGCGAAGACCGGGCTCGCGTACGTCATAACGGGACGTATTACTGCTTTATAGAGTGTCACCTTATTGCGAAGGGACATTTTACTCTTTTTATTGATTAGGTGATATAGGCGGCCCATTACGTGGGCCGCCCGGTTCCTGACTCGAGTTACGTGAGGTATTCTCATAGGGGGAAACCTAGGCGCTTTTAAAAACAAAAGGACTGGTTGTAAGTAGTGATGGGATTTTACCCGGTAAACACCCGAATTCGGGAAAATACCTGGGAAAATATCAAGGAAAATATCAAGGAAAATACCCGATTGGGTAAATATTTGGGTATTTTTAAATTGGCTTCCCGAACTATTAATGCAGTTATAGATTCTAAAATTTTTGTATTGAAACGATTTAATGTTCGTCTCAACAACGTGCGCTTAGACAGTACAGCGCATGCCGAGTCTTTAAAGCTGTCGATAGCTCCTTATGCGGGCTTCGGCACTTCTTTGTCGGCTTCCACCGTAGCCTTGCCAACAATAAAGCGCTCAAACGGCGCAAACGATTTTAGCAATAGGGACTAGTTGCCGCCAAACAAAGGCAAACCGAGTTATCGAGTCCAACAACTAGTTCAATTCATGAAGAACAACCTCGAGTGGAAACCAAAAGGAAACCGCCCATCTCTAGTTTTAAGCGACCTGCATCCAGGTACATCCTGCGTCCTTTATAAGGCCGTCGGACTTCCTTGCGGGTGACGTCCCACGCTGCGCTTGCCGGTCCGTGTTTTCAATAGAGTACTTTTTGGCCCCATCCGCAATCTGGTCTAAGCGCTATGAGCCCTGCCTATGGCCACTTCAGTATGGTTATCTTTGTTCGTCTACATCCCTGATTCGATCTCGTAGAGATACCCCGACCATAGCCCTCTCCATAGCTCGTTGAGCGACTTTGAGCTTACTTTTTTGGAGGAGGAGGATGAGGCCCATAGGAGAGACCACGTTTCTGTGCCATAAGTCATCACTTGTAACACACACTGGTCGAAGAGATAGCCTAGATATACAACTCGCACACATGTACAATCTTTTTCTTATCGGGTGCAAGAGAGGTTAGATATAAGCGATAACATTGTCTATGTAATGTGTAAATGATAATGTTTAGTTGCTATAGATACACCAACACTCAATGACACATTATAAGTACAAAATCTTCTTTACTGTCATGTCAAAACTTTACTTCTGCGGTCATAGAGTCTATCCTGCAAACTGCTTTCAAGCGTCATTTTCGGAATGAACGCCGAGCCCCGGCGACCTCTACGGTTTCATCTTGCTTCTACCTCCTCACTCTATTCGCGATAGCATTCCGATCCAAGGGCGGGAACCACGACACGGTCCGTAGTATTTATCGGAAAACTTTTAAGACATTGAATAGTCAACTAGCTTTAAATGGTACTTCGGGTAGCGTTGACGCTGACGGAAATGGCTACAGAAACTCCAGCAAAGCTCCCAACATTGATTATACGGGAATCACCAACTTTCAAATACAAAAAGAATCATCAAAATCAGTTTACCCAGTAGGAAGTTATGGGGAAACAAAAATAATAAAAAAAATACAGATAAATCGGTTGATAAAATGAAGTAAAACGAGATAGAAAGGAAATGAATTGTAAATAATTTATATTTTCAGATTATTAATGTTAATGTTCACACATCCGTGGCACAATGATTTGGCAGATTGGTCTTGCAGTGTTGCTCTATGCGATATGGCAATTGTTCTATAACAGAGAGGAGAATCCGCTGGACCGTCTTCCCGGGCCCAAGAGATGGCCGATTATTGGAAGTGCTTTGACGTTCATCGGGACCCCTTACAGTAAGTATCAAGTGTGCATTGCAAAAAGTATGTCGCGCACATATACAAATGGACGAATAACTAAATTTCGATGATTCATTTTTTATTGGAAAGGATTTACTTCGAGAGTAGTTTGATTAGGTTTTGATTAATTCTGTTTCTTAATATTTCATTATTCGGATATACAAAGAGAGTGTCTGCGATTAAAATCGTTTAACCTTTGATTTGATTTGAAGTCGGTTGATTTTTGCTAGGAAATAAACTTGTTTTTTTTCATGACCTTGTCATACACAATGTCAAGGTATTATTACGCATTCAACACACACACACGTCACGGTTTTATAAATTATAGCCCGTCGGTTATTATAGAGATAATTTTCGAAATAACTGGTTCATAATAATAGGTTGTTATTATACAACCGGTTCAATATAACCTTGATGACCTTCGTTGTCTGAGAGCATTCGCATTTGTATAAATAATACGATATTGAATGGATCTAGAATCGAGGATATTATTGAGGTTTCGATGTTAATTTTAATCTATTTTTATATTTCCAATATATCCAGCTGTTTGATATGTGCCAATGTCGTTTCGTTATGAAACCGAACTGTTACACTCGTATCAATTATCATTCCATACGTAACCAAATACATACGTCAAATACTACAGACGATTGGCATGCACCATCGGTAAACCATACTGACACCAATTAACTAAAAACACTACTAAAATTATATTTACGAGTAAAAACAAAAACCGACTTCAAATCGAATAGGAATATTACGAAATAGAATTAATCAGAACTTAACCAAACTCTTTCGTAATTGCTTTCCAAAAAAAAATGAATTATCCCAATCGGTTGGCGTATGGCGTATGTATAGATATGTTTAAGAATTAAATAATAATATAAGGGTTATAAAAACAAGGAACAATATCAAAAGATCGAGTTGAATAGTGGATAACAGGAAATTGCAAAGTAATTAAGGCAAACTACGTAGTAATACGATAAAAAACGGTGTTTCGTGTTTGTAACCAGAGATTTATAGAAGACGTGCGCATAAATTTGTTATTCACTAACTGCGATCGGTGTTAACCCCGATTAAAACCATTTATTTAAAAGCCAAAGTTGCTCCTTATTACATCAGCTATCAGTGAAAGTCCCGTCAAACTCAGTACAAACGTTCCAGGGATAAGCCGGAACAAACAGATAGACAGACAAAAATTGTAAAAGTTCATCTTCATATGCAGTAAAAAGAGGTTAGTTTAATATTACAAACAGACAACAGATTATGCATGATTTGGAACAGAAATTAAGAAAAATAAATACACTAGCCGCCTCCACCGAGAGAACCTCGTACGGTTGGCTTTATTTATCTACTTATTGTGTGTATGGTGTATGTAAATATATTTAATATGTTATATAGTTTATGTAAATTTACTGTATGTATATTACATAATCTCTTTAAAATGTAACTTGGAAAAAAAGTGTGGATGTATCAATTACTCGATATCTCAATTTCCGCGCAAATTGCGCCCCCATACCTAGAAACCTCTGTAACTCGAATTTTTATGAGCATTTTCCTTTGGGTTGGTAAAATTTGTGCGCGGTGCATAGCCAAATGATCTCGTTCACAAGCAAAGGGCTAGTGTGTGAAGGATGTGATCGATTCCTATGTTTTCCAGTGGACCTGTTCCCAATGATGCTGACGTTCCCGAAATTGTACGGCGACAGATACGTCGTGAAGGTATTCAACCGGCGCATACTTCACCTGCATAACGTTAAAGATATAGAGGTCAGTATTTATTTATTTATTACTAGCGTACCCAGATAGATATTGCTTAACAATAAACTTACATCATTAAATATTTAATTTAACTCTGACAAAATATTAAATTAATTATTTCTCTCCGTATTCATTCTCTTCTCGTGCGGGTGAAGATCATTACCTACACCCATGTACATATCAGTAAATACGATATAATTCTTATCATTTAGGGATTTATTATACTTCTATATACTCCATTGTACTTCAATATGGTTCATAATGATATAAATATACACATACGGTTGGCATCAAGTCTATGGGTACGTTTTTGAGTTCTCTCGGTCGTTACGAATTATCGTAGGAATATTACGAAATATAATGAATCAGAACCTAACTAAACTTTCATCAAACTTCTCTAAGAGTACATCCTTTCTAGTGTAAGTGTAGTAGTCTAAAAAGTGAAACAATGAAATGGGTTGGTGTGATATTGACTGTTAGTTATTCGTCCATTTGTGATTTTGACTGTTAGTTATTCGCCCATTTGTGGCGCACACACTTAATGCAATGCTAAAATTTAAACTTAACAGCCTATATTTTTATGACCCACTGCTAGGCACAGACTTCTCTGTAAAAAGAGTGTAAGTATCCACCACGCACACCTAGTGCGGATTCGCAGACTTCACATGTTTTAGACAATTTTCTAACACATGTAGGTTGCTCGTGTACTATGTAACTTGAAGCAAAGGCCCGGACACTGAGCTACCACGGCTTAGCGGCCGAAGTCCGAGGAGGTGTTCAGACCAGGTCCCCTAATATCTGGAGTCAATCAGCAACCACGGGACATCGACCGGAGTGTCTGGGGAAAAAGGAGTCACGAGGATCGATTAAGAAGAGATACTTTATAAGTTAATAAATGTATAAAAATTATATCATAGATTTTCTGTATTGTAGATAGTTCTGTCACATTCGCGGAATATCAAGAAGAATAAACCGTACGATTTCCTCAAACCCTGGCTGGGGACAGGTCTTCTGATCAGCACAGGTGAGTCTTAAAAAACTTAAAAAAAACGAATAAAATTAGTTGATTCTATTGCCATTACATCAACTTTGATTGTTGTAATTTTATGTGCTTATTAACCACGCGCTCGGCATCGTGAGGAAACCGACATGTCTAAAAACATCATGAGGAAACCTACATGACATACTAACATTATGGAGCGAAAATAATGCTAATGAAACGTTTTAAAAACATGTTATTTTTTTAATCAGGATCTATTTTTTTCCGTCCCATCATCAAAGGTCCCATCATAGAAACACTGCTGGTAATCCATTACTGTATTCTTGCCTACTTCAGAAATTAAAGTTATTGAATAAACCAGTTTATAATAACATCATAATTATGTATGTTATACTTTAGAATTGTAAATATCATTTTTTTATTAATAATACGTTAAAGCGTCACCTGTAATCAGAGACTAGAACTTCAAGCTAAATAGTCACGCTATTGGCCGCCGTGTACGACTATAGCACTTCCGTTATATAGTTTTCTTACGGTTTTTGTCTCTCTTTTCTTTCAGTTGGGTTTTATTTATTTAATTTGATGTATTCCTACAGGCGGCAAGTGGCATCGCCGTCGCAAGATCTTGACACCCACGTTCCATTTCAACATTCTCAAAAGTTTCGCGAAGGTATTCGAGGAGAAGAGCCGAGACCTGGTGCACAGGCTGAAGAAGTTGCCGGAACGAGACGTGGATGTTTTGTCAGTGATTGGCGACTTCACGCTTTATACGATTTGCGGTTAGTGTTACTTCTATATGTGGACTGTTTTAATATTGTTTTCAACCGACTTCAAAAAAGGAGAGGAGGTCTATATTTTTTTTAAAGTATGTTATCGCATAACTTTCGAATGGATTAACCGATTTCGATGATTAATTTTTATTATAAAGGATGTACTTAAAAGGTAGTTCGATGACAGCTTCGTTAGGTTCAAAATTATTATATTACGTGATATTCTTATGATAATTCGGAAATACAAAGAGAGCCCTCTTGTAATCACGTTTAACGTTTGATTTGATTTCAAGTCGGTTTTTGTTTTTACTCGTAAATCTTTGAGGGTTACGGCTTTTCACACACCTTTACGTCATAGTTGAAGAGAGATGTTAAACGCCTCATAATCCCCGTGAAAATGACCGCTATAAAATGTTCGAAACTTCGAGAATTCAAAAATAGAATTCATAACGCGTATAATTAGTTTTATTCATAAAAATGTGAAACTCTTAGAGGTAAAAAAGGTGTAAGAATGTATTTGTATATTACAGAGACGGCCATGGGAACACAGCTCGACTCCGACCGGTCAGCATCGGCCATCCAATACAAAGACACAATTAAAGAGATAGGAATTCAAGTGATACGTAGACTCACACAGTTCTGGTTTTACAACGATTTCATATTTTACCAATCGGCGTCAGGTAAAAGGTTTGCCAGATGTCTGGACGTAGTCCACACCTTCGCCGATAACGTTATATCTGAGAGGAAGAGAGCAAAAACGGATCACGAAGATGGTTCTATAGTTTTAAATGACGACAATAGAAAGGAAGGGACTATGAGAAGGCTAGCCTTGTTAGATTTGTTAATTGAAGCAGAAAATAATGGAGAAATCGACTTGGAAGGGATTAGAGAAGAAGTCAATACGTTTATGTTTGAGGTATGTCTATGTTTTACCCACGATCTTCAGAAATGAGACAACGACAAGGAAGAGACTAGTTAGTAAAAAAGGGATGATCCAGTTATTATCTTGATATATTAGTAGAATTATAGTTAGTAGTTAAAAAAACTTAGTGATAGTGTACTGGCTAAACGGTTCGACTTACGATTCAATGGTTCTGGGGATCCCAGCCATCTTGTACCAATGAAATACCGTTTTTTCGGTTTTTTGAACACAAAAAAAAACACTTACTAAATTTTTGTTCCTTCTGTATGGCGATGGGGTCACGACTTGTCATATTGTGGCACCTAATAGGTTTTCATTAGCTGACAGCGGAAAGCTGCCTCTTTCTACCCCGCAAGGGTTAAAGGGACAGTCTATTTTTATTTTGATATTGAGATATTGAGCTATAGCTCAGTGTCCGGGCGGTCGCCTCTAGTTGCATGAAGGAAAACATCGTGAGGAAACCTACATGTCTAAAACATCATGAGGAAACCTACATGTCGTAGAAAAAATTTCTAAGACATGTGAAGTCTGCCAATCCGCACTAGGGCCGCGTGGCAGACTATGCCCTTAAACTCTCTTTATAGAGAAGGCCTGTGCCCAGCAGTGGGACATATATTAAGGCATAGGACGTTTGAAAATAGGCTCTTACATAATATTTTTTATCCATAGAAGCTGGCTTTGTCTGTTTCACCGGATTGTGAGGTGCTTAGTTTACATAGCTCCTTGCTTAGTTTGAACTTTTAACAAACGATATAATTGCGTTTCTTTGTATAGGGCCACGATACAACAGCAATGGCACTGTCCTTTGGTCTAATGCTGTTAGCAGACCATGAAGAGGTCCAGGTAAGTTGATATTTTATTTATTTATTTATTTATTTATTTATTTATTTATTTATTTATTTATTTATTTATTTAATTTGATGTATTCCTACAGGCGGCAAGTGGCATCGCCGTCGCAAGATATTGACGCCCACGTTCCATTTCAACATTCTCAAAAGTTTCGCGAAGGTATTCGAGGAGAAGAGCCGAGACCTGGTGCACAGGCTGAAGAAGTTGCCGGAACGAGACGTGGATGTTTTGTCAGTGATTGGCGACTTCACGCTTTATACGATTTGCGGTTAGTGTTACTTCTATATGTGGACTGTTTTAATATTGTTTTCAACCGACTTCAAAAAAGGAGAGGAGGTCTATATTTTTTTTAAAGTATGTTATCGCATAACTTTCGAATGGATTAACCGATTTCGATGATTAATTTTTATTATAAAGGATGTACTTAAAAGGTAGTTCGATGACAGCTTCGTTAGGTTCAAAATTATTATATTACGTGATATTCTTATGATAATTCGGAAATACAAAGAGTGCCCTCTTGTAATCATGTTTAACGTTTGATTTAATTTGAAGTCGGTATTTGTTTTTACTCGTAAATCTTTGAGGGTTACGGCTTTTCACACACCTTTACGTCATAGTTGAAGAGAGATGTTAAACGCCTCATAATCCCCGTGAAAATGACCGCTATAAAATGTTCGAAACTTCGAGAATTCAAAAATAGAATTCATAACGCGTATAATTAGTTTTATTCATAAAAATGTGAAACTCTTAGAGGTAAAAAAGGTGTAAGAATGTGTTTGTATATTACAGAGACGGCCATGGGAACACAGCTCGACTCCGACCGGTCAGCATCAGCCGTCCAATACAAAGACACAATTAAAGAGATAGGAATTCAAGTGATAAGTAGACTCGCACAGTTCTGGCTTTACAACGATTTCATATTTTACCAATCGGCGTCAGGTAAAAGGTTTGTCAGATGTCTGGACGTAGCCCACACCTTCGCCGATAACGTTATATCGGAGAGGAAGAGAGCAAAAACGGATCACGAAGATGGTTCTATAGTTTTAAATGACGACAATAGAAAGGAAGGGACTATGAGAAGGCTAGCCTTGTTAGATTTGTTAATTGAAGCAGAAAATAATGGAGAAATCGACATGGAAGGGATTAGAGAAGAAGTCAATACGTTTATGTTTGAGGTATGTCTATGTTTTACCCGCGATTAAAAAATGCTAACCTACTAGGTAGTACAAGCGGCCGTGACAAGAGGCCGGTCGCCAACACGATAGTCTAACGAAGTATAAGGTGCCATCTACTCTCCTAATCTCTGCCAGCTGGTGACGGCTGCCTCAGACCGAAGCCGATGGAGGCAGATTGTTCACTTGAGAGGCTCAATTGACCACGATCTTCAGAAATGAGACAACGACAAGGAAGAGACTAGTTAGTAAAAAAGGGATGATCCAGTTATTATCTTGATATATTAGTAGAATTATAGTTAGTAGTTAAAAAAACTTAGTGATAGTGTACTGGCTAAACGGTTCGACTTACGATTCAATGGTTCTGGGGATCCCAGCCATCTTGTACCAATGAAATACCGTTTTTTCGGTTTTTTGAACACAAAAAAAAACACTTACTAAATTTTTGTTCCTTCTGTATGGCGATGGGGTCACGACTTGTCATATTGTGGCACCTAATAGGTTTTCATTAGCTGACAGCGGAAAGCTGCCTCTTTCTACCCCGCAAGGGTTAAAGGGACAGTCTATTTTTATTTTGATATTGAGATATTGAGCTATAGCTCAGTGTCCGGGCGGTCGCCTCTAGTTGCATGAAGGAAAACATCGTGAGGAAACCTACATGTCGTAGAAAAAATTTCTAAGACATGTGAAGTCTGCCAATCCGCACTAGGGCCGCGTGGCAGACTATGCCCTTAAACTCTCTTTATAGAGAAGGCCTGTGCCCAGCAGTGGGACATATATTAAGGCATAGGACGTTTGAAAATAGGCTCTTACATAATATTTTTTATCCATAGAAGCTGGCTTTGTCTGTTTCACCGGATTGTGAGGTGCTTAGTTTACATAGCTCCTTGCTTAGTTTGAACTTTTAACAAACGATATAATTGCGTTTCTTTGTATAGGGCCACGATACAACAGCAATGGCACTGTCCTTTGGTCTAATGCTGTTAGCAGACCATGAAGAGGTCCAGGTAAGTTGATATTTTATTTATTTATTTAAAATCACAGATAATGCAGTCGTCAATCAACTATAATCTATATATATAAAAATCAATGTGTGTCTGTATGTCCTTTATGTAATTGTAAACTATGCATTTGATCGTGTGATGATCTTCAGCAAAGTGTTGTACGAAGGTTTCTGAGTTGGTATTGACAGATGGCGCCACTATCATTCCAATGAATTGCATATATTCCCGTGACAGTTAAAGTGAAACGAAAACAGCAAACGAACAGCGAATGTCTCCCAATATTGGTGTAACGTTTTCCCTTCAAAATTATTTTAGTTAGTGGCGTAGCAACACGCGCAGGGTACAGCCAGTAAAAGATAAAGGATGGTTAAGGAGGAGGAAAAAGTCAAATTTAAAACAAAATTTGTTAACATTTAAAAAAAAAATTAAAACGGATAAGCTTTAGACCACTAGACCGAAACAAAACTTTTTCAGTCTATATGTATGTAACTTTAGCTCCATCTATATGTATATATATGTATTATAAGTATTTATGTATGTTTATGTATAATATACTTACGATTGTTCAAGAGAGAAAGAAAATGTGCGCGCGCAAAACATTAGGACGTACGCAAACATAACTGGATATAAGAGAAAGAAATCTCTCTATCTTCATTAACTTAAATCTCCCTCTCAACTTCCATTCACCTCGCCCTATCAACCTTTTCGAAACACACTCACCAGCATACTCTTCAAGTCAAGCGTGTGTCAAGAAATTTTACTTCAAAAATTATTTTGTTACATTTGTCAAGTTAATAACAAATTGATGGTAAGTGTAAAAAAAAATTCTAAGATGGCAGCAAAGTGCTGTCTCTGTCTGTAAGGTTGTCGTTAATTTTTTTTATATAAATTACAGGAACAAATTTATTCGGAATGCAAGAGAATTTTCGGCGAATCAGATCGTACGCCGAGTTGGTCCGACCTGGCCGAGATGAAGTATTTGGAGGCGGCAATTAAAGAGATACTTCGCTTGTATCCCAGCGTGCCATTCATAGGGAGGGTGATCACAGAAGACTTTATGTTAGGTCAGTTGATTAAGTTGTTAATAAGTTGGCTCGCAAGGGCCAAGTGGCTTTTTTTTAATATTTCCAGTACCTTTTTTTTGTGTCATCATCATCATCATCATAATTTAAGCCGCAAATCACCCCCTACTGGACATAGGCCTCCCCCAATGATTTCCAAAAGGACCGGCTTGCATTCAGCTGCGTCATGCGACGTTTATGAGGTCGTCAGACCACCTTGCGGGTGGACGTCTTACGCTTCGTGGTCTGTGCCTCCAATCGAGAATTTTTCGGCCCCATCGGCCATCTGTTCTACACGCTATGTGCCCTGTCCGTTGCCACGAGACGCGCTGGAGTACTCGTTCGTTGGATATCTTTTGGGTCCAGCTAATGCGTAACATTCTACGGTAGCACCACAGCTCGAAGGCCTCGAGAAATTTCTGCGTATTGGCATTCAGAGTCCAGGATTGGCTACCGCACAACACAACGGGCGAAACATAACATCTGAGCATTCTAAGTCCGAGCTTTATAGATATTTGGCGCCTGCATAAAAATGTATCTACCCTTAAAAGCTACTTGTAATATAAATACATCTTAATTTTTCATCAGCTTCTTTCTCCAGATGATTTGAAAGTGGGAAAAGGTGTAGAGGTGTTGGTTCATATCTACGACCTGCACCGGCGCGAGGACCTCTACCCGGACCCGGAGGCGTTCAAGCCGGAGCGGTTTCTTGGCGTGACAGTCCGTCATCCGTACGCCTTTGTACCGTTCAGCGCTGGGCCGAGGAATTGCATAGGTTTGTTCAGTGAATAGTAACATATTGAGATACCTAAACACGTATGAGAGGTATTTGACTAGTGAGCAAAAATGAAGGGTCGGTTAAAAAAATTTGAATATCTCGGATGATAAAGACGTCAGCTAACTGAATTATGCATGACAGACAATTAAATATCCTTAATATAAAATATTTTTTTTATATTATTTATTTATATTTCATTAAAATAAACTTAAACGAAAAAGGTTATCTTACGTTAAAGCATTTGTACAGTCGCGCACGAAGTTATTCATTTCTTTAAATTACGAATAAATTGTTTTGTTTGTTCTTTTTTATAACTATGCTAGTTCGTTTAAGACAGTTATTATAATATAATATAATA
This sequence comes from Meandrusa payeni, assembly GCA_029286785.1. NCBI lineage: Eukaryota > Metazoa > Arthropoda > Insecta > Lepidoptera > Papilionidae > Meandrusa > Meandrusa payeni. The sequence goes on along the minus strand of JAGSMX010000007.1, from coordinate 1,012,914 downwards.
TAATATATATACAAACTATAACGGCCAATAAAAAAGAATCTGAAACTTAATAGAAAACAAAAGTCAATTAAAATGAAATCTAGAAAGTGACTGTACGTCAGGAGCGAGCGGAGTGTGGTATCGGTGCGCGGGGCAGAGTACCACAGGAGAGACAATAAGCCGCCTGAACCTCTTAACTCCCCTGTGATATCATATTTTCGCCTTCTGCGCATTAATGGTCAGCGCTTGAGTTATTTGCTGCCAACTATACTAATATATACTACATTATGTTTCATTTGGTACAGGCCAGAAGTTCGCGATGCAAGAGATGAAGTGTGTGCTGAGCGAGATATGCAGAAACTTTACCCTGGCTCCCAAGATCAAAGGCGCCAGGCCGGCGCTCAAAGCCGATATAGTGCTGCGGCCAGTTGATCCTATTTATGTTAAGTTTACACCTCGATAGATTAATTAATATATACATCAATAGCCTAATGGTCAAGGTCTACGAAACGTTGGGAGCCGTAGTAGCTGAATATCCGGACGGTCGCTACAACTTGCATATCAATCCACGCGGCCATAGCGTGATAAACTAAGCCCTGATACTTTTCAGAGAAGGCCTGTATATATATATATGTCTATATATATATATATATATATATATATATATAGGGATATATATATATATATATATATATATATATATATATATATATATATATATATATATATCCTAGGTGGGGCAGATGTTCTTCCCGATGTTCTTCGCCTCGTCTGCAACTGTGCGGCGCCATGTTTGTGTAGGACGGCCGCGCTTGCGTTTTTCTTGCGGATTCCAATCAAGGGCCTGCTTGGGAATGTGATCGGCATCTCTTTACCATACCCTCCGAAGAGATGTCGATCTAGTATATAGATATATATGTATATATATACCTATAAATATATATATATATACGTCATATATATATATGCTGTAACTTTAACTATTTTGACTGCGAAATCTATGGTTGTAGGTTCGAATCTACCATTCGACTATCGAGGTGAACTATTTCCTAGCACAAGCTTAAGCCTAGCTGGAATAGTTAGGAAGAACGTTAGTAAACTTTAACGACTACTTTAAGGATATTATGTAATAGTATTACTGAAAATAAAATTATAAGCTCTCATTCGGCTCTTATTTCTGGGGTGGTTGAAATCGAAGTTGCTGAAGTCAAATTTTTCGAAAGCTTCTTAGAATAGACTCTGGTTAAGTCAATGGTGTAATGTCACACGAAACAGAATATAAAAAGTATTGAGTAAGCCATCGTAAGTAAACTTGGTGGTTGGTTCAATCGAAGAGAGTAAAAGATAAAGATTGCTCTGACTATAGCACAAGGGCAGGCAAAAAGAAGATCGAATTTACTTTGCTAAAATGTTACTGGAAGTGCGTAGAATGAATCTTCTTTTTTTATTCTTTATATCTTCTTTCATTCTCAATCTTTCTTGTCTTGTTAGTTTTAAATATTTTTACTTATTTCTATATTATCTACTATTAACTATTTTTTTTATCTAATAATACTTACACAAGATATTCTCTTGTGACTCTTTTATCTGTATTGTGATTTAGGCTGGTATTCATAAAGCGTACTTTGATGTTGCTCAGACTTAGCTCAGGCCAAACTTGCGTAAGTTTCCGCTCAGTGATATCTCAGCATTCGAATTTATAGTCATTCTCGCTAAGATTACACTAAGGCATTCTAGGATAGAGTTTGAGGTAATTCGTAAAACTTTCATATTTGCATAAAATGTTCTTATTTTAAAAACATAATACCTTTTTAATGTCTATTCTACCTTCATCTCGACGCGGTTCCAGTTCGAAAACCCATTATTTAAAACCTTAACAAAACAAACAAAAGAATAACCAAGTTAAGTTTTGAGTCTAGTAGTTACGATGATTATTTTCTAAATTTAAACATTTCTCTAAATTATTGAACCTGTCACAATATTCCTAGAAATAAGTGTTCGGTAAGTCAACGATTTTCGTGACTTATACACTTTGCTAAGCATTTGCTCAACATATGACTCAGTAAATGACTAAAAATTTCAATGCAGACTTAACTAGTAAGCTAAAATCTCATTTTTTATATAGGAACTATACTTATGTTATATTATTTTCTACCATTGTTATTTATTTAATTTATTTACCTTATGAAATATTCTCTTATGAATATATGTCCTACAATATTTTTATTATTATTTGCAATTTTTTTTTTCATCTATTATTTTATTGTATAAAATATATTTTAATCTCATAACTGTTTTATTTATGTATCATATTTATTATACTCTTACTGTCTGTATAATAATATTCCATATAAAAGTAGTATTGCGCGCGCACGTCTTTAGGTAGTCCCGGGCACCGCTGAAAATCAGCGCTGTCGCATCCTTGTGACAGCATATGCTGAGACGGTGTCCGATATTGGCATCATATGTTTTGTATTATTTGTCCGTGTAACTTTAACTGTGTTTTGTCTATTTTTCATTCTTTTTTAATGTGTGTTATATTCAGTCTGTGATGTGTTTTTGTATTGTGATGCCAATAAATAAATGTCTAAATGTCAATTCGTCCGAAAATTTTTAAAACCTCTGACTATATCCATCACCATTCTAAAGCCACCGTAAATTGTGCACTTAGAATGTGTGCTACTTTCTCAAATCTATCGGACTTTATAAGGATTTATTTCTATTCATTTTCCCTAACGCACCGCAAGAATTATAACCTCAAACGATTAAAATGGGCCAAGCCGAGGTCGCTCCACGGTAAACAAGTCCTATGAAATAAATGGGATTTAGATACAACGGGGCGTACTTCTTTAGTTCAAGTTTAATATCCAGTGAAATGAAATTCTGTAGGATATATGAAATATTTTCAAGAACACAGTTTTATTTGCTAAAGAACATTTTGTAATGTTTGTTTCCTCTATATAATGTTTAGTCGTATCATGCAATAAAAATGTATTTTTTAAATTTCCTTCTTATTTTTATGTTCCTCCTAATGTCTCTGGTTGCTATGATAACAACGGCCACTCGAGAGTGAGTCGACCACAAAGACAATTTTGTGCATTCACCACGAAAATGGCGTGAAATCAATCCAAGTTGCTAACATAATAAACGCCTTTCGAAACTAATAGAACTAACGGAGAGATTCACCGTCAATCCGCGGCGTACCCGCTCAAGCCGCTGATGATGTCCGTCCCCGTTAATCGAGTAAATGGGCGTCACCGGCATGGCGCGCGTCGACGTCCGCGGACGACGTGCACTTCTCTCTCAGTAATAAGCCATCAATGGCGAAATAAAAAGTAGATTGGTACTCGAAAACATTCACATTAGAGTGCCATTCAAATATCCAAGGAGTCGTTGTTGTAGGATTTTTGATGTGCCGCAATCTAAAACTAACCTTCTGTCACACTTGCCCTTGCCAAGGATTTCCGCTACATGTAACCTCCTTAACACTAAGTCTACGTCGGTTGACATTTTTTCAAATTCACGCAAGGTCTTCCGCACCTTAGTGTTAAAAATTGTGCAGTAATTTTGGCTAATTTAATTAATTTAGTAGTGATATTTCTATTACTTTATCATTTATTAAATTATTTTTGTAAATACTAATAATAAAATCGTTACGTTTCTTTATAGCGAATGTTGTGTACACCTGTAATTGGCATACACAACAGGACTTAGTTTGTAAACTTGATTATTACAACAATGTATGCTTGTGTAATGCTGTTGGTGTATCTTATTAAATAAATAAATAAATAAACTATAATATCATAAGCATAACATCATATAAGATTGATGTTATGTTTAGTAATTAGTTCTAGGACCTTACGTGTTTGACATGAACCGAGATGTAAAATTAGCCTACCTATTGGTACCTTAAATACAGAGTGTATTTAAGGTATACACCAGTATTAATATAGTGTAAATATTTTATACAATAGGCCTTATATCAAGGTGAAAGTTGTGTTTGTTTGTTTTTTTATTTAAATTTGTCGATTTTTTTAAATGACAATCTGTGTAGTTCACACAGATTGGCCAGAGAAGCTGGCCTTGACTGCTACACCAGATTGAGCGATGGCATAGCTCTCAGGTCGCTTAGCCTAATAACTTCGTCTTGGACTATATTAAATTTGTCCGTGACACTTATGATTGTATAGAGTTGTATGTACAAGGAAAATTGAGAATGATTAAAAAAAATTCAGATCAAAAGAGAGGTTCTCAATTTCTCTGTTGATTTTGATGATTATTTTTTTTTATCTAAAAGCTGGTGCTTCCAAATAAAAAAAGAATCATCGAAGGCCAATTCTGACAATGACATCGATGAGAAAACCATTTAAGTGTTAAATTTGCACAATAAGTGTGGGCGCCACAAATGTACGACCAACTCAATATCATACCAATCGATTGCGACGATATTTTTTTTTGGAAAGAATGTACTTTGATGAAAGTTTGGTTAGGTTCTTCTTAATTGTATTTCGTAAGATTCCGATAATTCGAAACTACAAAGAGGACGTTTAAAGTTTAATGCACCGTTTACTTTTGCGACGTAATATGTATTTATGTCTCTCGCTCGTGTGTCTATCTTAACTATATTTATCTGTCTAATTAATTACTAACCACTGGTCAACGATGAAAATTGGAATCCGACGATCACTGCGCCACGCCTTATTCATTAAACGGGGAAGGCCAAACGCGTTCACTTGACACCTGTCCCGATAGTCATTTGTTTCAATTAGGACAACGCCTTTTGGCTACCGAACGACCTGTGAAACAATGTAGCAGGTAATTATTTTGTATAAAGGTAACAATAAAACTTCTTTCCTAACACTTTTGACTAAACACAACGGATTATCTATACATACAATATAATTTACTCCAATACAGCGCAACCACAGACTTGTTTCCGTGTTCTTTTCTAATGTACTTCAATTGGTTACTTTGGTTTTATTAATAAGAGTGCTACCTCTACAGTTACTACATTTTTTGGTTTTTAATACCCAATTTTGGAAGGTGGTTGGAGAATGCTCTGGTTCACGCATCGAAGACCCGATGCATTGCTATTAGTTTCTCCGCGACCGCTGCGTCCCTGTGTCTCATGGCCATTTTTAGGTTGTACTCTATTATTTTCTCTTTTGATGCGGCCGTTGTCCTTGTCAACAGTCTACCTGTGGCGTCGTCACAGTCATCTGTAATATGTAACATTCATGAGTCACGTCACAGTCATGTGTAATAGACACAGCTGACTATGTGTCTGGATATCGCCCCTACAGTATGTTGGACGCTATCGTGCAGTTGCAGTTTTTTTGTCACTGTTTTCATGGCCACCACTGATCCGTACTTGAGGCCTTGGGCCTCATGCACGGATCCTTCCCTGTCTGTTTGTTACGTCTAACGGCTGGACCGATTATGACGGGACTTCTACCTGCAGATAGCTGATGTAATAAGGAATACTTAGGCTACTTTTATTTTAGAAAGATTCAGATAAATAATTTTTTCATCGCGGGTAACGCCGCAGGCCGCAGCCAGTCAACCGACTCCGCAAAAGGAGTTTCTCAATTCGTCTGTATACATTTTTTTATAACTATAACCTCATAACTTTCGACTGGGTGAACCGATTTTGATGATTATTATTTTTATTTGAAATCTGGTACTTCCATTGTGGTACTTATATGGTTTTGTCATGAATACCATTGTACGGGACAAATTGGCACTAAACTGGAAGCACTAGGTTTTAAATAGAAAAAGAATCATTAAAATCGGGTCACCCGGGTCGGAAGTTACGAGGTAAGAAACATAAAAATAAAAACATACAGACGAATTCCTTTTTTGAAGTCGCTTGAAATTATATAAAAGAAAATTAAGAAATGTCTTTAGTAGAAGCTGTAATGATCATCGGTTAATTATACTTCATCAAAGTGTTTATGTTACGAGTATACGCCATTTTCCCAGAACACACCGCAAAGAGAACATTGTGAACAAGTAAATTATACCAAAATCGAATCACAGAGTAAACACAGAGTAGTTTCAAATATCTCTTTAACATAATTTTTGAGAAAGAATATATGAATAAAAATGATAATGGAATTTACATTGTTATTTATGATGTTAACCTAAATTAACTTTCATTGGACCGAAATTCATTATTCACGTTGAAAATCTTTAGGAATTTTCTTTTCAGTCATCGTTAACAATGGAATTTCATAACAAGAGCTTAGTACACGTACGAAGGGCTTATAGCGGATTTCACAGATCGAAAAATATGTTAAATTATTCCAAATTTAATATTTTATGAACAAATATGAGTAGAAATTAATTTTCTAGGGCTAACCAAACATTCATTGTCTTATTGATGCTTAGAAACGTCATCTACTGAACTGATCCTGTGAACCATTTCCTAGCACAAGCTTAAGCTTTGTTTGGAATGGTTAACAATAATGTAAGTATTATGTATATACGAAAAAAAAGAAATATTGCTAACTTTCTTTAAAAAAATTCTAGCTAGATCGATTAATCGCCTCTTGAAACATCTTCGGCATACATTATATATATATATATATATATATATATATATATATATATATATATATATATATATATATATATATATATATATATATATATATATATATACATATATATATGTGTATATAAGAATTGGTCGTTTATAGGTAGAGTTGTGGAAGGGATAGCTGCGCATATGTACAGTCGAGTACGTAATTGTCAAATTATGAAAAAGTATATTTGGGTAACATAAAGTACTAAAATAAAACATACAGATGAATTCCTTTTGAAGTCGCTTGAAAATTATATAAAAGAAAATTAAGATATGTCTTTAGTAGAAGCTGTAATGATCATCGGTTAATTATACTTCATCAAAGTGTTTATGTTACGAGTATACGCCATTTTCCCAGAACACACCGCAAAGAGAACATTGTGAACAAGTAAATTATACCAAAATCGAATCACAGAGTAAACACAGAGTAGTTTCAAATATCTCTTTAACATAATTTTTGAGAAAGAAAATATGAATAAAAAGGATAATGGAATTTACATTGTTATTTATGATGTTAACCTAAATTAAATTTCATTGAACCGAAATTCATTATTCACGTTGAAAATCTTTAGGAATTTTCTTTTCATTCATCGTTAACAATGGAATTTCATAACAAGAGCTTAGTACACGTACGAAGGGTTTATTTCGGATTTCACAGATCGAAAAATATGTTTAATTATCCCAAATTGTATATTTTATGAACAATATGAGTAGAAATTAATTTTCTAGGGCTAACCAAACATTCATTGTCTTATTGATGCTTAGAAACGTCATCTACTGAACTGATCCTGTGAACCATTTCCTAGCACAAGCTTAAGCTTTGTTTGGAATGGTTAACAATAATGTAAGTATTATGTATATACGAAAAAAAAGAAATATTGCTAACTTTCTTTAAAAAAAAAAAAATTTAGCTAGATCGATTAATCGCCTCTGAAACATTCGGCATACATTATATATATATATATATATATATATATATATATATATATATATATATATATATATATATATATATATATATATATATATATATATATATATATATATATATATATATATATATATATATATATATATATATATATATATATACATATATATATGTATATATATATACATATATATATGTATATATATATACATATATATATGTATATATATATATATATATATATATATATATATATATATATATATATATACATATATATATGTATATATATATATATATACATATATATATGTATATATATATACATATATATATGTATATATATATACATATATATATGTATATATATATATATATATATATATATATATATATATATATATATATATATATATACATATATATATGTGTATATAGGAATTGGTCGTTTATAGGTAGAGTTGTGGAAGGGATAGCTGCGCATATGTACAGTCGAGTACGTAATTGTTAATTTCTACAAATTATGAAAAAAGTATATTTGGGTAACATAAAGTACTAAAATAAAAACAAACTATAACAGTCAATTAAAAAACTTGACGACGTTTGCGCATTAACGGTCAGCGTTTGAGTTATTTGCCACCAACTATATAAGATAATGAAAAAACAATAGAAATATAGTAGTATAATATAGTAATAGAAGCATACTGTCTTATTTTGACATTGCTTGTAATGATAAAATGTTCACGTTACATTCTTATAGCCAGAATTTCAGAGGAAGGGAGGAAGAATGTTTAGAATTTCAGACGGCATTTAATAATGAGTTTACGGTTTCATTATCATAATCATTTCAGTTGTAGAACATCCACTGTTGGACATAGGCTTCTCCCAACAATTTCCTAATGGTGTTCCAATTCATCTGTATGTTTTTATTAAAAGTTTATTACTTCATAACTTTCGACTGGGTGAACCGATTTTGATGATTATTATTTTTATTTGAAATCTGGTATTTCCCTTATGGTACTTATATGGTTTTGTCATGAATACCATTGTACGGGACAAATTGGCACTAAACTGGAAGCAATAGGTTTTAAATAGAAAAAGAATCATTAAAATCGGGTCACCCGGGTCGGAAGTTACGAGGTAAGAAACATAAAAATAAAAACATACAGACGAATTCCTTTTTTGAAGTCGCTTGAAATTATATAAAAGAAAATTAAGAAATGTCTTTAGTAGAAGCTGTAATGATCATCGGTTAATTATACTTCATCAAAGTGTTTATGTTACGAGTATACGCCATTTTCCCAGAACACACCGCAAAGAGAACATTGTGAACAAGTAAATTATACCAAAATCGAATCACAGAGTAAACACAGAGTAGTTTCAAATATCTCTTTAACATAATTTTTGAGAAAGAAAATATGAATAAAAAGGATAATGGAATTTACATTGTTATTTATGATGTTAACCTAAATTAAATTTCATTGAACCGAAATTCATTATTCACGTTGAAAATCTTTAGGAATTTTCTTTTCATTCATCGTTAACAATGGAATTTCATAACAAGAGCTTAGTACACGTACGAAGGGTTTATTTCGGATTTCACAGATCGAAAAATATGTTTAATTATCCCAAATTGTATATTTTATGAACAATATGAGTAGAAATTAATTTTCTAGGGCTAACCAAACATTCATTGTCTTACTGATGCTTAGAAACGTCATCTACTAAACTGATCCTGTGAACCATTTCCTAGCACAAGCTTAAGCTTTGTTTGGAATGGTTAACAATAATGTAAGTAATATGTATATACGAAAAAAAAGAAATATTGCTAACTTTCTTTTTGAAAAAAAATTCGAGCAAGATCGTTTAATCGCCTCTGAAACATTCAGCATACAAAATTTCATGAAAACCGTTGGACCCGTTTATATATTTATATATGTGTATATAGGAATTGGTCGTTTATAGGTAGAGTTGTGGAAGGGATTGCGCATATGTACAGTCGAGTACGTAATTGTCAAATTATGAAAAAAGTATATTTGGGTAACATAAAGTACTAAAATAAAAACAAACTATAACAGTCAATTAAAAAACTTGACCGACGGACGACGTTTGCGCATTAACGGTCAGCGTTAGAGTTATTTGTCACCAACTATATTAGATAATGAAAAAAACAGAAAGTAATAGAAGCGTACTGTCTTATTTTGACATTGCATGTAATGATCATCGAAGCGTCAATAGCCTAATGGTTTAGGTACGGCCTGCGAAACGTAAGGTCGTGGGTTCGAATCCAATATTGCCGTGAACCATGTCCTAGCACAATCTTAAGCTTAGTTGGAATGGTTAACAAGATTGTTAGTAATATTTCTGAAAAAAAAGAAATATTGCTAGCTTTCTTTTTATAAAAAAAAATGATAAAATGTTCACCTTACATTCTTATAGCCAGAATTTCAGACGAAGGGAGGAAGAAGGTTTAGAATTTCAGACGGCATTTAATAATGAGTTTACGGTTTCATTATCATAATCATTTCAGTTGTAGAACATCCACTGTTGGACATAGGCTTCTCCCAACAATTTCCTAATGGTGTTCCAATTCATCTGTGTGTTTTTATTAAAAGTTTATTACCTCATAACTTTCGACTGGGTGAACCGATTTTGATGATTTTTTATTTGAACGCCGGTGCTACCCATTTCTCATTTGGCCAATGCAGACAATGTCATCCATGGGAAAACTTTAAAACCTTAAATTTGCATTAAATATTTCCACGACATACGACGACGGATAAGATACCAAACAACACAGTATTGCAAATGGGGAACAAGAACGAGGAGGTGCTTAATACCGCGAAAAAACTATTCATACTCATCATTCAAGGAAAAATCCAGGGTAAACGACCACCTGGAAGAAGACGTATTTTGTGGTTCAGAAATCTCCGCACATGGTTTAATATGAGCACACGATCCTTGATCCGTGCATCAATAATTAAAATAGCCTTAATGACAGCCGACCTCCGGCAGGAGATGACACTTCAAGAAGAAGAAGATATCCACGACAAATGGAAGAATAGTTCAATATAACGCCAACAGATTTTGATTTTTTTTTTGACCAACTACACAGATTGGCCAGAGAAGCTCGCCTTGACTGCTTCACCGGATTGAGAATGAGAAGTGGCATTTCTCTTAGGTCATATAGCCTGAAACTCTATACAGATTTCGATGATTCATTTTTTATTAGAGAGTATGTACCTCCTACTTTTTTGAAGTCGGTTGAAAATCGACGGCTACGGCGTTATGAACACACTTTAAAAAATGCAGACTAATTTAGAATCTCGTTTTTCTTTTAATTCGTTTGAAAATAAGAAATCATTTTAGCATACTCAACCAGTAATAATTCTGGCTAGAGTTATTTAATCAAGTTTACTTTCCAACATAAAACGAATATTTGCTTAACAAAGAAAAGTATTATTGCAAAGAATCTTCTCACGTACATCAAAGAAATGTACAAGCTTCTTGAAATAGTTTGAAAACGGAGTCTTCGACTCCGAGTATTCATGAATTCGAAATATCTTTCTATATGTTTAGGTATTTTTTTTTCTCCAATAAAGCGGAACCAAAGACTTGTGTCCGTGCTCTTTTCTATTGTACTTCAATTGTTTACTTTGTTTTGTTAATAAGAGTGCTACCTCTACAGTTACTACATTTTTTTTAATACCCAGTTTTGGAAGGTGGTGTTGGAGAATGCTCTGGTTCACGCGTCGAAGACGCACCGTTGCATTGTTATTAGTTTCTCCGCGACCGCTGTGTCCCTGTTTCTCATGGCCATTTTTAGGTTGTAATCTATTATTTTCTTTTTTGATGCGGCCGTTGCCCTTCTCAACGTTCTTCCTGTGGCGTCGTCACAGTCATCTGTGTAATAGACTTAGCTGACTGCTGATTTCTAGGTGCGCAATACATCTAGAAGTACTACGATTTTTATGTACTTTTTACATAGACAAGGTAACTGTTTCACGACAGCTTGTTGTCTCAGAACTAAATACTAATAATATAAATGAATAATTTACTAACGAGCGTGTGTCCTTAGTTGGTACATCAATTGTATGGTTCGCCAATAGTACGCCAATAAAATATATTGGTAGGCTATTTTCAACCGACTTCAAAAAAGGAGGAGGTTCTCAATTCGTCGGTATTTTTTTCTTCAGAACTTTCTAATGAGTGAACTGATTTTGGGCACTTATGAAAAGGGACCCCAAAGGTCGAAGAGGTCAAGGAAGACCAAAGCTCCGTTGCTTAGACGGTGTCAATCGAGACGCCAAAGAAATTGGCATAGGAACCTGGAGGACTGCGGCCATGGATAGACCGAGGTGGAGGAAGTTTCTTGAAGTTGTTGACCAAGCCAAGGTCCATAAAGGGCTGTAGAGCTTAGAGAAGAACCGATTTTGGTGATTCTTTTTATTTGCAAGCTGGTGCTTCAATTTTGTCTTGTCCTGATAAAGGCACCAATGAAAACCAAATAAATCTTAAATTTGCAATAAGTATGTGCGTAGCAACGAATAAGTCAATATCACGTCAACCTTTTTCGATGATTGATTGGATTTTTATTGGTAAGGTTGTACCTTAAGGGTAGTTTGATGAGAGCTTGGTTAGGTTCTGATTATTTTTATTAAGTAAAATTCCCCGATAATTCGGTAATGCATCAGAGATCGTGCGCGTGTAATAGCGTTTGATAAGATTTGAAGTTGGTTTTTGTTTTGACTCGTAATTATACCTGGTTTTTGGAAAGAGTAGTTTGGTAAGATTTCGATTAGGTTCTGATTAAATCTATTTCGCAATATTCCTACGATAATTCGTAAATACAAAGAGGGCGTCGAAGTGCGAAGTCAGTTTTTGTTTTTACTCGTAATAATAATTGTTTTAGCGATTTGGCGGAATTCACGTGTCTCTCTGATATTCACTTTGGTTGGTAATATTTATTTTATTCCTTTGTACAAAATAAGTGAAAATTTCTATGAACCAATTTCACTCTTGTAATATACGAATCATTTATTACTGACTTCGTGAACAGACACTCCCTTTGTTGTCACACTGATATAACACTTCTATCAACAAGATTTATTGCTCTGTCATATTTATATCTTGTATTCATTAATCTTAATAGGTAATGATGGTTCGCAAAACGAAACTGGATAATATTAATAAATTTTTCAACATCCCAATTAAGTTTCAATCGTGAAACACTAAACTCTGAACCAAGTTAGTAATGCTTAAGAAAACGGAAGATGGAAACTCTTTGGTACAAATATAAATAAGTCAATTACTTTTTTTTTAAAGAAAACTAGCAATATTTGTTTTTTTTTTAGAAATATTTCTAACATTCCTGTTAACCATTCCAACAAAGCTTAAGCTTGTGCTAGGAGATGGTTCACGTCAATGGTGGAATGGTGGATTTAAACCTACGACCTTACGATTCCCAGATCGCATCCCCTAAACCATTAGGCTATTGAACTTTAAATTTCATTACATGTGAATTGACGTAATTTGTGTATAAAAAAGCAAAATTTAATGGCGTCTATAGCGTAATGGTTTACGGCATTGACTGTGGAATGGAGGTCCTATAAATTGTTGACGTGAAACAACGCCAGTCTTGTTTTGTAATTATTGAAATATGGTTAACGAAATGTGAAAAATTTGCATGAATTGACTAAAAAAGTAATAATATTGTCAAAGTACATTCCTTATTATCTTAACATTACAGATTGAAACGATACATTATAACTGGAATATTTGATACACAAAATAAAGTTTCTTGTGAACTGGATAGATTACAAATATGATTGCTTTTGTATTGATATTTCATTTCAAATAAATCCACGGCATTGATACAAGTTGTGAATATTATCAATCACACAATGTCAGACGCCACTGCGGAGTTTCCTTGAGAATAAACAGTCTGCCAACAGATGTATTATTGATACAGTGTCATATAATTTTATATCATAATTTAGCAATATACGAAAATATATCATATTGAGAAATTTCTCTGTTAATATATATGTCCCACTGCTGGGCACAGGCCTTCTCTGTAAAGAGAGTATAAGGGCATAGTCCGCCACGCGGCCCTAGTGCGGATTGGCAGACTTCACATGCCTTAGAAAATTTTCTAAGACATGTAGGTTTCCTCACGATGTTTTCCTTCACCGCCGAGCGCGTGGTAAATCAGCACATAAAATTGCAACAACAAATTTATTGGTGCCAGCACCGGGGATCGGACTCGGGTTGCTAGCGTACTACGCAACTTGAGCCAATCGCCCGGACACTGAGCTACCACGGCTCTTACTGAGCTACCACTGTTAATATAAAAGAAGTATAAATATTGCTTTTCATACCAATCACATATAACTACCATGTTCAGGGGTTACTCTTTTATCAATAACAAGTACATTTACGCGTCAGTAGCCTAATGGTTTAGGGTACGGCCTGCGAAACGTAAGGTCGTGGATTCGAATCCACCATTCGACTATTGCCGTGAACCATGTCCTAGCACAAGCTTAAGCTTTGTTGGAATGGTTAACAAGATTGTTAGTAATTTTTCTGAAAAAAAAAGAAATATTCTAGCTTTCTTTTTTTAAAAAAAAAAAAATAAAAATTACGAGTGAAAACAAAACTGACTGAAATCAAAATGAAATTGTACCAACTTTCAAAAATCATTTATTTGCTCTATAAACTTAATTTCAGGTTTATTAAAAAAATAATTAAATGATTTAACTTAACTAAGACTATTATAAAACCAAAGGAAACAAATTAAAAAACTTTCAAATAAAAAAATCCCAGGTGTCTGGACGCAAGGCGCTCGGACGCTAAATTCGTGACAAGGAATCCTAGAACAATGAGCACTTAGAACGGACTACCAATATACATGTATTACAAAATTAAAATCAATATACAATTTATTAAATCAAAATTATTAATTAATTTACATTATTTTGCACGACCGAGTACAGCTCGCCCCTTTATCTTACTTGTTCGGTCATTTCATTTCTCCGCGCTCTCACTAGGCTACTATCGGCGCTACCCCTCTCTCTCATGCCGCGCTCTCGCTCACAAACATTCAGACACGCAGTTTAACGATTGTGAATGATCGGTAACACTCTCGGCTCAAGCGCAGCGGGACATTTAAGTGCAACATGTAACGCTACATTTTTAGTGAATGCCACCCGCTATCATCAATTTTTAAGAAGTCACGTCGTTTGTCACGTCAAAAGAATAACAAAAATCGATCCACCCAGTTGAAAATTATGAGCTAACAATCATAAAAAAACATTCAGACGAATTGAAAACCTCCTCCTTTATTGAAGTCGGTTGGAAATGCCTACGCCTGAGCAGTCATAATAGAATTGACATTGGAATATGTCTCTAAGTGGTTTGCTAACATAGCCATTATTGATTGCACTCAACCGCAATATCATGACTGTAAGAGCATCTGTAACTAACGGATATTGTACATATGTAATACTTGATTATTGATATCTGTCTGTCAGGTCTGTTAGATTAGGTAGATATATACATATTTAATGTCGGATTAGATAGTAAATCTGAGCGGTTAATAAGGATAGATTGATAATTATTAACATTACCGCATGTTGAATAGAAGGTATATCGTTTATAACTAATGGTAAATTAGGGTAAATCTTTTAAATTTAATTGAATCGTTGTTTTATGTTCAATTTTAGAACTAGTACGACAAAGGTGGCGAACGTGACAGGACAGAAATGAAACATAAAAAAATAAATGCTCTTTCAGTTGTACATCTTTAATTAGTTTGCTGTTTTTACACACAGTTCGGACTATTCTATTTCAAAAAGCATTTCAAAATTGAATATAAAAGAACGTCTCAAATAAACATAAAAGAAGGTTGCAATTAAATGACAAAAGAGGTTTCAAATAAATATAAAAGGTAAAATACTTAAGCGCGAACAATGACAAGAGTGCACGGGACGACCGAGTCACGTCTCACATCTATATACTCGTAATACCATCAATTGTTTTGTTATGAAGACGTGTGAATAATTATAATCTCTACAAACACCTCATAGTGTGCACTATTGATTGCCTCAAGATTTTGCCATCTGTTTTATTTTTTAGTAGGAAATGTTATGTTTAATATGGTGACATTTGGTCACATGTTTGCGATTGTTGGTTACTATATTTATAGTGAAGACAACACCATGATAACTTCATTCTCCTTTAGGAGTACAGCAGCAAATGTTTTTAAAATTTATTAATCAACAATATATAATTTTTTATTTATTTTCATGTATATGGTTATATTCGGACATCTCGTACTAGTAGCCTTTTTAATCGACTTCAAAAAAGAAGGGCATTTCAATTCGGATTTATTTTTTTCAATTTTGTTCTTTCGTATCCCCATCAATTATTGATCCAACTTTTTTGTAATATCTTTTTGATGGAAACATTTACCAATTAACAGCCTCTGGTGTAATTTAGATTAAACGCAAGTATGTCAGTAGATCTGTACATGTATAGGTGTGATAGAATCTAATTGGAAATCCGCAGTCTGTGCCGATTCCTTTTTATCATTAAGAAAATTAACTGCTTTTGAGTTATTAGTTTTATCTTTACAATGAGATTTATTATAATATCAACACGTGTCTCAGGTGTGGAATTATTGCTATAATAACTACAGAGCACGATAAGAAAGCATTCAAAACAGGTTTTGTTTTGTGTAAACAGTAGACAAATACATCCACGGATACGATACAGCGGACACCGCATTGTCTACGCCGTAATCTCTACGGTATTCTACGCCGCCTACGATACCCATGTTTTGTTCGTTTCGACACATTCGTTTGCACAAAAACACACACCTGCCTTATATTTTTATATTAATACAAAGTAAATATGCGCTTGAAAATGGTTCAAAGTTCGTTTGCTCGTATAAACGATATATGAGTAGTTGTAGAATAGAAAATC
This sequence comes from Meandrusa payeni, assembly GCA_029286785.1. Classification (NCBI taxonomy): domain Eukaryota; kingdom Metazoa; phylum Arthropoda; class Insecta; order Lepidoptera; family Papilionidae; genus Meandrusa; species Meandrusa payeni. Next base: position 996,433 of record JAGSMX010000007.1, on the reverse strand, counting down.
TCTGTGCACGACATGAAATAAAATGTCAAGGTTTATCCATTAGCTTTTGCATTAGTGTTTTAGAGAATATAAGTTCAGTAGCCGATGGTTTCTTTTACTTCCATAGCGTCCAACAAGCATATGTTTGATTCCCTTAAGAATACATGGAGAATATTACTTTTTTTTTGTTGACGGGGGGAAATCATCAACAAGATACCCCGCCTTCTGGGGGGAAGGCGGAGTTATGTGGGGTTCTTACCCACTAAAACCCTCCGGTAGCCCTTCCTCGGTGCATTGTGAGGGGTCCGGGGGTCTACATTGGAACGCACCGGAGTTCCGGGAGCGGAGGTTTATCCGTCTCCTCTGTGCCCTCGTAGTGTAATGCGACACGGGCCGGCCAATGTCTACTTCTTCCTGGGTCCACTTCAGCGGACGACAAAGGCCCCCAGCCTTGTTGCCCAGTGAACCCGTAAAAGAAGACTAAAGGGGGCCCTTTAGTCTTCTTTTACGACAGGCAGGGGATACCGTAGCCTTATTCTACGAGCCCTAAACTACAGGGCCGATGGAGAATATTATTTGGCGACCGTCAACTAAAATTTGCAGAAACGCCTCGAATGGTGTGTTCATTGACTTGCAAAAGCATAGAAATGTTAAGCTGCATTAGATTATTATTTTTTCCTTTTTTTTTCATCAACTTGTTTTTTCCACTTTCCTAAGCTTTTAAGTCTTTACCATACAGGGATATACCTGGCTTAAAAAAATATACAGGAGAGCTATAAAAGGTGAAAAGCTAGTTAGGAATTACCAACAGTAGTGGGCAACTGCAACGGCTTTATATCTTACACAAATCGGTTACGTGTCAAATCAGATGAAACTGTTACAGTCATTATCGGGCCTATCAGCGCAGGTCCGTCAAAAAATAGAAGTATTTGGTACAAGGTAGTGGTACATCACCTAATCAACTGGCGTATTAAATGAACGCCAAAGCCCGATATATAGAGTGCTACGTATTCTGTAGCGTCTGTTGACAGGGGATCACGTAGCGCTATCCGGTCCAGGCACGCGTAGAGAGTCAAGTTTCAAGTAGTTGCTACGGAAGCAAACAGCTTTCCCGTTGACCTTTTCAACCAAACTAAAGCTTTTACGAAGAGATATTTGTACCAAAGAAATTTATTTAAGTTAAAAAAAAGATAAAACTTTTAAGATAAAAGCTAAAGCTAAAGAAGCATTTTAATTTTATTCATTTTTACCTGAAAAAGTGTTTTTAGTTTAAAGGATAAATATTCTTGTTGATTCAAAGAACCTTGTTATGTTGTTTTTGCCTTGTATTTTATGTTAATATTAAATTTCACTAATGTTTTCAGATTGTATTTGCATATTACGAGTAAGTAAGGTGAAGGAAAAAATGCTAAATTTTTTTTAACATGTATAAATTTTAATTAATTAAATAAAAATCAATTATAAGAACTAATGTTGATTTAATAGTGATTCTAAGGGAAACGATAAAGTAATGTGGCATGTGAAAACTGGAACCGTGATGGTAGCACGTTCTACAGTTACGATAGTGATTCAGGCATGGTTTTGAACCTACAGTATTAAGTTTAGAAAATACTAGATCACCTGCTCGCTGACCTGTGTGTGTTTCCGACTATAAAAGTAAAAAAAGTGGAATGGAAACTTAATTTCTTTAAAAGAACTAATAGAGTTTGACGAGTACGAATTGAATCCATTAGAGTGCGCATCCCGGAGAATGACATCCCCTTTGAAAGGAAGCTAGCGAACAGAGGTAAATATAAAATGTATATATGGGTGTGTGATGGGTGCGGTATTCGTTCAAAATTACCTCACTACTGTAAAAACTTCTTTGACTTAGCAAAGTGCAGGAGAAAAACATAGTTATATAATTTTCAAAACCTTAATTACTAAAGTAAACTCTACCACCCAGTTAAATTTTCCGCGATTAAAAAGAAATACACGCGAAAGCATATAATAAAAATAGATTCAAAGCGGTGGAAAGACTACGTACGTTCTGTTCGTCTCGTCGCTATATACGTAAGGCGTTCACCCGTGAATATCACGGTCACCATGCAATTTGGAATTCTATCGCAATGGTTACGTATGTATGTGTAATAAAAACTAAAAGTGGAAAAACATCCAGCCAGTGGAAGTAAGCCGAATAAAATGAATTACGTTGTCGGTGATTGCAGCAGCTTTCCATTGCACATTGTTAATTGGAAGACGGTGTATTCACTGATACTAGTACCTAGACAGTGACAATGCACGATCGGGAAAGTACTTCGAAGCATACCGACGTGGAGTATATTATTCTTCTGTGTTTCGCCTGATATGCGAGATGTCTATCCTAACTCTTTATTAAACTCCGGTTGGTAATGCACTTGCAATCCAATAAGTACGTGTTTATGTACAGCGGAATCACTTAAGATCAAGTAAGCCGCAAACGCGTTTGCCCTGTTCTCTAATCGAAAGACACCAGAGATTTAACCATTACTAAAAGTTTTATTATTTCAGAAGCTTATTCTTTAAGCATGCATTACAACTTTTACGGATTTTAAATAGACGGTCAACGGCGATTGACCTTTTTAAATATTTTCAATGCATGAAGCAAAAAAAGCGTGCCAGTTTCGTACCAAGTGGAAATCTGTTATCTCTGCCTACCTCTCTGTATGACAAGCGTTACCATTTGTATTTTATTCATTTTAGTTTAAATTATTATCTTTATATGTGCTTATCTCTAAAGGGATTTTTATATACGGTTACTTAAAGAAAATGTGATTTAGAATTGTATAAGAAAATCAATTGATGATTGAGGATCAGTTTGTAAATACGCAAACTGGTTTATAAGCATGCAAAAGAATGTTGCACAAAATAATGCGACATCACAGAACAATCGAATTCTAGTCTACAGTTAAATGCAACCTCCAATCAAAACTCCATGGAAATGTATAATCTCTTGCCTACAGAGCTATGTCGTAGCAATATCGTAGTCAGTCATAGCTACGTAACCGCGTAGAGCGAACGTCCGTATACGGTGCGCGCCGACGCGGATTCAAGGAAAGTTTGCTTATGAAAAATTAAACACATCACTTAATAAAAAAATGACATAGTATTTTAAACATATTTGCGAGGAAGTGTTTGTTGTGAATATTTTCAGTTTTAAAAAAAAGTAAATTCGTTTTTTAGTTTATTGGTGCGATTTTTTTTTATAAAAGGAATGTACCTATTTAATATATTATATCGTTTTCTGTATTAATACAATATTAAAATAATAAATATCTAAACAAAAAACTTATGACGTCAAACTTTTTAATCGGTTTCGGATCAGAGTTTGAGGAACTTTGGCATTTTGTACTATTGTAGTTGTAATAGTATCGGGTCTATTTTCTAATTAGGGTAGGTATCAATACGTGATACGTCTTGTACAATATAATATCATTTAATAACACATTGTGTACTTTTGTACAATAGAAATTGCCTAATTAGTTTTATATAACAATAATATAAACCAACCTAGAGATAACTTCTCTTTTACTGATCTTATTTTATCTAATATTTGATTTACCACCTACCTAATTTGATAATAAATAATAGCCTGTCAATCGAATGTTAATTTGTATTACAGAACTTTTTGAACCAAAAAACCTATTCTATGAAACAAAACCTTCTATGAAACTGCGTCAAATGGTTTTCTTATTTTTATAAAATCCACAGTTCATAGTAGAAAACATAGTCAAATTCAAAAGTTAAACATAGAACCGATAGAGGATTTAATTAAGAATAAAGGACAGTACCAGTTTCGTAAGTCTTAATTAATTTGATGCGAAAAAACATTTTTTTTTCTTTATTTGGGACAATAAACAATAGCACAATTGAAATTATAAAAGACATAATAGAAATAAAATATGTAACTGCACTACCAACAACATTATCCGCAAATTATTATCATTATTATTTTAACGTGCAACACTTTAAAAACAAAAACACTATCAACAAAATTTAACTTAAGGAGAAGAATACGGAAATAAATGAACTAATAAATACTTATTAACTAAATTAACTAAATAAGATAATATTATATATAATATAAATATGGTAATATAATAAAAATGTTTGCAGTCAAAGATATCAAAACGGACCACGACGAACGATTCATACGTTTATAATTATGTAAATAGAAAAACGCGGAAATGTCAATAAATTCAACGAACTGTGTAAATATTACTTTGATAAATGAATGCTCGGAGAATGCTAATATCAATAAAACCATCGTGGAGTCGTTGTCGCGCGATCAGCACGCGGTTATTGTGACGTATTGGGTGCTGATGTTCCTGGGGGCGTTCGGAAACCTTGCCGTGCTGGTGACCTTGACGAGAACCCGCCGTAGAAAATCCAGGGTCGACCTGCTAATGACACATCTGGCGATTGCTGATGTATCAGTCACGTGTGGAGTTATACCCTTGGAGGCAAGTGAAATGAATATTATATAAATTTGATATTAGTTCAATAACCTAATGGTTTAGGGTACTGTCTGCGAAATATAAGATCGTAGGTCCGAATACACCATTCGACTATTGACGTGAACCGTCTCCTATCATAAGCTGAAGCTTTGTTGGTATTGTTAACAAGAATGTTTAAGAATTTTAGAAAAAAAAGTAAATATACTTTCGTATACTTGTTGAATAACATAAATGCTTTTTTTAATTTTTCATAGTAAGTGGTCAATACTGCCAGCCCAAGAATTTGCAGCTTGTCACATGTTTCGCATTCATGTGTAGCTGAAATAGACACGGTGCTCTTTTGCGACCGTAAGCCGTGAAGGTATTTCATTTAATTGGTTTTCGTGGTAACATGTGACGTGCAGTGTGCCAATCAAATACGCCTCGACGATGTGCTCTGTCTTTGAAAATCATATTACTTAAAAGTTGGATCATACATAGAGCTATAGAAAATTAAATAAAGTTAAACATTAAATAAAATTATTTACATAAAGATAAAAAACTATTATATGTATAATTATGTTTTTTTTTTGTTTTCATGAAGATATAATATATTAAGAAACAATAGCACAATTATTTAAAAAATAATTAAATGATTTAACTTAACTAAGACTATTATAAAACCAAAGGAAACAAATTAAAAATATAAATTGAATCTAACTACAATTATACAAACTTACTGATAATACTAACTTAAAAAAAAAATATATTAAATTAAAAAATTCCCTTTAAAAACTAAAAATTATCCATTTCACTATCGATAACTAAAAAAAAAAAATACATTATGTATTATATAAAATCTATATATATATATATACAAAAGAGAATATGTGTGTGTTTGATCCGTATAGGCTCCGAAACGGCTGAACCGATTTCAATAAAACTTTCAGGGATTCTTCAGATTGACCTGACGAGTAATCGTGTAAAGTTTGGTGATGATCACTCCTCTTTTGAACTGTCAAATAAAGCTATTTATTTACTACGAAGATATTCTATTGTTTTACAACCCAAATTTGTATTGACACATGCGTTGTGTCTTTTCAAACGCCTTTTAAAAAAGGAGCAAATTCTCAATTCGTCTGTTTGTTTTTTTTACGAATCTACTTTTACGAAACTATATGAGTCTTAAATCTGCATTAATAACTAATTTCGATGATTCATATTTTATTGGAAGGGATGTACTTCAAGGGTAGTTTAATGAGAGTTTGATTAAGTTCTGATCATTTATATGACGTAAGGGGGTGTCCGCGCGTATTAACGTATGTTTAATTCGATTTAAAGTTAGTTTGTAATTCTACTTGTATTCGTAAATAATTAAAACTTAAGTCTCGTTTCCAACTTGAACTGTTCCTAATGTTAGTCTTCTTTCTGCAGATCGGGTGGAAGTACACGAACGAGTGGATGGTCGGCAACGTGCTGTGCAAGCTGTTGCTGGTGATGCGGGCGTTCGGCCTCTACCTGTCCTCCAACGTCCTAGTCTGCATTTCTCTTGACAGGTAATTTATACCGCATGTGGTCCTAAAATATTAAACTATGGCCGATGCATAGGTGGTTTAAAATGGACGCTTGTTAGTGATACTATTTACCTTTCATCCATAACAAACATTCTAATAAACTTCTCGTAAGTGTCGCCATTTGCAAGACACTCCCTGCCACTAAATACCGTCGCGTCGCCCGGAGGACATATTCTCGACGATCCGGACGACACGATAACCATTGCCCAGGCTAGACCGCAACAAGCACATAAAGTGTCCATTTGCGACCGTCGGAGATTTTGAATAACAATCTTCGGTTAAGAGATAATGATCTTTTGTATTGTTTTTGTGATATTTTTTTCATTGCCTTTGACTACAATTTATTCAACAGAATGATGTTATGACTTCGTTAATGACTTCGTTAACATATGGCTCCACAGTGAATCGTATCGTTTGTTGTCGGCAGGTTTTTTGCCGTTCTGTACCCTTTAAAATTGCGAGTGGCACGCAAACGCAGTCAGCATATGCTGTACTGGGCGTGGGCAATGGCTTTGGCATGCAGCTTACCACAGGTACATTATTTTTTCTTGACGGGGGATAAATTTGTGTGGTTTAAAGGTTATGTGAGGCTCTTATTTATTAACCGTCCTCCCCCTCCCGCGCTCCCGGTGGCCCTCTTAGATGAAGGGCGAGAGGCTCCGGGATCTCCAGTGGAACACACCGGAATCCCACTGTACTGTGCTCTGAAGAACATCCCAGGGGAGGTTACTTCCTCTCCCAGCAGCTTCGCAGTGCTAAGGCAACACGGGTCAGTGGTGTCGCCTTCTTCCTGGGTCCACTGTAGTGGACGACAAAGGCTCCCACCCTTTTTGCCCGTGCATCCGAAACCCTTTTAGTCGCCTTTTACGACAGGTAGGAGATACCACAGCCTTATGCTATAACCCAGGACTACGGGGCTGAAGTATTTAAATCTTGGGATAACAGGGTAGTGATGGTATTTTTTTTCTTTTAGGTAAAGGGGGCAAATGAGTGTACGGATGTTTAGTGATCATTGACGCCCATTACAATCCACATCAGCAGAGGAGCTGTAGGTGCGTTGCCTTTGAGTAAGGAGTAGACTCGTATCGTCTCCAAGTCGTATCTGTATCGGACACCATCCTAACCATCTCCTAGCACAAGCTTAGTTTGTATGGTTAATAAGAATGTTAGTAATATTTGTGAAAAAACAATTGATATCAATCTATTTTTTGTTCCACTTTTCCAGGTTGACAAGTTATCATTAGAATGTTTCAAAATGTCTTGGCAGGGGAAAAAAATGTATCACCCTTTTTTGTATACAATGAATTATTTTATAAAAACTTTTTTATTATAAGATCTTGTGAAAAGTATAATACGAAGTGTATATAAACACAAGCTCTCAAGTCATTTTTGAGTAACTTCAAAAAGGAGAGAGGTTCTCAATTCGACTGTATTTTTTATGTTTGTTACCAGAAATTTCGACTTTGTGACCTTGTTGATTTTGTTTTTTTAATTTGGTGCCTCCCGTGTATATATAATTCTTAAATTAGCATTAAGTATGTGCGCGACAAATGGACGACTAACTGAATATCACTCATATATTTTTTATGAGAAATGATACCCTTGAAGTACTCAAGGGTAACTTAATGAGAGTTTAGTTAGGTTCTGATTAGTTCTATTTTAAAATATTCTTACGATAATTCAAGTGGTATCCACTTTGATGCATAGCACTGCAAATACAATGCATGTAAATTTACCGTGTACATAATCTACCAATACGATTCATTGTTATTAAGAAAGTAACATCTGGACAGAGCTGGGTGTTCCGCGTGATGCAGCATCCCCAGGTGGCAGGCTTCGAACAGTGCGTGTCTTTTGACGCGTTCGAGACCCTGGGCCAGGAGATCGCGTACAACGTGAGCTGCTTATGCGCGATGTACTTCGTGCCGCTGCTCATCATCACCGTCTGCTACGTCTGTATCTTCTGCAGAATACAGCGATGCAGCAACGAGCTCGACGGCAAGTTGTGTGGACTCGTGGGTCTTGTGGATTGAAACAGTCCAAATGCTAATACAATTTTATTTAGACAGCGTAACGTTGTGCATAGAAATTATTTTAACTAATATCGTCACAATGGCGCGTCCTCGCTCGCTTAAAGAAAATTGATTAAAAATCACATTACGAACTAATAAAGGCAAATTATTGGAAGGAATTTACGGCAGTGAAGGAAATAGGGGTTTTGCTGCGCGACCGAACTGATAAAAATGTGGGATTAAAACCATAAGAAAATATATGAAAGTGCTATAGTTGTATACACGGCGGCCGATACCGTGACTGTTAAGCATGTAGTTCAACTCCCTGACCACAAGTAGCGCTTTAGCGAGTACAATCCAGCCGCGTTACAATTAAAAATTATGGTAACATTTTCGTTAATAATCCCTTTAATTCACCCGTGGTGCTTTTCAGAGAGGTCGTATTGGCCGTTTGCATTGTCTGAAAATAGCGGATTATAAAATTAGACAATATTTTTTTTGAATTGTATTGCTTTTTTATAGCCGAAGGAACTTCCTCATACTTGGTGTCCCATGACACCATATCATTTATTGTTTACAATTCAAAATTAATATGATCATTAACGAAATTATTAATTATGTATTATACATATAATAAGGTATAGATGTACTAATGTCATTGGAAGTAATGATTATACGTCACAACCGTTAAATATCCCACTGTCGGAGAATATTATTTTGGTAGGTGCTATGTATATTTTTAAAATAATTCTATTAAATCAGATAATTGCATGCACAAGAGTGAGGTGCCTTCCAGCGTGCGCCTGAGGCGTTCAGACCACCGGCTCCTGGAGCGCGCCAGGCGACGCACTCTGCGCATGACGGTTATCATCGTCACTGTGTTCGCGCTCTGCTGGCTGCCTTATGCCGTCATGGCCATGTGGTAAAATTCACAAATTCACTTCACGTAAAATTCACCTACTGTCGAGTGCGATGAAGTGGAGATCAATGAAATCGCGTTATATAGTAAAAGGGGTAAACGACCTTACGGATAACTTGATCTTAAATGATCACCGTGGCCCATAAATATGATCTTTGAGATAGGAGTGGGCTCGTTTATTGAAGGCCCCCAAACCGTAAAGGTTTTTAATCACCGCTGGTGATAGTTCTTTCCACAGGTTGACAGCGCGTGGAAGAAAGTTACGCGAAGTCCGCCAATGCAAGCCGGACGATGCAAGTATAATACTCACTTTATAGAAATGGCCTGTGCCCAACAGTGGACTTTTGACTTCACAACAGATTACTATCTAACCGGTTTCCTTGAGTTATAAGTTGAGTTATAAGTTATAAGTTGAGATAATAAGTCATAGAATAGATGCAGACGCAGACGTAACGTATACGTTTACGCATATGTTCCTGTAGACGTACCCGTAGACATTAAGTACAAAAGAATCGTAGTCGAAGACGTAAACATACTGAATTCTATACAATAAAATAAAATAATCTTTCTATATAATATATAAGAATAATAATCAAATAGGTAATTTAGATTATTGTGTTTTTTCTTTACTTACTTAAAACTAAAAACTATTGTTATCTAATACTATACTACCTAGCTACTATCAAACAATAATTGTCTTTTATTCATATAGTTATCGCTGGAGAGAATTCAATTATTTCATTATTTGAAAATATTATTTTAACAATGGAATTAGCTTAGAAGGTGACCCTTGAGAAACATTTTCGAATTTCTAAATATAAAGTGTGTTTATAATTGAGAAAAGCAATTGCTATTATAATTAGTTGAGAAGAAAATTCATTTCGTTGGTATAGACATTTTAAATTTTTCTGACACACTGACTGACTTCAAATATGACGCCGTCCAATTTTGAATTTTTGTAAGAAATAATTCTATTTCGTTCGTAATATTCCTACGATTATTCGTAAATACAAAGAGGTCGTCCGCGCGTAATAACGTTTAATGTTTGATTTGATTTGAAGCTGGTTTAGGGGATTGATGATATCTTAAGCCAGAAGGTTTTCAAAAATTAATACTCTTTTCATCGTCATAATTTCAGCCGTAAAACATCCACTGCTAGACACAGGCCTCCCCAACGTTTTTCAAAAGGACCGGTTGTAAACGGCTTGCATCAAGCGGCGTCCTTCTTTCAAACAGTCTTGTAATATAAAATAAGTTACACAAAATAAATGTAAAATGTGACAAGGAGTACCCAATATTTCTTACACTAATAGCAAGTGGCAAGTTTAAGCCAGTGAAAGCATAATATATATAAATATATACAATTACAATAATTTGACTAGGATATTTAATGAGGTCCTCAGACCACCTCCTGTGGACGTCCTGAATCGAGAACTTTTCGGCCATCTGTTCTACTCTTTTAATTGTTAGTAATCGAAAATTTGAAATTCGAAGGTACATGATTGATAGAAAATCAGCCTCGCGTGTTTCGCCGCAACTCCAAGACTTGCTGTTCGCGATGGCGGTTTCCAACTCTTGCATGAACCCGTTAGTGTACGGCTCCTACGCTCTGCGCTCCAACGAAATCACCCAGAAGCTCTTGAAGAAAAGCTGCTGCTGGTCTTCTGCGTCTGTAACCACTACAGGTGATATACCATTATGGAGACAATGGTTATTATATAATTTTTATTAATAAATTAATGATTTTTTTATTATTATAATTATTATTCATTTATTCAAAGTAACTAAGACTCATCATTACTTCACTACTACCAAATAACAACCTTAGACTAAATTATAAGATAAAAATATAAAATTTTACATTAGAATGATGAAAGACGAAGTAATACATATATATATAACATATACGTATATATATATATATATATGTATACGTACGTATACGGTATATATATATATATATATAACGTTTGAAATCTGAAATTGGATATTCTGGGGAATTAGATTATGGAATTTCTGAGAATTTTATTTCTCAGTAAAGGAGGCTTTATATTAAAAATTAATTACAAGCTTATTACTCTCAGGTAACACTGGATTGACTTCGCACAAGAATAAAATTCGTAATATCAAAGACTCGGCTGCTGTAATGAATCAGGTAAGAATATAATGTTATTTGGTAGCCACACATATACTTCATTGCGTCGAAACTGTTACGTGCTGTTACCACGAAAACGGTAACGACACACAAGTACGAGTAAAAACTAAAATGGCCTTCAGATCAAATCGGTGACGAGTTAAACTTAAAAACACTGCAGTCACTCTCTTTTAGTTTTCATCCGACTTCAAAAAGGATGAGGTTCTCAATTCGTCTATATGTTTCTTTTTATTTCATAACTTACCACTGGATGAACCGATGTTGATAATTGTATTTTTTATTTCATTGTTGCTATAATTTGATGCAATTATGACAATGGAATCCATGAGAAAACCACATAAGAACCATTAAATTTGCATAAAACATGTTCCCGACAAATAGACGAATAACTCACCATCACGCCAACCAATTTCAATTCTTCATTTATTATAAGAAAGGATGCACTGTATGGGTAGTTTCATGAGAGGCCCACGATGATTCGGAAATACAAAAAGAGCGTAATAACGTTTAACGTTTGATTATTTACTCGTAAATATACTTGTTTAAGTTGGTTAAAACGGTCTATCAAATTTTTGCTTACGTATTATTACGTAAGTCTCGTTTATGGACTGAGTTAAACTCCATAGATTGGCAACCATCGTACGCGGATGGGCGTACGGTTCGCGGAGACTTCGCTGATGGAGCTGCAAGACGTGGCGGACACGAGAGCACGTCGCGCGCCCGCCTGACACCCGCCGCAGAGGCTCATGTGTGCCCCCCACGAGCGCCAGCGGGCACTGCACGAGTGCCACAGAGCCAGAGCCCCTGAAGTGTAAACCCCTCATCGCCACAATTACATTCCTACGTCTGCACTGTCGTCGCGACTATCTAAATCGAAAAAATTAGAAATAAAAAAATGTGTAATGAATTTTTATACCGGTTCCCACGCTATATTTCAGTGACCAAGACGGCCACGAATTGGTCAGTAGCTTTTATCAAGATATTCAAATAGCTAGTTGATTTTATTATTTCACTCCGGAGCTAGTTGGTTGACTTCAATATTTCACTTGTTGCTAGGAGAATAAGTGGCTGAAGAAACTCCACCACCCTTGAAGTCTTTGCGCATACGGTATAGAAAAAGTCTAATAATTATTTGATAAATTAATTAATTAAGGTCTCGCATCCATTTAGTCCTAGCGAGGTACACAGAGACGGCATGTGCTGTTTCACCAACTTTATAAGGTCCAGTATGCGACGAGTGATAAGCCGGTCGCCGTGTACTGGGCACAAATTCTGCAACCATCAGATCGTAAATTTCCTTAACCTTCCCAAATAAGCTTAAGCTTGTGCTGGGCGATGGTTCAGGTAATAGTCGAGTGACGTGATTAAACCTTTGTTTTTTTGGTAACGGGGACGAAATCTTCAAAAAGATACCCCGCATTCTGGGGGGAAAGCGGCGGTTATGTGGGGTTTATACCCACTAAAACCTAAGAGGAACGCACCGGGCTCCGGTGCGTTATTTACTCCGGGGGGTTACTCCCCTGTGCCCCCGCAGTGCGAGGCGACACGGGCTAGCCGATGTCGGACGACAAAGGCCCCCACTCTTGTTGCCCAGTGAACCCGAGGCGCCTTTTAGTCGCCTTCTACGTGTCTAGTCTCGTGTTTAAACCTACGACTATTTAGTCGGTATTTGTATCCGGTAAATGCTCCTCGGGTGCAAATATTTCATCTCATCCCGCCCGAGGGTTTTGTGAGGATAATGTTCTCGATGTGTATTTAATTAATGTTCATAATAAGAATGTAAATATTGTAAATGGCTCATGAGGTGACCGCGATGTGTGATGTGGATTCGACGATCATGGCCCTTCTAGTCGTTTCTGCAAACGGTTTTTTGGCGAAAAGTCTCTATCAACATCTTAAGAGATTTTCAAGGATCAGATACAAAAGGCAGTACTCCTGGACACGGCACGCATCGTCAGGAGGTTTCTCTCTGTTTCGCCCTAACGACCGGTTGCTTGGGCCCTGCTTCGTTGCCGGTGGTACACACTAGGTTATGTTTTTATCTTAAGTATGACATTTTTGTGTATTTTACTGTTTTATGAATATTGTACAAACTTAACGTAAAGTTTAATTTTATATAAAAAATAAAATTAATGTAATAAATAAATTGTTTTTCATTAAAGAAAAGAAACAAAATGATAACAATATTTTTTTCCCTTACGCAGTCCGTACCCTAATTCATTAGGCTATTGACACTTTTAAAATTTAACAATACCTTGGGGATTATATTTGTAAAATCGTGTTTTTCAGAAAAGAATAAGTATCTTTTCTGAAAAACTAACTAAATTAACTAAGACGAACTTGAAAGGCAGTAAATATTTATAATTTTCGTCGTAATAACAATTTGTACAAATTATAATGATATGGGAATGCAATGACAGCCTAGTGGCTTAGCCGTTCAACGATGTATATCATTTCTGAATATTTTTTATAATACAAACTTACAAATAATACAAACTAAAAAAATAAATATTTACAATATAATAGATATTTTACAAAATATTTACAAAAAATATAACTGTTCCAAACCGTTGTATGGCAATACTTAGTCTCTGTGCAAGGTATAAGCCAGCCCTCTGGTCACCAGATGTGTTGACCAACTTCTTAGCTATCGCATTGCGGAATAATTAGCATTAGTGCCAACTTTTGAAATTACTTGTCACTATGGTTACGGTACATTTTTTTGCATTACTGTGTGTCAGTGAGGTAGCTAATATTTTTCTTTCACAAATTCTAAGAATAGTCATAAGAAATATATATTTTTGTATGTATTTTAACTGTATTTATGGTCGATAGCGCAGTTATCTGCGCTTTCATAAAACCAATATCCGTCGCTAAAACTAGGCTATTTGCGTTATAGTACTTAAAAATATTGTACAAGGTCTCATTTTTTACTGTTAACGTCTTATATATTGATGAATACTGGATGTCATTCGCGCATGTCCCGTTACGCTCGAGCCGAGAGTTCTTGATAATTGCCGATAGTGCATACAAGGCATTTGCACTATCGTTCAAAGTGCGTAATCGAGAGCGCGGTATAAGAGAGATAGAGAACTCAAATTTATGCTCAGGATACCTAGGATAAGTCCGAGCACGTTGCACCCAGACACCTGGGATTTTTTTTAGTTAAACAATTTTTTTTATTTAAGACAAAAAAATGTATGTGTATATAAAGGACATTGAATTACGAGACAGCGTGTAACACATACCAGATGTACATGTTTTGTTATACATAAAATATAATAGAAATGCAAAGGTGAACTTTTAAGTGAATTAAGACGAGCTGCTAAACTTTTACGCTGTTTTGTATACGAATGTTACGAAGTTAACAATACAGTCTCAGTTGAATGCGACACGTGTAAGAGTTTAGTATTCCTTTTGTTATATTTTGGAAATTACAAGATGTTATTAACTACACAATATAATGTTATGTAATTTGTGTAGTGTATAACGCCTTTATTTGAAAAGCTCTCTGTTTCCACCGACTTGTGACGTCAGAAAAGAAGAAGGGTCTCAATTCGTCTGTATGGGTTTTGTTTGTTACCTCATAACTTTCGACTGGGCGAACCGATTTGGATGATTCTTTTTTTTAATTTGAAAGCTGGTACTTCCTATACACTTATTTCAATTTGGTCCAATTTTATTTATTTTACAAAATCAACAGCTAATAAATTATAATAAATATTACGGTGACGTATTCAGGATCTATGCCTTTATAGATTGACTTTATATAAAACATTATTTTTTTCAGTATTAACTATATTTATTGTTTTCTAATGCGAAGTACAGGATGCACTTATAAAAAAATAATTAAACAAATTAATAGGAAATAAAAATTCCATTACCTGCGTTACTGTGTGTGAGTGTTTGTGTGTATATCCATGCGTGTCCTGTATCACAAATCTTTAATTAACCCGAGTAATGTCGTCAGTCAAAGTCTGTATGATTAAATTTTTGAATTTAAATTATGTTAGGCAAAAAGAATGAAAACCAGATAAGTCCTATATTTGCATCAAGTAAGTGCGCCACAAATGAACGAATAACTCAAAATCACGACAACAGATTTCGATCATTTATTTTTTACTGGATTGGATATAGTTCAAGTGTAGTTCGATTAAAGTTTGGTTAGATTCTGATTAATTTAATTTCGTAATTTTGCGACGATAACGGTGTAAGGTAATAGCGTTTAACATTTGACTCGATTTGAAGTTGGTTTTTGTTTTTTCTCGTAAATATACTTGTTACGGAGCTTACTAGACTCATAAGCGATAGGTGTTCACCGGGCATATATGTTATGTGAACGTAAACAAACGTACATCTCCACTGTATACGTAGTTTTGAACTACTACGCAACTAAAAGAGATGCTAGGAGATGGATCACGTCAACAGGCAAATGGTGAATTCGAACCGGCGAACTTACGTTCTGTTATAACCCTTAATACTATGGGCATAAAGTACATTCAGCACTCCTTGAAACCGACGCAGGTTTATTCCACTGCAAGTCAGCACTTTTGCTTACTTGAACAGTTTTTAAATCAATTTCAACGCAGTCTAATTGAGAACCTCGCGGAGCTCAGTTCTCCACCAAGTTGTGCGCCACAAAGTATTTTTTTTAAAAAAGACACCCAGCGAAGTCCGCCTAACAGTTCGACGTTACGACCGTACGACAGTTCGTAACCTGATAATAAGGCTATTGAAACTTGACGTATTTGATCAAAATATGTGAAACAATGTGTTTAATAAGGCCTTCATTAAATGTTCTATCGACGTGCACTAAACCAACAAAGTAGGATATCAATCTTTTGTGCCTGATTGCGAGCGAATACGTGATACGTTCAACCCGTTGCAGATTAAACACTGTTTTGATTCAAACAATTTGTATAAATATATCATTAATGATTGTATTTCGGTACTTTTTTTATCTTTTTTGGGGACTTTTGCCTATTTCAGCCCATGTCAGCCCATCTTCACCTACCCTTATTAAACAAAGATGAATAGGATCAAATGAAACGTGAATGAAAGATATTAATGGCCGTAGCCAACAGATTCTTCGCCCCCGCTATGGTCGGGACGGACAGTAACGTGAATAATTTTTTTTTATGACCGACTACACAGATTGGCCAGACAAGCTGCTGGCCTTGATTTCTTCACCGGATTGAGAGGTGGCATAGCTCTTAGGTCGTTTAGCCTGAACCTCTATCGCTAGTAAATCGACACAAGGGTCCCCCGGGTGAGGGGTAACCTCG
Source organism: Meandrusa payeni (assembly GCA_029286785.1). Classification (NCBI taxonomy): domain Eukaryota; kingdom Metazoa; phylum Arthropoda; class Insecta; order Lepidoptera; family Papilionidae; genus Meandrusa; species Meandrusa payeni. The sequence continues at coordinate 980,055 of JAGSMX010000007.1, read as the reverse complement.
GCTTGGACGTTTACTACGAGTATGTTACGCGTAAGCATTCCGATTCGAGGGCGCGTTTCATTATATTATAGTAACATGATGGAGTGTAAATAATGCCAATAAAACGTTTTAAAAACCTAATTTTTTTAAATCAGGGTCGATTTTTTTTCCCGTCCCATGATCAAAGGTGTCTAGTACTATCGTCTGTCTTAGTTTTCGGAAGTGGTCTCCTGATATCCTGTATAGATGTTGCGCAGGCTTAGAAATTCGAACATAACTCAATAAAATTCGACGAACACAGTGATGCAAAATTGTTTTGAATATTTTAAAGTTGATTTTATACAACAAAGTTGACGTTTATACGGAGTGAACGGCGAACACATTTTCGGAGAAAATAATTTTCAAAATGAAAAGAGCGGTTGGAATAATAAAATAGCAAAGACACGAGGCATGTTAAGTTAAAAGTTATAGTTACAGCCATATATGAATATATGTGCTAATGCTGGGGACAAGCCTTCTCTGTAAAGAGAATATAAGGGCAGAGTCCACCACGCACACCTAATGCGGATTCGAAGACGTCACATCTTAGAAAATGTTCTTCTTAGATTCTGAGAATGTTTTCCTTCAACGCCTAGCGCGTTGTTAATTAACACGTAAAATTGCAACAAACATTTCAGTTGGTGCCGGCACCGGGGATCGAATCGATCGTTGCTAGCGTACTTCTCAACTTGGCTTTTAAACACTGAGCTACCACGACATGCTTAGTATTCGTAAGAAAATTATTAATTATTGATACAGATCTGTTCAAAGTTAGCGGAAAGCTTTATACCGTATAAATTATATAATATAGATTATATACCGTATTATGCCCGCAGGCGAGGTAATTATGAGAAATACGAGAAAGTGGAACGTGCCCGAATAAATTTACAATTCGATGTTATTAGTCGTAAAGTTTTGTAATTTAAATATCATTACATTACATTATACCGAACCATTTACATATATATATATATATGCAATGTTTGATTTTATGTATTTGTGGTCGGCAGTTAGAATCTTAATCAACTTGTAGCACTGAGTTTTCTTTAACAACCGACTTTGAAAAGGAGTAGATTTTTACTACTTTTGTATTTTTTATATTTATATAGCTTTCGACTGGGTGTGCCGATTTCGATGATTCTTTTCGATTTAATTTTTATCCAATTCTCACAATGGGATCCATGAGAAAACCCTATAAGTCATAAATTTGCATCAAGTAAGTGCGACATAAATGGACGAATAACTCAATAACATATGTTAATAATATAATATAATAACCAGACGGAGAAACTTGTTAAAATGAAAAAAAAATATAATATATATTGAAATACTTCAAGGCTAGTTTAAGTTGAGAGTTTGGTTCGGTTCTGATTAATTCTACTTTGTAATATTCCTACGATAATTCGGAAATATATAGAGATCTTCCGCGCGTAATAACCTTCACGTTTGTTTAGATTTGACGTCGGCTTTATTTAATCGTAAATATACTTATGTTAGCTAGCAACACATGGCACCTAGCGATTGTTATAACTATAACTGATTCTAATGATATCTTAGAGATTTACCTGAACTTTACTGTACCTTTAATTGATAATTAGTACTTTAGTTGATCATCATAGTAACTTGGCATTGTAAACAATAATTTTACTTTATTATTTTCAAATGGGACTTCTAATTACTTTTGTATAAAGATTGTAAGCACGTATACTTTTGACGGTATTCATCAAAACAAGTCTTTATAATAAAACGAATAAGTGTATAAGTTATTGGACTATTTCATTCCACAAGAAAAACACAATACAAACCCTCAAAATTGACAAAGAAAAAAATCTTAATTCCTACACCAATTTGAGATTTTGCGAACATAAATAAATCGTACAAATTAACGTTTAAATATACCTCAACAGAGTCGTCTAAGAAATGAAATTACCGTTCTGAGGATTTGCTTGTTTTGTATAATTTGTACAAAGTAAATAAGACCTCAAACATAGGAACATCACTTCCGTTTCATTTTAAGCCTTTGAAGTTTTAGCTTGAGAAAATAGATCTATTTACGAGTTTAAATTTCGAACGTAAAAAGAAATCGCACGATTTAATCATTCCTCTCATTCACTGGACGACCCTTTAGAATTACAAAAAGATCGACTTGGCAATACGTAGTAATGTTAACCAAAACCCTTGTCATGGTCAAACGAAAATCGTCCGCTATATGCTAATAAAAGGGTTTAGCCAAGTTTCGGTATGTAATATTACATTCCGATGAACGTATTCTTCATGAAAATAGAAGACTGGAATGACAAATTGTTGTTGAGCTAGGAGATGGTTCACGTCAATATTAAATTCCAAACCATGAACTATTATCAGCTTATCACAAGTGTTTTGTTCGTAATAAGGAGCCGACATACTCGTATATATAGATATAGATTAGCCGTGGTAGCTCAGTGAACCCGAGTTCGATGCCCGGCACCAATAAATTTTATGTGCTGACTTACCACGCGCTCGGCGGTGAAGGAAAACATCGTGAGGAAACCTACATGTCTAAGAAAATTTTACTAAGGTGTGTGAAGTCTGCCAATACGCACTAGGGCCGCGTGGTGGACTATACTCTTATACTCTCTTTACAGAGAAGGCCAGCGCCCAAAAGTAGCTCATATATATTATATATAAACACTGTAACTTTAACTTTATATATATATAGACGGAGTTAAAGAAGTTTTACTTCAGTCGTGTAGTCTGAAGCACTCTGGTTTTTTTATCTTTCGTTTTCTTTTAGCCGATCACGACTTAGTCGGTAGCTTTTTTATTGGCAAAACACTATTGGGCCAATCTGAGTTAAATTAACTTATATGACACTTCGGGAAGTGTAATGTTAAAAACAGACAATTTTATTTATATGTACAGTGTATATGTACATTCATATACAAATATGTATGTATTAGGCGGATATTTTAATAATACAAACAGACATTCCAATTCTATTTATTTCTATAGATGAATAATGAGATCGATACAGTGCTACTTCATTAGTAAAGTTACAGATAAAAGCTTGCATTGGATACCGGTACTTAATCGAAGCCAACAAGACTATCAAAGAAAGTTTATCATTTTCAACAGCAAAGTAATTAAAACGGACCAACATTTGTTAAGCGGAACAATGTTAAAACTGTACAGGTTGAGTAAATATTGAGGAAAGCTGAAAGCTTTCGTAACGAGTTTCGTAGTGAGAAAACAGAAATAACTTGTTCGATAAATAATTTAAATCGAGTACGATGCAATTATCCTTTGTATGGTTAGTGAAAATTTTCTCTTCAACCGACTTCAAAAGGACGAGGCTCTCCATTTATTTAATCTGTATTTTTTTTTAAGTTTGTTACTATTTTAATGATTCTTCTAATGATTTTTTATTTGAAAGCGAGTGCACGAGTACTTCCCGTGTGGTCCCATTTAAATTTGGTCCAATCTGAAATCCAATCTGACAATAGGGGTCCATCAGAAAACCACAAATGGACGAATAACTCAAAATTCGAATCGATTTCGATGATTATTTTTTTTTTTGGGTAAGAATGCACTTCAAGAGTAGTTTGATGAGAGTTTGGTTTAAGCATACACGTAAACGAACGACTTCTGAAGATTCCTGTGCCCAACAGTGGGACATATGTAAGCTTACTTTACTCACTTTAATGGACTTCACTTATATCAATCTAAAGACAATGAAGTTATAAAAGTAGGACATATAAAAACTCGCTTATAAATAGTAAAAAAAAAAAAAAAAATATCTCTTATTAATTCCTTATTATAATGTACCTTATTATAATAAACATAAAACTAAATTAACTATACATACTCAATCATACTTTTTTTGAGTAGTTGAATAGGCTCGCTCTTGAAGGTCCCCAAATTGTACAGGTTGACAGTGCGTGGAAGTAAATTACGCGAAAAATGTAAGGTCGTGGAACGTCAGCTATTACATTAAAAAAAAGAAGTTACATTTATTAAAAATACTTAACTTCTGCCAAAAGACATGTTTTAATAAAATATTTTCGCGTCCATAGCGCGTCAACATTTAATATTACAAATGCAGGAGCAAACGTAGTTTGTTTAAAATTATTTATTATTCATGAAACCATAAACTCATTTGTCCGCGGCGCGCATATATAATGATGACTGCACATTAATAATGCTACACAGATTATTGCTTTTGTGTAAAAATCTAATCAATATTCTGCCATGAGCTAATTTAGAGGTAATAATATTATACTTCACACGTGCTCGGCATTCCAGGTAAACATCGTGAGGAAATCTGTATTTCTTATAATATTTATCATCATCATCATCAGCCTATGTCTATCCACTGCTGGAAATTAGCCTTCCCCAATGCCAATGGCTATCCTTAGAAGGTCGTCAGTCTATCTGGAGGGAATGCGCCCTACGCTTCTCCGGTCTATGCGCGTCACCGTCGCTGCCACTTCAAGTTGCTGACTTGAAGAGCTATGTCGACTACCTTTGTTCTCTGTCGAATTTCTTCGTTTCGGATTCTATCCCTTAGAAAAATGCCAAGCATAGCTCTGTCCATCGCTCGTTGTGCGACTTTTAACTTGTGGACCAGCACAACGGTCAAAGTCCAAGTCTCTGCATCATAGTACGTCAGCTGGGAGGACGCACTGGTTGTAGACTAATATAAAGAAAATTTCTACGTACTAATTTACGGATTACAGTGGAGTATTCTCTCATTGCTCTGTTTTAGAGAGAGTACTTGTTTCATTGATGATGGTGATGATTTCAAGTCGGTTTTTGTTTTTACTTGTGAATTTATTGTTTGAGAGAGCCTTAGTTCACCTAAAGTTTCACAAATGAAATTGTTCTTTCTCAGATCTCAATCTCCTCCGGTTTTAAAGTCGGTTAAAAATAAAAATTATTGATTAACACGAACATATTTTTGGGCGCACACGCGCTGTGCTTGCTTCAATCAACTTCAACGATTTCTTCTAATTTTTCCTTTTCAACCGACTTCAAAAGGAGGAAGTTCTCTTTTCGTCTGTATTTTTTTGTTTGTTACCGCATAACTTTGGACTGGGTGAACCGAATTCGATGATTTTGTTTTTATTTGAAAGCTAATCTAAGCTAAGTGTAGTTAGTCCATTCGGTCCAATTCTGACAATGAGGTCCATGAGAAAACTATATAAGTCTTAAATTTGCATCAAGTATGTGCGCCATAAATGGACGAATAACTCAATATCACGCCAACGGATCTCGATGATTTCTGTTTTTATTGGAAAGGATGTACTTTAAGAGTAGTTTTATGAAAGTTCGATTACGTTCTGATAATGTTTGATTTTGTAATATTCCTGCTATAATTTAGTATTACAGAAAGGGCGTCCGCGTGTAATAGCGTTTAGCGTTTGATTCGATTTTAATTCGATTCGGTTTTTGTTTTCACTCGAATTACATATGCCTACCATATGAATATTCCCGACGATGCATTTCCGCTCCATTACCTTGGACTCAGGTTAATACTGATGCAGGAGCGTTAGCCTCGTGCCACCGGTATTCAATATCGACATTCTCGGGTCACATTTCGATCCAATAGGTTTAGTTATAAGTAATATTAAATTGTAATTTCTTTTTAAATATATCTTTATAAATCATTTTGGTTTTTATCGATCCTCCGGCTGCAACGTACACAATTCTCGCAAATGTACCTGTATTTATTGTTTGGGTAAATTTATTAGCAAAAAAAAAACATCTTTTGAGAACAATTACCATCTTTCATCGTTTCTTTATTTCGTCATATACAAGATGTTGTGCTAAGTGATATTTGTTGCGTCCATTCGCGACCGTCGATGGTTGCGAATAATCTTATCGCAATACCGCTACTTTATGGGCCGGCCTCACCCTTTAGATATTAAGAGTGTTGCTGGAGTTTCTTCGGCCACTCTTCTCCCAGCACCAACGTTTCTCGAAGTGGCACTCAAAGTTGGTTTAACTTTTTTGAATGTCCTTTAGATAATGATGATGATGATATTAATCTATCCCTAATGGCTTTAGGCCATTTAGATATACATGAACTAGCAACCTACTGAGGAAAAACAATTATTTTATATCTTGGCTGTCAGAAATGACATTGATATCTTTTTTCTGTCACATTTAGTTCTGTCACTCTGGGCTACAATTTGTGGTTTGCTTGTAGACAACGTCAACAATTTATTAGAAATCGATTGGGGTCTTATTTCCCAAATTTGAAATCGCTGCTTCAATAATTAGTTTAGAAATAAATGCTCTTGTTTAAGTATCATCATTAATAAAATGACGAGTGTATCATCATACAACAATGATAAAGTTGTTACCGGTGAGGTGGAATATCCAGCAAGCGACCCTGCTTCTGGGGCGTTCTTCCAACCTGATTACAAGAAGTATGTCACTTTAAATTCGATTTATTTTCTCATGAAACATTAAGACTTACAACTAAACACTAAGCTATATACTAGCCATTCTATTTTAGCATCTGCTCGAGCTTACAGTTTAATAACCACCACAGGAACAAAACTGAATGGAGTTGAACATCATACAGATGGTGAAAGTGTGCTTAGTGCTCAGATGATTGACCACAGTAGCTAATATTTAAATAATTATTGTTTTCTTGAAATCTCATAGAAAATGGTATCCAAACAAATTTTTCTTCTCTGATTAATTTATTATGAAAGAAAAAGTAAAAAGTTCTTAGTCCATCTCCAACACAATGTATTTTAAAGTCCCCAATAATTGTGTAACTGCAAATATTTCATTATATTTGTTTTTACCATTATTTAGTTAAATGACTAAAAAAGAAACAGACTGGCATATGTGATAACTGAATAGAAGTGTTGAAAATTGATATAATTAATGCAGCAGTAGTAAGCATTCCCATTGAATATGTGGTTAAAATGTTTTTCATCACTCACTGAATTTTACCAATATCATCATCAGCCTGCAAGAGTCCATTGCTGAACATAGGCTTCTCCAAAACTATGTCATTGAGCATGATCCTAGGTCAGTCTCATCAAGCTTCTGCTAGCCGTCCTGTAAAAATAGTTGCTCTATCTAGGCTTAGGCTGTCCCACGCTGCATTGCCTCTCTGCAGTCTTCACTGATGAATCCTTTTATTATAATAATTTTAATTCAACTTAGATCTTTGTTGATTCACCTTGTTATGTTAATATGATTCCAGGGACCATAGTGTTGAATGTTTTGTATATATTTTTAACATAATGTGTTTATTTCATATTTTCCAGAAATGAAGACCTTAAGTTAATGCTAGATGGGTCAAAAGATTCTCTGAAGCTTGAGGCTATGAAAAGGATAATTGGGATGATTGCTAAAGGAAGAGATGCATCTGATTTGTAAGTTGTAATTTAATAAAAGAATATAAAATTAATGTATATCTCTTTTATATCTTATATAAGTTGATTATACTTATATAAAAACAGTTTTCATCATTATGTCATGATAACCACATTGAAATTGGAAAGAAACAGTGACACAGGTAAATGATTCCAGGTCTCCAACATGACTGACACACATAAATATTTAAAGATGAATCTGAACAAATTGAAAATGAACAAACACTCAGGCAAAGCTCAAATATACATTTATCAGGTTTAGAATAATGTATTGGGTAATTTTTATCTGTGTCTGCTCAAACAGATAAAACTTAGTTAATGTTACAGTCTATATAATTATATCCCACTGTTGGACACAGGTCTTTTCTGTAAAAAGAGCAATAGGGCATAGTCCACCTTGTGGCCCTGGAGGGAATTGGCAGACTTGACATGTCTTAGAAAATTTTCCAACATCTATAAGTTTCCTCACAATGTTGCTTCACCAACAAGTCATTTTATTAATGCCGGTCACCAGTGGTGATCAAACTCAGGTTGCTAGTGTACTACACAACCTCCAGGACAATGAGTAACCATGGCTCATCAGATAGACAAACCAGTTTTAAAAGAAGTACAATTTGCAGGACATTTGTTTAAAAGGTATTTCTATCAGTATTTAACAGTGGTAGAGGTCACTGCAATATCTTTAAGTTTTGCAGAACAAAATACCAATGTAAACTGGTCGTATTTTACACCTCGGTGTGATTCTGTTTCCATTAGCAAGATGCTGGTGACTTATTTTTTATAATAAGTAAGGAATGCCTAGAAACCTTATAGTAGGTGTTTGTGGGCGATGGAATCACTTATGATAAGGTAAATTGTTTGCTCATTTGTCAACAAAAAATACTTTTAGGTTTCCGGCTGTTGTGAAAAATGTGGTTTCAAAAAATATTGAAGTCAAAAAGCTGGTCTATGTTTACTTGGTGCGATATGCAGAAGAGCAGCAAGATCTCGCTCTGTTATCCATAAGCACATTCCAAAGAGCTTTAAAGGTAACTTTTAAAACTTAACTAACATGTAATTGCATGAAATCTATGCAAAATGCCAATTCTAATTTAATGACTGCAGTGGTGATGGGTTGTGATATTACAAGAGGTTTTGTATCCCACAAAAGAGCTAGCTGCTTAGGCTCCGCAAAAATAACTTCAATAGACAGATGATTTTGGGCGTAGTTGGTCAAACAAAAGGATGAAGATTTAAAATTAACAATATATATTATTTTAAAAGCTGCTTGATATTATTCAACACAAGTGTGATGTAATATATTTTGTAAATAAAATTACCTATAATAATATTATAATTACAGAGTGTTACAAAGCTAATTTCAAATTTGCATTTTACTCATGTATCATTTATTATTATCAAGTAGACATAATACAATAACTTGATTTAAAATCAATCAAACTGATTTCAGTTCCTAAATTGTTCTCTATAAAAATCTCAATATTATGCATAACATAGTATTACAATATCTACTTATATAATTTTATTAATTTTAGGATCCCAACCAACTAATTCGGGCAAGCGCTTTAAGAGTGCTTTCGTCAATTCGTGTTACCATGATAGTGCCCATTGTGATGTTGGCAATACGGGACTCCTCCAGTGACATGAGTCCGTATGTACGCAAGACAGCCGCCCACGCTATACCAAAGCTGTACAGGTATGTCAGGAATTACTGTTTGCTTTATATAAAATCTCTATACTACTTAACGGTAGAGTGTAGAGTAAGATTACACCATATATCGATATGAATGCGATATATTGCTTCAATCAGATATTTCGAATCTTGTAATCGATATATTTTTTTTAAAAGAAAGCTAGAAATATTCCTTTTTTTTCAGAGAATTTTACTAACATTCTTGTTAACCATTCCAACTAAGCTTAAGCTTGTCCTAGAATATGGTTTAGGTTATAGTCGAATGGTGGATTGGAACCTACGACCTTACAATTTGCAGATTGTACCCTAAACCATAAGGCTATTGACGATATATAACTAAATATTGTATATATGTTACTACATTTCTTCTCTCCGTGATGGCAGCACTTTTGTGTATAAATTTCACAATGCGCGGTTTTTTTTATTTTTATGGAAAATATCGATATATTTATACAATACATCGCATAGTAACGATACAACATTACGATATATTGTATCGAAAAGTATATTGATATATTTTTGCATAAACATCACTATCTGTTGTTACTTAATATCTGGTGACAACCACCGACCTTCCAAGAGTGACTTTTCTTAACATGGTCATGATGTTCTTTCAGTTTGGACCCAGAACAAAAGGAAGAGCTTGTATTGATAATAGACAAGCTATTATCGGATAAGGCGCCGCTCGTTGTGGGATCGGCGGCCATGGCATTCTCGGAGGTTTGCGGCGATAGAGTTAGCCTTATACATAGGAGTTACAGGTAACAGTTGAACTATATACTTATATACAACCCTAGTAATTTTTTGTTATTTAAATAAAGTTTCCTGTACATTATTGTGCCGGCATTTGAGAGAGAAAGAAGTTCTTTACTTCAAGTAGGAGCAATTTGTAAATTACATTAATATTACATAGATTTTTTTTTATTGCGCCTTTTATTTGCTGAATATACACTAATAATTTTTTATAGAAAGCTTTTATAATTTTTTAGATTTATTAATAAATTCTTGTTAACTATACCAACTAAGCTTAAGCTTGTGCTAGGTTCACGTTAATTTCAGCCCTGTAGTTCTGGGCTCATAGAATAAGACTACGGTATCCCCTACCTGTCGTAGATACCGACTAACAGAGGACTCGGGTTCACTGAGCGACAAGGGTGGGGGCCTTTGTCGTCCGCCAAAGTGGACCCGGGAAGAAGGCTCTCTCCTTGAGCACAGTGCAGAGGGGCTCCTCTGCGTTCCTCTGCAGTTCCGGAGCCCCTCACCATGCACCGAGGAAGGGCCACTAGCCCCCCCCCAAACCCAAACCCCACTAAACCCCGCCTTCTGGGGGATCAATAGTCCAATGTTGGATTCGAACCTACGACCTTGCGTTTGTTTATTAGGCTATCGGCACTTATATCACATGATATTAATAGAAATAAAACAAAATGTTCTTTTCATTTATCAAAAATTAATACAATAAGTCTCATCTAGCATATTGCAAATCGGAACACTTTCAATTCTGACAAATTCAAAGGATGTACACAGTAGAGTATATACTGTATGTCTTGATAGAAAGGGGATGAGGGTTGTTGTCCTAATCATCTAATTTATGAGACTTATCAGATGTATCAGGGGTTGTTTTTATTATCTAAGAGACAAACAGCTGTCTAGATGAGATTCTTTATTGTGTTTTGGTGAATTTTTCAATGTTTATTGTGAGTTATTTGTCCAGGAAACTGTGTTCGCTGCTTGCTGATGTCGACGAGTGGGGTCAGCTCGCGCTCCTCAACGTACTCACTGTGTACGCAAAGACTTGCTTCCCCGACCCTAATGAAGAGGTAAATTTTACTTTACTGTTTAAAAATACATTATTTTTCAATGTTTCCTTGATCTTAATCAGGCGATATAATGAGCCGTGATAGCGGTTGGCTCAAGTTGCATAATATGCTAGCAACCCAAGTTCGATCCCCGGTGCCAGTAGCCATTAAATTTGCTCTTGCAATTTTAAGTGCTGTGCAACAACACGCTCGGCGGTAAAGGAAGTGAAGGAAGACATCGTGAGGAAACCTACATGTCCTAGAAAATGTTTCTAAGACATGTGAAGTCTGCCACTAAGTCCGCACTAGGTGTGCATGGCGGACTATGCACTATATATACTTTAACTTTAGTCAGGCGAAACGCTATATAAATAAGTTTGTTTACAGAATTACTCTAGTGACGATTCAGCAGACAAGCCGTTCTACGACTCGGATAGTTCAGGCAGCCAGCCAGGGCGGAGGTCTGCCCCGTCTCCCAGCCTCGACCCTGACCTGCGACTGCTTCTCAGGGCAGCGAAACCGTTGCTGCAGAGTCGCAACGCGGGCGTTGTGATGGCTGTAGCGCAACTGCTCTACCATTGTGGCCCTGGTGAGACAAAATAACACATACTACAAACTTACGAAAACTTACCACCTTACGAACTGATTCTAAAGATCAATCATAGCTTATACCAGGGGCCAGCAGCGAGTTACATGCGGTTAGATATGAAATTGTGGTTTTCTAATACTAACTTTATGCAATTATTGTTAGCAAGAAAATAATTTATAGCTGTTTAAAATTTAAATTTAAAACTTTGAAAAAAAAGTGATATGTAATTTTTGACTCTTCCAATTCAAAAGGTTGCCGATCTCTGGCCTATACCAATATGTACTTTATTAAGTACAAAAATATTATTTACTGTCACACGTGAAACGTAATAATTAAATAGATTTAATATAATATAGGTTTAATATGATAGTCAGTCGTGTCGCCTTGCACTGCGAAGGCATAGCACTCCTTGAGCACAGTGCAGAGGGGCTCCGGTGCGTTCCACTGGAAATCCCGGAGCCCCTCGTCATGCACCGAGGAAGGGCCACCGGGGAGGTTTTAGTGGGTAAAACCCCACATAACCGCCACTTTCCCCCCGGGCGGGTAGCCAATGTCGCCTTCTTCTCGGGTCCACCTTAGCGGACGACAAAGGCCCCCACCCTTGTCGCCCAGTGAACCCGAGAGTTCAGTTTTTCTAATATAACGAGACATGTCATAACTACTTTTTCATTCCTTTGCTAAAAAAAGCTTATTCTTCCAGCTCAAGAACTACCGCCCGTGGCGAAAGCAATGATTCGACTGTTGAGAGCGCCTATAGAAGTCCAAAGTGTTGTTCTCAATTCTATTGCAGCTCTCACCGTCACCAAACGGGTGAGTATCCATTTACAAACAGACAATAAGCGGAGAGTTGAAACAGAGAATGTGGCTAGTCATACGATCTTCGAATCCACCATTCGACTATTGAAGGGACAAGATTAAGCATAACAAAAAAAAATAAATTTTAACAAAAATTCTCCTAACAACTACAGTGCATTTAATTTAAAAAAAAAAACTAGGGCTTCGGCAAGTTGATTCACCAGAACAAGTATGACTAAGAGATATGGTATCTCTACTTCATGTAATGCTTTATATAATGGATTTTTTTTAAAGTTACATTTTACAAGTTTAATAGGCGTGTTAATACAAGTAATAGCTTAACAGCCCTGAAAGCCCGTAGAAGGCGACTGACTAAAAGCGGCCTCGGTTTCACTAGACGACAAGGGTCCCACTTTTGAGCGCTGGCCTTCTCTGTAAAGAGAGTATAAGGGCATAGTCCGCCACGCGGCCCTAGTCTAGATTGGCAGACTTCACATGCCTTAGAAACATTTTCTAAGAAATGTAGGTTTCCTCACGATGTTTTCCTTCACCGCCGAGCGCGTAGTAAAAAATCTATTATTATTATAATATTTACCAATTATTTTCATTGCAGTCGCTCTTCGAACCGTTTCTAAAGTCGTTCTTCGTTCGCAACTCGGACCCCACACACATTAAGCTGCTGAAGCTGGAGATCCTAACAAACTTGGCCACGGAAGCGAGCGCGCCAGTTGTGCTGAGAGAGTACCAGACGTATGTGACTTCCAGCGACAAGGCGTTTGCCGGAGCCACCATACAGGCAATCGGAAGACTGGCTGTGGCTATACACACTGAGACGGAGACATGTTTGAATGGCCTGCTCCATTTGCTGTCCAGTAAAGATGGTGAGTCTCCCTTTTAACCGACTTCAAAAAAGGAGCACGGTCTCAATTTGTATGTATTGGTGGTATAAATGGGTGAATCGATTTTGATGATTATTTTTTTTAAATAATGGTAACATAATTTTTTTCTCAAATATTATTAACATTCTTTTTAACCATTTCAAATAAGCTCATGTTATGATTTGTAGGTTTCGTGGAATAAAATAGTCCAACAACTAATACACTCGCTTTATTGAGACAGCGTAACGTTGTACAAAGAATTATTTATAACGAATACCGACACAACTGCGCGTCCTCACAATCTTTATACAAAATTAATTAGAAGTCGGATTACGAACTAATAAAGTTACAATTATTGTTTACAATGCCAAGTTAATGTGACTATCAACTAAATTATTAATTATGAATTAAAGACAGAATAAGGTTCAGGTAAATCACTAAGATATCATTGGAAGTAGTTATTATGCATAACAATCGCTGGGTGTCATGTGTTGCTAGCTAATACTCAGGTTTGTGTTAGGACGGTTCATAACAATCGCCTTACCACCTTACGATTCGCCGTCCGTATTATAAACTGTTACACTATTCACATGGTGCTTCCCGTGTACTCCTGTTTCAATATGTGGAGCATATTCTGACAATGGCATACATGAGAAAACCATATAAGTGCTAAATTTGCATCAACTATGTGCGTCACAAATAGACGAATAACTCAATATCACGACAACTGATTTCGATGATTCATTTTTATTGGAAAAGATGTATTTCAAAGGTAGTTTGATGAGAGTTTGGTTAGGTTCTGATTAATTCTATAATACGATGATTCGGAAATACAAAGTCCGCGCGTAATAACGTTTGATTCGATTTGAAGTCGGTTCTTGTTTTTACTAAAAGTAAAAGTTTGTTAAAAATTAAAATAAATTAAAGTTAAAATTTAATATTTCTTTTGTTAGTTGATTTTTTTTAGAAATTAGTTGAGTTTGTTTTAGCTGTATGTATTTGTGAATGCTTTGTTTTCCTATAATTAGTGAGGCAAAAAAAAACAAAGTGTTTGTGGCTATATTAAATTATAAAATAAAATAGCCTTTATTTGCTACTACAAATAACATGCACATAAAAAATTTAATTTACAGGTTTGTAGTAGTCGCCATTAAGGCGTAGGCCTCTCCCAAACCTCTCCATCTTTGCCTATCCCATGCTATCTGCAGCCTTTGAGATCCACATATGTCTTTGAAGACATCTCTCCACCTTTTAAATGGTCTTCCTTTTTTTCTCTTTTTTTCCAGTGGTACTCACTCTGTTAGTCGACTAACAGAGTGGGCTATATTACATTAGCATAGTATAATTGTACGTACTGTTAACCTTAAAAAAAAAAAATAAAAAGGAAAATATTAGTATATGTATATTTCATCTGATGAGAACATGGTCATTCACTCTTTAAATAGAGGACAAGTATTATGGAACGCACGATGACAACTATAATACACTGCGTTTGTAAACGCTTGGAGCGTTGGAAATCTTTAAACGCGTTGTGGCGTTGATCACTATGCTGGGAGTTTTTATTGCAGAATGGGTGGTATGCGAGGCGGTGGTGGTGGTGAAGAGAGTGGTGGGCGGTGGCGCCAGCTCAGCGCGGGCCGCTGTCTCCCGCGCCGCTAAACTACTGCGCTCTGATAGGTATAGATAAGATATCCATATTACAGCAACCATCGTAAAGCTAATTACCTTTAGCCCCTTAATTTATCCTTGGTAAAGTGGTTTGGCCCTATCGGGTGCCCAGAGATCGTAATGCTAACGCATAACATAGTAATCGTGCCAGCCGAGTTTACCCCCTATCGGGACGGAGCTACGGGATTACTTGCGTGGTTAGATGGATGGCTTGCAGCATTCCTTTCCCGGGGGAGGACGAGCCTCCCCTTCACCACCCTCCAGGCAAGGCGCGCCGGGACATAAGATGCCCCTCCTCCACGACCTCCGTAAGCGGGTTATGTAGTCCCCCAGTCCATCACCTGGAGGCCTTGGGGTACCGGGGGGAACCTTGTATCAAGTAACTAGCAATAGGAGTTCAGGCTCAGCGTCCTAAGAGTTATGTCACCTCTTAATCCGGTGAAACAGTAAACCTTGCCCAGATATATTCCAAAGAGTATACATTCCTGCGCATACACGCCCTCGCGACTTGACTTTAGGCTGGCAGCTAACGCCAGAGCGGCGGCTGTGTGGCTGGTGGCAGAGCATGGCGCTAAGCACCCTAGGGCTGCAGCGGTGTTGGCGCATATGGTGGCCAAGTTCGCAGACCAGGTCAGTATGTCACATGTCACCATATAATTTAATGTTGGTATATCGTGTGTTTGTTAGCGTCGTATATGATTTTGCCTGGCTTTGAACTTGTGACTGATATATGACCTGGAGTCGTGGTACCCTAAGTTGCATAGTGCGCTAGCTTCCCTCTTGTTCGGACAAATAGCAAAAAGCGAATACGCCCTATATATATATATATGTTTATTTATTGTATTGTTAGGAGACGATAGTACTAATGACTTTACTAACTTATATCTCCCTTAAAACTTCAGTTCGCCTCACCATATCACACTTTTCGTAACGCTCTCATTAGTTAACTCCCCAAGTTAAGGGCGCGTAAAGAAATTTTATTTCTGTTAGTGTAGCTGTAGTTCTTTAAAAGTGTGTAAGGATCGTACTAAGTGCAACTCTACGCTGCCTACCCCTCTAGGTGACGGGCATATGATTTAAATTTATTTACTAGAATATAATTTCACCCCCAGGACGAGCTGGTGAAACTTCAGCTACTGTCGCTTGCTGTCAAACTGTCCATTACTCAACCGGATACAGTGAGCATGTGTCGCTACGTGTTGTCCCTGGCGCGCTACGACGCCAGTTACGATGTACGTGACAGAGCGCGGCTGCTACGTCGCTTCGTAGACCCGTCGCATGGGTCCATGCTACAGCAATATGCGGCTAGTATATTCTGCCCGGACAAGCCTAAACCGACCATAGAGAGCAGTTTCAAGGGTGAGTTTTTTTTAAAGATAGTTAACAATTGTTTTTCACTAATACTAACATGCTTGTGCTAGGAGATGGTTCACGACAATAGTGGAATGGTGGATTTGAATCTACGACCTTACGATTCATATTTATATTGATAACCAGCGTACTCAGCCCGCTTCACCCTACACAGGGCCATAGACCGGAATGCCTGGGGACAAGTAATTAATCGCCGAGAAAGGAGTCACGATCCTCAGCAATGGGGTAGCGATTGAAAAGAATTTACTCTACTCTTGACGGCTCCCACGTTGTACTTGGATGGAAAGACTGACGCCGGCAACTGGTTCCACTCCTTTGCTGGACGCACTATGAACGATGACTGAATGATGCTCTTCTTTGGGACGATATTATGACCAGAATTTGTTGTTAGGCGGTTTAGCCATATAGAATGGATAAACGAGGAAAGAAACATTCATGTTTCATAAATATTATCTTTTTGATATTCTAAGTAATATAATTTAGTCTGTATTCACTTAAATGATCTTACAGACAGACAACAGTACACAGTGGGTTCTTTGTCCCAATACATTGGGTCGGCGGCGGCCGGCTACAGGTCACTACCGGCGGCCCCGCAAGTAGCCGTGTCGGGAACTCTACGTGAAGCCGAGACCACTACGCAGCCGCCTACGCAAACTAATAACGAAGAAGGACATGTAAGAATTTTTAGAAGTAAAACTTCTTTTTGGCTTGGGGGTAGTAAACTGTTGAATTTGTTACGAACAGTCTCATCCGGCAATGCAAGTTGAGAGGGAGATATAAGCCAGTAAAGATAGAAAGACAGAGTTATGTTTCGTTTATGTAAGACACAGTGCAGATATTGCCTATTATACTGTAGGAGAAAGAAAGACCTTTTTCTTTCTCTTTTGAAATCATAATAAGAGTAAAAAATTTTTTTGGTTATAAAAATAGTTTACGTCCTGTTCTCAGACCTACGAAATATTCACAAAATCGAATCGAAACAAATTATAAAATCGATTAAGCCGTTTCGGAGGAATTTGCTACAAACACTGTTATATATTTGATTAATACATATATGTATTGGAAGTTAGGTAAATAAATACATGCAAGGTGTATTAATACATAAGTAAACAGCAATAAAATCCGTAAAAACATTTAATTCGATGTTTTAACATTCATATTATAATTACTACAGAAGAACAAGACATTTTACTCGGAGCCGGACAGCGATGGCTCTGGCTCCTCCTCCGAAGCTAGTTCTTCATCCAGCAACTCCGAGAACTCATCTGACGAGTAAGTACAGCACTCTCACTTTATCTATCTATCATCTACACTCTAAGAAGTAGAGATTCTTACTGATTCCTACAACCAGATATGATGTGATTACCATGAATGTTGTTGTGGTGATTACCTAATATCATGTGCGATGAAAGCTCATGTGTTCCTCGCTAAAAATAAAAAAAACATGATTCGACAATATAAAACTAAATAATTAATGAACGATTTAATAATTTGTTAAAGCGCCATCTGTGATGAGAGAGTTGAATTACATGCTTAATAGAATCTATACCTATATATAACTTTAACGGACGTTTTTTACTGGCTAGGGTACCCTTCCGCACGAAGAAACTCCAGCAGAGAAAACTTCTAAGTAGGTTTATAATTGGGGTAGTTATAGTACACAAACATAAAAATGTGATTTTTTATTATTTATATTTTCGTGGTCATTTATTATGATAAATAATAACGTAACATTATCCACAGAGAGGAGAGTAACAAAGAAGAGAAGAAGAAGGAAAAATCTGGGGAGACCAACAATTATAAGTAAGTTGAGTTTCCGTTTTTTGGTTTGAGATGTCAAAAAATGTTTTGCTTGTATATGTGCTTGGTGTATAGGGATGCTCACCACATTTTGCGTACAGTATACAAAAAACCGTTAATACACTCTACAACGTTCATACTGTAGGATTACTACGTATGTACACCCTTATGCCATGTTTTTGTATGAACGCTATGCATTTCTCTAAAGGTCTTCAAACTCTGGCACCTCGGACAGCGAGTCTGACAGCAACTCCTCGAGCTCCAACAACAGCTCGTCGGACAGTTCCGCGGAGTCTGATGAGGAGCCGGCGAAGAACGCCAAGCCGGTGGAGAAGGTGAGGAATGTGGGTATAGGAGGTGAATGATAAAATACTAGACAGCGAACTCTCTCATACCCGCTGTCTTAGGCCTCAGGGGAGTTGAAGAAGATCGCAGACTGCTCTTCTCCTGCGCCCTGCTCTCCGGCTGCGGGACGGAAGATCGGAGATTCTCTCTCTTTTTCCGCAGCCTCCTTGTGCGAAATCACATCTTCACAGAAGGCAACAGCGGCGCTCCAAGAACTCTCGCTAGAGAGCATGTCCTTTACAGAAATGAATGCACCTATTACAATATCTTGTACATATATTTTCAGGAGTCGAAGCCCGAGCAACTGTCCCCACAGCAGAAGAGCAACGAGAAGTCCAATCTGGAGCTGCTGCTGGAACTGGACGAAGTGGCCAGCTCTCTGCCCACCATGACGCCAACGTGCGGCGGCTTCCTCTCTCCGCCCACTATGGCTGCCCAGGGAATCGGAGATGGTGGGATATGTTCAAAAATATATAATATACATATGTGCCTTTGACCCGGTGGAATAAGGACTTTTGGCAGCATTTTTTATAATATATAGACTAAATTTTTAAACACGACGATTTTATGGCTCATAAGCTTCTTTGCCGACTTCGTCACACAAAAACTTTCATCCCCTATTCCCACCCCCTCGCGTAAAATTTTTACAAACGTTTAATGTCATCTTTATTTATATCAAATCAAAAGCCTAAAAAATAATTTCTAAAAATAATTTTTTTACGCTTCTAGTTTTAAAAAATTACTTCATCTCCATATAAACTTGCATCCCCTATTTCTACACCCCATTTTTACAATAAAAAGTAGCCTATGTCCTATTTTCGAGTCAAAACTATATCTGTAACAAATTTCATTTGTATCGGTTCAGCAGTTTAGGCGTGATTGCGTAACAGACAACAAGAATTATATTTGTAGGTAATGGTATAGATAAAATGACACAAGTTGAATGTTAACTTGGTTATGGATACAGCGGCCGCAATCCAAGTTCCAATTGAAATTCTCTTTTACAGCAGATAGCATAACGCCAGTCGGTCCGTCGCTAGTACCGTCCAGCACTGTGGAGCTCATGTCCCGTGTGGTATGCAGCGGACTGGCGGCCAGGTATCGCTGGTCGAGGTCGCCGCATCTCTTCTCGCAGAAGATGTGCGCACTGGAGATTTCCTTCAGCAACTGCACCGCCAACGAGGTCACCAACATACGAGTCAATAAGAAGGTGAGCGGTGGAGACATGTATAAATTTAGGAGCAAAAAAAAACCGACTTCAAATCGAATCAAACGTTAAAAGCTTTTACTCGCGGACACCATCTTTGTATTTCTGTATCCTATCGCCACCCGCTATATCTTTTTTGACGTGCATAATGCGCAGAGGCAACGAAAGTCTAGAAAAACTGATCGTAGTTGGGAACACCGCAGGTAAAACTCGCGACCGTTCACCAACAAATTTTACTTTGTTATATGAGACACGCTGGTCAGAAGCCGGTGGAGACAGGTCATCCGCTCCAGATTCAACCCTGATGGTGACCACGATCATAAGACATGAGGGACCGGTATTAGAGAGAGAGAGATTGACTATGATTATTGATTCATCGCTAAGCAACCATATGACACGTATTTTATAATGTTGATTGAAATTGATTTTCTTGATCTAACGTCAAGCTCATTGACTTACTTTTGTTGCTTAGCAACACCATCTACTGAAATATAGTTTGTATAGCTTATACCTGGATAAAACGAAATTTTCTAAATCACCTTCGAATCAGCATACTATATCACGTAAATCGTTGAAGCCGAGATTCAGTATCACTTAAGATTTACATGATAATAGTGTATAGACTTGTGTAAATCAAAGCCCACAAATCTTTGAATTGATTATAATGTCGAAACGATGTTAATACAGTAGTACAGCGGTAGTAGTAGTAGTACAGTATTGGTATTGTTAGCAATTGTCACACATAACGCCTAGAATAATAAACCGGTGATCAGCGCGCGCAGTGCGGATTTGCAAATATTTTTCCGGCAGGAGCTTGAACGGATAGACTGTCTACCTTTGGGGACTTGCCATGCTTCAGATTACAGTTTCCAAACTTCAATACTCATAACTGGTTTCCAATGGAACTTGAACTGGTTGGAAAGGAAGTCACGATTTAAATGTTCCTCATTCCTTCTTACAGACTCTAACAGGATCCCGCGCCATCCACGAGTTTGCGACAATCCCTTCATTGCTCCCAGGCGCTTCGGCCAATGGAACTCTCGGCGTGGACTTTGCGGATTCCATTCAACCCATAGAATTTACCATCATCAGCTCCCTCGGTAAAAAAATACAACCTGAAACTTAGTTATTGAGTATTACTTTATCGTTTGTTGCAGTTAGCTGCGTTTCTGTACCAGTATGACTTGGTCACCCAAAAACCCTTCAACACCTACTATATCAAGGTTCTACCTGGCCTGAAATCCCTTTAGTATTGTATTATAGATGTTCATTGGTGGTTGTAATCACTTGTCATCGGGTAAGCTTCTATTTTTCCGTTATTCTTATAATGCATTAGACATCTAAAACCGTTTACGGGACCAGCTGGTACAAATTCTTTCTTTCTATAAGGTCTCTAACCAAAAAGGCAAGACAAAGCAAGACCTTAAGAGGCCCAACACGCTGGAGTGACTAGGTACGCAACCACACGGCTACGGATAGGGGAACGTGGCCACGGATTACCAAGGACAGCTGTTCCCACGAGCTGGTCAGGACCCTCAGCATTGAGGAAACCGACGCCGGAAGGAGAAGAAGGCAGTTGTTCTGGCTGGAATTTTGTAAAACTGTAGAAAAAAATTGCCACGTACCACCGGTGTTTGGTATTAATGTCGTTTATATTTTCTAATTGTAGGCGAGGTGCCGGTGACGATCACGCCCTCTGTCGGAGAACTAATGCGGGCGGTGTCTATGTCGGAGTCGAGGTGGGACATGGAGCATAGGAAACTGCGCGGCATGACCGAGGTACACGTCTGAGGAACGGATACAATTGAGGACGCGTTTAAACTTACTCCCTCCTTGAAAGTCGCCAACGGATATGCTGTTACAGTTGGTTGTCTCCTTTGGTGTAAGAAGTTGTTGGCATCCATGATTATTTGAACCACCTTCTTTCCTCCTCCTTTCTTATTGACTTAAATGTTAATTGGCCACAGAAATCATTTTTAAATGATATATATTTGTAAATTACATACAAGTAAAACAGAGGAATCGTGGTAGCTCAGTGTCCGGGTGGTCGCCAAGATGCATAGTACGCCGGCACCAATTAATTTGTTGTTGCAATTTTATGTGCTGATTCTCCACGCGTTCGGTGGTGAAGGAAAACATCTTAAGGACACCACCACCTAGAATTTTTTTCCAAGACATGTGAAGTCTGCCAAACCGCATTAGGTGTGCGTGGCGGACTATGCCCTTATACTCTCTTTGCAGAGAAGGCCTGCGCCCAACAGTGGGACATATATAAAGGCTGTAGCTTTATTTTTTTTTCTAAAACAGAAATCGACTTCAAATCAAATCTATAATAAAAAAATTAATAAAAATTGTAAATGTCTTCTCTCTTTTCGAAGTATGTCAGTCTAGTTCTTTTTTTTTCACATTACAGGCTTTTTCATTGTTTATATTTGTGCCCGTTGTCGTTAAAGAGTCATATTACAATCACGATCCGAGTTTATTATTTATAAGATCATAAAACTTTTTTATTATAAAATTAAAATGGGCCCCAATAAAATGGTTAACCATTACCAACAGAAAAAAAGCAATGAAACAGAGTAAATACAAGCAAATTCATAGTTTCTCCGTATATCTGCATTAAAAATAGCATTGATTTCAGTGTGACAAGAAAATCCCGAAAGTGGAAGATGAATCGGCGGTTTGCAAGCGAGTGTTCGAGACTGCCAATCTAGCGGCAGTCAGCGCCGACGGCAGTCTCCTGAGGTCAGTGCATAGAGAGAATAGAATATTTGCGAAAACATTGCACATACACGTGGTAATTCCAATAAGGACCAAGTAAGGACATGTTTAGTTAGTTAAGTGACATGCTTGTCATGTAAGCATAAGACGAGTGTCTGTCGCAGTATCTTAATAATTTGTTTTATTATTGCCCCACTGTCTCTTTATAGAGATGGCCTATGCCCAACAGTGGGACGTAAATTAACAGGGACATTTAATCTCTTCCTTCTCTGTAAATTTATATATTTTTGAAGCTTCAATAGTCTAATAAATTAAGTTTTCACATTAAAACGTGTATGACAGATAGTAGATCTTTAGGCCATATAATGAAACAATTTTTTTACTTAATATCGGGACTATGGCCCTTTACTATGTATAAGAACGTACAATGTACATAGTATAAACTCTCACAGTATAAGGGAATATGCCCGAGTCCATGAGATTATCCGTGAAATAGCAACTGACCGAGCTTGCAATGCTTACGCGTAACATAGTAACTGTCCAAACCGAGGTTACCGCTCACTGGGGCGACCCTTGTGTCGAGTTACTAGGTTAATCCGGTGAAACAGTCAAGGCCAGCTTCTCTGGCCAAACTGTGTAGTTCGTCATAGTCAAGGCATCTAAGTGTAAGAACGGTTTCGTTCACCGCCGAGCGCGTATATCAGCACTCAAAATTGCAACAAACAAATTCATTGGTGCCGGCACCGGGGATCGAACTGGGGTTGCTAGCATTCTGTGCACCTTGGGTGTCCGAGCAGACGCTGACCTACCCACAAATCACTAGCCACCAGTCAATTGGTGAAGGTAAACTCATGAGGGTTTAATCGACGTTTCAAACTTAATTTACAGATTTGCAGGGCGGATGATGTCGTCGCAGGACCTGGTCCTCCTCTCCGTACTCCTGGGAGAAGACAGCAGCACGGTGACAGCGAACTGTGCCAATATGGCGATCGCTTCATTATTGGCCAATGAAGTTGGGAATGCCTTAAAATTTTAGCTTCATTTGAAGATAAAAACAACGTTCACGCCTGAAGAGAACATCTATGTAATATACAACATATAAATGTAAAAATATTTCAATTAAATTTCTCAGCAAGTCTCCATTACTCGAAATCTCAACTCTCTAGTGGAAGAAAACATTGACACATGACATATATGGCGGCCATTTTAAATACATTCTATAACACGAACAAATTAAATAGGACATCAATTAATTATTTAAACTGCGACTAAGTTGTTCGACGATCTTACGATCTGATGGTCGTGGGATCGTATCCCAGTGGGCTTGTACGAAAGAAGTCTCTGTCTACCCCGTAATGTTAAAAGTACATCAGTGGTACAAAACGACATCATATCGTAGGACCAACCGATTAGCCACTGAGATGTATGGGACTTGTATACATTTTACTTGTGAAGTTAGATATAAGCTCCTCTATAATGCATACTCAATTATTTGTAAACTATAATTAAAATCACTATTACACTTAATTTGTCTTTCTGTGTGTAGAAAGGTAATGTTGGGTTGACCACCCATTTTATTTTTCTACGTTATGGTATTTCTACAAATATGTAGTTACGATTTTTTAATTATAAAATTTATTACCATTCCTAAACAAGATAGATCAGATTTGCTCAACCCACAGCCCAATTTTAATTAAACTTGAATATTAGGCCCATAAAAAATTTAGTTTATAGGTCCTAAGAAATCATTACTTGTTTTTGATCCAGCTACATGATATATGTTTGTGGTCCCATTATTTAAGAAAAAAAAAGATAGCTAACAATATTTTTTTCTCACATATATACCAATTCTAACTTACCCTACGCTAGGAGATTGTTCACATCACTAGTCGAATTGTTGATTCGAACCCACGATCTCGTCGCAGACCGTACCTTGAACCATTAGGCTATTGACGCTTAAAAGGTCATCACATATACATATCACGGATCTACATGATTTAAACAAAACAATATGTATTATTATACCAACATGTATTTTGTAATGTACAATATACATTATTCTCACAGCAGTTTTGACCAATACATGGTAATAGTTAAACATATAATATCATAATCTCCTGAGAGTCTAGTTACAGTTAACTTATATATAAGATCATATAACACTTTTTAAGTAAAATGATCTGCTTTTCCAGACAATGCTGTGAAGACCACATAAGTATGTGCATAAGTCTATACAAATGAGATGAAGATTTCTGGAGTTTGTTGTACAAAGATAAAATATTGTTTAAGAAAATATTTTTCTTTTGTAGTGCTTCCGTGATTATGATTTTTTAATTAAATCTTAAATTCTCGTGAACTCATGATCCACAATGTTTCTATAATCTTAATTAAACATTCCACTTCTTACATTTAAACTAGATTTATTCAAACTTATTATTAGTTTATTACTGTACAAGCTATAACTTTGGAATGCTCTCCAAAGTCAATTGCAATGCAGACAGAGGTGATAATTAAAAAATTATAGTGGCAACATTATTTCAGTGTATCTGTTTGTATCAACTATGTGTGGTATATTAATGTACGCCTCATAACGTAAAATACCATCTGATGTTGATACGAAAGTAACTTTACGATAATAGCGATAAATATTGATTAACATGTCCGACAACAATATATACTAAACAATATAGTTATTACTAATCAAATAACCTATGGTTACTCTGCCTACCCTGTAAAATGTTACCTGGGTAAAATATTACGATACTATCCATAGCATATCAAAGTCAATACTATGTACTATGATTACGTGATAGGACCGTATTTCTGGCAACACTACCCTCACATATGTCATGTCATTAGTGACAATCATATGGCCCTAGATGTCGAACCCGAGACTTACTTAACCAAGTAATAAGTATATGCTTATTACTTGGTTAAGTAAGTCTTGGGTATAACTCACACTGAATTACTTAATGTTGAGGGTAATGTCCCCAACCGGGGGCGGTTCCGAAACTGTACGTTGGATTATTCATGACAATCCTTGGCCTTTTACTAGGATCATCTAGTTGCATCTGTGGCTGCATCATTTGTGGATGTGGCATGGGAGGTGGTAGACTTTCAACCACTTTTTCCTTCTTCTGTCGTTTCTTAGGACCGGTCGCACAGGACTCTGGAGCGATCCGGCGCTCGTTCCACAGTCTATCCACTAGCATGGCCCGGGCCTGTACTCCATTTGGATCCTCAACTCGTTTCCTTGATATGGGACTATTTGCAACCTTCTGTTTCATTGCCTCCAGTCTCTCCTCTGTCTGTGTCATGGGAACTACGGGCAGGCCTCGCCTGTTGCAAATGTTGTGGAGGACGCAGCATGCCACAATCAACATTGAAACAGTCTGAGGGTCAAACTGTTTGTTGCAAGTCGCTTGTAAGCATTTCCATCTTGATTTCAAATGTTTGATGGTGTCAGTCACAGCCTGATGGGTCTGGCTGTGAATGTTTGTGTAGTACTTCTCTGGTGACACTGGGGACTTCTTAGTGATTTTAGGCACTGGTGTCATGAGGTACGGTTTCTGTGAATAATGTGGACTGCCTGCAATTATAAGAATGATTTGGTATTGTCTTATAGGTGTCCCATGAAGCTGAAATGTTTTATCGGATATGTAGGTTGCTGCAAAATGTTTTACTATGCCACCAAGCATGTCTAATTGGCATTTAACAATGTTATTTTCTACTATGCAACTTAAGTTGTGAGACCAGGCTACAAAAACTTTCTGTTGTAGGCAATTCATTAAATTCCAATAATTGGGCAGCAAACATAGACAGAGCACCATATCTCTTGTCTTTTACTAACTGTAATATAGTTTGCTCATATTGTCTGATGTCATGTGATCCCTACAGTGCATTAAATAACCACCAATAAGAAAACACTAAGTAAAGTTAAGCATCAACTACTGTTGTTTTTGCTTCTGTGTTTTTCATTTCATTCACCGATTCCATACCCTTTTACTCAAAGTATATATATATGTATAATTATCTTCTAATTTCTTCAGCTTCTGGAAGGCTTAGAATTTTACTAAAACAGCAGAAATTTTTCAATGCAACTTTTAAGAAAAGTAATTAAAGTCAAAGGTTCCCAAGAGGGGAAGATGTTGACTTCCGTTTCTATAAGAAAAGGAGGACATAAGCTTGTGGCTCAACTGATCTTAAGTGATCACTGTTGCCCACAAACATTCACAATGCCAGAGGAGTTGTAGGCCTTCCTAGTTTTAGTTTTTTAGTCTTTTAAACATATCATAAGATCATCAAAAAGATTAAGACAGAATAGAAAGAGGATCACTGTATGTTGTAGTACAAAAACAATATTTACCGACAAGCCAACACTGCTCCCCTGAATGGTTGAGGCTTTCTAGGTCTATCCTGACCGCATGCTGGTTTAAAATAACGTCGTGTGAGTAAGAGCCCCCGGGTTTTGCTTCCACGCTTATAATATTTAAATTGCTATCACAAATCTGTAGATGAAAAGAAATTTATAATATCTAGTTATCCAAATTGTGGTAGACAGAGTTAGCAATTACTACACACTGCTCGCTCGCTGCTGGCTGTAAATGATGCCACTTACAAAGTCCCTACAAAATGTAAATTTCGTCACCCCATCAGAGGCAACGACGCTCCCTCAGGTTATGATATCGCACAAACTTAAAACATATCTACTGAAGGAAGTCTGTCAATTCTATCAGACTGCTCGGAAATCTAGACACTAGGTACATTT
This sequence comes from Meandrusa payeni, assembly GCA_029286785.1. NCBI lineage: Eukaryota > Metazoa > Arthropoda > Insecta > Lepidoptera > Papilionidae > Meandrusa > Meandrusa payeni. Next base: position 953,027 of record JAGSMX010000007.1, on the reverse strand, counting down.
ACGATTAATCAAAACAAGACAGAAAAATTGTAGTGGTAAATCTAGAGAGTGTTTAACATACATTTTTGTAAATAAAAACTAACAAATATAACATAATGGGTAGCATATAAATAATAAACTTTGAATAAATTTACACTCTCTGTCAGCTCCTCTATGTTGCAGGCAAGGTTCTAGGTTCAACAAGTATGATGCAATGTCATAAGTAGACTATGACATGGCATCATACTTGAGACTTATTACAAATCAATTATATTAACAAATTAATGTCAACAATTCAACTCACAATCTGGACTTTTTTGGAATGGAAGGACTTGTTGAAGAACCTCTTATGATCGTCATCAGGTCGCGCGATGGGCACATGGGTGCAGTCAATGCAGCCCACAACATTGGGCATTCCATATTTCATGTAGAAACTGTAATATGATTTCAACTACTTATATACATGTTATTTAAGAAACATTAAGCTCTTTTAATTTATTTTTCTTTACAAATAACACGCTCAGCAAAGTAATAAGTACCTGTTCTTAATTATATCTCTCTCATTTCTCAGATGTGGAAAGTGTATGTACTTCTTAACAATGGCCGGGTCATTCATTGCCTCTGTAACTTGCATGACAGCGGTGGAAACAAAATACTGTGTGATACTGGGATCTGTCTTGCCTCCAACTGATTTCTGATACTTCCCTGTTGCATAGAATGATAGAGCTGCCATAACCTATTAATAAAATGAAATAATGTTTTGTTTGGAACACAATAATAAATTTAATAAAGCATTTTGGGGGTTTAAACGGCTAAAAAATGTAAATTGTATCACTTGAAGTAATTTATTATCCATCTTTAATATACATAATAATACTGACATAAATGATCCTTTACGCAACTCAGTAATGAAGAAAATAGCTTAAAACATTGGGAATTAATAATAGCATATTCAGCATGCATAGCATTTCCAGTTTGATAAGTACAAAAATAATTGCTAAGAATTATCAAATGTTTCTTGACACGCTCTTTACAAGAATAAGCTTGGTAATGTACTTTGCTTTGGTAAAAGCTAAATAATATTTATTTAGTTATCTAAAACTAAATAAATATTTGAAAAACCTGATTTACGTTAACAATACATACCTTGCATTCAACAGAAAATTCAATGGATTTCGTCGAATCAGGCATTACGGGTTTCAATTCCTCACAGAGTCCGCGCGCTAAGTCTTTGGAGAGACGGTACATTTCTATGAACGCGGGATCAGTCAAATCAAACGGATCAACATCCTCTTTCGCCTTTGGAAGTTTTTTCTCCGGAGTATTTGCTTTTTCCAAAGTATTTGTCTCTTGTTGTTTATGTGTTTGTGAAGAACCCCACTTTAACAGCTCAAATATTTCCGGTTCCTCATCAACCACTGATATGTACCCGTCTTCTGGTAGTTTCTCGGCCATATTCACCGCGTTTTTAAGCTATTATTTTTAAGCAATAAATTTAATCATTAAAGAAACAAACGCAGCTTGGGCTTGGGTTGACGAAATTTGACATTATATAATGTTGTCATTAAAATATTTTTTTTTAAATATGTTTTATAATTTAAAAAAAATTGCTACATTTAATTTAATGTTTATGACGTAAATAATTGTAATAAAAATAGGGCTACATGGAATAAAAACAAATATTGTTCCCATTATTCTCTCTTCCTAAAGGTCAACTATAAAAACGATTAAAATAAAAAACCTAGAATTAAGTATTTAGTTATTAGTTACTATAAAATACTTCTATTAAATTTAGATTTATTTCTTGCTCTAAAATAATAATTCATGCAAGTAGAATATAGTAGGAGGTGGGACTTGGGAGTGATTGCCTGTAAAGAAACTGTCACTATTCGACATATATATTACCACAATGTATAACAGTAGAATTATTAGATAATAAAAAATAAGAAAATTACACCAATATATCTGTTTAACTCATATAATATTGTGTCGTATATTTCATTTTTTCCTGATAGCGATAACATTAAGATAGTTCGTTAGAAGCATAATTCGCCTGTGGTAGGTTAAGTTCCTTACATTGAACGCACGCTATAGAGGACATGAACTCATTTTTTTAATCTTACTGTGTTAGGTATTCAAGGGATTAATTACCATTTTAAAAAATAATACAGAGATGTGTCGAGTCAGTAACGACAAATGTGGGAGAAATGTCTAGGAATGGAAAAGAGACTTCTAACTATAGTAAAGATAGAAGTTAGCCCCAGTATTATTAAGTGTGGAAACCATACATGGTCTCATGGTTTCCACACTTGAATAACTATCGTAAAGATAGTCAAGTGTTGAAAATGGACTACCGTATGGTGATGGAAGGTATCGGGTAAGGCCTATATCTGTGGATTTATACAGGCTTTTAGATGATAATATTATAGGCACCCTCCCAGAAAAAAACGCGAGAGCTTATGTTAAAACATAACTTAGTGTAAGGACTAAGCTAACGCCTTTTAAGTGATTGCTATATTTAGCATGTTTTATGTGGGAAAGAGGAAATAGTACGTGTGACCATGCGTTTCGCGCGTCTAACGGGATATTTACGAAACATTGTTACGCACCGCTGCACACACCTACTACTCTTACGCGTGGAAGCAGCAGAACAAGTCGCATTACTGGCCGAAATTCGGGTGGAACTTTTTAAAAAGAAGAAGAATTACGACTCTCTTTTGTTTTTTCTATTCATTGTTAATTCGCTGTAACTGGATTTAACGATTTATGTGTACAACGTATACAATAAAAGTAAAACTGATGTTCTAACAATATTTCATAACCTACCTGTGGAGACGAAGACGAAGTTAATTAGTTGCAGTTTTTTTTACTAATTTGTAATATATGTAATGAATATGTTTTTACTAGTAAAAGATATTCCTTGCGAGATGCGCAGGATTGCGTAAGCAAGCCTATTTTTGTCATCAAGTAATGTGTGCGTATCGGCTTGAACGTGCCTGGAGATAATACTAGGGCAACACTAGATTTAATTCTTCACGACAATCATGTACGCTGAAAACCTAACATGCCATTTGGATAAATCGAAAAGCATCACCTCTATCACACTTATCATTAGAATGATTGTAACGTCGGAAAACATCACTTCAAATTTATTTATTTAATAAATCACGAAATTAAAATATAATAATACATCATTAACTTAAGATTATAAAATAAATGTAGACAACATATTTTTAATTAGGTACGTGTGGTGAACCTAACAATGAGTCACACGCTTAAAATCCAAATATCTATATTAATTTTTAGTTGAGCGCGACGCTTGTGAGTGACAAGACGTGTCGTACTATCAATATGTAGTTAGTACCAAGTGAAAAAAAATCGTGTCTTGCTGTTTGATTACATGAATAATTATTTAATTGTGTGAATTAGTTATTTAAAGCTCAGGTATATTCGGTTTGATTTAAAAGTTTTTGACATTGGCTACTTTTACAATCTACTGTCTAACATTCCTATGGTAATGTGCCGAGTTGTCTGTTTCTGTATTGTTTCTTTAATGGGAGAAAGGTAAACGGCGTAGGGTTTACTTGATGATGAGCGATGCCGCGATAAACACCCACTAATTATATTGAAAATGCAACCATATACCAAGCAAAAAACGAAGTATTTCCTTCAAATTTACGCCGGTACTCTGCATGCCTACTTCCCTGACCGTGCACAGAAGTCTGTGCAGTAATCATAATAATAATTAATTTATTACAAGTAACATAGACTCATTTGTTAGTATACTAAATAGTACTGCTTACAAAACTATTGTTAGTAGGAAGAATATACACACATAGACAACTTATTTTTTTTATTTGATATGCAAAATGTAACTATATCAACAATATTGTTAATCATTCCGAATACTTTAAGAGATCGTGTTAATATACTAATGGTGGGTTTACCGCACGACCTTGGCCCCGAGTCTGCTAAACCAATTGTGTACAAAATGAACGTTCATTAGCATCATAATGGTGGAAATCTGCTGGTTTTAGTTGTGTTATAGTTCATTGGTGTCATTATGGTTTACCGATGGCGTTGTAATTTTTTTTCTAGGATATGTAGGTTTCCTCATGATGTTATCACCGTCGTACGCGTGGTAAATCAGCTCATAAAATTGCAACAACAAATTTATTGGTACCGGCACGGGAGATCGAACTCTGTTTGTTAGTGTACTATGCAACTTGAGACCGGACACTGAGCTATCACAGCTCTTAATATTAAATAAATATCTTCTTTATAATCGTTTCCTCAGAGCTGAGGGTCGTGACCACCAAGAGAGCTGCTTTGAGCGAGCATTCCCCACTCTTTCCTATTTTGGGCTAGGTGGATAGCCGCCTGGAGTTTTAATTTGGCGGCTCCTCCAATAGAGTCCATCTAGATATAAGATAAATAAATATAAGATAGTCGAATTGTAACAGGACCTAATTGAAAGTAACCTAGGTAGGTTTTCTAATAAAAAATCACAAACGAGGCACAAACATAAAGAAATACAATCGTTTTGATAATGTTCTTTGTGTAGTTCGTAATCTCATTCACTCTAGTTTACTGGAATTTGAATCCGCCACAGTTGAAAGACAAATGCTTAGAACAGTGGTCGATAAACGCAGCTTTCTTTACGCCATGTCTTTGGTCCCTTAAATGCGACTCTGGCACGACAAACCAGACTTCCCCAAACTTTCCAAGGCATGACATTGTTCGTATTAATAAATATTTATTAAGTGTGAAATTTAGTTTTATTTAGTTGTGTAGTTTACTAAACATGCTGATTTGGCTCCCATTTTTTTTAATTCTTGTAACCTATGGTAAATAAGTTTGCCGACGTCTGGACTAACCTATTACCATTTCTTATTTCATAATTTTATTGACATTCTATCTCGTGTGATAGTTATAGCATATAGAATAATAGAAGAATCATTATAGTATGTGGTAACGCTACGACATGACAGTGATAAAATGTCGCTGGCGCCCCACTGACGTCATTTCTGTGCTATTTATTTTCGTCAATCTATCTCATCAACTATTTATCAAAATAGATTATAATCTTTTATTACGGACATACCTATATTACAATAAATATGTATAAGTTACGAGTGAAAGCAAAAATCTACTTCAAATCAACTTTTTTATATCTGTTTAGTTTAAGTATAGTAACAGCCGTGGTAACTCAGGGTCCGGGTGGTTGCATAGTATGCTAGCAACCCGAGTTCGATCCCAGGTGCCGGCACCAATGAATTTGTTTGTTGCAGAAAGAAATCGTGAGGAATCCTACATTGCTAGAAAATTTGAATTTGAAAAAGGCATGTCAAGAGTGCCCATATGCACTAGGACCGCGTGGCTTCGTCTTGTTTTTCTGTTTGATTCAAAACAGTACGTCTACACAGACCTAACTGGGGATCATTTTAAACCATGCAAGTTCAGAAAATTCTTCTAAATATTACTTTGACATAATTTCCTTACGATGTCCTCCATCGCGGCGTGGATCAGAACTACTCGTAGCAAATATATAGAATTGATGTGTCTGTTTGTAATATAAAAATATCCGCTTTTTACTATATGCATATATACATACGGTACATATACCCAAAAAACATTTTTTTACAATTTTTGTCAGTCTGTTTGTTCCATCTAATCTCTGGATTGGCCGGCTCATTTTCAAGGGACTCACTTCACTGGCAAATTGATGTAATCAGTTGTAACTTAGGATACTTTTATTATAGAAAAATTTTAATGAATAGTTTTTACCGCGGCGTGCGGCTAGTTCCCAATGTCATTGATGCCAGCAACAGAGATAGAACTTGCTCTACATAGCGGCCATGCTCGGCAAATGTCTCGACATTGAGCTAGAACCACGATTCACTCATTGTTTTATTAGTAATTATTAACTACATTGTTACAATGTCGGTACTTGTAACTTGCAGAGTAGTTTGCACGTCCAAAGTTTCCGAACATATTGCAAATATATATCATTTAGTCAGGATTTTTCTGAATCATTATCAAGTTTTAACTACTATCATGCCTCATACAATAACATAATCGAAACAGGAATCCACAATTCGGCATGATAATACTCGACCACAAAGCATAATTTTGCCACAATCATTACGTATTAGAAAAAATATTAAAGTTACAGGCCATTATAAAGGCCGCGTCGTATTTGCAATACTTTTAGAACTTCTTAAATAGGCGTTCATTTCAATTGTATATTTATTTTGCAGATTAAATAATCCTTGATTCGTTGCCGGAGTTATGTTAGTCTAATAATTTTCGTGTAAAATGGAAATTAACAAAATTGATAAGCCAATAGGAAAGGCTGAAGACGAAACAAATTTATCTAAAGATGAAGATGATTTGAACATAATAAATTCATTGAAATCAGAAAGTAAAGGCAATGATGTCGCTGCTCAATACATAAAAGATGAAGATAGAGTTAAATTTGAAGGTTTAGAGGATATAGATAGCATCTGTTCTGATGATATAAAAGAGAACAAACAGCCCCCGATACCAGATGGCGGTTGGGGATGGGTTGTCGTTGCTGCAGCCTTCTTAATTTCGGCGTGTGCTGACGGTTTGGCTTTTTCATTCGGCCTTCTTCACGAGGAGTTCACTGCATACTTTGAAACAACGCAGTCAAAAACATCATTAATTGGGAGTTTGTTCATTGCTACTCCGTTGTTAGCCGGGCCAATTATGAGTGCTTTAGTTGACAGGTATGGTTGTAGAACTATGACCATGATAGCGGGTTTGTTATCAACTATTGGGTTTTTACTAGCTTCCGTCAGTAATTCAGTGGGGATGTTATGCTTGACGTTTGGGTTTTTGAGCGGTTTAGCGATGGGTATATTGTACGTAACTGCCGTTGTATCCGTTGCATTTTGGTTCGATAAGAAACGTAATTTAGCTGTTTCGTTAGCTTCATGCGGCATTGGCTTTGGTACTTTAATTTATTCTCCTCTCACGCATTACCTGCTGGAACTTTACGATTGGAGAAACACTGTCGTTTTACTTGCTGGAACTTTATTAAATATGTGCGTGTGTGGTGCCTTGATGAGGGATCCCGAATGGCTGACCATTAAACATGAAAAAGAAAGAAGTCTGTCAAAATCTAGATCAAGACGCTCATCTAGCGCCGGCTCTATGTCATCTAGATCTATAGGAGGAGAATCTTTATTTTTAACCCCAGATGAACTGAAAGCTTTATTAATGAGTGGCCAAAGTCCTGATTATATTCTTGCAACACTGACCACCACTATTGCTGAAGCACAACAGTTAGAGGAAACTACTCAATTAAATGCAGAACAAGCCTATAAAAGAATACATTCAGATATACACTTGCCGACTTTTATAACGCAAAATGAAAAGGTAGGTAAATGTTAAGATTTTTTTCTTAAAAAATAATGTTTTGATGAAAGAATAACCTATACTCATTTTGACAATTACAATTAGCTACCAATGAGCGATTAAATTTATATAAAACTCCAAAATAGTGACATTTAATATTCCTGTGTGATAATTTAATTGTAAATGTTTTCAGGTTCCTGTAGAAGTTATAGAAAAATTAATGAGTAATAAGAGATTATACAACATAATATTACAAAATTATCCCGATTTAGTAACTCGAAGACGTTCAGAAGTCAACGTCAATGTCGAAGGATCAGCAGATGTTAAAAATGAACCGGCACAATTACCAGTATCTGTTACCGTTAAGATGCCTCACAAAAATGAATTAGAAACAACACGAAAGATCGATAACAAAGCAAAAGAACAGAAGGAAAAGACTAAGAATCAAGATAACATCGACAAAGATAAACAACTGGTCGCAAACGTAGAGTCACAATTAGATAAGAAATCAAAACCAAAAGTACCACAACAACAGGTTAATTGGTTCTCAAAACAGATATCAGTTGATCATCACTACTTCAGAGATATGCCTCTGTACAGAAATACTATAATGCATAGAGGAGCGATGATGAATATACCTAGGTACAAACTAAGAGCCTCCTCTTTGCCAGATATTTATAGAAACTCTATGTGGTCTTTGGGGTCATATTCTGATGACGGAATGGTGAGTACTTTTATTTAATTCTTACTAATCAATTCATTCTTATTAACGATGCTTTGTAAGCCGTAATCTAAATCATTAGGTTTCCTACACTCGTATTATTAGTGGCGCTGCGTAATACGATAGGAAGAGATTTGCTGAGAGGTTTTTAATTCCTCTGTATTTTTAGGTATTCATAGGTATGATACTTCGGAAACAAATAAGGGCGTTCATGTGTCTTTTTAATATTTCAACCGACACTAATTTGATTTGTAGTCGGTTCTTGTTTAAATTAATTTATGTAAAGTGCTCAAAGCACAAAAAAATGATTTACTTCAGTTGATTTATTTGTTGTACAGAAGTGGTATCAGCGGTTATGGCAGACCACAAAAGCTACCTTTGACTTCAGGATGTTCACCGAGTTTCATTTCCTTATGTTCAACCTCTCATCCCTTATACTCTCCGTATGGTTTATAGTGCCGTACTTCTTTCTGAAGTCATATATGACTTCTCGTAACGTCGAGGGCGGCGCTGAAATGATCAGTGTCATTGGTATTGCCAGCAGTATTGGAATCGTGAGTAAAATTGTAAATTTTATAATGTTCAAGTGTGTCTTTTCAAAGCTGTTATCGTTAGTACAGACCATGTCCAATTGGAATTAATTTTAATATAGAGAAAAAGATTATAAAAATTGAGACAGACTTTTCGTTAATTTTTTATGTTACATAGTTGCCATAGTAACGGTTTTTATTAGAAAATATTAATTTTTATATCATGAAAATATACGCTTCAGAGGAGGTCCATGGATTTTGACGGCAGCTTAGATGCGATTCCAAATAGCGTCCGGTTTATTTTCCGATGCCGGTGTAGTCAGGGGTGTAGGCAATTTTATCTCCAAGCTTGGGCGAGATATTGTTAGTAAAGAACTTAAAACACAGGGCATAAAACTAATCCTTGAGGAACCCCAGCTGAATTGAAGTTTACTTGCGAATCTTTCAGCAATCATATATTTCTTTGAGATTTTTAGTTTGAATTTCAAGCGAGGCACCTACTTTTACAGGTGGCTTTAGGCTGGGCTGGTGATCAACCGTGGATAAACGTGACCAAAACGTACGCTGTGTGCCTAATCATCTGCGGCCTCTCCGTTGCTACGTACCCTCTCTTCATCACCAACTACTGGGCCCTCGCTGTCATCTCCGCAGTGTTCGGCCTTTCTTTCGCAAGCTCGTATTCTTATACACCAGCTATTCTCATGGAGCTGATGCCTATTGACCATTTTACTGTCGCTTATGGCTTGATCCTGTTGAGCCAAGGGATCGGACACTTAGTTGGACCTCCTATCGGTGGTAAGTTTGATCTTTATTTTACGTGCATCCGACACTGATTGGCAAAAATATAGTCCGAAAAAAAATTATTGCATTTCGCGAAAGCAAATTAATGAACAGTTATGTTCATTTAATCCTAGCAGTCTAGATAAAGACAACAATCATTGTTCCATAGATTTTTTTGACGAATCTGTGCTGATTTCCGAGAAGCTGCCCGTAACAGTTTCACCGGGATTGAGAAATGGTAGACCTCTAAGGTCGCTTAGTTTAAACATCCATTAGGGGCAACACCGCGCCAGGCCATTCTTTTTGTTTAGATCTAGCCTAGGCGGTTACCCTTATTTTTAAGATCTAACCTGGGCGAATGACGTTTCGTCATTCGCGTCTTCGACGACGTTCCTTCGTCGCCGGAGGGTGTAATGAGACTGTTTGACGGGGACGACTTTGTAAGTGACAGCACACTTTTTAAAATTTTTACCCGGTGATTGGGACTTTAAAACCTTAGTAGAAAGTGGTTAGCGATTGTTTCGTAGTTCAGGTTTTCGAGGATGTTGCAATAGCTTCAGTGTCATCCGTCATGAAGACTAGGACACTGTAACTGTGATTCATGTAAAGTTATTGCTTTTTATGTTTTTCAGGAATGCTGTACGATTTAACTGATTCATGGGACCTCACGTTTTATGTAGCAGGCTTGTGGCTTGTTATATCTGGTTTATGTGTGGGTGTGATTCCCTACACAAAGGACGTGCGCATGTGCGGGAGTGCTCCGCTGCTGAAGGAGACAGAAGAAGAAAAGAAGGAATACGTTGATGTGTAAAAATGCCACTCATTCTTTTCATAATAAAGTTTATATTTTATTTAATTGTTTCGACTGTTTACCACGAAAAAGTAAGGGTATATTAATGTTTTGGGGATAATATATTTATCCAAACATTAACGTAATTTATCCCCAACTTGTTAACCAATCCAAATAAGCTTAAGAAAGGATGACGTCAATAGTCGAATGGTGGATACGAACTTTCGATTCGCAGATCGTACCCTAAACCACTAAGCTAGTGATTTATTTATTCATTAGGCATTTATAATTATTAGAAAAAATTATAAAACACGAAATTCAATTAAATTATTTTTTTTCTCTCCAATCTATGAATCGTGATGTCGTGGTTTCTAATCCCCCATTTGACTATTGATGTGAACCATCTCCTAATACAAGCCTATTATCCGGGATGGTTAACAAGAATGTTAATAATATTTGTGAAAACAATTATTGCTAGCATTCTTAAAAATAAATAGCCTAAAAAAGTAGATTACGCCTTTTTGCCACAATGATAATTCAATTGCAATTTGTGAGTTTCATAGTGAATTGTCATTGGCAAATAATAGACTCCGGTTACCGGTTGAATATTTTAATCTCTAACTTATATCTAATGTTATAAATAAATTTAGGTGGTGACGAACCGTTGTCAGTGTAAATATTGACTCCAGCAACTGTCGCGCCCGTTGATAACCCGATAAATATATCTGAATGTCACGACGACAGTTACTGTGTGCTTGTTCGTTTTTAGCGATTATTTACTTTAGTATTATCTTTTACTTTTGCACAATTTATGTACACATATTGAATATCTTACATATAACCGTGACACGTCTCAATGTGTACACTAGTATAACACAAGTACATGCGCCGTCGTCCACCATTGTTCCTACTGCCTGTCTCCAGGACCAACTTGTCCAGGAACTCTCCTTGTTAATACCATCTCACTGCACATTGATATATTTTGTTGCCCAGAGTCTGTTTATCGAAGCTGCCTACAAATACGTAGAAGGTGTTTGACTCTATTATATTTATATATTATTGTCAATACATCAAACAGCTTTTTATTTGTTTTAATTTTAATAATATATATTTAACTAAGTTTTTATAACATCATATTGGTATTATATGTAACGGTGTTATAATTTTTGTTGATTTAAATAAATAAATAAGTATATAGCTTGACCGATTTTTATGAAATTTTGTATGCATATTAAAGCCGGACAGTACAAAGCGCCTTCAAAAACATTAATGATTCCCGTCCGAAAGGTGTTTTGTAGTAAAGGGATTGATAAACTACTTATGAGATGGCAAAATTGCATAAATAGCAATGGTACATACTTTGATTAAATAAATATATTATATTTTGAAAAAATCTACTTTAGGTTACTACCTTACAAAACACTAATTTCATATGTTACGACCTAATATATCAAAAATTCTATTCCAACGCACATTACAAAAATATTATATCGAAATAAATCATTTTTAACAGATGTGATATTTAAAATAGATAAGGTCCAAGGGGTACAACAACGGAAATATTTTAACTAACGGTAACACCGCGGGGCGCAGCTAGTTAAGTGAGCTAAGTGCGACCTTAAGTTTAATAAATAAACTTATGGTCGCAGGTTCGAATTATTTCATGATGAATGAAAATCATTTATTCTACGCCGTAAGGAAGTCACAGCACGACACAAGCCCCTTCCTTAATACTACGTGTCTATAATAATAAAAGAGATGACTTACCACATCGATGTCATGGTCTCTACTTGCAGGCTCCTGTTTCACTTCCTGGTTTGTCTAGTTTCAGTCGAGTCCATAAGTCAATTTGCCAGCACGTTAAAACCGCAAATTAATGACGTCGTTAATGATATGCCGCGAACCAATAATTAACAGCCTTCCTGTACACTAAATTAACAACACCGAACGGTGCTGCAACTGGTGGGCGACTGGGGTGTGACTCCTCTCCGCGCACGCGAGATTCCAATTGTACCCCATACATGCAGGTTTATAGAACTGTTGAGGTCTCGTAGTAGTGTTTACTATCGCATCAGTGCTATATAGTACTAATGGGACAAAATTAAAAAGATATATCGATATATGCAATTAGAAATATATGCATTTACATTACATAAAATGCCTAGTTTTTATAAGTATAATTCGTATACAACTTGGTTTTATTTCATTTCAGTTGTCACAAGTACATTTTTGTTAAACACAATAAAATATCTATTAAAGTTTAAGTTTTTAACTTATATGCTATAAGTAAAGAACAAAAACTATACCACAGAACTATTAAGATATAATTTGAAAGCACGGCGAAGATCCCAACAGTTCCACAGGCACACGTTCACTTCGTTCGATAGCGAGATTTTACCAATTACCCGCGTGTGTAAACGAAAATAAAAATATCGCTCCACCGTCATCCGTGTGACACATATATGTTACCGCGAAATATGAACTATACCGTATTCAACTATATCGAATACCTGGGCAGTGAAGCGCCAGCGACCCACCTTTTCAGAGGTTTCTTTTAATATGTGTCTGTGGTCAGTGGGATCACTTAGCATCTAGTTACCCGCACTTTCGTTTGCCCCCTTCTCCCATAAAGTACATTGCTTGAATGTCAAATTCAAGGTGGATTATCTTCAAATTTAATGTTATAATCCAGTACATTACAACCTGGCAATTTCCTTTTACAATACCAATAACCTTTAAGCTGGTGCGCGTTACCATCATAGACAACATTTTCATATAACATCGTTTCAGTAGTTCAATAGTAAATCACTTGCTTAGAAAGTTATATTAGCAAATCTGTGATACATAGTGTTAGGCAAACAAAATAGAATGAATAACAACAACGTTATCCAATGACAACTTTAATAAGTAGAGAACAACAACGGGTGCGGTCTGGAGTAGAACAGGGTGTACACGGCGAGTCCAGACAGGTCTAACAGTCAAACAACGAACACACTGTTACAATTATTACAACAATAACATGACAATAAGCGCTACACAAGGTTTTAAAAACAAAACATATATTTGTTACCATGAACTTGTCAAACTGTGCGATAAAAGATCTGAAAATACATAATAATATTTCTCCACTATTTCTGTCTCGTACTACGACACAAATGAAAACATGAACAATTCATGTATCATCAAAAACACACCAGAAACAACAGACTATCTGAATTTCACAGGCATTCCAAAATTGAACATAAAAGAACGATTCAAATAAACATAGAAGGAGGATACAATCAAATTTGAAAGGAGGTTACAATTATATATAAAAGGCTTCATTTTTTTATTTAAACTGCTTTTCCACGGACTAATCGTCCGTGCCTTTTTTATTTGTTACATTTGCTCCGTTTATAAAAGAGTTTGCTTAAAACTTCAACACTTCGCCTTCGCAGAGGCCGCTAACGCCTTTACTTGATTGGCGTGGTCTATCGCCTTCGGGTACCTTTTCCGAAACACCATCGCGATGTTGTTATAAAAGGGCTACGGGTGAATTTATTGTTTATTACATCAATTTAAATGTGTAGATCGGATTGAGAGGTGGCAGAGCTCTTATATTGTTTAGCTTGAACCTCTATAGCTAGTCACTACCTATCACAGTCGAGTAGCTAAACACAATGGTAAGAAGGGGTAAATATAAAAACGATAGATGTGTTTACTGTTTACATAAAATGCGAACTGTTATGCTCAACCAAACTGATGCCATCGATGGTCGCGTCGTTTCCGTCATTCTGACGACGACACCCATCCCTCTTTATTAAAGTCAATTAAAATTTGACGCCTTATGTAAACACTATGCGGATAGTAAACCAAGTGACTAAACCGGGAAACAAGGATAAAGCAATTATTGATACGACTATAGTTGCCATATGTCGATATATACATAATAAAGTCTGTTATTTAAACGTGAAATGAAAGACTGCGTTTCTTTATAATATTTAGAGAAACAATATTTAATGTCTATATTCTATTTCTATCTTTTATAAGAAATGTAACGACACTGACAATTTTTTTTTGCTAACAATTTTTTTTTCATAAATATTATTAACTAATTAAGCTAGGAGCTGGTTCACGTCAATTATGAATTGGTGGGAGTTATATTTCCAACATTAGAAAAATAATAAAAATACATAAAAAGAATAAATTACGAAAAAAGAGATTTCATATCGTTTTCTTTACATTATATAATATTAGTTTAAAAAAAAAAATTAACGCACAGTTTCACATGTTCATGGTGTACAAGGTATAACTTCGGTAAAAGATTTTCTCAAAGACTCTAATAGAGTATCAAAGTTTAACAGCTAAAGTATATCATAAGATTCCTAATGTTGTATTGTCATGAATAATTAACGATTGTCAGGTACATTTTGTAGATTTAAACAATAAACAAGTTCAAAGGTTAACAAAGACACACGTATAGGTGGAGCTTTAATATTACATATAGAAACTTTAAGTAATAATTAGAGCTGAATCACAAATGCTTGAACGCATATTACGCATGCTTGTCTAAAATATTACTATGTAAAATAATATTAATATATTTAAAATAAATTATCGGCGTGCGTCATAGCAGCCGGTGTGAACCAGATTAAAGTTTTATAAAGTTCTTATATGATGTCATATTTTATTTAACATTTTGTTGATTTTAGCGTCAGGAATGTGACGTACTTGTATAAAAAAATAATTAAAATTTATAAAGATTTTTCTGTAATCAAAATTAAAATGCCTTTAAAAAACCTTGTTGTGGTCGAGCCACATTTATAATTTCATTTTCTTTTAATTTAATTGATATAAATCAAGTACTAAATGTATTTATTACTTATAAGTACATTTAATATTTGATTTATTTCAATTAAATAATAAAAAAGTTGTTTTTCTTTGACATATACTAACTTAAATGTCAACAATTAATACATAAACTAAAAACCTTTTATTAATTTAGACTATATTTTACAAAAAGAATTTTTATATATAATTTTGTAAAGTTTTTTTTTTTTAAATTCCTGAACAAATACCAGTTCTTAGTAGAGAAATTTAGAATTATAATTAATAATCGTAGATTCTTACACAATTGTGTAACGGTGAGAAATAACTGGACTCAAGTGCTTTATAAGTATGAAAACATAGAACGTCGAATCACACACGAACAAACCACCTTTTCATAATTTAAAAAATAAACTTTATCCTTTTATCACTACAATGATTTATTAATAATATTAGGAAATAGTGAGTTAGCTAAATATAGAATTGTACTATTTGTCTCTAAAATTTAAGTAACATGTATTGAGCCTTGTATCAGGTATAAAGATCAACAAGAAATATATTTTGAGCTTTGTACAATATCTAAAAATGAGCATAGAGGTAGTTCAGAAGACAAGCGTATGTATCTATTACGTATGTGCTAATAATCTTATTGAATATTCATAAGAGTTTTCCAAAATCGAAGCGTCATTCTTGTATTCATAAGATGTCACTCCATTGCGGCGTAGACTACGTATAATTTAATTATGCCGTTCTGAATTCAGCCTTCTTATAATATCCTCCGTGCAGGTTTTTAATAGGATGTAAACGAGCATTCGGTCCACCTGATCTTTTAGTGCCAAGCCCACAAGCACTTACTAAAGGTATTTTAGGTGCGTCGCTAATCTATCATGAAGAGTTGGTTCGCCTACATTTCGCTTGTGAAGTGAAACGTAGATTACCTTCACATTAGTATTTTGCGATTTGACACAACCAGTGTAGTTAGATAACGAAAGGCGATTACTTTTTTTGAGGGAATAAGGTTTTAAACGTGACAAGTAGCTAGCTTATGGCAACACACTATAAAAATTAGGTGTTTTTTTTGTACTCACGAATATGAAAAACTGGAAATCTATTCGCAAAAGCCGCTTTCTTTTCACTCCCTTTCATAACAAACTTTATCAATACTAAATGCTCTCACGTACTTTTTACCGTACCGTATTGCATAGCAATTACAATCTTTTTGTTCAGCTTAATGTGATGGGTGACATGATATGCATTAATTTTACCAGGTAATTTTTGTACGGTAATAACAAAACTCTTCTCAATTTGACTGAAACTGGAAAATAGTTTTCCGTTTCATTGTCCCACGAAATAATTTCTTTTGTGCGTCAAAAATTTTATCATGTAATTTTTCTTACTGTTTCTGAACGCATCTTTCTGAATACTAGTGTGTGTCGAATGTAAATGAGTGAGGGAGTGCGAATGAGTACTTTGCTTTCACTTTACGATAGCTTTAGTAGCCACGCATGCGCATACTGTCCATAATTCTGACAGCAGCGCTGCCATTCAGAGCGGCACTTTTAAAATATTCGTAATTTACTCGCCTTTAGACTATAACTTACAATATTCCTTTACATAAAGACTATGCTTCATTACTAAACGAAGAAGGTAAAGGGAAGACAATATTTCCAACAAATATAAGCCGACTATGTACACAAGAATCTAACATAGATTAACTAACAATAGAGACAGCCTTTTAAAGTGTTAATATCAAAAAATTGTGCATAACCGTAAAGTGTAGTGGAAACATCGTGGTAATTTTTATTTTACTTTTTTCAAACATTATCCCAAACAACCATCGCCACTTAAGTATAACAGATACAATATTTTTCATATACGTAATATAATATTCCATAGATGAAATAAGAATGTATGATAACTTTAAAAGCCCTCGACACAACCGCATGAGACAATAACACGTATATAGTTGCCTGTCCATCCCTCATTGCGTCTGGTCGAACAATATGCGAGTACACAGTTGGCAACAGATAATAAACTCAAACTTTGTTGGACCAGACGCAATGATTATTTCTACTAAGCGTGTATCAGGCCTTAATTTTATATGTATAACACTAACATTAAATGACATAGAAAAGGGCGTAGAAAAGACTTACAGACGAATATTATCTCACTTGAAATCACGTTAGGTTACTTCAGACATTCATTTAGACGACAACATTTATAGTGTTAGTAAATATGATAGAAATTAATGAAATGGAATTGAAGATACGAATTCTCCGCGTTTGAATTATATTGGAAATAATGACTAAATACATCATGAAAATTTATGAACATAGAATAGCTGAATCAGGTTTAAAGTGATTGTCGATGGTCTAATAGTCGCTGGTCATAGAATTTTTATTAAATATTTAATAAGTTCAGCCAGAATGCAGCGATCGTGTTGAAAAATTGAAAACAATATTCTAAAAATAAAATCGTGTCAAAATAATTAAAAAGTACTACAATATTTTAAGCGATAATGGATAAAAATTTCGTATTTAATTCATTACGAGGGAAAAAAAGGGTACATTAGACAATATATCATATCCAAACAAAGAACTTACATTATTCATCGATTTCATAACTAATAATGGCTTAATGGTGTTGTAATCAGGCCATTAAAAAAAACTAAAATAATGACAATTTGTGATTCGTCGTAAAAAGATGATCAAGAACAATGAAGACATGGTTTCGGTCTTTAAAACTACCAATTACTACTCCCATTCAAGACATGGCTGTATGGACAAAAGTCTTTTGCCTTTCCCATTAGGGATTAATCGTCATAAAAATGTTAATTTTATAATGTTTTTTACTCTTTTCTAAGTATTATATGAATATTAAATTAGGCGTCGGTGTTTAATTGTATTATGTATGACACGTGTAAGTTTTAAATATTTGTTGTTAAATTATGATTTCATTATATATAAGATAGTGTTACATACATTTTCATTTAACTTTAACACACGTAATAACCATTTAGTAACATTTATAACAAGTAATTATTACTAAGATCAAAGACAACATTGAAAGTACACTTTTTAGTACGAATGATAGAGGTAAGGAGAATCATGGATGGGAAAAGTTTTCAAGCTAGAACTAAATAGTTCCAAATCCCACCAGAATAGCGTTAGTGTCTTTAGAGAGTCTGATAGGAATTACGCAGATGTCAGACGTTGTTAATAATACTTTCAATTGATTTAATAGTGTTGACTTTTATAAAAATTTTTAAAATATTTGAACAATATTTTTTTCTTTCAAAAATTTTAAACACTCTTTAAATTTATCCTCTGGCTAGAATAACGCCTTCTAATTAAATTTCTTTTGAGGGACACGTTTTCATACACACACGATTATCGTTGCCTTTATCCTCCCATACATTTTTAAGAATAGTATATTATAGTATAGTAATTTAGGGGTGGTTTTAAATCTTCTGAATTTATAACCATTTTGAAAAGGACAGTATAATATAAGACATATATTTATAACACCTAGTAATTAGATTCGTAAACTTTTTCTTTTTCAAAACTTACCTAAATCTTATTAAAAGATGGTACATTCATTTGTAGAACTAAATGTGGAGGATAAATTTCACATTGATATTTATTATGTTACTGGGAACATATTCGATTTGCATTTTTAGTGAACGATTAGAAGGGAGTGGTTAAACGGTAAGAGAAAACTTTTGAAATAATTTTTCAATTGTCTAAGTGACCATTGATTTTCCTACCACCATTGCAGTGGTAATGATAATGCTGGCCAATGATTCTTCATCAATTTGTAAAAGATAATCGCTTATTGTCAGTGTTAGCATGAAGGTTTTACAATTCCACTTATGTGAATTCCATGAGGATTCTGACTCGAGGTTACCGAAAAGTCCGATCCACATTTCGATAGCCGCACTAAATGCCATTTAATCCGTTATTTGTTGATCTTCCACTGGGCGACAAGTTATTTTTTTGAAAATAATTGTTTAAATTTCAAAAACTAAATCCTATATTTGTCGTATGTCACGTGATATGTTTAAGTTATTTTTTCTAATAATAACTAATTGACTATTAAGTGAAATATACAAAAATAGATTTAGAATTAGTAAAAGCTCCATACTAATGCTATATATTAAATAAAGATTATAAAATAATAAATATTTTATAATATATTTAAGAAGGTCTTAATAAAATTTATTTCAAATATTTAATATTAATTTTGAAATATTTTTTGGTAATTTAATACTAAATTTTGATGACTATGAAACTTCGATTTGAATAATATTTTGATTATTTCGATTAAATAAGTAAGTTTATTGACTGGAATAAGAAGGCATATTTGGAAGATGTCGTTGTGTTTGAAATTAAACCTACAATTGAAACAAAATTGTAGTGTCAGTGGCACGCCATCAGAAACCCATAGTGGCAAACAGTTTTCCGAAACAACAAAAAAATCGACATGTGTAATGTCACTGACATTTGATAACTTTGTAACAGCAGACTTCACGTCAAAACTTACCTTTTTACACAACGATAAAATAAAAAAAAAACAAATCTAGTGTGCTTTAGACCACACTATTGAAGTAAAACTACTTTAACGCTATTTATATGTATATATATGTATAATGTATACATTTATATACATATATTTTCTGCAAATAATTATCTCTTCACTAACATATATCTCCGTCTCAACTTTCTTTGGCCTCACCTGATCACACTTTTCATAATGCTCTCGTTATGCATACACCAGCTTACTCCCCAAGTCAAGCGTGCATAAAGAAGTTTTACCTCAATAAAAGAAAAGGATTAGGATGAGAATTTATCGTTCAGCCCGCAGCGGCGCTAGTGCTGCGAGCGAGGCGCGCCGGCGACGCTGCGCTGCGGGCGAGGCGGGGGATGCGGGCGGCCCCTGCAGCCCTCCCGCGGACCCTCGCGCCGCCCGCGGCTCCAGCTCCATCGACAGCGTGTACTGCCGGTCCTCCAGGATGATCAGCGACCGGTCCAGAAGGAAGTCGCATACCTGTGTCCCATCCCACTTACATATAAAATTATATTTACGATTATATACGAAACCATTCTAAAACAGGTAGGTTGCCTCTTGTCAATCAGCACTACTTAAAAAAAACTCATTGGAGCCGGACTACAGGATCGTACTCGGGTTGCTAGCGCACTGTGAAAATCGAAGCGACTACCCGAGCACTGAGCTATTACGGTACGCGTGGGTACATGCCCTCATATCCTTTTTACAGAAAAGACCTCTTTTTACAGTGGGACATATACATATAAAGCCTGTAACTTTGAAAATATAGCTTACAGATAAACAATAATAAAACGGAATAAGCTGCATCCCTACTGTACTTTATGTTTATTATTATAGTACAAGTATATTTACGAGTTAAAACAATAACAGACTTCAAATCGAATAAGAATATGACGAAATATAATTAATCAGAATCTATTCAAATTACCTTTCCAATAAAAAATGAATCATTGAATACGGTTGGCGTGATATTGAGTTATTAGTCCATTTGTGGCGCACATACTTAAATTTTGTCATGGGTGCCAGACACGGGAAGCACCTGCTTTCATACAAAGGAATCAGCAAAATCGGTCCACCTGCTCGAAAATTATGAGATAACAAACATAAAAACGTACAGATGAATTGAGAACCTCCTCATTTTTGGAGTCGGTTGAAAAGCTAACAATAAAAATATGGGAGACATTTTTTCATATATTAGCATTTGTAGTGTTCAAAGAAATCTATATCTACATTACCTTAGGAATATGATCGATTTTGTACGGAGTCTGTTGAAAGTTTCGTATTTCTCTAATCACGTGGGCTATCTGTGAACATTCAATATGGACTTCATTTAAATGGAGCAAAATTTAAAAAAGGACAACAAAAATAAAAAGAAATTCTCTCCTTATCACATATGACACCTAATAAGCTTGGTAAAAAGCGGTCTCTGTTTACCCCGATAGGATTAAAAGGTGGCAGAAGTTTATATTCATATAGATATAATATACATGATATGAGAAGCTTCCGGACGCCGACGGAAAAAAAATCGATCCTGATTTAAAATAATCGTGTTTATCCTATTACTTGGCATTATTTACGCTCCATCATGTTAGTATAGCCAAATGAAACGATAGTTTTATAAAAAAAATAATTACCTTACTAAAAATAACAGCAATGAAACACAAAGTCAAAAACAGCTGATGCTCGACTGATACCGCTTGCGTTGACCCGAGCATCAGCTGTCTTTGACTTTGTGTTTCATTGCTGTTCTCTTTAAACATATGATTTTTTTTAAAATCGGTATCGACTTTTTTCCGTCCCATCATCAAAGGTGTTATTAGTACTATCGTCTATCTTCGTTTTCAGAAGCGGTCTCCTAACACCGTGTATATAGACTACAAAAATAACAACTCTTACCATCCTCATTTTAGAGAAGTTCAGAAGTCCATCCGGCGTATAGTTGGTTGTGCCCTCTTCGATGAATGACAGATCGGAAAGATACATGCCAAGGTAAGGGATGCAGGGCGGGTCGCATCTGGAAAATTATTATTTTTTATACCAATATCACTTAGATCAGTGTTTTTTGTGCAATGCTCCATCTTAACATTTCTAAAATTTTTATACCCCCCATTACATGAAAAAATTTTGATTGATTTTGCCACGAATGCAATTTATTTTCATAGCTTTGGACGGGGTGAACCGATTTGTATGATTCTCGATTTCAAGTCGGTTTTCATTTTTACTCGTAAATATGTAATATGTTTATTGTATATTTGTAAGGGCAGATAAGTGTAAGCATTTTTTCAAAAAAGAAAAAGAAAATGGTTCGTATCAATGATGAGATCATTGTGATAAATTAATGAAATGACATACCTGTGTAGAGCATCTCTCAAGATTCTGAATCTGCACTCCGACGATATTATAGTCTGCATTTTTTCGAGCGTCTGCTTGCTCTGGGAAAAAACAATATTTTTTACTTTAGAAATTTAAAGTAATAATAAAACAAGAATTTATGCGAGCAAAAACAAGAACCGGCTTAAAATCGAATCAAACGTTAAACGCGCGGGCACCCTCTTTGTGTTTCCGAATTATCGTAGGAATATTACGAAATAGAAATAATCAGAACCTAATCAAACTAGCCTTGAAGTGCATCATTTCCAATAAAAGCTAAATCATCGAAATCGGTCGGAACATTTTAAAAACAATTACTTTTAGGCCAATTCTTTATTCTACTAGACAACCATACAAAGATTGCAATGTCTTGAACGTGAGACAATTATTTATTCTAAATACAGTTTTACTACAGCATCGTCAGATTCCATATGTTCATTTGGATAAACGTCGTAAAGATAAAATTTGCTGTATTCCGCAAAAAGATTTAATTACTACCTGGGGCCATACCTTTAAAATAAAGTTAACTTTTATGTGCCTTTTCATAGTTTATCCCAATAAAAGTGTAAAAAGTTACTTTACTCGTTTCTCCATAAATTCACGTACGAAGAGACTGAAAAATTTCTGCATAGCATAAAATAAGTTATCCTCACTCTTATGTACTCACTCGCACATACACTCTCACATGCACCCACGCACACTATTCTTTGCAAAAACACACGAATACCACAAAAGCTATATAACAAACTTTACTCCATAAACTCGGACTTAGGTACATCTCCCTAATACAGGCTATATATTAGTCTAGCAGGGAGATGTGTACCGAAGGACGAAAACTAAGTAAGAAAATGTTTGTAGAATTTGTTATATAATATGTATAATAACATTTGATAATATGTATCCAATATTTTTGTGTGTGTGCATGTCGGTAATTTAAAATGTAAGTGTGTGTAAAAAGTAAAATATTTCATTTCAAGTTAATAATATTGAGTTATTTGTCCATTTGTGGCGCACGTACTTGATTCAAATATAAGACTTATATGGTTTTCTCATCGAGCCCACTGTCAGAATTGGACTACATTGAAATGGAACCAGATGAATAGCTTTCATAAATAAAAAAATGACTAATCAAAATCAGTCCACATAGTCGAAAGTTATGCGGTAACAAACATAAAAATAATACAGAGGAATTGAGATTCCTCCTCGGTCGGTTGAAAAAAATTGTAACGTATTGTTTTACAAGAGATATTGATTGGTTCATGACAATCCATTTAAAACTAGGTAAGTACACCTTGTTCACAACGAGCATAATATGAGAGAAAGAGAATAGGTGCCAGAACTTGCTTAAAAATTATAAAAATATATATAAATAATATAATATAAGTAAAATAATATAAGAAATTATAAAAAAACGAAAGAGCTTTTAAATTATCCTTCGGAAATAAAAAATAGCGTTTAACGTTTGTTTTTTTTTTGACGAACTACACAGATTGACCAGAGAAGCTGGCCTTGACTTGCTTGAGAGACCGGATCACCGGATTGAGAGGTGGCATAGCTCTTAGGTCGCTTAGCCTGAACCTCTATCGCTAGTAACTCGACACAAGGGTCCCCCGGTGAGGGCTAACCTCGGCTTGGACAGTTACTATGTAATGTTTGAATAGCTTCCGATTCGAAGTCGGTTTTCATTTTACTCGTTAATATACTTGTATCTCATAAAGAACAATTTGGTAGTGGCTTTATTGCCATATTGCATTAGTAGACATACGGTTTTGGAAACTTTCTCCCAGGTTTTCTTGAGACGGAAGATGGAGGTGTTGGAGAGAGCTGCACAGATCTGCAGCACGCCGTTGAAGTTGTGCAGGCAGCGCGCTATGTCCGCCACAGCTGCCCACTTCTCAATCGCTGCCACTCGATCTGCGCATTAATATTTAGCGAAACAGTTTTTACATTTAAGTCAATAGCTTAATAGTTTACAGATAATAAATGCGAAAACGTTAGATCGTATCGTTCGTTCGTCACAAGAAGTACTAAGTAACTCGTACGTTAGTAAGATTTGTGAAAAACAAATATTGTATAACTTATACATAGATTTAGATGGCGGTAAAAAAGTTTTACATCAGTCACAAAACACACTCAGTTTTTGTTTTAAATTTTGGTTAGATTTTAGAAAGTATTCTTCTGATTGAGTGTGTTTTGTGACTGAAGTAAAACTTTTTTAGCTCCATCTAAATCTATGTATAAGTTTATATATGTATATACACGATTATTGAAGAGAGAAAATGTGCTCGCGTACTGCTCTCTCTTGCACCTACAGTGTGATACAGAAACAGGCCTCCACTGTCTTGGAATTAATTGGCTAATTTTCTATCTTCCGTCCGTCCACTTTGCCTGATCACACTTTTCGTAACAGATTCACAAGTTTACACCCCAAGTCAGCGTGCGTAAAGAAGTTTTACTTCAAAATTTCGCTATATGTCATAGTTGAGTTGTTATCATACCAATCAAATTACCTAATAATGTGAACTTCTTTAGTATTTCTGAAATGACCAGATTAGAAATGTGGTTGAAGTGTCCTGTCATCATCAGAATGTGTGGAGCCCGTTCAGCTTTATCCGCCTTAGTCCAAGCTTGACCCAGAAACTCCCTGTAAAAATTTATGCTGATTAAAAAAACATACAACGCAAAACACGCATGGCAATATATTGCATCAAAGGAGGAGAGGTAAATCTTTCTTATTATTGTAGAAGTGGAACAGGCAAAGGTAATAAGAACTGTAGAGGCTATTTATGTATAGTTTTATTTCTATTTATAAAATACTATCTGTTTATTTAAGTATACGGCACATGTATGTGCATATACATGTGTACTTTTAGGTACATAAGTTAATATATTTATGCATTTAGAAATCTCAAACAAATGGACTTGTAATACACAAATATTTCAATTGCTTTTATCTATAAATGATAACTTACTGTATAAACAACATTGGAAGAAGCCTAGAGAACTTAGAATTGGAACTTCAAAGGGTACTAAATCGAATAACTTGGAAAGATACAAGAATATTTCAAGAAATATATAAGAAATTAAAGAAGAAGAAAGAATGAACGAAGAAGGACAAAAATAGATAGAGTAACAGTGAATTAATCGATGCCAGAGACAATTGATATTTGATACTCTTACGATAATTCAGTGTGCTTACTCGCTATGAATGGCACTGAAGATCTGGTAGTCTAAATAAGTCATTTGCTCTGCGATCTCCAAGGCTGAGAGTGTTTCAATGCTTTCCTTCGTCGGAACCTAAAAGATAATGCCAATTTATTTCCCTCTTTGACAGAGTCGATAGTACCTGCATTTTAAGTTTTATTTAAGGGTTGAACGTATGTATAGATTTTATCAGTAACTTAAAGGGATGATTTAGTTTTGTGGGGAACACCCCTGTAGTTCTGAGCTCGTAGAACAAGACTACGGTATCCACTGCCTGTCGTAGAAGGAGACTAAAAGGGGCCTCGGGTTCACTGGGCGACAAGGGCCTTTGTCGTCCGCTGAAGTGGATCCGGGAAGACGGCGACATCGGCTGGCCCGTGTCGCCTTGCACTTGCGCACCGGCACAGCCCCCGGGAGGGAGTTCTACTGAAGATCCCGGAGACCCTCACCATGCATCGAGGAAGGGAGACACAGACTCCGGGGGAGTTTTAGTGGGTAAAAATCACACATAACCGCCGCCTCCCCAGAAGGCGGGGTCTTGTTGATGATTTCAACCCCGTCAACAAAAAAACAGTTTTGTGAGGAAATTACATGTGTTATCTTAAATTGACAAGAGTGCAGGATGCTCTATGAATAATACGATAGATAAAGCATGTAGTACTAAGTATAATTTCGGTGCACAATACTTTGTAGTATCACCGAAATCAAACAAGATGCAAATTAACTACTATACTATACTAGCAAATTACTATGCAACAAATTATAAAAGTAAGGTACATTTTACAATTTGTTGCATAGTACAATAGGCGACTTTATCTCTAAGAGTGATCTCTCTTAGAGGTTCAAGCGAGGGTTAACTGCCAAGTTAATGACCACAGTCATTTCTATGCCTACATATTTGCGGTACATTTAAGGTATATACATATGCAACCGACATCAAAAAAGGAGATTCTAAATTCGTCTATGTTTTTTTTTTTTACTTCATAACTTTCGACTGGGTGAACCGATTTTGATGATTCTTTTTATATTTGAAAACTGGTGCTTCCTGTGTGGCCCCCAAATTGGTTCAGTTCTGACAATGGCATCGATAAGAAAACCATTTAAGTCTTAAAATTGCATTAAATTATGCGCAACAAATAGACGAATAACTCAATATCACACCAACATATTTCGATGATTCATTTTTTATTGAAAAGAATGTACTTCAATAGTAATTTGATGAGAGTTTGGTTATGTTCTAATTAATTCTATTTTATATTTATCCTACGATAATAAGGAAATAAAAAGAGGGCGTTCCCTTGTAAAAGCATTTAGCGTTTGATTCGATTTTAATACGGTTTTGTTTTTGCTCATAAATATACTTGTTGTTATAATGTTGTCAACTTTTATTATACGAAATGCATGAAAAATGGTGAGCATTACTTACAGGCGGTGGAGCGAATATGGCTTTCAAGTCAACGGCCCTGTCGGGGGGCCGTTCCAGCAGACGAAGTAATTGAGCTGCTGCCTTGTGTTCAGCTGGCAATAGTCCAGGGCTTGATTCAATCTCCTTTAAGAAGTCCATTGTCAGACCACGGAGTTTTTCGTCAGACCAAAAGTCAGACGAATGTTTCGATATCCAATGTCTGTAAGTTAAGAGAATATCTATGAAAATATTTTTATTTTTTTTACTAACATTTTAGCAAATACCTGACGACACTTGATGTTAAGCGACGAAAACAAAATTTCACGTTGATAGTTTTTTTTTGTACCATAACCTATTTCTATGCGATAATTCGTTATTCTATCTTTTCTATTTTTTCTTCTTCTTCTTTACGATTTCACCTGTGTTTGCATCTACTGCTATCAGGGTATATCGTTATGACAGTACATGCAATAATTGGCGACAGCACATGCTGAGAACGTGCCCAATGTTGGCATCATGTCCTATTTATACGTTCTTTCTTTACCTGTATTTTTTATTTGTCTTTCTTTTTTAATGTGCGTCATATTTATTTATTTATTTTTTTTATTTATTTATTTATTTATTTATTTATTTATTTATTTATTTATTTATTTATTTATTTATTTATTTATTTATTTATTTATTACACCAACACAATGAACATTTTTAACAAACAATACATAAAACAGTGAAAAGTTGTGAAGTTAATGCCATCGCAGTTATAGGCGTAGACTGCAAGCAATTCATTGGTGAGTGACAATGTTAAGATAAAAATAAAAAGAACGCTAAAGTACAAATAAAACTAAATTTGAAATTAAAAATTAACTAATAAAAAAAACGATTTGTAGATTAGTGATTGTTTATACATACTTATACTAGGAAAAAAGAGGTCGATATCGTCTGTTCTTGAAAAAGAGTTGAATTCTATACTAATTCTATTTAAGGGCGCATTCTTACCTAGGTTCGATTTGAATAAACTGCTTCTCAACAATTGGTATCGTGAAGGTCTAGGTAACCGCGACGGTACAGTAAAAGCTACGGCGGAGAGAAGCTCAGGGGTGTCAAAAATGCCATTTGCAACTTTATAGAGGAATGTGAGGTCTAACATGCGTCTTCGATCTATCATTCGTCTTCGATATTTATTGTAATGTGTTTGTATATTATGCCAATAAATAACATATCTATGTCTATGTCCAATTATTGATATTTACATATCGTCATGTTCATACATGTGTTACCCTTGTACACCATACACTCTAGAGTAGTCAATTGTGCTCATTAAAATGCTAAAATTACCTCAAAACGTTGAGAACCCTCATGGTTGCAGCAGTTGAGATGACGGAGTCGCGTCTGTTGTGTGGTGGCGATGTCGGTGGTGGAGACCGAGGGTTGGAAGACGCTGAAGTAGCTACAGCAAAAGCTACCGCCGCTGTCGAAGTACTGCTCCTAAACAAGCCAGTTCTCCATTATGTACTTGCTAAAATGGCTAACAGAACTGAGACATTGTCCCTTTAACAAGTGTTATTAAGTTAATCTTAGAACGACGGTTTTAGAATTTATGCGTTGATAGTTATGTACGATTAGTCATGATGGTTAGAGATTATCGTTTAAATAAAATTTAACAGATGAATAAGAAAGACAGTAATAAAACATGCATAGAGGTAATATTTAATGTTTAGTAAAAAAAAGTCTACGTGAAGTAGGAGAATAAAAAATATATTAGATAAAGGAGACATTGTGAAATAAATAGAAAAATGAGGCATGCGAAAATGAAATGTCAAATTTAAATGAACCTTAGTTTCCCATATACGAAATACCAAGAGGCAAATATCATTCAAAGGCACTTGCCTCTATCGTTAATTTAAATATGTTTGAGACCAACGTAGTTTTGGTGCGTTCTACTTATTCGAAATAGAAAATCTAAAATATCTAATTAATTAAAGCAGATATAGTGCGCAAAATTTTGCAATTTTACAATTATAATATCAGTGTATTTAATGCCGTAATTGCATAACAGAGAGAGTATTATTACAATATAACAATAAATTAAGACGTTACATAAAAACTATCAAGTCTCCGTAAAGTGATTCTCACAAGTGGAACAAACCTATATAAAGAAAAACAAAATCTAGAAAATTAACTTAGTACAATTAGTAATTTATGATTTCATTACTGATTTATTTACGCGTGTTTTTAAGTTGTTTCAAAGTGTATTTCGAGGTGACCCTATAACAGTTTTGATTAAGGGTTGGCAAAGGAGAATTTTGTAAAATAGGGAAAATACTCTAGGTTAAGCAAAATATTTTCCAAATACACCACTACGGCGACTCTACAAGGACTGCACTCTACCATCGTTACCTCGACCGCTCACTCACCACAACAGGTCTTTTCCAAAGCTGTTGAATCAATTATCACATATTACAAATCAGACTTCGGTTATCGAATATAATAAAATTGACTGAAGAAAAAAAATAGATCGTTAAATAACCTACAGATTAATAAATCAACGTAGAACATCGTGCAAAAGCATCAGTGATACGAGTAACTCCAATGAATCGATTAAGAAGTTTCAGATGAAAATTAACCATGCCACAACACCGAGAGCAAAATCTCCCGCTTTGTGCTAAAGTAATCGATAAATATGATAGTTAGTTTGTCGAATAAAGTTATGAAATAGATCAATGGATACAATATCAGTAGGCGGTAATTTTACCTTCTGTGTGACTGTCTGAATGATGTGATCACCACACCAGCTTTGGGTTGACTTGTGTCGCGGCGATATGTCTACATGGAAAATAATATTGTTTCATTTAGACATATCATTAAAGGTTGTTTAGTCTTTCAACAGCGCCATCTGTTAGGTGGCACCAAACCTTTTAGAATATAGGACGTGATTATTCGATTTGTAGAACATTCTAGAAGGCGGTTGACGCCACTACGCGGTAGGGGCGCTGTACAAGAGAATTTAAAGCGGTAGAAGTATTTGTTAAGTGATTTCTCTCGGTTTCTCTGTATTTCGGAGATAGTAAAGATCTTAGATCGCTTATCATGAACCTCTATTGGTTGCATTATGGCGCAAGAGCTTGAACGGTTATTTCTATCGCGTCGCGTAAGGGTCGACCACGATTTCATCGGTAACTTCTATCCGAAGTCGATTTTGTGTTACGGGTATTAGACAAAATCGAAAGTCGTATTACTAGAAAACTTTACATTTCTTAACGATATAAATAATCTAGATCAGTAACAACTCAATTGTTGCTAGTCTACGTATTATTCTTACCTGAGCCATTTGAGAGACTTGTGACGTAACTGAAGACCGGGGCTCCGATCCTCCCCAGTACCGACGACGTTCGCTGTTGATAGATGAGCTGGTGCACCGTCTTTCGCTGCAATAGGTTGAGAGTAATTAAAATGCCTTTTGAGGGATGAAAACTGAGTGTCCGTATCAAATATGCTAGAAAACCGATTCTATCTCCAGTACAGGCACCAATGAGATTATTAGTTGAAATTTTAAGTTTTGATATACCACGTGCTCGGTGACAATGAAAAATATCGGGTGAAAATCTACATGACTAAGGATTTTTTTTAAAACAAGTGAATTTTTCCAATTCTCATTAGAGCCGCGTGGTTGCTCTCTTTACAGAGAACGCCGGTGTTTAAAATGGGAGATATATAGGTTGTTACGTTGTACTTGAGTAATCATTTTATTTCCTTTTCCAAGCATTAGACTAACATGATCTTTAGTGATCAACGACCCACGTGAACATTCGCATACTTAGAAGTG
This sequence comes from Meandrusa payeni, assembly GCA_029286785.1. Classification (NCBI taxonomy): domain Eukaryota; kingdom Metazoa; phylum Arthropoda; class Insecta; order Lepidoptera; family Papilionidae; genus Meandrusa; species Meandrusa payeni. The sequence goes on along the minus strand of JAGSMX010000007.1, from coordinate 922,670 downwards.
TTACAAATGCATTGTAGGTCGATGATGAAACTCAACATTTCATCGGTTTTCTAATCGGCTAGAGAAGCTTACTAAGAGCAGTTTACGTTGCTTTTTTTATAGAGAATTATAAGACAACGAGAACGATCTTAAGTGATGCTGCCGCCAATAAACAGCTACTAAATAGATTGTACGTGCGTTGCCGACATATTATAAATAGTTAAATCACTAGAACTTGTCTCACCGGGTGAAACATAATAGCGGATAAGCCTGAACCTCGTTACGATGTTTAAATCTCTGTGTAGTTGGTCTATGGAAGTACCTGACGGAGCGTCGCGGAGCCCGTGCTGCCCCGGAGTCGGAGGCTCGCCGCAACTCGGGCGCCGGTGGCGGGTCGCGCACACCGTCCGACCGCCGCCGCGCTTCGCCCGCGCCTCCGCCCGACACCTGCAGCCGCCTCGGGCTCTCCGACATTGTGCGCACCCGCTACGTGTCACACACATACACTCAATACATACATTTTGCGTTTGAAGTAAAATTTCTTTATGTACGCTTGGCTTGGATTTTTAATATGGGAAGAAAACCTCGATTTGAAAGTATCAAACGAAGAAACCCAAAAAATGTTCTTGTAAAGGTGTTTTATAAATTACGGATTTGTGAGCTAACAAACATAAAAAAGTCCTACTTAATAAGCTTCTCTCTTTGACGTGACAACGTCTTATAAATCGGTATACCTTAGGAGGTATTCGCAAAAAAGTTTGACTCAATGTCCCGTAATGTGAATTCTCCGTTCGATCGGTTCGGAAGTAGATAGAGATAGCGAGATAGCAGCAGATTGAACAGAACACAAATTATCAAATATTAAAGGTATATGAATTTATCATTAAATGAATAAGATACTTTAACTGTGATATAATAGTTATTTTTTTTAAGTGTTGCACGTTAAAATAATAATGATAATAATTTGCGGATAATGTTGTTGGTAGTGCAGTTACATATTTTAATTATCAATTGTGCTATTGTTTATTGTCCCAAATAAAGAGAAAAAAAAAATATTTACTCGTTGTTATGATGTAACACAGGCATATTGTAATTCCATGCAGAGTGTTCATTGTTTTAGGATTCGTTGTCACGAATTTAACGCCCGAGCGCCCTGCGCCTGGATTTTTTGGAAAGAGACATGTGACATGTAGCAGATAATAGGTGATTTGTGAGAGATAAACATAAAAATACACGTAGACGTAATCGCAGAGGTTAACGTTAGCTTAAATGTAGTCGTAGCCGTAGACCTAACTATAGACGTAGCCATGGACGTAGGCGTAGACGTAGCCATGGACGCAGACGTAAATTTACGGGTACGATCCATTTTCTTAAAAAAAAATTAGTATCAGTAACAAGCGCCTACCTCTGAAAATCTCTGCGATATTTTGAATTTCTCATCAGGTTTTGGCTTATTCTTCTCCTGTTCCTCTTCCTTGTATTTAACATCTTCATCGCTCTGGTCCACCAGCTCGATACTTTCATCCTTCGTGATGGCTGCTGTGCGGACCATCTCGTTGTCTTTAGTCGGAGACGATTTCTCAGTTTTAATTGACGTCTCATCGGGGCTTACCTTCTTTGGACTGCCTACCAGCGTCACTGAACTAAGAGCGCTGGGCGAAGAAGGCGATGTACCTTTTAAGCAAAAGTATATTTTAAAATAAAGTACAGATGGAAAACAATCACAATTCCGGTCTACTCTCTGATGTGCCAAGCCATGATTTCCTTCTATCACCAGTACTTCTTTTGCCAGCGACCTTACCCATTAAGATAAATTTATAACGCAAGAGACTGAGATAAATATGATGAACTAACTGCCAACAGCTAGTCGAAGAGGCACTTTAAATTCTTTAAATAATAAATCGAATCAAACCTCAAACGCTATTACTCGCGGATACCCCATTTGTATTTCCGCATTATTGTAAGAATATTTATTACGAAAAATGAATCAGAACCTAACTTTCATCAAACTATTCTTAAAGTACATCCTTTCCAATAATAACAATGAATCATCGAAATCGGTTGGCATGGTTGAGTTTTCGATTCTCATGGATTGTCATGGATCAATGGGATCACGTGGGACGCACCAGCTTACAAACTAAAAAAACATGAAAATTGGTTCACCCAGTCGAAAGTTACGCGGTAACAAACATAAACAATACAGACGAATTGAGCTCGTCTTTTTTTTATATGAAACGTGGCAAACGAGCATACGGCTCACCTGATCTTAAGTGATCACCGTCGCCCATGAACATCCACAGCACCAGAGGAGCTGTAGGTTCGTTGCCGACCTTTGAGATAGGAATAGGCTCGTTTCTTGAAGGTCCCTAAATCGTAAACGTTCGGAAACACCGCTGGCGACAGTTGATTCCACAAGTTGACAGTGCGTGGGAGAAAGTTACGCGAAAAACGTACAGTCGTTGAACGCCAACCATCAAGATGGTGGCGGTGGAATTTGTGAAGTTTGAAGTCTTATGAAGTCGGTTGAAAATTACCTTTAAGTGTTTCGTTGCTCGACGAAGTAGCCATTATCTTTGGTATAGTCAAATGACTGTTGTCCTCTTCAACCTTCATAAGTTAGCATAGGACAGAAGACAATACTACGGTTATAAACACTTAGATATGACATAATGACTTTAAGATCATTGAAGTAATACAGGCGACATTATCTGTAACTTCGGCTTGGACGGTTACTATGTTACGCGTAAGCATTCCGATCCGAGGGCGCCCGAGAGGGGAGTGTACAGCACAGAACTGGAATAGTTTACCCGCGTTTGTGTTTCCCTCCGATTACAATGTAGATGGTTCCGTAACAATACGGTGAAAACACTAAGTGCGCCTACCATCCAGGACTGCATGACCACTTAACATCAGGTGGGATTGTGGTCAAGCACTTCCTTTGAAAGCATAAAAAGACCAAGAGTATCACTATAACTCATCACTGGAACTCTTTTAAAGAAATACCTTGCTGGCAGTAGACGCACGTCTCGAAGGAGCCATCAAATAAGGAGACAGCTTATCTTCGTCTTCACCTATAATAAAAAGGATATTTCAACTTATAAGATTAAATAAAAACAAATCAGCAGTCATAACTAAAATTAAAATTATCAACATCAACCTGGTTTTCACATCTCCTCACACTCCGAATTACAATTATTTATTAGGTCATATATGAAATTGGAGTTTTATCGTACTGGCCACTTTGATCTCAAATATGTCCTCTTTGGTTAGAAATTCCAATTTCAAATTTATACATCTATTTACTCATGCATTCGTTATTCGAAAACCATAATCTTTATGTAAACTACATACTTTGATTAAATAAATATATGTTGATAAAAAAATCGGTAGCACACATGTTACTCTTCAATTCTTATATTTACCCGAATATTGGTCATTGAACCAAACTTATTTTACTTTTAAATTATTGTAATCTTACTTTTTCTTGACGCCTTCCAAAACCTCGCCTGCCAGTCACGATCACTATACTCAGAGCCGTAACCTGCAAGTTCCAAGAATAGAATAGAATAAATGGTTATTGGTTTGGTCACACATTTCTTAAACAAAGAAAACAAAAAGATAGAAAGATGGACAAGTATAAGTTAAAGTTACAGCCTAGCCAGAAGAGAGTATAAGGTCATAGTCCACCACGCACACCTAGTGGGGATTGGCGGACTTCGCATGCCTAAGAAAAATTTTTTAAGACATGTAGATTTTCTCACATGACATTTCCCGCGCGCGGTAAATCAGCACATAAAATTGCAACAACAAATTTATTGGTGCCGGCACCGGGGATCGAATTCGACTATGCTGGAGTCAACCGCCCGGACACTGAGCTACCACGGCTACGTGTACACAAGTATATTTAGAGTAAAAAACGATTTAAACAGAATAGGAATATTACGAAATAGAATTAATCACAACGTAACCAAACTCTCATCGATTTAAAATAATAAATCGTCGGAATCGGTTGGCGTGGAATTGAGTTATTCGGCCATTACTCGCGCACATATGTTTCTGATGTATGCTATTGTAACTGTAATACATCATACCGGAGACAGAGCTAGCGCCACTCGCCTTCCTGGCGGCATCAGGCGGCGGAGCCAGCTCCGTTTCTTGAGACTGCTCGTAGAAGACTTGCTTAAGAGCTTCCAGTACGGTGACGCCGTCGGTGAACACGCGGTATGTTAGCAGGAACGTGTTCAGGAAGTCCACCGACAGGAAACGCAGATCTGCGAAGGTTTTTTTTTATAAAAAATAGGCTCTTTTCCTCGGTGCATGACGAGGGGCTCCGGGATCTCCAGTGGAACGCACCGGAGCAACTAGTTTGACCTAAAGTAACTGGATGACCGGTAATTTTTTAAATCATTGAAGGACTCATCTAACTGTAGATTCATCTCGCTCTTCGAACCCTTTAGTGATTCCTGGCCTTAACCGAGTGACTGCATAATTTTTGTGTTTCCAAGTTTGTGATCTATTTCTTATGTATGTTGTACTATTGTCTGTTGCAATCTACTAAAACCTATCGTCACGCGCTAAAACTTTTTTTGACGTGAATATCTACTGTTGTAATAATTCGTCATCAAGGAAGCATATGACTTTATTATGATTTGATTAATTAATGTAAACAATTGATTTTCTTGGTCTAACGTCAAAACAAACACTCATTCACTTATTGTTGCTTAATAACATCATCAACTGAACTAATAATTGGGTATACACGGATAAAACGACATTTTCTAAAAATGAATCGAATGTTGAAATCGCTGGAGCCGTTTCGGACATTCAGATTATATATAAATAAACTGCTCCTATAAGGGTGTTAGATAGATTAGATTGATAGACAATAAAAGAGTACCAGTCAACCGCTGCAAAAGACGGTGAGGGGTGGCGGATCTGATCTGCGGCACCTTGCAGGAGTTCAGGGTCCTGCTAAAGCGTATGTCTACGTCGTCGGTGAAGAGCGCGCGGTCGGAGCGGCAGGCGGGCAGGCTGGCGGAGGCTGCGCCACACGAGCCGCACGCCCGGAGCAGCTCCGTCAACGCCGCGCTCTCCATGCACTGAGCCAGCTCGCTCGTCCACGCTGCCTTCTCTTGCAGGGTTGCCGCCACTGAATAATATTTTAAGGGAGAGTTCAGATTACCAATACTCGTTCTAGGGAAAGCTTCTATAAGATACCCCGTCTTCTGGGGTAAGACAACGATTATATGACATTTTTACTCACTATAAACTCTCCCGTCTCCCCGGTGACCGTGATCAAAGGTCATCCTGAGAAACGCACTGGTGCTCCTCTGCACTGTGCCGTGAAGCACGTCCCGGAGAGGTTATTCCCCAACCGTCGCAGTGCTAAGACGACACGGGCCACGCCGTGTTGCCTTCTTTCCGGTCCACTACGCGGACGACAATGGCCTACACCCTTGTCGCCCGTGAACCCTGGCATTTTCCAAATACACCAACTAGTATGTAGCAATGCCTCTAAGAATCCCATTTCAGACATCTCACCGCATACTCTCAAGCAAACAGTAAAAAAAGAGTAACGACTGAAGTAAAACTTCTTAAGCTACATTTTATGTATGTGTATATGTATAATACTGGCCACGAGAGACCAGAATACCGGTCAAGTCAGAAAATATGTGTGCGCACTGCTCTATACCAGTTTAAAGCACACTTTTCCATATCCTCAGTCATTGAATAAAATAAAAGTACTTATACTACTTACTAAATGTCTTCAAACTGGTAACATCGACTCTGAACTAACAAGTTTATAAATATAATAGGACTTACCCAGATGAGCGCAGATTTGTTCGCCTTTCACTTCAACGAGTATCTTGAAGTCTTTCCCCTGGTAGGGGTCACCTCCCGGTGACGAACACACTGACGTTGAATCTATATAAGTAATTGTTTCTTTAACGAAACGTGTAATTTTCTATGGTTAAAAAATTAATGTATTCAGTCAAATCCAATTAAATCAAAATAAGTGTATTCATACAGGCGCTAACAGAGCACTCATGAAAGTAAAAATACAAAACCAAAATAGAGACAATTAAATGAATGAGAATTTTTGCGGTTATAATTCTTCAGGCGCGTTTTGAAAAAATGATGAGTGAAATTTTAAGATGCCCCGCGCGTCACTGTAACACAAAAGTAACAGGTTGAAATTGCATTGAAAGAATTGTGCTTATATAAATAATGAAGTCTATATGTATCCTTGAAAAGAAAGACTGCGTTTATTTAGAATATTTAGAGAAACAACATTTAATGTCCTTATTCCAATTATATCTTATATATAAATATCACGACAATAACAATTGTGACTTGCAATTAAAAATTATTTTTTAAAGTTGCTAAAGAAGTAAGAAGTAAGCGCATCACTTTTAATCTAATTGACTCTTCGTTTTCTTTTTTTTAAATTAAGGAGTAAACTTGTTTATACATTTCATACCATCGTCGTCATGGTTGGAGGGATCTTCAACCAGCAAGGCATCGTGCAGAGGCAGTCGACCCTGGGGCGGCAAGTGCAGCCGGCCGCCGGTGGCCCGCGTTGTCAGCAGGAGATGGTTGCTGAAGAGGAACGCCTGCCGCGCCTGCAGCGAAGCCCTGCGACCTTTGCCGGTAACTTGCGACAACGTTCCTATGGATTGATAGTTTTAATTAGTTTCAAATTACAGTAATGTTTATTCTATCTGGATTAATGAATAAAATTGACGTTGGTTTGTTACCTTCAGCTCCGTAATCCTGCGTTTTTAGAATAAGGCTACGGTGTCTACTGCCTGTTGTAAAAGGGGCCTTGTGTTGACGGGCAACAAGGGTGGGGGCCTTTGTCGTCACGTACAGTGGAACAATGTAAGAAGGCAACACTGGTGGTCCCGTGTCGCCTTAGTACTACGAGGGTGCTGAGGGAGGTAGCGACTTCACCCGGGACGTGCATCAGAGCACAGTGCAGAGGTGGTTCGGTCTTTCCAAAGTGGCATTTAAAGAATCGTGGTTCGGCCCTCTCGAGCTTCCTCTAATTGGAATGCTCACGCACCTAGAGTAACCGTCGAAGCCGAGGTCCCCGTTCAGGGGCCCTTGCGCCGTGTTGCTTCCAATAAAGGTTCAGGCTAAGCAACCTAAGAACTGTTGCGGTCACTTCTTTGACCCAAGGGCGTAGGTTGGTCCCAAAAAGATTAACGATTTTATAGGCAAAGTCATGTTAGCCAGTTATACTTGTAACTTTGAAAAAATTTGTCTTTCAAAGTCACAAGTTACAATTTTAAGACAAAGACTGTATATTTGAAGTTCAATTTACTCAATTGTATATTTATTACCTTGCCGTATGAAGACCTGGTTCACATCGAGAAGTATATCGCAGCCCTCGATGATCATGCGCTCCACTGCAAGATTCTTCCTTAAATTCTCGGTCTCACTCACCTTTAGGTAAACAAAAACGTTTACTACATAGTTAAATGTTTAAATCTATATATACATTATCCGCTACGCCCCGCGGCGTTACCTGCGATTAAAAAGTATGTCCTTTTCTGGACCCCCTGTAGCAAAATTTAATGATGATCGGTTGAATAGTTAGGGCGTTAAAGCGTTATAAAGAAACAAACTCACTTAGTTGACTTTCTAATAGCAACCATGTCGAACCAAATTATCGCGCACTACGTTCTTTATCGTCATAACTATTCAGATAATTGTCCAAATGATGTAGTTTAAAAGACAAAGTTTATTTACTTTAAATGCCAGATGCGATAAAAGTATTTATTTTGATGTAAGAACCAATTTGTTACTACCAAATGTGCATTAGAAATAAATTGTCCATTTTTATTGTATTTATGGTTCATTATTTTGGTGATAATGGCTTACACAAAAGATTATATGGTGTCGCGGGCTTTTATAGGACTATTTAAAATAAAAAATTCTATCATTTCATATCCGTGTAATTCCTACGGTTTTGCGGCGCACGCCACAATAACTCCCAGATGGCAGTTTTCTTTCCTACTTAACGTTATGTTTTAGATAATTTACACTATATTTCTATAAATTATAGCCTATGTGTTACCCTGATATGTAAACTATTTTATTTTAAAGTGTCATCAAAATACATTCACTATTTTTTGTTTTTCATGAAATTTAGAATGCTCCCTGCGTACTAACGTCACGTAATGTAACCGAATAAGAAATTGGGCACTTTTATTTCGTTTATACATTTACCTCGTCGTGCATCTGACGGGAGAGCTCTTCAAGTTGAGCGCGCGCGTGCTGGAGGCTGCGTCGCTCCACGTGGTCGTGCGGAGTGTGCGCGAGAAGTTCGTGCAGCGTGATGATGTACCGCGGTATCTGTACACCAAGATATTGACCCACCAAGGAAAGAGAAATCCTCCATCCCCTTTCAGCCATCGGACATCAGAATATCTGGATTTCATCCTTTTGCTGTAGACATCCCTCAGACACGAAAGAAGCGCTTAACTTAGTCTTCCATCATTCGTACAGCAAAGGACTAGAATAGTTTGCCCGCGTCTGTCTCTCCGATTACAATGTGTTTTCAAGAAAGGTGAAGGCATATCTAAGCTAACGCGTCAACCATGATTGCGCCTCCACTTACATTAAGCAGGATCGTGGTCAATTATTGGAATAGAAAGTATAAAAAAACTATATTTCAACTATATTATACGAGTGCCACTGCTCCGATGATATAATTGCATCACTTATTAGACAGATAAGGAGTTAAACAAAAAATAAATGTTCAAAATAATAGTTAAAACACGAAAGAAACCACAAAGGAAATGACTTGATTAGCTCAGAGAGATTGATGGTATTCTTTTTTTATCAGTTCGATTTTTGATTTATGCTGATTCAACACGTGCACTGGAGGCCAGTAGGACACACATATAGGCTAAAACTTTACTTAACTTTAACTTGGTGCTCCGGCTCACCTGATGCATGGGATACGTAAGGAACGTCTCCAAAGAGCGGCTTTGGCAAGCCGGCTTGCTCTCCAGCCTGGTCAGAAGCTGGGCGAAGGGCTGGCTCTGCTTGCACTCCGTCAACACCTGCAGCGAGTAGTGGTGGTTCCTCACGTACTCTTGATAGATCGTCAGCATTGGCAGCAGCATGTCGAATAGATCTCCTGTAACGAAGTCACTACTAAGAAAATTATACTAATAACATTATCCCGTGCAACAATTTTTTTAATAGGAAAGGGGCAGACAGGCTAACGGCTCACTTGATCTTAAGTGAACGTCCACAACATGAGCTGAGGTTCGTTTCCGGCCTTTGAGAAAGGAAAATGGTCGTTTCTTGAAGGTCCCCAAATCGTACTGGTTCAGAAACACCGACCAATAGCGACAGTTAGTTCCACAGCTTGATAGTACGTGGAAGAAAGTTACGCGAAAAACGTACAGTCGTAGCACGCCAACCATCAAGATGGTGTCGATGGAACTTGGACTTCTGCCGTGATGTGCGGTGATGGAAATCGGTAGCTGGGATGATTGCGAACAATTCCACAGAACACTGCACATGGTAAATACGATAGAGAATGCAAAGAGCTCAGACATCTCTTCGCAGATCCAGAGGGTGATGTCGCTATGTATTACGGTGCTGGTCTCGTTATTGTGCTTTTGAGCCCGTTAAGCCAGTTGAGCAAGAAGGAAAGATCTTGTAGGGAGTGACGAAGATGCGTGGTCTGGCCGTGTAGAGACATACGGCCTGACCAGGAGAGCTCTCCTACGTTTTGGCACATAGAACCGCGAGGTTGGTGGGGTCATGGGAGGTGGAATATCCTATTACGTCACAGGAGTTTCTTCTCCCAGCCAACAGCAACCTTTAGTTCTAGCATATCTTGTATTACTGAAGCAAAACTACTAACCGAGCCATAGTTTGGACTTCTTGGTCTTCCATACCTAGACTTGGATTTTCATAAATGTATTAAGTCAATAACTAAACATTATAATATTTGGTTTGTATGATTTACTGACTATTAAATTACGACCATTTTGAAAGTAAATGATGCAGTTATGATTCAAGAAGCATAAAAAAACACAACTTATAAAGATAATCTATTTTTTAAAGTCCGTTGAAAAATGTTAACGTATTATCATAAAATTTATCATCATTTTTTTTAGCTATTCCGAAACAAGCTGGTCCAAGGCAATAGATGAATGGTGAAAATACATTACCCTTATATTTAGCATACTATACGTCTATTGACGTCTATTTTTAAAATTAAGTTTTATTAAAGTTAAGTGTTTAGATATAAGATTCACCAAGCACTAAAGTCGGCCACGACTCCATTCTCGACGTGAGCCCCTTGAAGAAGATCTGATGTAGAAACAGGACCGTCTCACTGTTCAAGAAAATTGAATTCACGTCCTCGTGGGTGCACGGCGGTTTCTTAGAGCTGGCCGCCATCTTGAATGGCCGGAGAAAACATGTCACCTATGGGAAGCAAACAGTATTTATAGTTGTATAAAAGAAATCTGATTAAATTAAATTTATTGCACGTTAGCTGTATCTCTTAATTTCGAATTAATGGAATGCAAAGAATTATTCAGAATTAAATTCTGGAGTGATCATTACTTACGATTATATCACTTAGAGTGATCAGCCCAGACTCCAATGGTTACTGTAGTTATACGTAATTTAAACCTTGAAACGGAAAACCGCTTCATTTCCTATAGAAGACAAACCCAAATGATGCCCTTTGTTTTGTCTTATACTATTCGTATAGCAAAGGACTGGAATCGTTTTTTTTCTTTCAAAGTGCAACCACAAACTTATATCCGTGCTCTTTTGTAATATTCTTTAATTGGTTGGTTTGGTTTTTTTAATAAGGGTGCTAAATCTACAGTTACTACATTTTTTTTATTATAATGCCTGATTTTTGAAGATGGTGCTGGATAATGCTTTCGTTCACGCGTCGAAAACGCTCCGTTGCATTGTTAATACTGACTGGAATATTTTAACCGCGTCTGTCTTTCCCTCCGATTACAATGTAAATGTTTTTAAGAGTATGTTGAATAGGCATTAATTAAGCTAGTGCGCCTTAGGTAGACATTTTATTTATTGGTATTACAATATACAAACACAATACATATATTGTACATATTACATAAAATATAGTAAAAAAACAAAGGAACACACAAATAGGATATGATGCCAACATTGGACACCGTCTCAGTAAATGCTGTGCAGTGCTGCAAGGATGCGACAGCGCTGATTTTCAGCGTTAGCCAGGACTACCCAGTCGTGCGCTCGCAATACTACTTTTACATGGAATTTATACAGAATCTTATAAAAATATATAATACAATAAACATAATACGTGTATAAATAGCGCTTATCATCCAGGACCGCATTTCCACTTAACATCACGTGGGATCGTGCTTAAGCACTTGTTTGAAAATATAAAATAAATACTATTAGTCGACAACCTTGTAACCTAAATGACCTTATTATATACTATACACATTGTTTTATCGGGATATTAAAAACTTAGCATGCCCAAGCCCTATCAATAATATAAAATATTTACCAATATTTCCATTTGTTCAAGATATTCCTCTTCCGCTTCCACCATTTTGAAAACTAAGCTGAAATATGACAAAGAGTATTACAACATAATAAAGAGCAATACCGTAGTGAATAACGTTCTATTTAATGACTTTATTCAGGGTCGGGAATTTAGTAGGGAAATCGTTGACTTTAAAAACTCGCTACTAAAATTTGTAGCCTGTATATTACATACAATATAAGTGAACAAAATGGCGGACTGTATTGTGTGTAGAGACAAGGAAAATAACATATAAATATGCAAAGATATGAAATAAATTAAAGACATAATCACTAACTTAACTTTTACATGTAACAATAAATAAATAACTATATATATATCTAGGAGCATAAGCTTTGACACTTAAGAAGGCAGACAGGTCTCATATTGACGCATTTGAGATGTGGTGCTGGAGGAGAATGTTACGAGTACCTTGGACAGCCCGCCGCACAAATGTGTCAATTTTCGAAGAAGTAGTAGTCACCGTCAAGCTGTCAACGGTCTGTCTCCGTAGGGTTTTCGAATTCTTCGGTCACATAGCCGGGAAAAGCGATACATTGGAAACACTCCTGGTCACAGGCAAAAGTACAGTAAAGACTACCAACAGGGAGGAGCCCTATGCGTTGGGCAGACCAAATCAGCAACTACACTAATAAGAGAGTCCACGAGGCATTACACAACGCTTAAGATCGCAACAGGTGGAGAGCGATTGTCCGCCACATAATTCGTGGAGGTCACGACCCTCAGCACTGAGGAAGACGACGCAAGGAGGAGGAGAATATAAAATATCTATATATAGATGGATAAGGAAAGAAAAAGGTAAATTTAAAACGATCGCTTCTTTAGGTATAAACTCCAGAGTAAGCGTTTGAATGTAGCCCTAGTTCCAGCTGTACGTGTATATTGCGATTGGTTCACCAACTGTCATGTAGGCCCAAATAAACTAGACGAAAAGCATGCAGCGATTTTGTTTCTATCTACCCCGCTAGGGTCAAAGGACTATACCATATTTCTTTTGGATGGGGGAAATAACATGCATTTTATATTATTTTATGCAAATAAGGATTAACCTTGGTAGCTCAGTGTCCGCGCGGTTGGCTCGAGTTACATAGTTACACGCTAGCAACCCGAGTTCGATCCCCGGTGCCGGCACCAATAAAATTTGTTGTTGCAATTTTATGCGCTGATTTACCACGCGCTCGGCGGTGAAGGAAAACTACGTGTCTTAGAATTTTTTTCTAAGACATGTGAAGTCTGGCAATCCGCACTAGGTGTGCGTGGCGGACTATGCCCTTATACTCTTTTCACAGAGAAGGCCTGTGCCCAGCAGTGGGATATATATAAAGGCTATACTATAACTACCTGTTCCGCTTTCTCATGCTCTCAGCGTGCGGACTCTTTATATACTGGTCCACGATCTGCTTCCATCGCCGGCGACACAGCCACCCTCTGAAGAAGCTCTGTAACAACGAATACATTGAGAAATATTGTTAAAGTTGATAAGACCATCTAAAATAACAATAAACAGAATTCCTATGTCAATAGCGCGTCCCAATCTATAAAAATAAATAAACATGGAGTGTCTGTTTGTAACATAAACGCTTTTACTAATTGCATATGAATGTATATGCGATACATATACCAAAATAACATTTTTTTTACAAATTTTGTCTATCTGTTTGTTGCGGCTAATGACTGGAACGATTTTGACGGGACTTTCATTGACTATGGACTGTGAGACTTTCCGGAACTAATGTAATAACGAGTAACTCAGGCTATTTTTTTTAATTTATTATAACCAAGCTGGCAAGAAAAAGCTGCCAATATTTTTAACACGCAGCCATAAAGTGCAACATCTGCCGAGTCAGTGACGGTAAATGGGGGAGGAAAATCTCGTATTGTATGCCAAGCATGGGACGGAGAAACGTAAGGCTACCATAAACGAATAGCCTAAAGTGACTGGATGCAGAACGCGAAGGAGCGTATATGATGGAAGGCATTGTGGCTTATGTATAGCAGTTGATAGACACAGGCTGATGATGGTTAATAAACACTTCGGTTCAGTTCTAGGTGAAGAGATTAAAAAGTCAAATACTTATCTTACTTGAGAACTTACTTGCACTTTTTTAATCTTGCGCAGCTCGACCGGGTCTATCTCGTCGGAGTCGCTCGGAGACAGGCTGCTGGTGGACGTGGCGCGCGTGGCCGGTTCGTGCTCCTTCTTGTACGCACACAGCTACACACGAAGAGAAAATATTCTTTAATAACTCAACTCAACGATTTTACAATTTTTTTATGGACGAACTACACAGTTGGCCAGAGAGGCTGGACTTTACTGCTTCACCGGATTGAGAGGTGGCATAGCTCTTGCTTAGACCTCTAATAGCTAGTAACTGGAGACAAGGGTCCTCCCGGTGAGGGGTAACGTTGGCTTGGACGGTTAGTATGTTACGCGTAAGCATTCCGATCCGAGGGTGCCCAGGGTCGAACTACGATTCAACCGGTAGCTGTTTAATTTAAAACTGTTTGTTAAAAACTATTGGGACAATCTAAGCTAAACTAACTTTGAGTGCTACTTCGGGAAGCGTTGGCGCTGGGAGAAGTGGCCGTAGAAATTCTATCACAAATTTCATAAAACTCTTTCATCCTTCAAACTTTTGTTATAGTTGGCGGCAAATAACTCTAGGGCTGAGCGAAACGTGGAAGGGATAGCTGAGCACGTGTACAGCCGCGCACGCATTTTTTTTTTAAAGAAAGCTAGCAATATTTCTTTTTTCAGAAATATTACTTACATTCTTATTAACCATTCCAACTAAGCTAAAAGTTTGTGCTAGGAGATGGTTCACGTCGATAGTCGAATAGTGGATTCGAACCTACGACCTTACAATTCGCAGACCGTACCCTAAACCATTACGCTATTGACGTTCCGATTATTCATTTGTTTTGTTATTACATTGTAATATTATATCACAAATAAATTAACAAAATAAAGTAAAAACAGTCAATAAAAAAAATCAAAATTAATTAAGCAGAAGTCGATTAACATAAAGCTTAGAACGGGACTGTACACTAGAAGCAAACACGCGACACGAGAGCCAATAATCGCCTGCGCATATCCGCCCGCGCCCCCTTCACTCCCCTGTGACAACCTGTGACCTTGTGAATTTTCGATGTCTGCGTATTAATGGACAGCGCTAGATTATTTGCCGCCAACTATGACAGGCTAGATAGTACAGAATCACGCTTTTCACCGTGCTTAGGTCTCATATGTGACAGGTATACCACCTAAAGAGGTGCGTTTGTTTACGTTATCTAATTATAAGTGAAGCAAGAAATAAAGCTCTTTTACCACATTTACCTCGGTGCGCAGTTTCTTCACTTCGCTGCTGAACTCGTCACACTGCTGAGCGTACTGCCAGCGCGAGGTGCGCTCGCTCTCCACAACCTGCAGGAGGTGGAGCTGCTTCTGCTCCAGTTCTTCCTTCTGTAGCAGTAACTTGTTGAAACTGGGAACAAAGGAATTGCAATTGCATAGGTTAAATACTAGTTTCCGCGTATCGCATGAGTGACGAGAGCTAGGTTATATAACATCATCTCGATACATTTTCGACCGACTTCAAAAAAGGAGGAGGTTCTCAATTCGTCTGTATATTTTATTGATGTTTGTTGATTTTGATGATTCCTATGTGGTCTAAATGACAGTGGCATTCATGGGAAAACCATGTAAGTCTTAACGCGAACTTAACGGATAAATTAATATTCCTCCTCCTTGCATCCTCCATTGCTGAGGGTCGTGACCTCCACGAATTATGTAGCGGGCGATCGCTTTCCACCTGTTGCGGTCTTTAGCGGTGTGAAATGCCTCGTGGACTCTCCTGTTGGTGTTGGTGCTAATTTGGTCTGTCCAACGCATAGGGCTCCTCCCTCTTGGTCGTTTTCCCTGTACTTTGCCTGTGACCAGGAGTGTTTCCAAGGTATCGGTCGGACCGAAGAATTCGAAAACCATATGAAGACAGTGCATTGACAATTTGACAGTGACACCCACTTCCCGGAGAATTGACGCATTTGTGCGGTGGGCTGTCCAAGGTACTCGCAACATTCTCTTCCAGCACCACATCTCAAATGCGTCAATACGAGATCTATCTGCCTTCTTGAGGGTCCAAGTTTCCGCTCCGTATGTGAAAATTGGGAACACCAGAGATCTCACCAGATCAATCTTGGTTTTGGAAATAAGTAATTATTTTTTTATTGGAAAGTGTTGTTTGATGAGAGTTTGGTAAGTTTCAGATAAATTATTTTCCGTAATATTCCTACGGTCAACAAATATTGGAAGCAAAACTACCGATGCCTTCTACGTATTGTACGCTAAACGCTGCAATTTATTGTCATGCCAGCCATCTTATTTACATTTAAATGTTTATTTTTTTTGATTATTCGGAAATACAAAGATGAAGTCCGCGCGTGATAGCTTTGGAGTCGGGTTTTTGTTTTTCTACTAAACCTATTTTAGATTAGAAATAATGCAACGCCGTGTGATGATATGATGCGACCTGATAATTATAAAAAGAATCCAATAGCCTCCAATAAAATAAACTAAACTATATTTTATAAATAGAATAGAAATAGAAAAAACATTTATTCGACACAAGAAAACAGGAACAACAGGTAAAACATATATATATATATGTATATATATATATATATATATATATATATATATATATAAATATATATATATATATATATATATATATATATATATATATATATATATATATATATGTATATATATATATATATATATATATATAAACAAATTACATAATGAATAACATAAATATAGTGTTAAATAAACGATTTGTCGTAGTTGATGTTGGCGTGGTTACGTTGAGACTAACAGTTCGGTTATGCGTTGCGCGGATATCCTCCATCCGCTCTCAAGAATGTGTGTGCGACATGACGTACAATATACACGTAATGTGCATCCGTAAGTTATAAGTACGCAAAGGAATTTGTTGGAAATTCTGCAGTAATTGTGTTAAAGGTCACGCGTACAAGGTTGCAACGCTTGGAACATTACTAAAATAACTTTACTATAATTGTCATGTGATAGTATTTAAAACTAGCAGCGCCCCGCGGTGTTACGAGCGATTAAAAACTACTGCTAATAATAATAGGTTGTCAAATATCTCCTTCCGCCTTTTTGTCTTTTGAATTTCGCGGCTATGTACAAAGCGCTACAGAGCTCGTATCTAGCAATACTATACATAATTTGAAAGGTCTTGACATAACCTACAAAACGACGCTATGCATAATTAGTTTGGATATTGCGTTCAACAGTTATAGACGTGTAAACATGGAGTTCACTAACGCCGAAATTCGCGGCTTGGCCACTGTTTGGGACGATTCACCGGCCTTCGACCACGACCGTTTTCGCTTGATATTGTCGTATGTGATCCATTTTTCGTCGCCAGTCACCATCCGCTTCAAGAATGGGTCGAGTTCGTTCCGTTTCAGCGGAAGGGAGATATTTGACAACCTATTACTTCTACTGATTTTAGCCACTGATAGGAATCGAGTGAAGAATTGCGGGAACGTTACTAGTTTTAAGCAAGAAGGTGCTTCGTACCATCTGCACGGGATCCTGGGGCAAAAATTAAATCTATATATATATATAAATATATATATATATGTATATATATATATATAAATATATATATATAAATATATATATATATATATATATATGTATATATATATATGTATATATATATATGTATATATATATATGTATATATATATATATGTATATATATATATATGTATATATATATATATATATAAATATATATATATATGTATATATATATATAAAAGGTGAGTCACATAGCTCCCGAACTTGGCGTCTCTGTGTACTGTGCATCTCAGAAGTTAATGTCTTTCCCTTCGTTTCTCAACGTAATGTTAAACAATTAGAAATAAAAAGTTAAGAAAGAAAATATAATTAAAGACAAAATAAAATCTGTTTTTGTGTGTGTGTGTGATGTGTCTTTGTTTGTGTCAATTAATTCACAATATGTACGAGAACTACCAAATACGTCAAGTGGTAAGAACCAATACGGTATACAATAGTGTTACCAATGAACGAATAGACTATAAAAATCGACCAATGAACATTAATTTTGACAACAATTTAAGCTTAGTCACTTTAATTGGGTTCCTGGTATTATCATTTCATCAATTCGAAATTTTCAAATAGTACCATAAAGTACAAGGCTATTGTCGCTTATCGATGTCTCCTTCGACAACAACAAACGCATGTCTATGGCCAATTTAACCCTAACGAGGTGTGCATTAGAGCGCGTACGTGTATATATAGCGCACGTATATACGTATACGGATAAAGGTCATTGACTGTCCGGAACAAATAAGCGAAGATACAAGAGAAGTGTACCAGGATTGTAAGAAAATTATGGAAATCCATAATATGCCTTGTTGTAAAACGCGAGTTATTTTCTAATTAAACCTATTTTAGATTAGAAATAATGCAACGCCGTGTGATGATATGATGCGACCTGATAATTATAAAAAGAACTAATAGCCTCCAATAAAATAAACTAAACTATATTTTATAAATAGAATAGAAATAGAAAAACATTTATTCGACACAAGAACACAGGAACAACAGGTAAAACATATATATATATATGTATATATATATATATGTATATATATATATGTATATATATATATAAATATATATATATATATATATATAAATATATATATATATAAATATATATATATATATATATATATATATATATATATATAAAAAGACAAAGTGTGTGGGTGTGTTGTTGTGTGACTGATTTCAATGAAACTTTCACAATATCCTCAGATTGACCTGGCGAGTAATCCTGTAAAGGTAAAGATCGGCTTGGTTGCAGGAATAATTTGATAATGATGTATGTACAGCTCGTAATATATTTTCATACATAAAATGTATACAATGTTTGCGGAGAGAAAGAGGAGGATTTAACGTAACTTTCTTCAAACAAAGTGATGCGGTAACTAACATGAAAACAAAAATACAGACGAATTAAGAACATCTTCCTTTTTTGGAGTCGGTTGAAAGGCGCGAGAGCTTTTCCCTCTTCTAGATGATTCCCATTGCAATAAACTTTCATGGTTCTGCTCTGGTTCGACGAACAAAGAAATTGGAATATCGAAAAAGAAATGAAACACACTTTTCAACCGACTTCAAAAGGAATTCTCAATTCGTCAGGATTTTATGACTTGCCAGTCTGTGCCGAAGGACTATCGGACTGTCAAAATACAGGATACCGAAAGAGAGTTTCAATAAAATAATAATAATATAGTTTATTTGCATTAAAATATATAAAAAGGTGAGTCACATAGCTCCCGAACTTGGCGTCTCTGTGTACTGTGCATCTCAGAAGTTAATGTCTTTCCCTTCGTTTCTCAACGTAATGTTAAACAATTAGAAATAAAAAGTTAAGAAAGAAAATATAATTAAAGACAAAATAAAATCTGTTTTGTGTGTGTGTGTGTGTGTGTGTGTGTGTGTGTGTGTGTGTGTGATGTGTCTTTGTTTGTGTCAATTAATTCACAATATGTACGAGAACTATATATATATATATATATATATATATATATATATATATATATATATATATATATATATATATATATATATATATATATATATATATATATATATATATATATATATATAAAAAGACAAAGTGTGTGGGTGTGTTGTTGTGTGACTGATTTCAATGAAACTTTCACAATATCCTCAGATTGACCTGGCGAGTAATCCTGTAAAGGTAAAGATCGGCTTGGTTGCAGGAATAATTTGATAATGATGTATGTACAGCTCGTAATATATTTTCATACATAAAATGTATACAATGTTTGCGGAGAGAAAGAGGAGGATTTAACGTAACTTTCTCCAAAAAAAGTGATGCGGTAACAAACATGAAAACA
Organism: Meandrusa payeni; assembly: GCA_029286785.1. Lineage (NCBI taxonomy): Eukaryota > Metazoa > Arthropoda > Insecta > Lepidoptera > Papilionidae > Meandrusa > Meandrusa payeni. The sequence continues at coordinate 903,106 of JAGSMX010000007.1, read as the reverse complement.
AAAATACAGACGAATGAAGAACATCTCTCTTTCTTGGAGTCGGTTGAAAGGGGCGAGAGCTTTTCCCTCTTCTAGATGATCCGCATTGCAATAAACTTTTATGGTTCTCCTCTGTTTCGATGAACAAAGAAAATGGAATATCGAAAAAGAAATGAAACACACTTTTCAACCGACTTCAAAAGGAATTCTCAATTCGTCAGGACTTTATGAGTTGCCAGTCTGTACCGAAGGACTATCGGACTGTCAAAATACAGGATACCGAAAGAGAGTTTCAATAAAATAATAATAATATAGTTTATTTGCATTAAAATATATAAAAAGGTGAGTCACTTAGCTCCCGAACTTGGCGTCTCGTCGTACTGTTCATCTCAGAAGTTAATGTCTTTCCCTTCGTTTCTCAACGTAATGTTAAACAATTAGAAATAAAAAGTTAAGAAAGAAAATATAATTAAAGACAAAATAAAATCTGTTTTTGTGTGTGTGTGTGTGTGTGTGATGTGTCTTTGTTTGTGTCAATTAATTCACAATATGTACGAGAACTATATATACAATAGTGTTACCAATGAACGAATAGACTATAAAAATCGACCAATGAACATTAATTTTGACAACAATTTAAGCTTAGTTACTTTAATTGGGTTCCTGGTATTATCATTTCATAAATTCGTTCATTTCAATCAATTTTCAAATAGTACCATAAAGTACAAGGCTATTGTCGCTTATCGATGTCTCCATCGACGACAACAAACGCATGTCTATGGCTAATTTAACCCTAGCGAGGTGTGCATTAGAGCGCGTACGTGTATATATAGCGCACGTACGTATATACGGGTAAAGGTCATTGACTGTCCGGAACAAATAAGCGGAGATACAAGAGAAGTGTACCAGGACTGTAAGAACATTATGGAAATTCATAATATGCCTTGTTGTAAAACGCGAGTTATTTTCTAATTAAACCTATTTTGTAAATGAGTTTTGTAAATTAACAATTTTTTATTCCTTATTTAAAATGATATAACTACAGCATCCCACTTGTTTTAAGCAATTTTTTTCCTTAAAACTGATTTACCCAGTTACCTGAATAATAATCAATTTATTCTTCATATTCTTCCTCTATTTACTCGTCGCGAGGTAGCAGACATAACCTTTTTTCTGAATATTATCAATGGTAGCATTGACTGTCCCTCTCTTCTCTCGAAAATAAAATTTAACGTGCCCAAGAAATCAGCGCACTATCATATTCCTATCCATCTCCCTTTGGCATGTTCCAACTATCGTCAAAATTCATTTATGTGGCGCGCTGGTCACACGCTCAATAAATATTCGAAAAGTACAGAAGTAGACATCTTTAATACTACAACTGTAGCAACAAGGCGGGCATTCTATCGAAATTTGTTTAATTGAGAAATTGTTAGTAAGCTTTTTTATTAATAATGTTCTTGCTCACACAATAAAATAATTTTAAAGTTTTTCGTATTCGCGAAGATCTGTTATTGGCAGTCTGTTTCTTAATTATTACTGTATCTTTTTTGTAAATTTTATTCCTGTTGATCTTCCTGTAAATAAATAAATAAATAATAAATGTGATTAAACGAATTTGCTTATATTCAATTTTAAAACCAAAATGATTAATCAATGATAGCTTAAATACTGAAACTTCAAGATATAAGTGCTAATTATATGGTAAAACAAAAATATCTCCTGAGATTGATAAAGTTTATTAGTACACGTAATACATTATTTTGTATTTTATTTTTGGCGTCCACAAGAAAACAATAAAGTCTTAAATTTGCATTAAATTTGTGCTCGACAAATAAACAAATAACTCAATATCACGGCAAACGATTTCGATGATTCATTTTTTATTGGAAAGGATCTAATTCAAGGAATCTATCTAAATCGAAGCGTCAATAGCCTTTAGGGCCATTTAGGGTATCGGTTCGAATCCATCATTCGACTATTGCCCTGAACTATGTCCTAGCACAAGCTTAAGCTTAGTTGGAATGGTTAACAAGATTGTTAGTAATATTTCTGAAAAAAAAAAGAAATATTGCTAGCTTTATTTTTTTAAAAAAAAAAGGGTAGATTGATGAGAGTTTGGTAAGGTTATGATTAATTCTGCAATTTCAGCCGCAAAACATCCACTGCTGGACATAGTAGACCTCCCCCAACGATTTCCAAAAGGACCGGTTGTAAGCGCTCCGCATCCAGCTGCGTCCTGCGACCTTTATGAGGTCGTCAGACCATCCGGTCCGTGGTAATCCTACAGTATTTTGTAATATTCAGACGATGATTCGGAAATACAAATAGAGCGTCCGCCCGTTTAACGTCTGATTCCATTTGAAGTCGCTTTTTGTTTTTACTCTGAATATAATTATGTTGAATCTAAATATAACATCCCTCTCGATCAAAATATGATCCATAAAATTTACAATTCCTTAAGCCCATTTTTACTGTATTATTATATTTTTTTATGTTTTATATTATTTATATGTTTTATAAAAAAAATATGAACGTAACATTTATACACAATTAATGCGCCGACCGCTTTTCGAATTCAGGTTACTTGCGTGCTATTAAGCCGAAGGCGAGCCCCGGTACTTGTACGACCTTATGTTAATACATTTACAATACAATACCTGAGTGTCTTTTCCCTATAGCCCGGGAGCCGTGTCAGGGATCGTAGTCCGGCCGTGACCCAATTCCAGCTGCTCCCCGGGGCAGCGGTATGCTTTATCCCGTTTAACTTATTGCTGGAGTACGGGTAATCTCACGATTCTGCTAATTGGGCCATTAAAGTGTTACACAACAGGCTAAAGTAAATATTTCTAAATTTAAACAATTAGCATAGCTACTTAACTAGGTTTTAATTATTCAATAAAACTAGGTTTACGAATTCAGTCATGTTTTAATCTTATTTCTAAACTAGCTGCGCCCCTCGTCGTTATCCGCGATTAAAAACTATTTTTTTTCTAAACTGAAAGTATCCTAAGTTACTCCTTATTACATTAGCTATATGCCAGTGAAAGCTCTGTCAAAATTAATCCAGTCGTTCCAGAAATTAGCTGGAACAAACACACAGATAGACAGACAAAAATTGTAAAAAATGTTACTTTGGTATATGTTAGTCAGTAAGTCAGTTACAGCCTATATATATGTCCCACTGCTGGGCACAGGCCTTCTCTGTAAAGAGAGAGTATAAGGCTATAGTCCACCACGCGGCCCTAGAGTGGGTTGGCAGACTTCACATGCCTTAGAAAAATTTTCTAAGACATGTAGGTTTCCTCACGTAATTTCGCAACACAAAATTGCAACAACAAATTTTATCGGTGCCGTCACCGCGGGATTCGAACTCGGGTTGCTAGCGTACTATGCAACTTGAGGCGACCGCCTGGACACTGAGCTACCACGGCTCTTATGATATATACAGTATGATTAAAAATCGGTTATTATAAAATTACAAAAGGACACTTCAATTTTATTTATTTGTATAGATTGGTTTCTCTGTTCCATTCTAAGAATCAAATAGCTAAAAATCAGCAAAGGTTCAAGTTTTTACTTAAAAGCAAATTTCACAAGGCTCGGTCTCAGCTTTTGAGATTTTAAACTATTTAAAGACTTCATTCTACTAAGTAAATCCACAAAGGGGCCGACGTCAAAAGTATAATTTGGATCAAGTATGTGCGCCAGAAATGGACGAATAACTCAATATCACGCCAACTCATTTCGATGATTTATTTTTTATTGGAATGTGGATATCTTCAAGGGTAGATGAGAGTTAGTTCTGACCATGCCCCATCCGCTGCTTGTATTGGCGGGCAGGGACGGGAGCTTGCCATTCAAGCAGAAATAATCAAAATGGCGACATAGCACGAGGGGTTCAGCATTGACAATCCACTGACCTATAATTCAGCTTGACGGTCTTATATGTTCGAATACACCGATTCGAATCCCAACGGCCTTGTATCGCAGTCTCCAAATTTTAATTTCTTATATAAAAAAATCACTTACTAAAGTTTTCGCACGCAACATGTAGCCTACATTTTACTAATGGGGCCAAATAAACATGGTAGAACGCAGCAATTGCTGTCTCTGTCTACCCACATAAAATAAGATTTAAAGCAAATATGTATCAAAAATTGTTCAGTTTTTCTGTACCGGTTAAAAGCTCTAATAACTAATTAAAACTTTTGACATGATTAAGTGCTAACTAGACTTCTGTTAATTAAATACGTTCAAAGCGAACTGGTTACTTCAAGACTTGATGTTTCGCGTCAAAGCGAACGCGAAATGTTAACAGCTTACAGTTAGTTATTAAGTTGGCAAACAGAGTTTAGAATATTTATAAACGTCGAAAATGACAGAAATAGAAGTTGAAAGCAATATTACTAATGAGGAAACTTTTTCGTGTCACATTTTACTGCAAAAACTACTTGCTACACCTTACTGAATAAGATTTTTTTTTGTATATTCTCTAAGCAAGTACTTGACTTCTATACAAGCTGATGTTAAGTGGAAATGCAGTCCTTGATGATAAGACGTGCTAGCTTAGTAAATGCCAATTCATTTTACTCATACATGCATAACTAAAAGAATGTAGAATGAAAAAAGAAAAAAAATGTGTGTGTGTGTGTGTTTTGTGTGCATACGTGTATTTTTATGACCTACGGTGCAGAGACTCAGACTCTGACCGTTGGGCTAGTCCACAAGCTAAAAGTCGTAGGAGCAATAGAAAGAGTTATGGTCGGCATTTTTCTGCGGGGTAGAATCTGAAATTCAACGGAGAACAAAGGTGTCGTACATAGCTCTTAAGTCAGGCCACATCTGCCGAGTCAGTGACGGTAAATGGGGAGGGAAATTGTTTTTTAGGTTCGAAGGGAGGCTGCACATGGGTCAGAGAAGTGTAGAGCGAACTTTCATCAGACTACTCTTAAAGTACATTCTTTCCAATAAAATATGGATCATCAACATCGGTCGAATAGTCGATGGTATGCGTCGAAGTTACGTGGTAACAAACATAAAAAAACATACAGACGAATTGAGAACCTCCGTTTATTGAAGTTGGTTAAAAACCCGTACCCGGACTCTAAGTCTACTAGACTTAGAGTCCGGGTACGTTCAAACGACTCCACAATATATAATTCAGCGCAACGATCGGGGAAGGTCGGGGCGGCTCCACTGATCAAAGTGGAAATTTTATTACCGATTCCCCGTGACGTAAGCATCTCGATACAGGGAGACGTAGCTCCCTATGCGCCTGGCTCGAGAAGCACTAAGACTGAGATCAGCGATTGCATTAATATACCTATACCAAAGTTTCTCCACCGCACAGAATAACAACGAAGTCTTTGCTACTTAATCTATAATTATATAAAAATATTTAGCTTTAGAATGTCCATGAGCTTATACTTGAATACCAACCGACCAAACCGTGGTTCGGCCCGCACCGGCGCCCAGGGATCGGAATGCTTACGTGTAACATAGTAACCGTCCAAGACGAGGATACCTCACCCTTGTGTCGGGTTACTAGTAATACAGCCCTGTAGTTCTGGGCTTGTAGAATAAGGCTACGGTGGTGTAGAAGGCGACTAAAAGGTGCCTCGGGTTCACAGGGCGACAAGGGTCCCACCCTCTGTCCCTGGCCTTTGTCGTCCGCCGTAGTGGACCCGGGAAGAAGGTGTCGCCTTGCACTGTGAGGCCACTTCGGGAATCGTTGGCGCTGGTAGAAAAAGTGGCCGGAGAAACTCCAGCAACGCTCCTAATAACGGATACACCGGGGGAAAAGTATTTGAATTATATAATGTAAGACTAACCTGGCCTCGCGTATCGCGTCCACCCAGTGCACGCAGTCCACTTCGGAAGCAGCACGCAGCTCGTACTGCCGCTGACTCTCTCGGCGGTAAGATATTGTGAAGCAGAACTGACAACAAAACAAAGTAAGTCAGAGATTCATGAGAAAGCCATATCAGTCTTAAATTTGCATCAAGTATGTGCGCCACAAATGAGATGAGATGGATGTGTGACGTAACCAGGCGGGACAAAATTCGCAACGAATTTGTGCGAGGAAGCCTGGGTGTGCGCCACATTGCCGACAAAATGCAGGAGAGTAGGCTGCGATGGTATGGACACGTTAGGAGGAAGCCCTCCGACTACGTAGGGAACCTCGCGCTACAACTTTCCCTTCCCGGTCGAAGATCCAAAGGAAGACCCAAGACAAGGTGGGAGAGTGTGGTGTCGAGAGACATGAGGGAGTGCAACATCGCCAAAGACGATGTCGGGAACAGAGCGAAGTGGAAAGCGAAAATCCGGAAAGCTGACCCCACCACCATGTGGGGGACCAATACCATGGAAGAGAGAGAGAGAGATGTGCGCCACAAATCGACGAATAATTCAATATCACGCCAACCGATTTCATTGTTTATTGGAAAGGATGTACTTCAAGAGTTTGGTTAAGTTCTAATTAATTCTAATATACCCTACGAAAATTCCGAAATACAAAGGGGACGGCCGCGCGTAGTAGTTTCGATTTTAAGTCGTTTTTTATCGCTCGTCGATTCTCGAGCGAGCGAGCTTCGTACATAAGTAGCGTTTTTCATTAATAAAATGAATATTAGATGTAATTCCCATAATATTTTACCTTAAAAGCTAATTTGTTTAATCATTTTGCCGGTCATGGCTTTACACAAAGTGATTAGTTGGCGATAGTCGTGTCACCACAATGCCGCATCATTAGTCGCTCGTTACGGTTATTATGAACGCTTGCGGCTTACTGACGATACTGGACGTAACAGCACCAGTCAGTGTTCGTCAACCACAAGGACATTAAGTTAACAACTACCCGTAATCGATTTATAAGCTAGACACATTATACGTTACTTTTTTGTAAAAAGCGGTTATTTGGGTTAATTTATAACCAAAATAAAAAACCGAAACTGTCTTAATTTAATATAAGTAAATAATTAAATTAAACATATTATAATATAAGGCTAAGAGGCTATTTGGTGACGCAGCTGAAACCAATCTACTCAGTCTTGAGCACAAGTGTAAGTTAGCTAGCCTTTCGGGTTTTCTACATTTTGGAGGCAGGCATTTTGGAGAGTGTGCTCAGGAATTACATGATCTAATTCTCCCATCCTCTTTCCATCATCGGACTTCAAGACGCACTGCTTGATTTCATCCTTTTGTTGTGAACATCCCTCAAACCCGAACGAAGCGCTTTGCTTCGTCTTTCATTATTCGTACAGCTAAGGACTGGAATAGCTTGCACGCGTCTGTCTTTCCAACGTGGGTATTTTCAAGAGTAGAGTGAATAGGCATTTACTGAACTAGTGCGCCTTACCATTCAGGGCTGCGTTTCTACTTAACATCAAGTGGAATCATAGTAAAGCACTTGCTTAGAATGTATAAAAAAAATATACATAAAGCTGAGAGACATACACTAACACACATTTATACACACACCCTCATATAGACATAGACATTTATTTATTGGCATCACAATACAAAAACACATCACAGACTGAATATAACACACATTAAAAAAGAATGAAAAATAGACAAAACACAGTTAAAGTTACACGGACAAATAATACAAAACATATGATGCCAATATCGGACACCGTCTCAGCATATGCTGTCGCAAGGATGCGACAGCGCTGATTTTCAGCGGTGCCCGGGACTACCTAAAGACGTGCGCGCGCAATACTACTTTTATATGGAATATTATTATACAGACAGTAAGAGTATAATAAATATGATACATAAATAAAACAGTTATGAGATTAAAATATATTTTATACAATAAAATAATAGATGAAAAAAATATATATACACTATTGTTAAATGTTTTTATTGTGTTTTCAAAATGGGAGAAGACACTGACTGATGAAAAATAGGTCCAATAGTACCTCAGGAGTCAGGGACTTCACTTTTCAATTTGAATAATTTTTGGTGACCAATAAAGATTTATTTATTTATTAATAAAAAAAGCAAAGCATAGTACACACTACTATAAATTACTCGTTAAAAAAAAAAACAAAGTATAATAAACTGCCCCGCATTCTTCATAAAACAATAATACAAGTTGATGCTTGATGTTGATTTTTCGATACCTACCACAAATTTAAATGCAAAGTTAGAAATAACATTATGTAACTAGCGGACCCAGCAAACGTTGTTTTGCCAAATAAATTATTTCTAGTGAATATTTTGGTAGACTAAATATAACAATTAATTAGCTTATTGTATTAGGGCATGGGTGGATCATGTTTGTTTTTAAAACAGTAATTTTTATTTTAATTTTTTAATTTTAAACCTTAGTTTAAGTTTTTACAATATTTATTTAAAAAGTAAAATACACAACAATATCATACAAAATATAAAAACATTATAAAAACCTTTTTTTTTTGTTGACGGGGAGGAAATCTTCACAAAGATACCCCGCCTTCTGGGGGGAAGGCGGCGGTTATGTGGGGTTCTTACCCACTAAAACCTCCCCGGTGGCCCTTTCCTCGGTGCATGACGAGGGGCTCCGGGATCTAACGTGGAACGCACCGGAGCCCCTCTGCACTGTGCTCAAGGAGAGCACGTCCCGGGGAGGTTACTCCCCCCCTGTGCCCTCGCAGCGCAAGGCGACACGGGCCAGCCGATGTTGCCTTCTTCCCGGGTCCACTTTGGTGGACGACGCAGGCCCCCACCCTTGTCGCCCTTATAGTCGCCTTGTACGACAGACAGCGGATACCGTAGTCTTATTCTTGAGAGCCCTGAACTATAGGGCTGACCTTATAAACATCGACCTTATGACATTAAAAAACCTAACCTAGTATGTGGCACCGGCAACGAAGCAAGGCCAAAGCAACCGGTGATCAGTGCGACATAGAGAGAAATCTCCTGACGATGCGTGCCGTGTCCAGGAGCCTTCTGTACCTGACCCTTGACCCAGCTGGCGAAAGTCACTTATGATGTTGGTCGAGACTTTTCGCTATAAGACCGTTTGCAGAAATTACTATCGGGACAGTGATCGTCGAATCCATATCCCACAGGACGGTCGACTCGTAATATTATTAGGTTTATCAATTTAATATAGAAATTGAATTTCTTTTTTCTTTTTCTTGAAATCTTTATTTTGTCTATGGAAGCTGTGTTTACCTGTGTATTAGATTAAGGCACATATGTATTTTATTTAATGAATAATTAAAGTATATGTCGTTGGTTGGCCAATTATAAATAAATAATAATAATAAGCTTTTAGTTTCGAATCTTTTGAGCTATAGGTTTACTGCTATACCTAATAAACATAAGTAAATACTGGTCGAATCATCACCATTCTCTATCGCATTTACCACGGGGAGTATTCTAAGGAATTCGGAATCATCTAAGCTAACGATTTCGATTACCGCACATCTTGGCAGAATTCCAAATCCGATTGACACCATCTTGATGCTTGCCGGTCCACGAGTGTACATTTCTCGCGTTACTTTCTACTTTCTTTCACACAATATCAAACCGTGGAATCAACAGCCACCCGCGGTGTTTCCGAACCTCTATGATTTGGGCACCTTCAAGAGACGAGTACCTTTCTTAACGGACAACGCATTTTCAGACAGATGGTGTTTACTTAACATCAGATCAGCCGTAAGCTCTTTTGCATCTTTTCCTATTAAAAATAACAAATTTAAAATGTAGGATCAAAAATACGTACTGAAGCATTCCTCTCCATTGGTGATTTGCTAAGCCGTTCACAATAAGATCCTTCTAGAAGGAGCACGCCGGTGGGTCGCGTGTTGTTCTCGGACTCGTAGTAGAACAGAAGATTCTGGTAGAGGACGAACCAGCGTAATTGCCATTTCGTGTTGTCAGAGCTGCGCTTGTGTAGGTAGCCAGTCTACGTAAAACAAACAATATCAAATAAAATAAAAGCTCTGCTGGAACTGTACTTGTTGGACTCGTAATGTTGAACTACAGCCGAGTACGTGAGTTACTTATTACTAGCTATATATTTATTAGCTATATTATTATTACTAGAGATATATTTTGATTTAGATTTAACTCTCACAATATATTAAATTATTCATTTCTCTCCGTATTCATTCTCTTCTCGAGCGGGGTGAAGATCATTACCTACACCCATGTACATATCAGTAAATACAATATCATTCTTAACATTTAGGATTAGGATTTAGGATTTATAATACTTCATTATACTCCATTGTACTTCAATATGGTACATAATGATATAAATATACACAACGCATGTGTAAAAACAAATTTGGGTTATAAAACAATAGAATATCTTCGTAGTAAATAAAAAGCTTTATTTGACAGTTCAAAAAGAGGAGTGATCATCATCATACAGGATTACTCGCCAGGTCAATCTGAAGATTCCCTGAAAGTTTTATTGAAATCGGTCCAGCCGTTTCGGAGCTTATATGGAACATATACACACACTTTCTCCTTATAAATATATAGATTGTCACTCTTTATATTTTGTTGTGTTGATTTAGCGTATGCGAACGTCACCCACTAGTTCTTTTAACTCTGGCAGAGCAATAAGGAAAGGTATTGTGCTGTCGGTCCCAAGCCCGGATGAAAGATCCGATATCGATATACCCACATTCTAATCAACATGTAGTAATAATTATCAATCTACCCTCATTTACCGGTTTTTTCATTCGTCTAGTCTGATATACACTACATACTTCGCGTCTATCTATCTATTACGTCAGATATAATAGGGAATCCAAACCTGCGAGTGATCGTACTGGGCTCTTTCGGACAGAGCAATCAACTGTCCATCGTTGACGCGGATGGATCGCTGGATCTTCGGGCTCAGCATCATTGGGAATGATCTCTCTTAACCTGTCAATGCAAATATTAATGTTACCAACAACACGGTCGAATGATATATTTTTCAAAAAACTTTATGATGCAGTATGTCAATTAAGTAAGGTAAATCAATATTTTCAAAGAAAAAGAAACACCTTTGTTACGCTATACAAATGTCATTATTTAACAAAATTACTTAACCGTTGCCTAGCAACCGTATAACAACCATGCGTATATGTATCGAACACATGGTAGTGTGTGTAATGTTTATTGTTTTAATGCATTTTTTTTAATTATGCAAAAAAAATACTATTATATACTTTTGTTAATTATGAAAAAAATAAACAAAAAAAGAAAACGCAAGTGTTTCGAACGATCCGTAGAGTATATGGATTGCGTATCAAGCGAGGTTGTATCTCTTTTTTTATAACATTGATGCAGGCAGGTATTGTAACTATCTAATGATAAAAAAATTCTTTAAAGGCTTTTTTTATCTGTACTATACATAATATACAGAGCAATACAGAATATCCATTGAAAATGGCGCGGCGACTCATGGGGACAATCTAACTTACATTTTCATTTTAATCTTAGACGTAAGAAATAAGTGTATGTGTTTTAAAAAAGACTTGGCTTAAAGGTCTTGTTACCAAGCCATCAAATATTCAACAAACAAAAAAAAAGACAGAGCAATACAGGAAAACTGTGATGGCGCGGGGACTCATGGGGATCATCTAACTTACATTTTTATTTTTATCTTAGACGTAAGAATTAAGTGTATGTGTTTTGAAAACTATTTGGCTTAAAGGTCTTGTTATCATGCCATAAAATCTTCAACAAAAAAAAATAGAGCAATTCAGTATATTTTATAGACTCGAAAAAAGTCTTTTGCATTAAAAACGGATCTAAAAATAAAGTTGAGCTACTTTAAGAGATCAAAGAGAACTAAATACTGATATAATTAACTAGAAAACGGCTAAAACTGTGTTAAAGGAGAAGAAAAATGTACGCGCCTTTATAATTACACGCTGCAAATTTTTTTAAATAAAAAATTTCTCAGTAGGGTTGTGGTAGCGGAAGAAATATTAAAAAAACTTTAACACAACTCAGGCTTTTTAATGTACATGTACGAGCAATTAATACATGAGCAACCCTGTCCATTATGTTAATGAAAGTTGTAACTCATACGTGTTTTAAACAAACATCTATTACTATATTATTTAAAATATTGTAAGTCTAAAAATTTTCGGTTATAAAATTTCTTAAAGTAAGTGCAGGAGTAAAACTAAGTTTATATCCTAGCTAGCAAGGGCGGCCTGGGTTGCCATTGTTAAACGCCTGCTATTTGCCAGTAATGTTTCATTTTGAAACCGATAGATTACACTCATATCAATTATAATTCACAAATACGTCAAATACTAACACACACATGATTGGAGTGCCAGTTGTACACCATCGTTAAACCATAGTGCCAATAATGAACTAAAAGATTTATCAAATTAGCAAATATAGAACACTATGATGTCTTTCTATGCCGATAAACGTTCATTTTGTACACGATAGATTTTGTAGACTCTTGAATGTCTTTGAATGGCCCTTACATTATCCGTGAAATAGCAACCGACCGAGTCGTGGTTCGGACCTCTAGGGCGCCATCGGAATGCTTACGCCTAACATAGTAACCGTCTAAGGTTACCCTTCACCGGGGGGACCCTTGTGTCGAGTTACTAGCTATAGAGGTTCAGGCCAAGCGAACCAAGAGCTGTGCCACCTCTCAATCCGGTGAAGTAGTCAAGGCCAACTTCTCTGGCCAATCTGTGTAGTTCGTCTTTAAAAAATGTGTGGAAGGAACTCATTAAATTCTATTTTATATATTAAATTGTTATTTTTTGTTAGTGTTTGATACATTAACAAAAAAAAACTGTTTCTTTTATTTGTTTTTATTTATGTAAGATATTTTTACGTACATTTATGGCTCTTAGTTACTTATTAAAACATCGAATTAGTTTTTTTTTTATTTAATACATTTTACATATAAGATTATACACATTAAAGAGCATCCTAAAAACCTATTTTAGGTTTGTCTGAATGCTCAGCATTCAGTTCTCGTACAATTTCACAATATTAGTAATATCGATAGTAAACACCGTAACACGTCGTCACGAGTTGTTGTGATCATTTTTTGCAACGAACGAACGATCGAACGCACACACCCATAGTACGCGAAGACGCCTCATCACACAATAATGTTATAAATAAATAAATTAATTAATAATTAATATACCATGCCGAGGTTACCCTTCACCAGGGGACCCTTGTGTCGAGTTACTAGCTATAGAGGATCAGACTAAGCGACCTAAAAGCTATTTTTTATTTTTATTTTTGCTAAATATAGCGCATTCCGTTGAAGTAGTCAAGGCCAACTTCTCTGGCCAATCTGTGTAGTTCGTCTTTAAAAAATGTGTGGAAGGAACTCATTAAATTCTATTTTATATATTAAATTGTTATTTTTTGTTAGTGTTTGATACACTAACAAAAAAAAACTGTTTCTTTTATTTGTTTTTATTTATGTAAGATATTTTTACGTACATTTATGGCTCTTAGTTACTTATTAAAACATCGAATTAGTTTTTTTTTTATTTAATACATTTTACATATAAGATTATACACATTAAAGAGCATCTTAAAAACCTATTTTAGGTTTGTCTGGATGCTCAGCATTCAGTTCTTGTACAATTTCACAATATTAGTAATATCGATAGTAAACACCGTAACACGTCGTCACGAGTTGTTGTGATCATTTTTTGCAACGAACGAACGATCGAACGCACACACCCATAGTACGCGAAGACGCCTCATCACACAATAATGTTATAAATAAATAAATTAATTAATAATTAATAAACCAAGCCGAGGTTACCCTTCACCAGGGGACCCTTGTGTCGAGTTACTAGCTATAGAGGATCAGACTAAGCGACCTAAAAGCTATTTTTTATTTTTATTTTTGCTAAATATAGCGCATTCCGTTGAAGCACTCAAGGCCAGCTTCTCTGGCCAATCTGTGTAGTTCGTCTTTAAAAATGTGTGGAAGGAACTCATTAAATTCTATTTTATATATTAAATTGTTATTTTTTGTTAGTGTTTGATACATTAACAAAAAAAAACTGTTTCTTTTATTTGTTTTTATTTATGTAAGATATTTTTACGTACATTTATGGCTCTTAGTTACTTATTAAAACATCGAATTAGTTTTTTTTTTTATTTAATACATTTTACATATAAGATTATACACATTAAAGAGCATCCTAAAAACCTATTTTAGGTTTGTCTGAATGCTCAGCATTCAGTTCTCGTACAATTTCACAATATTAGTAATATCGATAGTAAACACCGTAACACGTCGTCACGAGTTGTTGTGATCATTTTTTGCAACGAACGAACGATCGAACGCACACACCCATAGTACGCGAAGACGCCTCATCACACAATAATGTTATAAATAAATAAATTAATTAATAATTAATATACCATGCCGAGGTTACCCTTCACCGGAGGGGCCCTTATGTCGAGTTACTAGCTATAGAGGATCAGACTAAGCGACCTAAAAGCTATTTTTTTTTTTTATTTTTGCTAAATATAGCGCATTCCGTTGAAGCACTCAAGGCCAGCTTCTCTGGTCAATCTGTGTTGTTCGTTCAAAAAAAATAGTAATTAATTATTTGAAGAACAATTTAGTTTTATCTTTTTTGATTCTTCAGGGTTGATAAAGGATAAAACAATCCACTTATAACACAGCTTCGATAAAAATACGTTGAAAAACGACTGGCAGTCGATACCAGTCATACCCAAAGTATAAAATACGCCGGGGTCGTTGCCCTCTGGCACGGCCTGCCGGGGTGCCAGCTACGAAAGTCATAAAATATGTATCGTCTCTTAAATTTTTTAGACGTAATACATTTCCATGAGCCGCAGTAGCTCAGTGTCCGGGCGGTCGCCTCAAGTTGCATAATGTATTCAGCAATCTCCGGGCCAAACACCCGGAGATATATAAATCGTTAATCGCGGACGCTCGCGAAGCCACTTCTCGGCCCTCTTCAAGGAGCTCTAACCCCGACCCCGTGGTCGTGGTTGTTATGCAGGAAAGCTCGCCGTCGAGCTCCGACTCAAACGTTCCCTCTCCGTGCGCCGGCTCGGCCTCCGACATGGAGGTTGAAAACTTGGCAGCTGAAAGCGCCTCCGCGTCCGACTCCGAAGCGGGCGGCCTCTTTACTGAGGTCACCCATAAACGGAAGAATAAGCGAAAGAAGCGTGCGTCGGCCGTACCATCGCCATCCGCAAGCCCCGTCCCACCGGCTAAGGCACAAAAGGGCTCGCCGATTCCGCTGCGTCACAGACTCGGCCCTCCCCTTTACCCGCTACCTCCCGTGTATCTGCGTCTACCGATAACGCATCTCACCCAACCGCCGCAACCTGCCATAACGCCGCGACCCGTACAGGACCCACCGCGTCGAACGCGAATCTGACTGATAGATCGCAGTGGGCCCGCGTCCAATCAGCAATGCCCCATTATAAGTTGGTGCCAACATTAGCGGGCACCAAGATACGTATCCAGGCGGAGGATGCCGACACCTTCCGCAAACTTACTAGTTACTTGCACCAAAAGGGTATCTATTTCTTTACCTATGCGCTCCCCAGAAGAGCGCACTCTGCGGGCGGTCGTCAAAAGGATCCCCGCAGAGATCTCAGAAGAAGAGGTCATAGATGACCTCAAAGAGCAGGGCCTCCCGGTCATATCCGTGCACCGCATGCGTAGGCAGAGGGACAAGACCCTCTAGATATGGTCCAAGTGACGCTAGCGCGCACCCCGAGGGAAAGCGCATTTTCGACATTAAGTCCCTGTGTAGGTTTACCCGCATCTTAGTGGAAACTCCGCGTAAAACAGGCTTGCCCGGGCAATGCCATAAGTGCCAAGTCTATGGCCATTCCGCACGTAATTGTTTCGCGCGCCCCGTTGTGTTAAGTGCCTTGAAGACCACGGCACTCGCGACTGTCCTCGTCCCAAGGAAAAAGCCCTCCAAACGGAAGAGCCCTCCTGCGTCTTATGCAGACAGATAGGCCATACGGCCAACTATAAAGGATGCCCGAATGCTCCAAAACGTAAACGGCCGGCCGTTGAAACCGCGTCCGCCCCAAAACGCCCGACATTGCCGCCACCGTCGGCCTTCCCACCGCTGCGCCCCGCGTGGTTAACACCGCTCAACTTCTCCGCGAGCGGCCCCCCCGCGGCTAACGGGTCCGCGCCCGCCCGCCCGGCGGTACCTCCATCCGCTCCAGCGCCACCGTCGGCGCCCACGGCACCTAACTCGGATTCTCCCACGGCTTTCGAGGGACTAAGTGCGGTCCTTAACTCGTTCAACATCGACGAACTCATCGCCATCGCGAACGAATATGCGTCGAAAACGAATGCAGGCGCACGTCTAGATGTCATACACCGATACCAGCACGTCCTTAAGGCGTTACAATGAGTAGTACTGCTAGGATAAAGCCACGTTCGCTTACCGTCGCGTTTTTTAATGCGAACGGGCTTAGGGAACAAAAAGACGAAGTCGCTAACTTCGTACGCGAATATCAGGTCGACGTTATGTTAGTGCAAGAGACTTTTCTCAAACCGTCTATGCGCGATCCGAAGATCGCGAATTATAACATCGTTAGAAATGATAGAGGCGGCGGCACCCTCATTTACTATAGGAGGTCTTTGCATTGCGTACCGATTGACACGCCGCGACTAAAGCACCTTGAGGCCTCGGTCTGCCAGTTAGCCATGACAGGTCACTCCCCTATAACTATTGCTTCGGTATACCTTCCGTGTCACCGTAGCAAAGAAGTACTCAGAACCGACTTCGAAGCTCTCCTCTCTCTCGGAGACGCCACGATTCTAGCCGGCGACTTTAATAGCAAGCATCCTCGGTGGTTCTCCTATAAGCCCTAACCCGCGAGGGCTGGCCCTCGAATCTCTGGTCGATCCTCTCGACTTCGAGATCGTAGGACCGCAAGAGCCCACTCATTTTCCGCACCAAGTGGAACATACACCGGATGTCTTAGACATTGCTATCCTCCGCCATATCACCCTTACAGTAGTAACCCGTGCGTGATACACGAGCTTCACTCGGATCACCGCCCTGTAATTCTGCGACTAGGGCCTTCAGCGCAAACCGCTCCTCAGACCAAATCCATCATCGACTGGCACAAACTTGAGTCCCAATTGAAAGATGCCAGCTCCCTCATCTAGAAGCGTTTCCTGAGAACGTAGATTCTCCTCTCAAAACAAATCTCGCAGCGCACGCGCTCTCGAGACACATTCAGACGGTCATCAAAGACTGCTCCAAGGAGGTACCCGTTGTGGACGACCACAGATGGGTCCTGCCTTCTGAAATTCGTGATCTCATGAGACGTAAGAACGCCGCCACTAGGGCTTACGACTTGTACCCTACCGAGCGTCACCGTAGGCGGCTACATAAATTGCAGCGTGAAGTTAAATCACGCATAGCCGCTTATAGGAACGAACGGTGGAACAATACGCTAAGCGACATCCGCCCATCACATCTGGCATTTTGAGCTTACCAAAATCGCTTAAACGCGACCCCGATCCGGGATGCCACCCCTCAATCGTCCTAATCTCCCACCAGCTTCACTGGACGAGGAGAAGGCCGAGTGTCTGGCTGACAGTCTCGAGGCTCAATGCTCCCCAGCACCCTTCCCGTCGACCCGCTCACCTCCTGAAGGTAGAGAGCGAGGTCCATCGTAGGGCGAAAACCAATCCGCGATCCCGTTCCAACGATTACGTGCACCGAGGTTGAGGATGTATTAAAATCTGCGTCCCCGCAAAGCCCCCGGTATAGACGGCATACCTAACTTGGTTGCCAGACGTTTCCCCGATAATATCGTACGCCTCCTGGCTATAATATTTAACGCGGCCATGACTCACGGCATCTTTCCCAACGAGTGGAAGGAGGCCGACGTCGTAGGGTTCTTCAAACCCGGTAAACCGCGCACAGAACCCTCTTCATATAGACCTATTAGTCTTCTCTCCGTTTTAGGAAAGTATACGAACGGCTTATCTTAGCTCGATTACGCGCCTTCATGGACTCGCGAGAGCTTCCCATACCGAGCAGTTTGGCTTCCGCGCCAAACACTCATGTACTCAACAGGTGCTCCGCATCACGGAGCACATTCACGCCAAATCCTTTATTGGCATGCATACGGGAGCAATCTTCCTGGACGTGGCGAAGGCATTCGACAAAGTCTGGCACGCCGGGCTTGTATACAAGCTATACAAGCTTGGGGTGCCGACTATCTAGTGCGCATAGTGCGCGATTTTCTTACCGGTCGAACCTTCAGGTACCGCGTCGAGGAGTGCGCTCCACCCTCCGTCCGTTCGAGCCGGAGTACCACAAGGCTCCGTACTCGGTCCCGTCCTATACACGCTCTACACTAACGATATTCCGCGCTCACGTAGAGCAGAGCTAGCCCTTTCGCCGACGATACCGGCATTTATGCTTCCGGGCGTTCTCCCGAAGTCATTCTTAAAACTCCAGACCGCGGCCGATGCCCTAGGGATTGGTTTCGGAAATGGAGAATAGAAATCAACCCGGCTAAGAGCGCAGCCATGTACTTCACGAGGCGTCTTCAGTCTCCACCTCGTTGCGTCCAACTTCTAGGTACCCCTATTCCATGGGTTACACAAACCAAATACCTTGGTGTCGTATTAGATCCCAAACTCAGCTTCGGCCCTCACGTAGATCAAGTTAGGAACCGGGCGGCCTACGTTATGGGTCGCCTATATCACCTCATTAATAAGAAAAGTAAAATGTCCCTCCGTAATAAGGTGACACTTTACAAAGCAGTTATACGTCCCGTTATGACGTACGCGAGCCCGGTCTTCGCGCATGCCGCCCATAAACATATCCATAGGTTACAAGTAATTCAGAATCGTTTTCTGCGACGAGCCACGGGTGCGCCGTGGTTCGTACGTAATCGCGAGCTCCACGTTGATACAGGGTTACCGACAATAGCCCAATTCTTTAAGCAGGCATCTCGACGGTTTTCGAGACTGCCACCAAACATTCTAACAAACTTCTTGTAAGTGCCGCCACTTATAAGCCTTCCTATAATAAATTCCGTCGCGTCGCCCGGAGGCCGAGACACGTTCTTGACGATCCGGACGACGCGATTACCATTGCACAGGCTAGATCTCTACAAATCAACAAAGCGTCCATTCGCGACCGTCGGAGGTTGCGAATAATCCTTGCGCGTTACCGCTATTTTATGGGCAGGCCCCACCCCTTAGATGTTAGGAGCGTTGCTGGAGTTTCTTCGGCCACTTCTTCTCCCAGCGCCAACGCTTCCCGAAGTGGCACTCAAAGTTAGTTTAGCTTTTGAATGTCTCTTAGACTATCCGTGAAATAGCAACCGACCGAGTCGTGGTTCGGCCCTCTCGGGCGCCCTCGGATCGGAATGCTTACGCGTAACATAGTAACCGTCCAAGCCGAGGTTACCCCTCACCGGGGACGCTTGTGTCGAGTTACTAGCAATAGTGGTTCAGGCTAAGCGACCTAAGAGCTATGCCACCTCTCAATCCGGTGAAGCAGTCAAGGCCAGCTTCTCTGGCCAATCTGTGCAGATCGTCAATAAAAAAAAAAAAATCAAGTTGCATACTACGCTAGCAACCCGAGTTCGACCCTGGTCTAATAAAATTGTTGGTTGCAATTGTAAGTGTTAATTTACCACGCGCTCGTCGGTGTAGGAAAACATAGTCAGGAAGTCTACATTGTTTTAAGAAAAATTCTAAGACATGTAAAGCTAGCTATAGAGGTTCAGGCTAAGTGATCTTAGGTCTTAAATATGCCAACTCTCAATTTGGTGAAGCAATCAAGGCCAGCTTCTCTGGCCAATCTGTGCAGTTCGTCATAAAAGTCCGCTAATCCCCAGTAGGTGTGTGTGGCGGATTATACCCTTGTACTCTCTTTGAAAGAAGGCCTGTGTCCAACAATGGGACGTATATAATATAGGCTGTACTTTTTAGTTTTTACACATTTTCATTATTAAAAATCTTAATAATGAAAATTAAAGCTTAGTATAAATAGGACTACTCTCATCGTTTCACTGTTATTTTTCGATTAATCACCCCTTTTATTTTAAAGTGATATGAGTGAAACATCTGGAAAATTAGACGTGGGTATACATTCTCAATGGATTATGCCGACCAGCTCCAGTTATTACGAATTGAAATCAAACCTTAAATTGAGTTGGGCAGTTAAATTCCCCAAGCAGACATTGTTCGAAACACAAGTTCGACTGTTGAGAAATATTACTGCCATGTTTTGATAAGTGCCACAGTATAATCATATAAAATAGATTATATGTATGTCACGAATATATAGATGAATTATATATATCACGAAGTATGCAAAAGACAATCCTTTCGTTTTATTACGACATGTAAATTGTAAGGCTAGTTTGTGATTTCATTTTGCATAATGTGCCAATGTTGTATTACTGATAAGTTTATTGCCCACGTTGCTCGTATAAGTACAACCCTTGTGATTTAGCGATGTTGCTCATCCTGTCGTGCCATGCTGGTCATCTTTATATTTAAATAATATAAACATACATATATACAAAATAAACATAATCGAAAATGGATCGACGATCCTTGTGTTTTATGTCGAATTGATATTTTTAAATCAATCATGAAAGCGCAAATCGATCGCATACCTCCAAGACGCTATTGTAAACGACTTGGAAGTGATTCGTTGCGTTACATTATATTTATAAAATGAATGGAAAATTATAATTAATTACGTACGGTTTATTGTTGTGCCAATGTTCTCCAGCAATACATATTTCAGCTATTCTTCATATATTCGTAATTAATTTATAAAACTTTTTAACATTCTTAGAATATTTAATTAGTAACTGTGGTAGAAGTAATATTAGGAAACAGACAACACTTTAGAATTATCAACAATAGTATAGAAAAAGACAACAGTCAAAATTTTTATCTCAAACAATATTTACACTAGTCATATAACTTGGAACAATATTATTGCCTTTTGATATTATAAATGCAATAAATAGCACAATAGATGAACTTTAAAACACGTATTTGACAGAAGATTCTACGAGGTAACAAGTCTAGTTTTTATTAAATTGAAATTAAGGAATCACTCAGTCATAATGATGATCGTTTTTACTTTCCTAGGGTTTGATAGAGGTTGTGAACTACGTCTTTGTCGAAGACGATAGTCCGACTGCCGGGCGAGCACCTGTTAGCTGAATCGACCGTTGCGCGCGTGCGTGCGTTGATGACGTAGAAGCAAATCATAGACCTAAATAAAATCAGATGTGTACAAGGAAAAATAATAACCGCTTTATATTTGCTATAAATTTCTATATAATGTAATTTTTTTTATTTGGTGTATTTAAAGCGGAAGTCAAGTAAAGAAACGAATTTCGCTTGTTTCTTAGTCTTTTCTACTTTGTGAGTCTGCTACAACTTCACCGAATTTCATACCAGCCAATGGTTTACCATTAGGCGCCAGATAGGCTTTATTACTCACGTATTACGATGTCAAATTACACGGCTGTATGTTGTTTGTTGTGAAGGATGATAATCCTGTGTAGGAAGATACATTTTCAGTGACGTGGATATAAATAATTTTAAAGGGACGGCATATCTAATATATTTCAACTCTACAAATATTCAACAGACAACGGAGGCGAGGTATTAAAACTCTTACTGTCTATCTCCGTCGTACACGCGCTTACTTAACATGGTCCTACCAACGGTTAACAAATTAAACAACTCCCTTTGAAGCAATACAAGCGTGCCTCCTCGGACAGTTTCCCAAGCAACCCTCCCCATTTCTCAAGGACGAAGTATTAAATTAAACGATCTTTAATATTGTTCTAATAACTTTTGCTCTTTTGTTTAAAAGTAATTACTTATCAGCCTGAATTTTTATATAGCGCTATAATCGTATTAATACAAAGAAATTGTATATAACTACAGTACATAATTACTTGGGTGGGTAAGTAGAGAATTCGAAGTTATCTCGAAAGTTTCTCGCTTGTTATTCCACCATGTACTTAAAATCATACAATATCACCATGCTCTTCCGTTTTAGGCAGTCTAATTAAAACCCTGATCAATAGGCGAGCCAATCGAGGTTATTCCAAATATTATATACTTTCATGGTTACTGAGTCTTCTATCGATACTGCCTACCTATTGTTTTACATTCGTCGCATTTGTTTTCATTGTACCATCTCAATTCAAATAACTATAATAAGTGATTTTTTTGATTCATTTTTTCTTTTTTCATTCTTTCAGAGGTTTAAAGTTCAATTCCGCCTTGCAAAATTGTGATGATAATGTGTATGACGTCTCGAATTAAATCAAAGAGTTTGAAAATGACTAAGAGTAGAAATGCTAGCTCAGTTAAATCAATGTTGATGATTAGCAAAAAGTTATTTTTGAAAACAATAGATACGCTTCTAGTATTATAGACTGTTACCAAGCAGGGATGAGCACCACGACGCCTTTCTGATTTCAGCAGAAAACTGAAATGAAAGATTGGCCGTGTTTTAATTTGTATCTCAATCTACTCTATTCTAATAACGTGTTTCAAAAGCTGTAGTATTCTCTAAAAGCCATTAAAAATTGCTCCAACAAAACACTTTATCTGGCACCGACAATTTTTTCAATAAAACAGTGCGAAACCGCACATACAAGCCGCATGTTAATATTTATACAACTTTAGAAAAAAAAACTATATGTTAAACAGAAAAAAGTTACGGCTGTAATGGATTGCCATTACAGCGTGAGTGTACTTTATTAATTACGAAATAATAATACACATAGGTACAAGATACTATGCTTGGAAGCCTTACTACATTCGCTACTTTACGTTTAAAAACGATACATGTCAAATGCGGTGACGTAAATGTCAAAAATTTGTATCGGTGCATTTTTTATTTTCAGGAATAAACCGAGTACTAAACAAATATCAAATATTAAGGTTTAGCATTATACGCCGCTCTGATGCATTTTAATTAATGTATATGAAGGGTACTGAAAAAATTATTTAAATTACCGATTTTTTTGTGTAATGCGTAACATTTAAACAGCAATGATGGACTCAATATCGAAGAACGAAACCGTTGCGCGGTTGCTGAACTCGATGAGGCTCGAACCAGGTTGCGACGAACTACCTCCACAGAATATGCTACCTTCCAACCAACAAGTACGACGACTAGAAAATATTCCCGATGACGACAATGGAAGAATTTCTGACCCTATACCCTCTTCTTCTTCTACAGAAAATTTGCAGCCAAGTAACAATAGTGGTCGTTTGCATAACTGGCAGGCAACGAAAACTACTGTAAAAGACCGGTTATCATTTCTTTTTAATAACGAAATTCTGTCCGACGTCCATTTTATCGTTGGTAAAGATGCGAATCAGCAAGTGATTCCAGCACACAAGTTTGTTCTGTCTGTAGGAAGTGCCGTTTTCGACGCTATGTTCAACGGTGTTCTAGCAACAAAATCTGAAGAGATTGAACTACCCGATGTTGAGCCGGCTGCTTTCCTGCATTTGTTGAAGTTTTTGTATTCTGATGAAGTTCGTATCGGTCCAGAGAGTGTTATGACGACACTGTATACCGCTAAAAAATATGCTGTAGCAGCCTTAGAAGAGCACTGTGTGGACTTTCTTAAAAGCAACTTGGGGACGGATAATGCATTTTTGCTGTTAACTCAAGCCAGGTTGTTTGATGAGCCACAGCTGGCTGCTTTGTGCTTGGAAATGATTGATAAGAATACTGTGGATGCATTAAATGCTGAGGGTTTCACTGACATAGATCAGGACACCTTGAACGCTGTTTTAGAAAGGTATGGCACTGTAACATCATATTTTTAACACATACTGTATGGGTAGTGGCATATTGAAGTGTATGGAAGCTTGTATTGAGTTCATTTCAGTTTTCCATAGTAGTATTCAAGTCTATATTCTAAATAAATACATGATCTGATTCCCGTATATGTGTTCCCCTGTTTGACTTCAAAGAGCATTGTAAGATATCATTGTTTTATTGTGAACATCCGTCAAACCTGAATGAAATGCTTTGCTTTGTCTTTAATTATTCAAATAGCAAAGGACTTGAATAGTTTGCCCATATCTGTCTTTCCCTTCGATTGAAATGTGGGTATTTTCATGAGTAGAGTGAATAGACAAAGCTAGTGTGCCCTTACCATCCAGGATTGCATTTCAACAGCAGGTGGGATTATGCTCAAGCACTAGATAGTATAAAAAGGTAAATAAATAAAATCAAAGAATATCAGAATAAATCCAAGAGTGTGTACTACTATAGCAACTTGAACTGTTGCATGAATGTCATGACTGGTGATGTACCATAGCCATGTAGAATACATTGTGTAATATTTTACTTAATTGAATTACTAGATAAAAAATCCTGACCATTAGTTGGCATATCAACAATTAGCTGTATTTTTTTTGTTTGATTTTCCACTACTTGAACCCAGTGCCAATTATACTGATATAATCTATGGGTGTTTACAGATTAGAAGTATGCTTTAAGAGCATGTATTACAGATCTAGTACCCTATATTAGAAGGGAAAAAATTGTTATCTTCAATTCCTTCTGTGTCACTGTATTAGAGTAACATAGATGAGATAAGAACTTGTGTAGTTGTGTATTACTAAAACTCCCTCAGAGATCATCATTGGTCCATGGTGAGGGGTTCTGGGTTCTTCAGTGGAATGCACTATGACGAAGCACATCCCAGGGAGGTAATGCAACACTCTTGTTATAGTACTGGGTCTTTTAGAATAAGGCTATGATATCGCCTGCCTCTCATAGAAGGTGACTAAAAGAGATAAATAAATTTAACAATGCCAACTATTATTAATTCCGTACACAGTGAATAAAAATGAACCAATCCTGGCCCGACAAGCACATATCTTATTTGAGTATGTTGGACAATTTCTTTTTATTCTAATTTCAGAAACACTCTCCGTATTAGAGAAGCCAAAGTGTTCTCCGCAGTACTACGTTGGTCTGAGGCTGAATGTATACGCCGACAATTACCGGTCACACCAGGACACCAGCGCATGGTACTGGGCCGGGCGTTCCATGCTATCAGGTTCCCGCAGATGTCGGTGGAAGAATTCGCGATGGGTCCAGCTCAAAGTGGACTGCTGGACGATAGAGAGATCGTGCAGCTCTTCCTCTATTTCACGGTGAACCCTAAGCCAAATGTAGGGTTTCTGGACACACCTAGATGCTGTATGACTGGCAAGGAGCTGACCGTGAACCGGTTCCTGCAGACGGAGTCTCGCTGGGGGTACAGCGGTACATCTGACAGGATCAGGTTTACCGTCAACCAGAGAATTTTTGTCGTGGGCTTTGGACTTTACGGATCTTATTTCGGGCCATCTGAATACGAGGTGCATTTACAGGTTAGTGTGATATCATTTTACCCTAATGGTTTATGTTATTCTGCCTATCGTAAGATCGTAGGTTCGAATCCATTCGACTATTGACTTAAACCATCGCCTAGTAAAAGCTTAAGCTTAGTTGGAAAGATTAATAACAATGTTAGTAATATATGTGCAAAAAAGCTTGTTAGCAGTCTTTTTTTTTAATATTCTCAGCATAGCGATCAAATTACATCGTCTAATCGGCAGCAATAAAATTATCATCAAAACGGTATTTTATTTCCTAGATTGATTTACGCATATTTTTTAATTAAAAAATAACTTTTTCCATGTAAAATATACCCTGTGTGAGACACGATTAATATAGATAAAATAACGTTATTTGCAGTTTACGGAATTTAGTATATAATTGATTACTCATCTGAAACCTATATTTATGTGCTATAAAAAACAATGGCGTGGCAATTGTATCATACATATATTTGTAGTGTAATCAAATATCGTGTAATGAGATTTTTTTTTATGCGTGTAAACTAGCGCTTGACTATGATCCCACCTGGTGTTAAGTGGTGATATAGTCGAAAGATGGTACGCGCTAGTTTAGTAAGTGCCTATTCACTCTACTCTTGAAGGCTCCCACGTCGTACTTGGACGGAATGACTGAGGCCGGCAACTTGTTCCACTCCTTTGCTGTACGCACGATGAACGATGACTCAAATCGCTTCGTTCGGTGTCTAAACGTCCGAAGGTAGAATGGGGATGGGGAATTAACTCGTGTAATTCCTGTGCACACTCTCCAAAATGTAATCTGTAATACACCGAAAGGTTGGCCACCTTGCGCCTGTGCTGAAGACTATCTAAAACCTTTAATTATTCAAAAGTCGTATATTTATTATTTGCTCGTGATGGCCGTGTGCACTTCACACATTCAGCCAGTTGTTTTTTTTTCTAATTGAAATCAAAAGTCAACGGCCAGTGTTACCTCGTCAGATAATCCACCTGGCGACGAAGAAAGTTTGCGGCTCCAACACGACCACGTTCTGCTGCGACGGCACAGACGACACCTTCCGAGCCATGTTCAAGGAGCCTGTCGAGATATTGCCCAACACTTCGTATATAGCTAGCGCCAAACTTAAGGTAATATCCATTTATATTCCCGTCTAGCAGGTACGCGACAATTATAATAGGTACAAGACGATGCATATTGATAGCAGAGGATCCAGTGAGACCTCGTTATGGATCTCAATATTTAAAAAAAAAACTGTATTCTTTAGACCACACGAGAAACTTCATGTGCTAAATACAATTACAATATAAATTATGTTTTAATGATTGTTTAAAGCAGAAACAAAATGTGGGCGCGCACCTCTCTCTCTCTTGCTCCTGCAGTGTGATACATACAAAAGACCTGTAGTGTCTTAGACAATGTGTTGAACGAAACGAAACGAAATGTAGTTACATTTCCTATATCTAAGATCTAACTTTGTTTTAACTAACTTATATCTCCTTCTGTGGATTCGAACCCGCGATCATTAGACCACACGATATATACATATAAATATACATATATATATATGAGAGATGAGAGATATATACATATAAATATGAGTGAAAGAGAAAAAGAAAATGTGTGCACGTACTTTTCTAAAATCTTCCACGTAGACCCTGTATAAGGCCTCGGGTAACTAATTTTCGAGCAATGCCCGTTTCAGTGGTGGTTTCGTACTCTCTTTCCCTTTCGACCCTATAGTAACATAAGAAACGTTACTCTATATTAACTAAGCTATCCTCCCTCTCAACTTCGCCTCGCACGATCTCACTTTTCGTAACACGGTCGTCACAAATTCCCCAAGTCAAAGGAGAGCTTCTATCTACTTCAAAAAATTTTACCGCTTAGGTTCTAGAATATCATTGGTTTTGTTGAAATCGATTAATATACTTGTGTTTATGCCACGATGATGTTGTGTTAAAAATTTAAAAGGAAATTATGAGGTGAAGGAACCCGGGGCGGCTCGCTAGGCTGTAATATACCGAATAAAAATTAACCAACCTACCAGGGAACAGACTCTTACTACGGCACCAAGGGTCTTCGGCGCGTCACGGTCGACGGTAACAACGGCGAGAAGGTCGTCTTCCTCTTCTCGTATGCTGCTGGTAACAACAACGGCACCTCGGTCGAGGACGGTCAGATACCAGCCGTCATTTTTCACATATAAACTGTGCCTGCCGCCTCTACCCGAGATTCCATCTCGCTCGGCAAAGGCGACCAACTTAGATTTTCGCTTTCTGTTATGCGTTTAAGAGTTGAACCGAACGGACTGATTCGAGCGGGAAATTTGTTTTATTTTATCTGTGCCGAGTTTTGTTTGTTTTTTTGTTTTATAATTTATATCGTAATGTTGGCATTATTGTGGAGTTGGCAAATAGACAATAAAGTCCCTGTGGCTTTGTTTTCTATTATAATTTATTGTGATTGATTATTTATTATTTTATTAATATCAACTGTAATATAAAACTATAAGTAATTAATAATAATTAAAAGTCAATCAATTTTTTGCATGCTATTTTCTATTTAAAAAAGAAAAAAACAAAAAATATCTATGGTGGAGGTATATATCAATCACACTAGAAAATCTTCACACACATACCTGACATTTTTATTAAATTTACTCTTTTCTGTTATACTTTCATAAATATAAAAGGATGAATGTATATAGTATATATTGTTAAGACAAAATTCAATAGGGTTACTAGGTTGTTATTAAAACTTTTGTATTTTAAAATGTTATAAAATCACTGCCTCGTTGTCTGCCATTGTTTCAACTTTAGGAATTATTCAGAACATTTGAATCGACTGGCACTTTCCTATCAAAATACAAGCAGGTAGATCAAAAGTTGAAGACGAGATTCTATATGGAAACCCTTTGCTCTAACTATACAATATTTTAATGGTTGTTCCTAGCATGCCAGCATAGTTACAATTCCAATTTCTACCAAGCATTTAGAAGTTGTAGCTAGAGAGATTAGCATGCAAAAGTTTCGTTAACTTTTGTTAATGACGAGGGCAGCAACCCACGAGCAGTCGTTATCGAATGGGTTAAAAACAAAAAAAATGGCAGACAACAAAAAACTTATTAGACTACATTATAAAGGCTGGGAATACACCTGATAGATGTGCCTGTTTACTGTGTATCCCTTCTGAGAAACAGGAGGAGATAATAAGTAGAGAAATGAGATAAATAGAAGATAATTTTATAACCTAGTATGATTTCTATATCAATCTTCTGTGATGTGTTCTAATAGTTTCCGATTTAGTGACCTCGTCCGTTTTATCATGTGTCAAATTGGATTGTAAGCAATGGAATTACATGTCATTAAGAATTTATTGTAGAAAATATATATTACATCTCCTAGTATCGTAACATGTCTGTCTCTCATTGTAATTTTTGCAGTAAAAAATATTAAAATTAACGTAATATGTCATATCTAAGAACTTGAATAATTCTTTAACCGTTTCCTATAGCCATATCTACATGTGATCACAGGCAATATCGCGTTCTTTTTAAGTGAAACTTCTTTAGCATCTGAAAATGCGATGAAACGAAGCGACAGTAAAAGAGACAAACTATAAATAGTATTTTGCCTGCTAGAGACTGAGATATATACAGTTTTTTCTG
This sequence comes from Meandrusa payeni, assembly GCA_029286785.1. Classification (NCBI taxonomy): domain Eukaryota; kingdom Metazoa; phylum Arthropoda; class Insecta; order Lepidoptera; family Papilionidae; genus Meandrusa; species Meandrusa payeni. The sequence continues at coordinate 874,087 of JAGSMX010000007.1, read as the reverse complement.
TAACATACATTGTAGACTGCTATTTGCCAGTGACGTTTCATTCTGAAGCCGATCTATTACAGTTATTTCAATTATCATTTAAACATTACCAAATACGACCAAACTAACACTCATAGGATTGGGATGTTAGTGGTAAAACGACTACTAAAACTAGCAAATATCGTCTACTATGATGGCAATGAACGTTCAATTTGTATACAAAATGTACGTTTTTTGGTATATATCGTTCATAACAGACTCGGGGTTTTGGTAAATATGACGGGGTCCCGTTGATTCGCATTAAGTTAGTATTATGCACATATGATAAAACTTTCAATATATCGTTTTTTTTTGTAGATGGCAACCGAACATAAATTTATTCTCATTTACATTTATTAATAATCTGTAGCATATATATTGCTAGTTGAATCTCAAACTTCAATATTCTTCCGCTGTCTAAAATGTGTGTAATGGTTACTATTGTTGCCATTCACAGTTGTGTGTATTTTCATTTCGTTATTACAAATATGATTTTAGAGTGAACCCGCTCAATGTTGCCACTCTATCGACTGGCCGCCGATATTTTGGCAAGAAATTTAAAATCCGTTTTATATTTTTCTCAGCATTTAATATTTGGTAATATTAAAATAAACACATGTCCATCCCAATAGTCCGAAGTGATTACAGCTAAAAATATAATTGTATTATTCCTTCAAAATCTATCATATGTTTTTTTTTATCCGTACTCACAGACACATATACACACACACATTGTACGCAATGACTTATTTATTTTTATTATATTTTGTCTTCCAATATGATCTACATAATCATAAGTTTTAATTTGTTTTTAAATTTTGGTTGTGTCTTGACATGACCGTAAACTGCTGGGACACAGTTACTAAATACTGTAGCAGTTTACGAACGATCAGTATTGTTAAATTTCCTTTTCTTTTGTCCAAATAAATTTATTATTATTATGCTTGTTGGTTACCGAAATACTAATTAACTTCTACTTCCTATCTTCGGAACGGACGATATTATTCTATTTTTGCATTAGACCTATCACAGAAGACATTTAGTTAAGAGAAGTTCAAGTTTTATTTTCCATATTTTCATGTCAAAAAAACACACGTGGGGATATAGAGTTAGTTGTTACTCCTCACGGGGGAACCCTTGTGTCGAGTTACTAGCGATAGAGTTTCAGGTTGCCAACTCTCAATCCGGTGAAGCAGTCAAAGCCAGCTTCCTTGACCAATCTGTGTAGTTCGTCATAGAAAAAAATGAAATTTTATAGATAATCTGTGATAGATATATTTTTAAATAAGAAACATTTGGATGAATTGGCCACATTCGGCTCATGGAATCTTTTACAGAGACCGAGTTGAGGTAGTGTTGTGTTTATTTTTTTAATCTGCGTAGTGATGCTAGCTGGTTTTATGAGGTTGTTAATAAACATCGCATGCGCTGTGATAACGTGATCGTTTTTAAAATTCAAATCTATAGTCTAGATATTAGATAATTTCATTTCCTCTATACTATATAGACTACGAACCCTATAAGACAACTTCTTAACGCTTCTTTGTTTAACCTATAACTAGGATACGAAAGTCTCAAATATTATTGCGGAACCAAATCATTTCCTAATTAACTATTACTCTAATTACAATTTGGATTATAATTTATATATATAGCAATATATAAAGCACAATCTACCTCCCATGTGCGATTTATGGATATTCTAGAATAAACAGGATTGTTAACGAAAACTTTCAATGCCACGTTAATTCATTTGAACACGTTCACGAATAAATCATTTAGTAGAATTAAAAAAAAATCAAGTATGAGACGTTTTGTCTTTTAAACCCGTTTCTTTATTGTTAAGGAATAAAAAACTTAAGTAATATTACTAGATATTTATCTGATTATACTATTTTTAATGTATATTAGAAATTTATTCAAATTTATCAATTTTTTTTTACATATATTACCAGACAAGTCATCTCCTTAATTAAAGTATTTTGGTATAGTCCTCCAAGAAATCTAAGTGCCGAGTGGCAAACTTCTCATGTCTTCGAAATACTTCGAAAGACATATTGATTTTTTCACGGTTCCCGATAAATATGTATTTTGCACCATATAACCAAAGTAACCCTACTGAAAAATTTTACGGTTTAAAAAATATTTTTTTATGCTTCTCTACTTTTATGGTTATTCCACTCTATAAGTAACAGATCTCACTCTATAAGATTGCACCCCACAGCTGACTAAGACTTGAGGTACCGCTTAAACTCTCCTTTCCTTTATTAATAATCAAAAATAATATTAATAATAAAAGGATATTTTTGTGAAAATAAATGAGACTGTATTGATTGTAGTATTTTTGTAAATCTGTCATCGTAATAAATTATTAAATTAATTGATATTTTTATTAGATGTGGCAATACTAGGAACAGTGAAAGTATTTAACGCTTCAATAAGTATTGATAGTAGTTATTCACTATAATAATAAAAAAAAATTAAATTCTTTCTAATTCGGAATTATTTGTTTTATCTCTTCGTAGACCTAAATTATGCTTTGTGCGAACTTGACACACTCATTGCTGTCAATAATTAATAGTTCCTAAATCATTGTAGCACAACGACTACTTAGTAAGTCATTTTAGTGAAGCTAAAATTTTAAGGATAAATAGAATTAACTATGCTATTGAATAATAAATATAAAATTGCAACACTCAACTAAATAAAAAAAAAAACAAATTATTTTTTATCTGTCATTAATATTAGTCTGTCATATTTTAAATGAACGTTACTTTTGGCGGAATGAGTTCTATATTATATTACTTTTAGACAGAGTAGAAATCTTTCTTAAAAATTTTGCTATTTTTTGTCATCTTTCAAGCTAGCCAGTTGTATCCTTAAGTACATATTAAAAACTTTATTCACAAAATATTAACTTTGCTAAAATGATTAAAACTATTAATATTGTTTCTATTTACTTGTTTTTCTAGTCAGGTCTAATGAAATGTTGCATATTGTTGTCAATTAAATTACGTTTAACATAGGAACTGTGTTTTAATTGTGAAGAAGTTTATCTACTATATGTTTTTGTCGTTTTCTGAATTGGCAACACAATGAAACATCCATTACGTATCTATTTATATAATTGTATAGTTTCACACTAATTAAATCTCTTTATTACTATATAAATACATAAATCTTAGTATTATTTTTAGTAAAATGTAATAGATATGAACATAATCTGCCGGAATTGAGCCTTATGTGTGTTCGTAAAGGAAATTAAATATTTTGTATAGAAAGAGATCATTTGTTTAAATTTAATTAGTAATTAAATGAATAGAAACATTAATTTCGTTTTATTTGTCTTCTTCAATATGAAAACAAATATTATTAATTGTTTTTTATATAATTACTAACGTACCCAGCCCGCTACGCCAGGCTATATTTTGCTTTATTTTATTTAAACAATAAACTTGCATCATTAAATATTTAATTTAACTCTCAGAAAGTCCACAACGCCGGAAGAGCTGCAGGTGAGAAAGTGGTAGGCTTGTTTCTTGAAGGTCCCTAAATTATAAGGGTTTGGAAACACTGTTGGTAACAGAAGATTCCACAGGTTAACAGTGCGTGGAAGACAATTACGCAAGAAATCGCACAGTCGTGTAACTCCAACGACCAATAAAAGATTCGGTTACATTCAACATTACAAGATTTTATGGTTTTGTTATGCGCCTGAAAATGACCATAGAGCAAATAAACAAAATAACTTAAAACAAATTACAAAAATATATGCTTTTAACATGATTGATCGCAACAGTACAAACGCTTTTAATCGCCTAGGAGCATCCCATCTCTTCTTGCCATTCGAGATGCTTCTTGGCGAGGTTCTTAGATACAGGCTTTGTCTTTTCTATAGCTGCCAAGATGTCCGCCAAATCTAGACGGTCTTTCCGACCGGACTGACCTGAAAACAATTATGTTGTCATAGCCTAATAATTCGTTACAGCATGGAAATTAAATGAATTAATCAAATCTTTATTACAACAATGTTAATATTTATTTATTATTTATCGATAATGGTAACATTCTACTGTCGCTTTGATTAAAACCCGCCATTTTAGTCCAAATAGACGTTAGTGTTCCGAGTAAATCTTTTAAATACATAAGTAGTGTTGTCCGTGTTTTTCTTTTTTTTTATTACTTATTTTTTAATTTAGTGTAACAATTTTAAATATAAGTTTGTCGCCAAACGACAATGTAATTTTATGGCGCCAAAAGGTACTCTTTCAGTTTTTAAAAAACTAAATACAATTATGTGCTTTGCTAACCTATTCTTAAATTACAGTTCAAAGAAATATTTTTTATTTTATTTTTTAGTATACTTCGTACTTCTTACGGTCTTATCCATTTAAAATCATTATACAAATAGTTTTAGTTTTAAATGATTACTGTTATGCGTGTTTTTTATTAAAAAAAACAACTACTACAACGATTGCAGGTACGTGGCTAACCTATTACAAAGAGTTGGGTCGCCGACAAAAACGCGAAAAGCAGAAATATATATACTACCACGTCACGTCGTTATACAGTGAGTACTTCCCGGCCCACCCATTCATACAACAACAGGAGCCGTTATAGAAATCCTACTACTGTCATGTTGAAATAATACTTACTTCTTGCTAACATATTGGGCAGCATCTTCCTCACGTTCATCATGAGCGCCTCTTTACACACCAGCTTCACCTCACTTCCAGAGTACCCATCCGTCTTGGCCGCCAACTGATCGAAATCAACCTTCGGGTACAGTTCCACATTCCTGACGTTCAAGTAGGCTTCGAAGAGCTGTGCACGAGCTTTTTTATCCGGCAGCGGTACGTAGATCCTCTTCTCAAGTCTTCGCAGCATCGCCGGGTCGACTTCCCTGAGGAATATCATAGATCTATTTATGGCTATCTTGCTTTCCATCGCTATAATAAAATAACAAGATTTTTAACTTTCATCCAATGAACACATATAAAATGAAAGCCAAAATTAAAAACTGGCTGTTGTCACTTGATTACAAGCAGACACAAGAAATTACGCTTCCACTTATAATATAAATACCACACTCATCAAACACACACGCACATTCAAGCTACAAGACGTCCACATTTATTTATATATGAATATATTTTTTTACGAAAACCTTAACAACTTTATCTTTTTTAAAAATCAAATTTGTAAATCAAATTGATGTATGGCAGTGGGAGAGGGCACTGATTCCTGAGATACAGGTTTAACTCCTAGTTCAGGAGTCAGGGACTTAGTGTATTTATTGTAAAGAAATTTTTGAATAAAGTATTATTATTTATCGTCACATGTACCAGACATCCTTCCATCTTTTCAACCGACATCAAAAAAGGAACAGGATGTCAATTCGTCTGTATTTTTATGTTTGTTACCTCATAACTTTCGACTGGGTGAAGCGGTATTGATAATTCTTTTTTTATTTGAAAGCTGGTGTTCCGTGTGTGGACAATAGCATAAGAAAACGATAGTCTTAAATTAGCATCAAGTATGTGCGCCATAAATGTACGAATAACTCAATATCACGCCAACGATTTCGATTATTCATTTTTTAATGGAAAGGAGGTACTTCAAGAGTAGTTTGATTAGTGTTTGTTTAAGTTCTGATTAATTCTTTTTTGTAATATTCCTACGATAATTCGTAAATAGAAAGTGGGCGGGCGTCAGCGCGTAATAACGTTTGAGGTTAGGGGAATATCGATATCGATCAAGTCACGTGTCAGAGGCGAATTTAATATATATTTGGAGAAAGAAAAGATTTTCCTTCGTATTTTTTCGGAAATTTTCGTATTTATCGTGCTGTCTCAAATAGTTTCAGTAACCATTTTAGAGCCGTAGGGGTATGGTAGGTAATACGCAATTAAAATATTCGCTATAGTTTTAATCATATATATTTTTAGATTACTTATAAAAACGTTGTATAGCCATGCCGAAACGATATACGAAATATTTACCTGTACTTCATATCAGGAAATAGCAAATTCAAAAATAGCAACAACTATTTGTCAACGAGTATTTTTACAAAGTTCAACAGCGAATTTCGGACGTAACGGGCATATAGACCAACAATAGGAAAATTTTTGAACCAGGAAGAACAATACAAAAAAATAGCTACACAAACAAAATTAAGATGTGTAGACCACGCAAGAAATTCTATCTAGACCTTCATGATTTTGATTATGCAGTGATACGACTAACGATTTATAACTAACATCTCATTTATAAACAAGTCCTTACAATAATTACACTACAGTCTACGCTAAAGTCCGAAAGAAGGAATATCTTTTCTCATTATATCTGTACATTATTATACAAAAACGCACTTAGGAAGTTGAAATGACGTCTAGCGAACTTAGTGTTTTGAGCTGCAATGGTGCATAAAATTTAGTTCAGGGTAGAACTTGAAAAATGAATGTTTTCAAAATACTGTGTGAGAACGAAGTGTTGGCTGACAGATAATAAATTGTGTACGTGTACGTTTGTTCTTAGCGCAGATTTGATTCAAAGTTGTTTTAATCGTAAATTATTATGTGCCAAATAATAACACATTTACCAAGGCATATTAGAATTAGCCAGGAGGAATACCAGCCCATCTCTTTCCCTGACCCCGTCCAGTTCGGTGAGGAGCTGTGACTTGAGTCTCCTAGAGGCTTCGTGCTCCCCGGGCGACGAGCGCTGCGATGCTAGCGTCTCCACTTCGTCTATGAAGATGATCGACGGAGAATAATAGAATGCCATTTCGAAAAGAACCTAAAAATAACAAAATAAAATTATCGTCATTTTTTAAATGACCCATATTTCTAACATTTAAGACATATGGTCACGAGATTGTCAATCATCAGTGGCGTAGCTATCCAGGGGCTAGGCGGGGCAGTTCCCTGGGGCCCTCAAGCTCAGGGGGCCCTCGGATCCTTACCAGAAATCTTGATCGATATTTATCGCTAATAGCAATTGAAAACAAAACCGCATCAAGCCTGGATTTAAAACGAAGTCGTTTATACTTTTGCGAAAACTAAGGCTATGAAAAAATTGAAAATATAATTGTCATTTAGTCAGTCGGTAGGTCCGACCTTTATATACTAAACCCAATCTTCTCTATTTCGTTTTATTAACCAAACCTACACCAAGTATTAATTGTAATGTATGTTTTTACTGTTTAATATTTTTATTACCTGCCCTGCAGTGTGCACAAAAAAGAGCTTAAGTAGCTTAGCATTTTTAAAGTATTTGTATATTTCATATTATTATTTGAAAAAACCTAGTCAGTTTACATAGCGGTGGGGCCCCATTTTTAATTTGTCCCAGGGCCCTTGCTTACCTAGTTGCACTGTTTGTGGTGTGTCCCTTTTGTCCCAGTGTACGCCACTGGGACAAAAGGGACACACCACAAACAGTGCAGCAAGAGCTTTGAAATAAAAAATGATCCATCAAAATCGGTTCACCCCGTGCAAAGTTATGAACTAACAAACATAAAAAAAAACATATAGACGAATTGGGAACCTCTTCCTTTTTTGAAGCCGGTTAAAAAACTGTCCAAGACAACTTTCCAAGAGCTTTCAAAATTGTTTAATAAATTAGAGTATTATAACCAACACAAGCATAAAGAATGCAACCGAATTGAGAACGTTCTTCTATTTCGACGTCGATTGGAAATACGTAAATGTAACGTAAAGCACCTTAACGAGTTTTTCTGACTCTCCCCTCCACTTGTTGACGACGGTGCTGCAGGATACGTTGAAGAAGGTGCACCGGCTCTCACTGGCCACCGCTCGCGCCAGGAGCGTCTTCCCAGTGCCCGGTGGTCCGTGGAGGAGCACCCCACGCCACGGCTCCAGAACGCCCGTGAACAACTCGGGATGTCTTTAAAAGTGTTTGGTAAACAATATTATTCATAGGGCAACATTCAGGGCCTAGAGTCCGCTAAACCAAGTGTTATCAAAATGAATGTTCATCGGTCGATTTTTGTTACTTTTGGTAGTCTACTGGTTCATTCGTTTTTCTATCGTTTACCGTAGGGCGCGCCGTTGGCTTTCCAATTGTGTGTGGCAATCTGTCAGTTCTTAGCATTTTGATTTTTCTCGTATCTATTGTAAATTCATCGGCATCCCTTTTCGGTAGTCTGCTAATATTTTGACAGTTCTTTTAACCGTTGACAGTTAATTAGAATTATCTATTATATATATATTCTTTTCAACCGACTTCAAAAAAGGAGGTTCTCATTTCGTCTGTATGTTTTTTTATGTTTATTAGCTCATAACTTTAGATGATTCTTTATTTGTTTGAAAGCTGCTGCTTCCCGTTTGGTAAAATTCAACGGCATCTAGAAAGTATGAACACGACAAATGGACGAATCACGCCTATTGATTTCGATAATTTATTTTTATTGGAAAGACGGATACCTCAAGGGTAGTTTGACAAAAGGGCGTCCGGCAGTATTAACGTTTGATTCGATTTTATTTTAAAATATTTCAAAGAAAGATTCAAAAGCTAAACTTATTTGAAATGCCACCTTGGGAAGCGTTAATCGATTTGAAGTCGGTTTTTGTTTTATCGCGTAAAAATACTTGTGATTTGAGTCGTTATTAAAATTCGTATTAAACAAATTACATTTGCGACTCATGTTTACCTGACAGGATAAACAACGGACTCCATTAGTATGCTCTTAGCCGACTCCAAGCCCTTGACGTCGTCCCAGCGTACCCCCGATGGCCTTATGATGTCCTGGTACAAAAGCTCTACGAGCTGCTTCTTATCTGCGCTCATACCAGACATTAATCCCGCTACAGGCCGCCTCTCTACAGCTGGTATAGCATGCTCCATATCCTCTGGCGTCATATCCTGTTAAAATAAAAAAAAAATATTTACCCTAATTCTGAGCGCTCACATTTCATACAACTAAAACACTACTTATAAAAATAATGTAGATACGCGCGTGAGAAGTTATACTTCTTTGATATAATTAAAAAGACAGACGAATTAAGAACCTCTTCCTTTTTAAGTCGGTTAAAAACAATAAAGATCTGCAGATTTGGAATATTCAGTCATAATGTTTCTTTGAGGTTCAGAAAAAAAGGGGACTAAACTCGGATAGTACGGTCACGTTTCACATAAAGCGGTCCCGTAGATCAAAGGAAGTTAACTCGTGTCACGTGATTCCATCGCAGAATGTAGAGATTTGAAATAGAAACGACCGTAATCTGTCCCAAATTATTTTTATTAATAAAATTGCTACCGGGGGGACACTTGTGTCAGGATAGTAGCTAATAGAGATTCAGTGAAGCATTAAAGGCCAGCCTCTCTGGCCAACTGTGTTGTTCGTCCATAAAAAAATACTATGTCGGGCTCTGGAAATACTTAGGGCATGACCACGCGACCGTCCTAAACTGCGTTGGCTGGATTTCGTACAAATTTATGACTGCCATTAGTTTAAGCGTTGAGGATGCCAAAGACGGGGCAATTTGAAGAAGTAGAACAAGAAATCCGACTGCTTTAGGCTACGAAGCAGAAGCTTAACTTGTAATGCGGTATAACAGCAAACCCTTATCGCTACTGTTACCTTCGTTAGCTTGGTGACAGTGAAGGTAGCAGGCAGATCGGGTTCGGCCTCCACTTCCGGCTCAATAACCGGCGGCCGCAAAGTCCTAGTGACAGGACGCGACGGCGGCCGGGGCTCCGTCACCTGGCGACAGAACTGGGGCTGCTTGTTGAACCTGATCATGTAGTAGCTGCAGAAGTCCTGAAAAAAACAAATAGCGTATGAAACAAACAAATATGTCCATGTCCCAGGATTGGGCTTTCTTTGTAAAGGGCATAGCCCGATACGCGACCCTAGTGTTGTCAGACTTAATATTGTCTTAAAAAAAACTGTTCATTGATCGGTGCTCCGCTAGTATTCCGTTGTTATCTAATATTCCTCGAAGTCGCATGGATTGGTCAGTGCTACTAAATAACTTACATTTTTCAAGCCCTTCTCGTAATATTTTAAATATATTACGTTATCTTCTCTTAGTAACCCAAATAATATGCCTTACATATATCGTGAAAGGTCGCTAGCAAAAGAAGTGTTGGTCGTAGAAGGAAATCATAGCTGCGTAACATAAGAGAGACATTTTTGAAAATAATAACGTACCTAGAGATGAATGAATGAGGAACTAGACAATCCATAACCACCCACGTTGAGGGAGCTAGAGAGTGGCTTACGTAGAGCAAAGAACTACAAAGGGTGTAACAACTCTGATCTTCTATAAGACAGCAGTAAACAAGCATTTGTTAAATTAAAAAAAAAACATAAGAGAGTTGACCGGAATTGTGAGTAGAGACAAAAAGATATATGGTGAATTGACTGCCAACCTTCGCTAGATGCTGTTTAAGAAGAAGAAAAAGGCATTCAATGACCTTTGTAAGTGTCTAAAAGACTATGATGCGATTTCCCAATTGATGATACTTTAGAATAGAATAGATTTTACTGTAAGCTTTTAACTTTTAAGTAGCTGTAAGGTAATATATAAAAATAAAATATTAAATAAATAGAAGCTACATAACACGCAAGAGAAAATAAACTACGAAATAATCCAAGTTATTGTAAATTGTCAAGGATAGACTACTCGACATGAAGTGTCGTTAGAATAATGACTCTACTCGGAATAGTCCGTCTCAAGTGGTCACACAGTCTCGGCCGTATGCACAGAGCTGAGACAATGCGTGCTCAACTGTCCATCGACGTACGTACAAAGACCTAAGCCCTCAGCGCATTTTGAGCAGCGCCGTGGATGCCAAATATCCAAGCCCATGAAACGTGTATACGCGCGTTCGACGCAATAAAAACGAGAGTTCAAAGGGGCCACAGCAGTGGTAATTATATTTTATGGATATTATATTTTATAAATCCACTACTACTACTGGTCAAAACACGGAGGCTATGGGCTACTACAGCACGTTGTATGGCTGTAACTGAGCGTGTACGTGCAGTAGTGACGCGTTATACGATCGCCCCGTGGGCTTAGGTCATCGTATCTAATTAGATAATAAACAATAGAATAACATGTTAAAAGTATTTAATGAATTTGTAATAATAAGTTATTATTCTTTATATAGAATATAGAATAGAATATATTTATTAACACACACAGATTTGGTTACAATTATAAACATTACACAAATAAAACGAACATCCAATGTAACCATAGCAGCACATATTATTGGTACACAGTGACCCCCAAACTAAGCAGACGCTTGTATCTTGGGCGCCAGAGTTGCGCTGTCGAGTTAGCATTTTGCACAAAGTTTTAGTGTTTTATGAATTATTTAGTTAATAAATGTATATATACGTATATAAATATATATATATATATGTTTGGCCAAGTATATATATATATACACATCCTTATATCTTTAAAACCACGTAATGTCAATTCCAGGCGAGTAATGAACCATGTATTTATATACTGAAACATTTTCCGAACATCCGCATCGTGTGGTATAAGAATCAAGTCAATCCCTTCTATTCCTTTTCCATTAAAATAACAACGGAAAAAGTCTTGAAATATAATTTGGGTACGCCTTTTAGGCGACACCAACAGTGTATGCTGCCCTAACTCGAATTACATATATATTTCGCAACTTAAAAACTACGTAAAACAGTCCGCAACAGGGCCGCGTGGCGTGCCCTTATTATACCTTCCTTGCCAAAAAGCCTGTACCCAGCAATATATGGGTAGTAATTTTTAACCATTCCAAAATGGACTAGATGATAGTTACGCCGGGATAAAAGTTGAATGGTGGTTGAACCCACGACTTTACGTTTAACAGGCTGCACTAAAAACCATTAGAATATTGACGTATGAAATAGGTTGTGAGATTCTATTTTATTTCCAAAAAAAACCCGTTCTATGCTCCGTAAGCCAAGAACATTGACGCACATCGTCTAATACAGTACCAGCCAAGATGACGTCTTAATTGGAAACCGTTGGTAGTAGAAATGCAAAGAATTCTCAATAGAAAGTTGAAAGCGATAGTAATGCGCAAACTGCAGTGTTTATTCCGAAGCAGGCGTCTGCGAGCTTCGTCTAGAGATGCGGCCCCGTGCCAAATGTGTCATGGATATGAATGTAAAGACGCTACCACACTAGTGCAGCAAACGTCATCTTTTACCTGCAGTGTGATTTGGTAGTCTAATGTTCAGAGTGTTTCTCTTCTTTTTGTCTCTTCGTTGGCCAGAGAGGCTGGCCTTTACTGCTTCACCGGATTGAGAGGTGGCACAGCGCTTAGGTCGCTGAGCCTGAACCTATCATATATCTATTAGCTAGTAATTCGACAAAAGGGTCCCCGGTGAGGGGTAACCTCGGCTTGGACGGTTATTATGTTACACGTAAGCATTCCGGGAAGGCCGAACACGGCTCGGTTGGTAGCTATTTTATTGACAAAAGATTATTGGGGGCAATCTAAGCTAAACTAACTTATATGTCACTTCGGGAAGCTCTCCGCATCCAGCCACTTCCGGCTATATAAGTTCGTCGGTCAATTTGTTGGGAGGATGCCTTATGCTTCTCCGACCCATGCGCGGCCTCTATCCCAAGACTTTCCTCCCCCGAACGTGACATATTTTTATTTATTTATTATCTGTTGTAAATGATTGCGGGAGTTTATTGTGTTGTTATTTTTGAATGTTCGATGCAATCCAATTTAATGATTCTATTAACGGCTTTTATCTACTTCTCCATTGAATCTTACAGCTTATGACAATAAGTTGTGTTTGATAAGGAAGTTTATGATATTATCAGGTAAATAAATTGTCGTTTATGTATTATATGTATATTTATTTATCTATATAATTTATAAAGCTCTTTTTTTAGTGGCACTACCCTTCTTTTTTTTTGTTCACGAGGAAATCTTCAGAAAGAAACCCCGCCTTCTGGGGGGAAGGCGGCGGTTATGTGGGGTTTTTACCCACTAAAAACTCCCCGGTGGCCCTTCCTCGGTGCATGGTGAGGGGCTCCGGGATCTCCAGTGAAACGCACCGGAGCCCCTCTGCACTGTGCTCAAGGAGAGCACTTCCCGGGGGGGAGGTTACTCCCTCCCCCCCTGTGCCCTCGCAGTGCAAGGCGACACGGGCCAGCCGATGTCGCCTTCTTCCCGGGTCCACCTTGTCGGACGACAAAGGCTCCCACCCTTGTCGCCCAGTGAATCCGAGGCCCATTTTAGTCGCCTTCTACGAAAGGCAGGGGATACCGTAGTCTTATTCTTGAGAGCCCAGCACTACAGGGCTGCACTACTCTTAGCCCGCTCTTAACCACTAAAGGTTAGCTGGAATAAATGCTAATTAGCATTTAGTTCGCCTTTGTACATATACTTCGGTGCAATGAAGGATTTATCTATCTATCAGTCACTTTAACCACTCCCTTGATGGAAAATGATTATAAAAAATTTTATACTTTGAAGAAAGTTATATTAAAAAACTGCAACTGTGAAGGAGTCTTATTAAAATGATATGTCATTCGATGCAATCGTTACTGTACCCATATAGTCTTAATTTATATTGCCGAACTGCAAGCGCACAGAAATATTGCTCGTAATATACCGTGTCGTTATTTAATTGCATAATAGATAATATAAAATAATTATACCAAAATAAATTGCACAGAATTCATATAACATTATTATGTCGGAGTCGCGAACCCATAAGATTTTTCACTACCAAAAAGTGCTCAACGCGGCCATACTTGTATACAGATATACAAATGTTATCCTTATAAAGCCGTCTGTCTGTGTGAACCCTAGTATACGATAAGTTTATATATGTTACATATTTAAATTTGTGACAGATGGATAAATAAAAATTTTTTTATTATTATTAGTTAACACTAGCATGTTATGCTTAGAAAACAACCGAGCCGTGGTCCGGCCCTCTCGGGCACCTCGTGTCAGAAAATATCCGTAAAAGCAACCGCCCAAGTGGTGATTATCCCGGGGGGACCCTTATTACAAAGCATAGTGGTTCAGCCTAAAAGTTTTAACCACCACTCAAGCCGGTGAAACATTCGCAGCCAACTTACCTCGCCGAGATATGTAGAAACAGTTCATAAAACAAAAAAACCTTTTTTAAAAAAGTTTTTACTTCATAAATTCTGGGTACCACAGGCAGGGCAGGGTCTGTGATACAATATTGTCGCCTAATCGAATATAAATAAAATATGACCCTCGGTTGAGAATCGTGCTCAATTGCATCAACACCTGATTACAGCCGTCTGGGTAATTAGAACATTATTTGCAGCATACCTGCAGTATGATTTCCAGATCCATATTGTCACACACCTCGTACTCATTGGTAAGGGCGGCTTCTGAGAAGAACGTGTCAGCGGTGTTCAGGAACCCCTCCTGCTTAAGGAAGCCCAACACCAAGTATTTCAAGATCCGCTTCCTTTGGCGGAATAAAGCTTCCTTCTGAAATTAAAAAGGAGGAGTAGGTTTGTGACGGAGAGATTTCAGAGCAGATACTTTACACTGGAGTTCCTGGAGTCCCTCACCATGCACCGAAAAGGACCACCCGGGGGGTTTTAGTGTGTAAAAACCCCACATAACCCCGCCTTCAAGTCGGGGTATCTTGTTGAAGATTACCCTCCCCTACCCCCGTTTACAAAAAAAAAATTGTTACAGTTTACTTAAAAGGTATATGTACTAGGACCTCTGCCAACCATCATGTAAGTTCCTTAGCGAGTCGGCATAATAAAAAATTTATTTGTCATTCTTTCTGTATATCTGAGCCACCGAAATATAAACTGCTAAGAGTGTATACTAATGGGAAGATAAATAAAGGTAATGTTTTATCACCAAATAAAAACTCAATAATTTGATGTACTGTCTTGGTCATGACGAGGGAAGAGTGATGAAAAGATGAATGAAGGTATGATATTATGCCGCAAAAGTGAGTGAGTTGTATTGATAGGAGAAGTAGTGACGGTACTAAGTAGGCAAGGACTTACTAACAAAGGTTAAATAGGATTATTAGAAATGTTTCACGTTACCCTTATGACGGGTGTGAATGATTTTATATTTATATTCCATACGTTGTATAACAAAACATTACAGTACCGTCTCAAATTTTCGCATCTGGCTCATTGGTCGTTTCACTGACCTCATTGTGTCACTAGAGTATACTAAATATTAATTCAATTACAAATAAATCCGAAACGCTACACAAGCACTGACGCGACGTTGCCAGGGGTGGTTGATCCGTTGCCATGGCAACCTGTACACAAGAGGGTAGCGAGGGCATGTGTCTAAAAAATATTAGAAGATAAGTAAGTTCTCAAATGATTAAAAGGGGTAAACAGAAATGACAAAGCTCTTTTCATATTTAATCAATTTTTATACATAATTACATACAAGGTCCTTAATAAAATTTTCATTGTCTCTTTCACAGATTATTTCTAGTATTGCTGTTAATAAACTAGTTATAAAATAAAGCCAGTGCTATATTTTTACATAGAGCTATAATAATAATGGTAACTACTAGAGGTAGCATAACTCTTCTGTATCGGGAAGATAAACTTTTTTGGCTAGAAAGATAAGATCGCTTTGAAAAGGCACATGAAGCTCTTGTATATATATATATGTATATATATATATATGGACAGGGATATTATATCGACGGTAGAAAGCGGAAATATCGAAAATTCTCCTAAACGACTTAAAAGTTAAAGTTCAAGCCTTCATTTATAATATAAATAACCCTTAAGAGAGTATAAAGCCATAGTCCGCGACGTGGCCCGAGTGCGGATTGGCAGACTTCACATGTCTTAGAACCAACATTCTAGGACATGTAGGTGTTCCTCGCGATGTTTGGCCTGGCACCGTGGATCGAACTCGGATTGCTAGCGTACTACGCAACTTGAGGCGACCGCCCGGACACTGAGCTACCACGGCTCTAAAGGAATTTTTGAGGAATTGCTATATAATTGATCTGAGCAAAAAAACCGCGACGTGGAAGTCTGCCTCAGCTATTCCCAAAAGGTCCAGCTGTACGCTACTTGCATATAGCTGTGTTCCACAGCCTTTATGAGGTCTTCAGCCCACCTTACGGATGGACGTTTTACGCTACACTTGCCGGTCTGAAAGAGCATCAAGGTCTCGTCTGCATACCACGAAGAAAATGGTGATACGGAATTAAATATTTCTACATTTTCTACTGTTTATATAAAAAAATATTTTGGAAATAGTTTTTTTGCACTAGTGTAAAATTGGAAATTTCGAAATACACAACCAAAATTCAATCAAGAGTCAAATCTTGAAACGATTGATAATGAATAATTTCATGACTGATCTCGTGAAAACTGGCAGGCTGCGAGCTTGTTTACAGTGGACTTTGGTGCGGAAAGCTCATTGAATTACACAGTTGAAGGTGTATCTCTCTGCCACTGTGTAATAATCTTTCCTTAGTGATACGTCCCCTGTGTCTCTCAAACATCTTTTCAGCGCTTCTGTAATTTAACTAAATTAGTATCTACGTAATTGATTCAGCTGTACACATTTCACACTGAAACTATTTAATGCCGCATGGTGGCATTTAAACCTCTACGGTTGTATTATCTGGCGCATCACAAGTTTTCTTAACGAGAACCGGAGAACGAAGCCGATTGTACGCATTCTTCCACAAGCGTTAAATGAACCCTAAATCACTCCCACTCCTTTGTCTCACTTAGTACCGATTGTTATCACGTCGCATCACATGCTCGGCCAATTACAATTGCTTTTTCTATTTTAGTTCTACTGTTATTATATTTGTATGGCGCTAGTTTCATGCTTAATAGTAAATGGAGCACTCGAAATTTTTGCGTATTTATTCAATTTGTTTGAAATAATTTCTTCACATTTATAGAACAATTTTCGACCAGATTAAAGCGGCAGTAAATGCCTCATAATCACTACATGAACACACGAGGAAGGCAGCTATCAGAGTGGGAGTGGCGGCGTGCTGTGAAACTTGTCACCAACAGCATCTATCACAAAAGCGAAAATACATTCTATACACCCTCACAAGCTTACACTTCTGAGGAATCAGAGTCTAATTCACGCTTCAACGCTTGCTCGGCTCGGTGTAATTGAAGTCGCACTTCACAGAGCCATTAACTAGGCGCTCAGACGACAGGCGAGCGCGGGTTAGCTCTAAAATAATGTACGGTCTTTAATTAAAACGTCGGCGGAAATAACGTCATTTACTGTAATATATAATAAGCCATCCATTCATAAAAAGTAGACTAATACTCAAAAACATTCACATTAGAGTGCCATTGAAATATCTAAGGATTTGAATTGGAAGTTGTTGTATTTTTAATGTGCCGCAATCTAAAACCAGCCTACTGTCACACTCGCCATTGCCAAGGATTTCCGCTACATATAATCTCCTTAATACTAAGTCCACGTCGGTTGACATTTTTTCTAATAGATGAATCAGGTCAATGCAATGACGAACCGTATTCGATTACGAACTGATGATGATTTCGTATTGGTTAGGATACCCAGCTGTTAGATGGCAGAGTAAGATTTTAGAGCATCAATAGCTAATGGTCTAGGATACAGTCTGCGAAACGTAGGGTCATAAGTTCGAATCCACCATTCGACTAATGACGTGGAGCATCTCCTAACACAAGCTTAAGCTTAGTTGGAATAATTAACAAGAATGTTATTAATATTTACATTTTTTTATAATTGAGTCCCATTACGGGATGTCGGTAGATCCGGTGTTGTAGATTATATAGCAACCTTATACACACAAGTTTAACTTTAATAGAAGTTTATTATCATTATTAATTATTATTATTTAAAAAGGTATCCAGTAGTGGTATAATATTAGAGTACATCATAAATATTTGCCTCTGAATCTACTCGTACGACAGCTATACTGTATTAGACACCACACGACGAATAAAAAAGAACATCAAATTCGTTTACCCAGGCGAAAGTTATGAGGTAACCAAGCATAAAAAAACATATAGTTTTAGAACCTCCTACTTTTTGAAGTCGGTTAAAATGAAAATAAACGCCACCACTAGACTACATGCTACACAATAGCGTGCTACAACGATCAATCATCGATCGAATCCAAATTGGACATTTTACTGTCATTGCGCCATTCGATGTTCGACGGTCGAATTTCCGCAAAGGGAAATCAAATGCTGTAAGCCGGTTCCGTTCCTTAAACGCTTCGGATTTGTAAATAGTTCATGTTTTATTAGTTTGAAGGATCTAATAATTCTAACGATTATTTCTACGCGCTTTTCAACCGACTTCAAAAAGGAGGACGTTCTCTATTCGTATGTATGTTTTCTTCTGTTTGTCACCTCATAACTTTTGACTGTGTCGACCGATTTGATTGATTCGTTTCTTATTTGAAAGCTCGTGATCCGCTTTCCTTGGCATCCATATAAGCATCAAATATGTGCGCCACAAATGTACGAATAACTCAATATCATGGCAACCGATGTCGATGATTCATTTTTTGGGAGTCGTTGGATAAATTTGGTTAGGTTCTGATTAGTTCTATTTCGTAGTAATCTTACGATAATTCGTAAATCCAAAATGTGCGTACGAGCGTAATAGCATTTAACGTTTTCTTCGATTTGAAGGTGGTTTTTGTTTTTGCTCCTAAATATATTTGTTTTTTGTGGTAGGAGATAGACGTCCGACCCTATGATAAGCAGATCTAAAGTTTTCAAGCAGACTATCAACACTTCGAGCAAGGCTATTAGCCAATGACATTTCATTACGAAACCAACGTATTACAATTCAAATGTAATTGTGCCAATAATTAAATCATTTATTGCATTGTATGTACCTCGTTCACTACAATTATAACGCAAAAACATTTGGCAAATACTGCCTGCAATCGTTGGAGTTTAATTTATTTAGAACATCTGCGACAAAACTATAAACAAAACACTATCGTGACGACGTAAGCTGGAAATACAGCATTACAAACCACTACGATATAGCTGTGTATATTTTCAATTTACCTTAAGTTAATTGTATGGATGTGATACAAGTAGACATACAGTCATATGCATACGTGTACGTACATACACACACAGACCACATCCTGACACTCATCCACACATATAATTGTTTTTTTTTTATATTATGTGTTTAATTTCTTTCTTTGTTTTTTGTTAGTGTTTTATGCCTAGATTCTTCGTTAACACTGGAAAAAAAAACGAGTATGAGCCGATTTGTAAGGGCTTTGATCTTAGATCTAAATATAAAAAAAAATAATTAAATACAATCTAACTTTACGTTTCTTTTTGGACGATAACGTTCAGTGAGAATATAGAATATTAATCAAATAAGTAAATTTAATTTTTAAATTCCTGGCTATTATTTAGCCGAACAAAAGTAGGCGACAATCATTTTATGTGTCAAACGCGTGACGTCAGTTTTGGCGGGAATAAAAAATTATTTACGAGCTTTGACACGGTTCTGTCTCGCGAGGAAAGAGTATATAAAAATAAAGCGATTATTTAATAGAGCGTCCAGACATACGTGATTTTACAAAGATAGGATATTTTTATATACAAATAATAGGTGACATTTATCATTTCCTGCTTCAAAATAAAATGTTTAAATATAACATGTCAACAGAAGTTTGAAATTAACACTAAAGCATGTAGCGGCAACAGACTTAATGTCTGAATATTTTTTTGCTTACATACAAAACAAAACACATACATATTGTAACAACGTCTTTGTCTTCCTGATTTACATCAGATAAAGGAGTCTAGGTCTAAGAGCGTTCAACCTAAAACTCTAAAATTCAATAACTTTTCTTTTGTTAACGGGGGGGAAATATTCAACAAGTTTATGTGGGGTTCTTACCCACTAAAATCCCCCCGGTGGATCTCCAGTGGAACGCACCGCAGCCCCTCTGGACTATGCTCCTGGAGAGCACGTCCCGGGGAGGATTATTCCTCCCCCAGTGCTCTCGTAGTGCAAGACGATAGGGAAGTCTCTAAGAACTTAGCGTAAGGATAGCCTGAGAATGAATCTCTTTGGGCCATTCTATGGTTACAATCTGATTAGAGAGGGTGACTGGAAGAGAAGAACCATGCCATATGATTCAATCGAAATTCTAGAAATTCTTGTGAGAATAATGTCATTCACTCACTTCGGAAAACGTTGACTCTAGGAGAAGAAGTGGCATATGGAACTTCAACAACGATTCTATTTATTTATAGGGGAATATCAATGTGTAACTCAACAGAAATGGTAATAGTATTACTAATCTTCGTAACGAAGTCTGTAGGACATTTATGTACTTATAATTCATAGTATGTAGAACTTGGTCCCGTCCCCATGGTGACTTTTACAGCTAGATATGGGATGGTAAACAGCGACACATACCACCAACGAACCACTTTCTTCTTTGGCTTTGAATTCTAATGTGGCATTTTCTTTGAGTTGACGTCAACGTAATGTACTCGACATTACGCCTGTGTTTCCATTAGGGCGCCAAGAATAGACATTATGAATAGCGCTGTTCTAACTGCTAGTAATGGCCTGACTTGGCAAGTCTTTGTCAAGGTTTTCTCGAAAGGTAATTTAATTTAGACGGGGGAAAAAATTTGTAGTGCAGTGTTAATAATATAACGCAGAAGCAACAATTATATATGTCTTTTACTAAATTTTGTTGACCACTTTCAAACGCGTCTATTAACCTATACATGACAGATTTTTTTGCAAGCGCTTTTTTTATAGGTAACATAACGAAAAACAAAAACTTTTGATATAATTAATATCTCAATTAACGAACATTCTTCTATACGTTCTTTTGTAGTCACCTGGTATATCTTCTGAATCATAAATCTTCTGCTAACAAAGTGAACCAATGTGGGACCTGATTGGAAGTAAACCCTTCAAGCAAAGAGATCAATCCAGATTCCAGGTGCACAAACGACAACAATTTATGAGCAAAATCAAAAACCGACCTGAACCTAACCAAACTCTCATCTAACTACTTTTGAAGCACAACCTTTTCAATTTTGATTTTTTTTATGTGTCACCTTTATTACCTTGATTTTGATGATTCTTTTTTCACTTGAAAGCTGGTGCTTCCCTTATGGTTCCATTTAATTGGGGTCCAATTCTGATAATGGTATCCATGAGAAAATCATATAAGTCTTAAATTTGCATCAAGTATGTGCGGCAGAAATGGACCAATAACTCAATATCATGCCAACCGTTTTTGAGGATTCATTGTTTATTGCAAAGGATGTACTTCAAAGATAGTTTAATGAGAATTTGGTTAAGTTCTGATTTATTATTTTTCGTAATATTCTTACGATAATTCGCAAATACAAAGACAAAAGAGCGACCGCGGGTAACAACGTTTAACATTTGATGCGATTTGAAGTTTTTTATTTTTATTTAATATATTATTATTTCTCCTAAGTCTTCGGTAAACAATAAAAAAATATCTAATTCAATCTATTTTAAAAAATTGCTATTATTTTTTGTTTCAAAAATAGCATGAGTCTATAAACTAGTGGTTATAATACAAACAACGCGTTGGTGTAGCTAACATCGTCGTATGATTTATGAATGGCGAAACAACACGGCCGCAATAAAAAGTGTTTTTAAAACAATTTCAAGAGCAGTTCCAGTAAATATCCGTCAATCACAACTGCGCATTAAGCTCATTCGTTTATTTCTGTCTTCCCAATACAACTATTTACTCAAAACGCCTGTGAATTGGAGCTTTTAAATCGTATTTTTCTCATGATACTATAAGTTCGTTTATCTTATTCAAGTCGGAAGGTAGCCTGAAAATAACTATCACTATATGATGTCCAACACATTGATCTCTACCCTGATAATCATGACCCCAGCCCTTTGCTCATATATACCTATATTTTAAGTAAATTGCCCTTGCGCTAGGTTCCCTGAAACTCAGTCCCGTAGTTCTGGGATTATAGAATAAGACAATGATATCCCATGTCTATAATAAAAGGCGCCTCAGGTCCACAGGCGACAAGGTTGGGGGCCGTTGTCGTTCCGTCACGGAAAGGAGACATCGACTAGCCCGTGTCGCCTTAGCACTGCGATGGTGTTGGAGTAGAGAGTAATATCCCCGGGACGTGCTTCAGAGCACAGCGCATAAGGGCTCCGGTGCGTTTCACTAGAGATCCCGGAGCCCCTCGCCATGCACCGAAGATGGCTTTTAGTGAGTAAAAGCCTCACATAACCCCGCTTCCCCCCAGAAGGCGGCGTATCTTGTTGTTTCCCGTCAACAAAAAAAGATTCCCTGAAACAAGGTGTGCACGATATAAATCGATATTTCATATGATATGACATGATATATGATCGCGATATATCGCTGCAATCACTAACACAAGACACTGAGTTACTCATAAGATATCATTGGGAGTATTTATTACAAATCATTTAGGCGCCACGTGTTGCCAGTTAACATGTTTAATTAAAATGTAATATCGTATTCCACTTGAGGTTAGACGACACCTGGCCGAAGCGTAAACATACAGTCCAGGATGACCGCTTTGAGGAATCGGAAAAATCGTAAAGTTTACGAGCGCTACGACAATCGTAATGCGAATGCGGATCATCTCAACACAGTTTTATTGTACAGCGTGTACCTGCAGTAATTGTTTTTTATTTTTTCAGCGTTTAAATCTATAGGGCACATACCGTTTATCTACGCAAATATTATTTATTGAATAAAACTATTTGTACTTTTTATTGCAGTTAAATTCGAAATTTAATTCACAATATTTATTTATTTATTTTAAATCGTACGTTACATTTTTACAATATCATGTTAAAAACTAAAATAGATTAAAGAACAATACATTTTTTTATACAATACCAGTGTGCCACCGGTATCGAAGCAGGGCCTAAGCAACCGGTGGTTAGGGCGACACACCTGCAGATGCGTGCCGTGTCCAGGAGTACCGCCTTCTGTATCTGACAAATGATCCAGCCATCTAGCGGAAGTCTCTTGAGGTTATTGAGACTTTTCGCTATGCGACCGTTCACAGAAATGACTATCGGTACAATAATCTTCGAATCCATATTCCACATGACGGACATCTCGTGAGCCAAGTATAGATATTTGTGATTTTATGCTTTCGGGCTCCTTGAGGTTCTGATCATGTAGGACTGACGAGCAAAGCCCGTCGTGCTGGTCCATAACATAACATTGAACACGCCAGCACAATATTTATTTAATTAATTACAACGTCACACAGAACTTAATATATATTTTTTTAATTTTAGTTGATCTCTAAATCATTCTACCTATATCGGACTTTATTATATAAAATAAGTTGACATTCTACTCATAGTTACCTGAACGCCCTTTGCGTCTAATCCCTATATTATAAAAAGAAAGGAAATACCGAGGCTCCGTATTTACGGTAAAGCCCCGCGTCTGAAGGGCAAGGGCGTCACATACTCGGCTATAGCGTTAAGCGGCTTACCATTCGAATCCTCTTGAAAACACTTGACACGAAATTAAAACCATAACAGTGCGTGATGTTTGCATACGGCAAGAATAGACACAAATCCCCTTTGCGTTTATTTAAATAAACAGATTGGTTTACGTAATACTGAAAAGTGGTAACATTAAATATAATTTATAATAGAAAAAGATTTGAAATGGCTAAAGTACCATCATTCCTCAAAGCGAATCGCTTTGCTTCCTCTATCATTATTGGTATAGGAAAGGACTGGAATAATTTGCCGGCGTCTATCTTTCCCTCCAATTACAAGAGTAAAGTGAATAGGCATTTACTATGCTAGTGCACCTTACCATCCAGGATTGCATTTCCACTTCAAGTCAGGTGGGATCGTGGTCAAACACTTGTTTCTTCTTCTTCTTAGTCGTTCCCTCATTTCTGAGGATCATGGTCACGACATTACGCGCTGTAGACAAAATGGTAATACGTTAGTTGGCACGTTCAACATATGTTATTCATTTTATCTTCACATGAAACGAGGAGTTTTAAATGTTATAAAAGTTAGATAAAAATATATCATCATCTTCAGCACGTATCCAACTCACAATCCACTGCAGGATATAGGCCTTCCCCAATGCCTTCCACCACATACGATCCTCCGCTTTCCGCATCCAGCCACTTCCGGCTATTATAATCGCCGGTTCATCTGGACGGAGGCCCCCTACGCTTCTCTGACTTATGCGCGGCCTCCATTCCAAGACTTTTCTCCTCATCAGCCGTCTCAGATACGACATATCTGTGATAAAAAAATGTTTAAATAGAGAAAATAAGTTATAGATATACATTCTATATAACCGCTGTCAAATCTTAAATTAATAAAAGTGTGATATATGATTCGTATACTACCCGATACCTTGAGAACGTCGTCCAAATGTTGGGCCAAATGTTGGCAGGATAAAGCACAAACATAGCGTAGTACAAGGCACGCGTGCAGCGGATGCGGGCCTGTGTCGACACAAGCTAATGTTGTATTCCAATGCTGCACGTACTTACGACTAAATTAATCTATACAAATAAATAGAATTGGAGTGTCTGTTTGTAATTTTAAAACTAACCTACTTACTAAGCTTTTTACTACATACATAATTATGAATGTATATACTGTACAAATATCAAAATAAAATTTTTCATAATTATTATCTCTCTGTCTGTAATTATAACCGTAACAATGAATTAGCGTTTTACGCTTTAAAACTATAATTATGAATTTATTGTTATATTAAAGTAAAAATATGAAGTTTAAGTATATAAATATATATGATGCCGTTGAGACCACTGCAATGTAACGTTACTTAAATTGATCACCCTTTAAAAGAAATAATATATTGACCCCGGATGCCAGCGCCAATGAAATTGTTACTTGAAATTTTAAGTATTCTTTACCACCACCACAACGAGGGTGAAGGAAAACGTCGTAAGGAAAATGCATACAAAATTGTCAGACATGTAAAGACCGGGAATCCGCTAGGGCCCCGCGTCATGGACTATGACTTTTTTTAAGAAAGCTTGTGCCCAGAAGTGGGAGATATATAGGCATCTTTAGCTTCTCAAATAAAATATAAAGTATATCTTTCCCCATGATCTAAGAAAACAGGTTGAAAACAATAAAGGAAGTTTTTTTTAGTGTTACTTTACTTATTGCATGGATGTGAATGAAACGAAAGAGAAGTGTGAGTATCGTATTAAAAGTCTTTATATAGTGTTGTATGTATTAAAACTTTTTATATAGTGTTGTATGTATTTTTTTTTCGTAGCTGATTTAGCCTTAGACTCGTAGTTGCCGTCCAATGCTCGTAGCCGCTACGTGTCGGCGGCTACGGAAAGCGCCGTAGCGAGCGCAGTGCCGCATTCGGGGACGCGGGGCGGGCAGTTCGCTGCGGGCGGCGGGCGACACCCGACAGTCATGCCGCGCGCCGCGCTCGCGATTGTTCTCGTCTCCGTATTGACGCTACTCGCCACACTCGTCGGTGAGTTCCATTTTCAAATTTTTACCGCGACTTTTAGTACTGTTTCTTTTCTTAGATGTGATCTTTAATTAACTAATAATGAGGTTGTATGTTAATGTTTAATTGGTTAGGAAAATTATTATTAAAGATTTTCATCGTTGTTTGGTCTATCTTTATCTTAATTCATGTAAACAAATGATTCAAAGTGGATTTTATTATCGCTTAGAATTTAAAGGAAAAATATCATTTAGTAAATTACTGTTAAACTATATTCATTATACGTTATAGCAATTATTATATAGTGGCAATAATAAGTAATTTAAGTCTAGCAATTAGTAAACAAGAAATAGTATTTATATTTTTTTTCGAAACATTTAAATTCCTGGTCAATGAATTTAAAATTGGCTTTGCTGTTAAAAAAAATTCTCTAAAGTTAAATTAAGCAATAACCTTTCATTTTATTATTTATAAAATAATATGACTAAAATTAAACTTTATATATAATCAAGTAAGTAAAACTAATATTGGCCGTCGGTGTAAAATTTATAAAATGTAACTCTATACCTCTGCCAGGTAGCAAGAAGCCCCGTAGTTCTGGGCTCGTAGAATAAGGCTACGGTGTTCCCTGCCTGTCAAAGAAAGCGACTAAACGAGACCTTGGGTTCACGGGCGATAGGATGGGACCTCTGTCGTCTGCTACAGTCACATCAGTCATGACATCGGTTGGTCCGTGTCGCCTTAGCACTGCGTGTTGGGGGGACGTGCTTAACAGCAGAGTTCCCGTGTGTTCCACTGGAGTTTCTGGAGCCCCTCGCCATGCACCAAAGAAGGGCCACCGAGGTTTTTGTGAGTAAGAATCTCACATAACTCCACCTTCTGGGGGAAGGCGGGGTATCTTGTTAGATTTCACCCCCGTCGACAAAAAAAGCTAACAGGACGGTGGCTAGTGAAATATCCGGGCTGACAAGCGCAATTCGCTCAGGATTTGAACAGTAATAATGATCGTTAATAATCAAATTATTACTAGTAATATGATAAGAAGCTCAAACTCGGCACGTAAATTGCGAAAAACATTTTATAACAATTCTCATAATCACATATGAATATTTATCTATATATAAATAAGTTAATAAGTGGATAGGGTTGTGTCGTATACCAACCGATACGGTTTTGGTTCGAAATAAGTCAAAAGTCCCATCTGGTGAAAAATATCTTATTACGCAATTATATATATATATACTAAGAAATTGAGACACTTATTTTTAGTCCCTTTTAATTGCAAGAACACAGACAAAGATAGATATGATATAAGTATCATACTTAATATACACAGATATCATTGTGTCAAAGTGCAACCGTACTTCTCTACGGGACAGCTTTAACACTTTACAAAGCTCAAGTCTGGTCGTGTGTAGAATACTGCTGTCACATTTGGACAGGCGCTGCTAAATGCCATCTCGCAACTTTAGACTCAGTGGAAAGGCGGGCTAAGTGGCTATTTGGTGACGCAGTTGAAACCAATCTGCTCAGTCTTAAGCACAGACAAAAGGTAGCTAGCCTTTCGGTTTTCTACAGATTGCATTTTGGAGAGTGTGCTCGGGAACTAGATGATCTAATTCCTCCACCATTGGGCTTCAAGACGCACTGCAGGATTTCATCCTTTTGTTGTGAACCCTCAAACCCGAATGAAGCGCTTTGCTTCGTCTTTCATTGTTCGTACAGGAAGGGACTGGAGTAGTTTGCCCGTATCTGTCTTTCCCTCCAATTGCAATGTGGGTATTTTCAAGAGTAGAGTGAATAGGCATTTACTGAGCTAGTGCGCCTTATCATCCACCACTGCGTTTCTACTTAACATCAAGTGGATACCATAGTAAAGCACTTGCTTAGAAGGTATAAAAAAATATTCCATTATAAAAATTCGTTCCAATTGATTAATATTTTTACGATCGAATTTTACACTTGATAATGGTATCTACAATTGCCAGCCACCGCAATGCTTATAAAAAAAATTTAAAATTGTTTTTGAATCTGATCTCGAAATGTCATCTAAACGCGCGAGCTGTTTTATCCTTATGGTTGGGTATTCAAAACTCATGTAAACAAATGATTCAAAATAGATTTTATTATCGCTTAAGCTGAAAGTAAGCAAAATAATTTAGTCAAATGTCGCCAATCTCTATTCACTATATCTAATATATATACGTAAATTTTAACAATAAGTACACAAGAAATATTATAGTAACCTAAGTAGTATTTTACAAAATCAGAAATAACCTCTTAACCTACTGAATTGTAGGAACTTCTTTCAACTTGATACGGGTCGTCTTTCAACCCTTCGCAGTGAAGCGGGAACGAGAAAAAATAAGATATTAAAGTTTTTCTTTGTGAAAAGTGTCACGCTGTGACTGCGGCGATGCGATGCGGTCCCGTGCGGCACACAGAAGGGCTGCCTCTCTGCGTCATTCACATATTTATTTAAAATAACTTTACGTTTAAATGTATCGTATAACAAACTTGTGTTTATTACAACCAATATTAAACATGTACAAAGTTAAAACCCGGTGATACTGTTGCGTTTACCTTCTCTCAATAAGCGACATAAAAATCAGAGTAAGAATTAAACATACATACATAGAAGACAGCCCTAACAAGAGTGTATTGCGACAAACTAAGAAAGAAAGACAAATCATTGGAACAAGCAGAATAGAACGTCGGAATACCTAATGCATATAATATTTTTATAAAACTATTCATATCATTACTTGGAAATTAAAAAAAAAATAAGCAGTCATTAATGGTTTTTACGAACTAACACAGTTGGCCAGTGAGGCTGGCCTTTTTGCTTCACCAGATTGAGAGGTGGCATAGCTCTTAGGTCGCTTAGCCTGTATCCACCATTTTAATATTGACGTGAACCATCTCCTAGCCTAAGCTTAAGCTCAGTTGGAATGGTTAACAAGTGTGTTAGGAATATTGAGAAAAAAAATTATATATATTTACCTATGACACAATTGTCTACCAGTTTCAAAAAAGGAGGTTCTCCATTCGGTCTATATATACGAGTATATATGAATTGAACCATATACCAGGGAATCGATATCGAAAAATGACAGATTAGTTTAGTAGGGTTACGACAATTTAAAAATAAGTTAATTATTCCTTAACGACCACCACGAATATAAAAGAAAAAGGAAAATATAGACTCGGTAATTACTTACATACATCTTTTATTTTAACCTGTATGAGCCAACCCTGAACTACGTGACAGGATAAGTCTTGCATTACTCATGCAGATTGAAAGTTTTGTAGCATTGCGGCGTTTCTATACATCATTGATTTATGGTTAATAAAAGCGCTATGTTTTTTAATACAATTCCTTAAAATTTTTTACATAATCGCCATTCACACGATACGAAAAGCTTAAATTTAGAATTTTAATAATAAAATTTGAAATTTCGTAATGTTTATTTTAAAATCAGCATCAATCTATTTATACTCCGGGTAACAATGATTTAAATGTTTATCTGGTTTATTATTATTCATTCAAATATATTAGGGGCTGTACATCATGAGACAATATAAATACAAGACTAGCATGTCGGTGATGCGAATATAAGATTTCCAAAATGTGCTCAACGCGACTACACTTTAGAAGTTTCCACTGGTCATCACTGGTCTTCAAAACTAATAAAAAATGTTATATATGAAAATTAATGAGCAATCTCCATTAAAAAAAACCATAAATCATACAACCAAAGTAAAGTAAAGTTATATTATACTTCTACATTTCACTTTTTTGTTATAAAGGTGGGCAACGCACTTACAATTCCTCTGGAGTTATTTTTCTGTATGATGTTCATCATTTACGTAAACATAAATAACCAAATAAATATATATTTGTAACCTATATATAACCAAATAAATATAATATATATAAATACCATAAATAAAATTAAAAAAAATTTCAACCACACTTATCTGTGGCCGTGCCTAAATTAACTCGTTCCCGCGATCACGACATTGATGTGAAATCTGATAAAGATTAAAAAAACAAACGAGCACAAACAAATCGATTTTTAAATGACAAAGCCAGGGCAATACAAGGTTTGTAAGGTTACGTTCATTAATCGCCATTGCCAATCCAGTTACATTAATGGCATACACATAAGTGTTGCGTGCAGTGGACGTATGATCAAAAGACCTTAGCCTCTACTCGGGTATTGGCGGATTAAAACAACAAACGTCAATTATGTTAATTATTGCAATATTAAATTTATCCTTACATTATATACCTTCTTTGCCGTTCGCCCATTTCTGAGTATCGTGGCCTCTAGAGCCCCTCAAATGAACATTCTGCTTCCATCGGTTTCTTTTACTTGGTCAGACCATCGTGTTGGCGACCGGCCTTCTTGTTCTATTGTTCTCATTACCAAAGATGAACCTTTTCAAGGTTGCCATCCTCTCTACGCATTATATGCCCGAAATATGACAGTACGCGCTGTAGACACGTAGTGAGACAGTCTGGTCTTTATGGCGAGTTGGGAGAGAATAGATACATTTGTGCGCTTGGCAGTCCACGGTATTCGTAGCACTCGGCTGCAGAACCACTTCTCGAATGCATCTATACTCTGTCTTTCGCTTGCTCATACATTATAATATAAGCCTAAAAATTTACTAAAAATATATCACTACTCTAGGTCCAAGTGTTTCAAACGTGCAACAGTTTAGTGGGTTACAGTTACCACCTTTTATCATTGATTTTCGTTTTTCGTCTTGAAATAAAACATTTTTCAATACTTTTTTGATAAAATAGTTTACATTTTTTTTTCTTTAGTTATGAAACCAAAAGCTTTTAAGCCTTCAAATTCCTAAGACTAGAGTCATTTGGTTTATATCAGTGTCTAACTTTCTTTTTGGGTTAAGTACTTGACCCGGATGGAGGCTGGGATACAAAGCAAGATGAAAGTACTCAGTGTGTCGTACGCCGGGTTGTCATGTTTGTAACATACGAATTTTTTTTTGTGGCAACAAATAGTCTTTATTGTCTATTATGTGACATTATTTATTTTTTGCAAGTTCTTATCGACCAACAGTTCCGAGTATAATTAATTTATTATAATTTACATCCGGGTACAAACTTGAACAGAATTAAAGAGAAGCCAGTCAGGAGAATTTACAAACAATTAAAGTTTTAAACCTAATAAATGAGTTGCTAAAAATATCCACTTCTGAAGTTAAGTCCTCCACGGATATGTTTCGTTTATGTATTACGTGTATTGTATTATACCTATATGTGTTATGTGTACTTTATTATTATATTTATATGTTTAATTTGCAACTAGGTAAACGGTTAGATCGCAACCACAGACCTGTGTCCGTGCTCTTTTCCAATACACTTAAATTGTTCACTGTGCATTTATTAAAAGAGTGCCACTTCTACAGTTACTATTTTCCTTTTTTTTTTAATTTTTTTTTATATATAATGCCTGAATTTAGAGGTGGCCAGAGATCGCCCCGGTTCAGGCGTCGCAGACGCCCCGCTGCATTGCTATTAGCTTCTCCACGACCGCTGTGTCCCTGCTTCTCATGGCCATTTTTACGTTGTAGTTCACTATCCTCTCCCTTGATGCGGCCATGGCCTTTCATCAGTCTTCCTGTGGCGTCGTCACAGTCATCTGTATAATAGACACAGCTGACGGTGTGTCGGGAGATTTTAAATGGTTACATGTAAAAACAAAAACCGACTTCAAATAGAATCAACCGTTAAACGCTATTACGGACGCCCTCTTTGTATTTCCGAATTATAGTAGGAATATTACAAAATAGAATTAATCAGAACCTAACCAAACTCTTGAAGTACAGGATTCCAATAAAAAATGAATCATCGAAATCGGTTGGCGTGATGTTGTGTTATTCGTACGTACATTTGTGGCGCACATACTTCATGCAAATTTAAGACTTACATGGTTTTCTCATGGCTATCATTGTCAGAATTGAGTTTGACCAAATTAGACCATAAAGGAAGCTCTAGCTTTCAAATAAAAAAGTATCATCAAAATCGGTTCACCCAGTCGAAAATTATAAGGGCAACAAATATTAAAAACATACGAACGAATTGAGAATTTGCTCTTTTTGAAGTCGGTTGAAAAAATACTTTGCTGTATTCAAGTCCTTTTTGGCGATTCCTATACTACGGGCGGTTAACAAATGTACACGGTATTATTGGTTTTCATAACAACGCAATCACGTACAGCGTTATAGGATCGCTAAAATTAGCAACACAGAGTAAAGAAAACCTAAAAATATCGATAGGGAACGCAAATGGAAACCTAAGCCCCTATTCTGCTTTTTGTCAATGACATTTCACAATTTTTTTTTCATGTGAGGAAATGCTGTTATTCATACGTTCCCCCCGGAGAAGCAGGCAAGTATGTCGGGCTCGGCCTACTAGAGGTCCCTACCGACTAAAACCTCCCATGGTGAGCAATCCTATGCTATGACGAGGTGAGATAGGGTTGCGTTAGCATTTACTCTGAATCTCCCCAGTGACAGGCCCGGTTACAAAAATAGTACCTCCTGCGCTTGTGGGAGGATAGCCATGCTCACGAGGCGACCTCCCAGTTAGGTGGGCTCGTGCAAGTCGGCGGAGAGTTCCCCAACTACCCTCCAGAGGCCGAAAGGAGGTTCGAAGAGGCGGGCAAATTGCCTTCCGAAATTGGTTGGCGTGATATTGAGTTATTCGTACATTTGTGGCGCACATACTTCATGCAAATTTAAGACTTACATGGTTTTCTCATGGTTACCATTGTCGGAATTGGACCAAATCGGAACCACACAGGAAGTACTTTCGAATAATAGCTTTCAAATAAAAAAAAGAATCATCAAAATCGGTTCACCCAGTTGAAAGTTATAAGGTAACAAACAATAAACACATACAAACGAATTGAGAACATCTTACAATTCATAATTAAAGGCGGATAAGAGCTTATTTTACACAAAGAAAAAGCCTCTTTCAACCTCGTGTGGGTTAAAAGACGTCAGTCCTTATTTTTTTCATATTACATCAAATTACAAACAGGGTTAAATACATATATAAAATATATAATTAAATACATATGTGTTCGTAGATATATATGCTTTCGGAATTGCAATTTGTGCTTAAAGCTCCGGTAATCTATCTCCACGTCAAAACCTGTCAAGTTGTCTTCCCCTGCCTGTAATACAGAGCCTCGAATATATTACAACCTCACGCATTAACTAAAAGGAACATACCAGGGCGTGAGACCGTCACAAACATCTTTAAAGTTACATACAAATATATATTCTTATATCTATATTTATACATAGGTCTACAACTTTGCCCTCGCCGTTTACTAAAAGATATGGCGGTATTCGTTGAAATATATTATTAAGCACAGATCTCGAACACTTTGTAATAACATTTGTAAACATACCCCTACTAATAAATATATAATCTGAATCTCGCACACAACTTTATATAGGGCTTTGGGGGGCGATAAATCGATCTATCAAGGATTTTAAAAAATGTAATATATAATACTTCGTGTGGCGACTATTATGTACAGTGAATCAACCACACATGTCCGTTATGTATAACGCGACGCGCCGCGTTTAAAAATATTTACGTCCTGTTCAAAGTTAATAAGAACGGAAGTTGAGATTTATTGGTCGGTGAACATTCGGTCATTACGTAATGACGTTAAAGAAAACGATAAATACATTTTATAGTTTGTAAATATATTTACAATCCGCCCAGTGTGGTCACAACCTAACGTATCGCACGATACCGGTACTATAACCGTAGACGTCACACGTATTTAATGACTGGACAAAGAACGTATTGAAGCGTTTAAAATAACCGAGTCTATTTCATTACAATTCCATTATATAGGTTGTCCGGTAATTATTGGATAACTTTAAAATGGGTCATGGTAAATGTAATGGCCATTCAGAAAAGTATATAAAAGTGGATTATGTCGGACTTGCACGTTCCTTTCGATGCCTATAGTCAAAATTCGCGTTAGTACACTTCCGTAGCTCTGACGGTATTGGCTCTTACAAACCTCATCTCTAGTAGGGTGAAGCCGAAGCTGTTCACCCCTTTTACTTGTGGTGCACAGGAACGCTGCGCTATCTAGGCCTGACTATACGGCGGCGAACTCCCCTATGCCTATTCATGACGCATGGTGCAATAATCTCCGGTGCCCGACTCTTCGGGTGAGGATCGGGAGATCTGAGATTCTCTCTCTCCCTCTACGCAGCCTCCGTAACCATTGATTATTGTGTGCTAATCTCCCTGTGTGCAGAGTGCATGGAAAAAGGATGTACCGACTGGGAGGGCAAAGCTGTGGCTCACGGCCTGCTGTACGTGCCGGGGCCTGCCGCCTGTTCCCTCTGCGTCTGCTACCACGGAAAGCCGATGTGGTGCAAAGCCATATACTGCGACCCACCCTATGTGAGTACCAGAACCTTATAAGTAGTTGTTAATAGGAAAAAGGAATAAAAAATTCTAGTGTAATCCTATCCACTTCCTCTTTTTTGGACGAACTAACACAGTTGGCACAGAGAAGCTGGCCTTTACTGCTTCACCGGATTTGAGAGGTGGCATAGCTCTTAGGTCGCTTAGCCTGAACCTCTATTTAGGTGGTAACTCGACACAAGGGTCCCCGGTGAGGGTAACCTCGGCGGACGGTTACCATTATTACGCGTTAGCAGTCCGATCCGAGGGCGCCTGAGAGGCCGAACCACGGCTCGGTCGGTAGCTATTCTATTAACGAAATCTACTGGGACAATCTAAGCTAAACTAACTTATATGCCACTTCGGGAGCCACTTCCTCTTTGAATTCAACCACTTTTAAGGATTCTTTTTGTTTTCGTTTTCTCAAAAATACTACAAACATACTTTTCAACCGACTTCAAGAAGGGAGGAGGTTCTCAATTCGTTTGGATGTTTTTTTGTCTTACCTCATAACTTTCGACTGGGTGAACCGATTTTGATGATTCTTTTTTTATTTGAAAGTTGGTACTTTCAATGTGGCCTCATTTCAATTGGTCCAATTCTAACAATGGCATCCATGAAAAAAATCATATAAGTCTTACATTTGCATCAAGTATGTGTGCCACAAATGTACGAATAACTCAATATCACGTCAACCGATTTCAAGGATTCATTTATCATTGTAAAGGATGTATGGTAAGAGTATTTTGATGAGAGTTTGGTTAAGTTCTCTGATTAATTCTATTTCGTAATATTACTACGAAAATTCGGAAATACAAAGAGGGCGTCCGCGCAGTTTTTGTTTTTTTCTCGTAAATATACTCTAGATGGTTCAGGTCAATAGAAGAATGACTAATTCGAACGCACGACCTTATGATTCACAGTAAGCCATACCACGCGTAGTACTTCTAGGGATTTTATTATTATTTTTAATTTAGAACATTTGTCATTTTCATAGCAATCACCGTCGGTCGAGGTGTCCTTGTAGTACAACATATTACACAAAGGATCTTCCTACAAGAATGTTGTGTTTTTGTACGCTAACATAACTCGATAATGTAACGAGGAATGTGCTAAATAGTCAATAAAAGTGTCAAATATATCTGGAGTCAGGTCCCAATGGTATTGGCGCAGGGCAGCCGAGTTAAGCCTTTTACGTATAAAATACTTACCCTCATGTATCGACATGCAAGCCAGGAAAAAGTATTTCAAGGCCACATACCGGTTTTAGTATCGAA
Source organism: Meandrusa payeni (assembly GCA_029286785.1). Lineage (NCBI taxonomy): Eukaryota > Metazoa > Arthropoda > Insecta > Lepidoptera > Papilionidae > Meandrusa > Meandrusa payeni. Next base: position 838,800 of record JAGSMX010000007.1, on the reverse strand, counting down.
CGGGCGCAAGGACTGGCCGCCAATTGTCCTACTTATGAACTCCCTTTTCAATAAACATTACCATTATTATTTCCTCACCAAAACACGCATCCAGGACACCATTCATTCATAAAATTTCTGCTCGGTTTATGGCGACTGGTTCACCGCCTGTCACATATAGGCCCCAATTAGCTTGATGAAAAGTGGCTTACTCTCTCATTTATACTTACTAATCAAGTCCTTGACTACGATCCTATCTGCCCCCACCCTTGTCGCCCAGTGAACTTGAGTCGCCTTTAAGTCGCCTTCTACGATAGGCAGGGGATACCGTAGTCTTATTCTTGAGAGCCCAGAACTACAGGGCTGTGGAGAGATAGACAGACGCGGGCAAACTATTCCACTCCTTTGCTGTAATGAAAGGCGCTGCGAAGAATGGCAGACTCTTTCACCGTCATGCAAGAAATTTTACTGGTGCTTTATTATTATAACATTAAGTCTTTTGTTGACTACTTCTACTTCCAATTATTAAGGTCATGCCACACAGCGAGCGTAGCGTTGGCGTGAAATTGATGGTTGTAATGTATTAGTTAATATAGAGCGTCACACACTATATATTGTTATTGTCAGGACGTATCATTTGCATGAACTTCCCGTAATTAAAATTGTCGCTTCCATTATCATTATAGTTCCCGGGCACCAAGGCTATTACAATTGTATCATTATGAACGTTCAGGGACATTACAGTTGTCGACTTTTAGATTTCGTAACATGCTAGTTCAGTTGATCCACTGTGTTGTTTTCCAATAGCGCACCACTGACACTAACATTGTTGCAATTGTTATTATTTAGTAGTCCAGTACATAATGGCATGTTCCAAATATGCCTCTTAAATTTCATTCTAATAATTAAAAGAATCGATTCAAAATTAATAGATATCGATTTTTGACACAATGATATTTATAGTATAAATAAAAAATTACGAGCCTTACATAGCTTACTTTAATCAACGTATTCACTGATTTCTCTTATTCAAAAATATAATCGAGTAATATTTAATTGAATAAACTACTTCAACAAACGAAATGTCGATTTAAAAATAAGATTGAACCGCGATAAAATCCGTAAAAGTTTATTAATAACAATATTTAAGTAATAGTTAGTAATTAATCTTGAATCATTTTTGTCTACAGTTCTGTAACGATTTCCGCGTGGGCGAACGTTGCTGCGAATTCGAATGCCTGGACCCTCCGGGAGAGGACAAGCGCTACCGCGAGAGGCAGCGGCTGCGTGCCCTCATCCTCGCTGGCAACTCTTCCGCTCTGCAACTCAGACCTTCCCTCCAAATCAAAGCTGGTATCTCGTTACTGGCGGTGGCATTCGCCAGACTCGTATGAAGCTATAACAACATACAAAAACACGAGTAACGTAATACGACAATAACGTGGATATCGAAGACATACTGTGAAGAGAATGTACAGATAAAGAATGGAACTCTTTATTTACGTCCTAATTACAACTGACACATGTTAAACTATTTTGTGTTATAGTTTTAAATTTGTGTTATAAAGCACAACCCAAGGCTATAAGGAAAGATTTGCTGAATGCAGATATATTAGAAATGAATGCTTCAGTATCTTTAATAGATATACTGAAGTTTAAATTCCTTAGAACACTACTTTTAATTAAAGTCTAATGAAAGATATTAGAATTAGTATTAATTATGAGTATATGGTCGACCAATATAGCGGATGGATATTCTGACCACTGACGAATTTATCTACAATATAAATTTTATTAGTCAATGGAATTCGTGTAGTGGTCGTCTAAATGTAAATATATAACAAATTTCTCTCGTACATTCAAAATTTCAATTCCGAATGCCAAATTTCCTCTAATACCACTTTACCTCTCGCTGCTAAGTCAAATCTATAATAGTTACAAGTGTATAGAATTTTTTACAACTATTTCTGCAAATAAAATAGCCTTTAAAACGACAAATTATTGCATGCTTTTGTGCCTATCTGTATTCATGAAAATAGATTTAAAATATTTATATATACACGAATTATCTTATTAATTTTAGTGTAAGTCCGTCACAAAATATTTTAATTGTGTAAATATTTATTACTAATTTCTGTTTTATGATTACGTACCTACTCAATCCATTTTTCTAGGTTAACAATAATCCTATGTCCAATAATAAATGCCTTATTTAGAAATAATTTTACTATTAATTTCAGATACGGCAACACTTATGATATTTTTAAATTCTTTACAAAATCATACACAAACCATAAATATGGCACAGATTTTTTCATTAAATCATTGTATTAACAGTATCTTTAAATCATAAATCTATATTGTAACTAGAAAGGTGCCGCCTCGACAATGGTGGTAGTATAAAAAAAGAAAAAATCTACTTTCTTCCCCTACGTCCGCTTGAAGCAAATCCAAAAATCGCAGACCAATGACAACAGATTTGAATTTTATTTAATAATCGTTAGCTATCATAATTAATAATCATATTATATTTACTAAATAATTGACGACGACTTATTCTTCTATTTAATTAATTCGATATTTGGCAGATACATATTAAAACTACCTTTGTTGAATCTACAATACAGATAAAATGTCAATTATGACAATATATTATCTGTGCACCAAGGGAAATAAAAAAATATTATGTGATATCTTGCTGGTTGTTATATTTTGTATGTAATTAATAAGGTCATCAGCTTTAACGTTTAGTTATAAGATCGATGAGTGTTTATTTTATTTAGCAAAATGGGAATAATAGGTCCAATGTCATATGCGATCTTTATTACCACACACCACTTTTTTGTAAACATTTTTTTTTATAATTAACATCTTTATGTCTTTTTAATCTGTATTAAAATTAGTTTTATAATCATTGTTAGTTTTACTTTCATGATAAACGTAATATTGTGACACAAATCATTCAAACCCTTCTGCCGCCATAAATCATTAAGAGCATGATAATTTATATAAGTTTAGATTTCCTGGATGAAATGAAATATATTTTTTAACATTGTAAGTACAAGTGAACAAAACTTTTACGCAAGAAATTATTTATAATTAGCTTAATTAAATACTAGTCCAATATAAACCCTTGTTTTAATCTCCCTGCGATGCCTGTCATGATCAGAAGACGTGATCCTTAGTAATAAAATGAACCAGTAAATAAATTTGTAAATAAGCCAATTTATTATAGATCATTTTCAGTATCAAGGTGCGAAAGACTGGATTTAGCGCTAAGAAAGCGAGTGTGACAATAATAAAAATACCTTGTGGGGAAGGTTATGTGAGATTCTTTCTTACCCCCCGGGGCCCTTCCTCGATGCTTGGTGAGGGGCTCCGGGATCTCCAGTGGAACGCACCTGAACCCCTCTGCACTATGCTATACAGCACGTCTCAGTATTCCCGGGTCCACTGTAGCGGACGACAAAGGCCCCCACCCTTGTCGGCCGTGAACCCGATCCCCCTTTAAGTCGCCTTCTACGACAGGCAGGGGATATCGTAGCCTTATTCTACGAGCCCAGGACTACGAAGCAGCGTCTCCATCTCCGATCCCGTTCAGCGGTCTCCTTCTGAGCCATTATGGCATTAAAAATTCTACACTAATGACTCCATAGATATTTGATTGGAACTCTGATCTGATTTTTTTCTAGTAGCAATCTATTTCCAATCGAATTTTTTTTTGGATGAAGAAAACTTCAAGAGTAGTTTGATGAGAAGTTGGTTAGGTTCTGGTTAATTATATTTCGTAATATTACTATGATAATTCGAAAATACAAAGATGGCGTCCAAGAGCTAGTTTGACGTTTGATTCAATTTTAATTTTTGTTTTTGCTCGTAAATATACTTATTTCGCATATGACAGCGTTATGAAGAAAATATTTAGAATTTTAATTTTATCCAATTTCACGAAGCCAGGCAAAATTAAAAGTAGCTTAATTACACATCATTTATGTAAATGCGAGCGTTCGTGACTGGCTGGGTGTACACGCGAAGAAAAAATCAAAATTCTATGTCGGCTTTATGTACAATTCGCCTTTACCTACCAACTTAACAAATTGTTAGTCGTTTATTCCACTATTGTACAAATGGTATCATTAAAGTTGGCATGTACGGGATAATTTTAAATCCAAAAAGTGTCAACTGTTGTTTAAAGGGTAAGCATTTGAATATATTAATAATTTTATAAGTTTTCATTATTAACCAACTTCATAAAAGGTTCTCATTAGTCTGTATGTTTTATGTGTGTTTCCTTATAACTTCGACTGGTGGGCATACGTGAGAAATACATATAAGTCTTAAATTTGCATTACATATGTTCGCGATAAATGGACAAATAACTCAATATCACGCCAACCGATTTCAATTATTCTTTTTATTGTTTGGTTATGTTGTGATTAATTTCGTAATATTCCTACGATAAATCGAAAATACAATGAGGGCGTCCGCGTGTAATAACGTTTGTTTCTACTTGAAGTGGTAGGTAAATAGGAGTCGTGCCTATATAAACTAGTTAAAAAAAACTAGTACCTTCCTATTTATGTGTACCCACAATGTGTTTTAACACAACTCACGATTGTAACATCATTGCAATATATAAATATAAGAAATCATTATTAAGGTAAAATGTATCGGCAAAATCTGTGTAAGCGATGGTCGTATCTTGTTTTCGAGTCAATCGCTGTAGTGGCATTAATAAGATAAAACATGCCCGTGCACGCCACCGTACACAAAGTGGCACAGAAACGGAAATATTTTACCTCGAGCGCGTCCATTTTGAGTTGCATGAAAGAACCTATTCAACAAACTTTTAGTCAGAATACACGGAAAGAGATTTATACAGCATTAATGGCGAAGTACATCATTACAATGTTTCTCTAAACGATAGCCATTAATGTTATATAATATACATACCAATAAGTTTCTATTGTATTAGCAGCTGGCTGCTATGAAGAAAATATCTTAGTATATTACTATGATATTTATTCTATACCCAAACGATACACAACTTCGGAGGTGGCCGTTAGGCTGTTTATAGATACATCGAGATTATGAATATTTGAGTTGTCACTTGTGTTAAATTATTTTTTATGTTGTGATGTTAACTATTATTGTATTGTTATTACTTTGAATAATTCTTTGTGTTGACTACAGCACCGAATTGGTTTAGCTGTAATGGTGCTGTAAGTTCTGTCTAATAAATAAATAAATCTTAAAGTGCTTTTTTTTTATTGGCGAACTACACATATTGGCCAGAGAAGCTGCCCTTGACTGCTTCACCGGATTGAGAGGTGGCATAGCTCTTAGGTCGCTTAGCCTGAACCTCTATACTTAAAGTGCCAATAAATCAAGAAGAAAGAGGTTTAACTTACAATTTGATGGGTTCGATTGTCAGTCGGATTGTACTAATGATTTGTCATTTTTTTCCGATATTTTTAAGTACAAAACTATAGCTAAAATTTTTTAATAAACATAAAGAAAGACATACAGACGAATTGAGAATCTCCACCTTTTTTGGGGTCGGTTAAAAAAGACCTGATATAGAACAAGAGACCTTTGTCTTAATACAATGGAATTGACAACAAGAGCTGAATCATTTTTCACAGGCCGCACCTCCCCTTTTAAGTCGCCATTGTTCCATAGACGTCAGCAATTGTGTATGGATCAAAGAAGATCGGGTGAACGTTTCGTGGCTTTTAAATTAAGTGAAAATGAAACACACACAATAATGAACGAAAATAATGAAGGCGTCAATAGTCTATGAAGTCTCAATAGGCAAATGGGTTAGGGTACAGTTTGAGACAGATATGATCGTCGATTCAAAATCAGCATTTCTAGGGAAACATTTAACAGTTATTATTTTGATTCAATTCTGTCAATGGTATCCATGAGAAAATCATATGCCTTTTTTTTAATAACAAACTACACAGATTGGCTAGAGAAGCTGGCCTTGACTGCTTCACCGGATTGAGAGGTGGCATAGCTCTTAGATCGCTTAGCCTAAACCTCTATCGCTAGTAACTCGACACAAGGGTCCCCCCGGTGAGGGGTAACGTCGGCTTGGACGGTTACTATGTTACGCGTAAGCAATCCGCCCGAGAGGACCGAACCACGACTGGGTCGGTTGCTATTTCACGGATAAACCATATGTCTTAAATCGTGACAAATGGACAAATAACTCAATATCACGCCAACCGATTTCGATTATTCATTTTATTGGAAAGGATGTACTTCAAGGATAGTTTGACGAGAGTTTGGTTAGTTTCTGATTAATTCTATTTCGTAATATTCCTACGATAATTCGTTTAATAGCGTTCAACGTCTGATTCCATTTAAACTCGGTTTATGTGTCTGATCGTAACTATAATTGCTTACTTTTTAGTTAATATAATCTGATTGCAAATGGAATGTGTAGGTACTAGCAATAACCATTAATTAATTTCATCCATACCCTAATCATAAAGTTAACACTAAGATTTGTGACGTACGGGTTACGAACCCGCAATACTCAACGCATTCAGAACGGTTGGCACAAAGAATATAAAAGGCTTTATAAACAGACGGCGTTTTTGTTCACTTCAGCATAAATTTCAAGAGCGGGACGTAATTCAAAACATTGGCTCCACGAGCGCTCGAGAACGTAACAGCTCGAAAAATCACCGGCTCATTACAATAGAAATGTTTGCGAGCCGCAATTCGCCGCCGGAGCCTTACTGGCATTATTTGCATTTTTATAAAAATCAGCCACTTGCTTCAATTGTTCGCTTTTCTCATAACGTTCCGAATGTCGCTGTGTAACTAGAAATGTATTTTGTTTAGTTTTGTCACACCTGATTGAAATTTGCAAGGGAAACCTAAAAGGCTTACAAGGTTTTTATTTATTAAATTTCATTTGATTTATAAAACGCTTAAGTTATAAAAAATCAATAGGTGGCAATAAGACTACGGTATCCTCTGCCTGTCGGCGACTAAAAAGGGCCTCGGTCCACTGGGCGACAAGGGCGACATCGGCTGGCCCGTGGTCATGCACCAAGGAAAGGCCGCCGGGGAGGTTTTAGTGGGTAAAAACCCCACATAACCACTGCCTTCCCTGAAGGCGGGGTATCTTTTTGAATATTTTCTCCCCTTAAACAAAAAAATAGAGTGGTCCCTGGTTTACGGTTCGCGAAACGTATGGGGGGTCAAACTTACCAATGAACTACGCAAGTCTCTCTTCTGCGAGGTGTCGTTATTCCCAAACACTGATGCAAACGAAGAAATCTAACAAATTTTTATGCATTGTTTTAACATTTTTTAACCATCCCTGTTAAAAATAAAACTCTTCTACTCCTACATATTTGTATTAGCAAAGTGATGCTACCACATTATCGTAGGCGTTATATTTCGCTCCACCTTTGTGTACTATGTACTTGTCAGTGTGTCTTACCGCAATTAAAGAGTGCAGTTATGTTTACTTATAACTGTCTTATTAATAACTACAGAAACTCCTTAACAATCCCAAAACAATGTATGAGTTGGCTCTACGATACTATTGACGATTGAGGTTCATGACATAATTTTTGTTACAAAGTTCACGTTTAGTGCCACCTAATGTTACTGGAAACTAAAGCTACATTCAAACACAGAAATATATACTTAGAGAAAGTATAGTAGTATATTTAACTTTTTCTGTTCCTATCCAACTACATCTAAATCTATGTAGCTATATAAGTATATATTTATTGTTCTTTTGCGTATTTTAACACATTTCTCTGTTAAGAATACCTTTTAACATTAAGTCCGCTTTTTGTACACTTATAATTTTGCGCAAATAAGGATTAAATTAAATAAATAAAGGTAATTCAACATTTTTATCAAAAGTCTGCAATGAATGGAGCTTTACATTATGAAAAAACCTTTTCAATGACTGTTCCGTGAACGTCAAACGATAAAACCAACCTCCTCAGTGAAAAAGTCACTCAAACGCTCTTTTCAGCGCGACTTGTCTCTTTTGTTGAGCGATGTTCTGAAACGCGTAGATAATGCGTTTGCGGAAATATACTCTCATTTTGTTTTCTTTACAAGAGCTCTTTCGTTAAAATCTACGATAGTTAGAATTAAAATAATATTACTACTTTTATAACGCTTAATTTTAATATCATAAACATCTTTTAAGTTCAGTTGTAAGCTGCATCCAGCTGCGTCTTGCGGCCTTTATAAGATTGTTAGACCACCTTGCGACCACCTAGACATGTACGACGCACTTTTGCCGGTCCGTGGTCTTTAATCGACAACTTTTCGGCCCCATTTTGGGAAAGTGCCTCTCTATATTATTATTGCGCGTGTTTATTATTCTTCTAGTGTGACTTGTGACGCCGCCGGTAATTTAAGTACAGAATATACAATTGAAATTATATTTATAAATTTGTTTCACTAAAATATACAATTTAGAAAAGTCATGGCAAAAGGAAAAACGTTAACATCTGTCTTATAAATAATTTTGTCATCTAAAATAGCTTTTGATTAATTTGCGAACGCCAGTCGCCACACCATCGGTCATCTGTTCTACGCACTGTGCTTTGTCCATTGCCACTTTCCTACACAGTATTTTGTTTACCTTCATTGGTTATTGTCTTATTAATATCATTATTAAAACTAAATTAGATCTTGGAATTATTCGCTGGCAGTGTAAAAGGAACGAAATGAAAATTTATCACGTAACAAGTAGTTACAAAGTTGTCTGGCTTCTTCCACATTCGAGTTAGTTGTAGATAAAGAGCACTTCCCAAGTCTTGGATTGTCATGAACCTACCAATATCAAGCCAATATAAGCGAACAACGAACATTCTTCTATATCTTCGATTTTAAGTAGTTGCCCGGTATTTGAAAAAACCTTTTTTAGAATGGAATAGAAAATAAGAAAACATTTATTTTCCACAAGATCACAGAAACACAGGTAAAACAAAAACAACATAAAAGTAATGGAAATTAAGAAATATTAAAAAAAAAACAAAGAAGGCCTTGTGCCGAAGAAGGGTTGGCTCCGCAAGTGCTGTGCTACAAACATGTAACACTGGGCTGTTGTTCAGCCAAAAAAACCTGTGACTTTTGTGAAGTTCAGGAAAAATAAATGGCCAAGTTGAAATTGGACTGATATGTTGCAAAATCGGGGCCAAAAGTATGACTGAAGATTTGGATTTGGAGTATTTAGATGACTGTGTATATTCGTATTTATGAATAAAATCCCTGACGAACATGTTAGAACAGTGACACTCAAGTTTTTTTACTTTGGAATAGAGGCCAAACATGTGGCCAGGGCTCTGAGTCTGCTTATTGCTAGTGTTTCATTATGAAACCCTTCTATTACAGTCGTATCAATTATAATTCCATCGGTACCAAATACGTGAAATACTAACACACACAATTGGGGTCCAGTAGTACGTGATCGGTAAACCAATAAACTAAAAACTACTAAAACTAGCAAATATCGATCTATAATGGCAATTAATGTTTATTGTATACACAATTGGTTTAGCAAGTCGGGGCCCTGGTATCGGCGGCCAAAATAAAGGTAAAGGTAAGGTATTGTTACGATTTGTATTAAACAAAAAAATATTACCTGATTCAAAATTATTTAATTAACACAAATTGCCTAACAACATAAGCCCGACGCGCCACAAAGTTATGTTAGAGCGCTAATGTAAATCTGAAAATTCTTAATGTGCTGGAAAAGATTAATTCATTCGAAGCTTGTAAAGTAGGTCGCCAACGAAGCAAAATTAGACGAACGCTCGTAAGCACCCCCTATCCTCTCGCTAAATGCATATTAACACGAAATATTACAGAACGCGGGCTAAGATTGATCACTTTAAGAAGTCAAATTACATGTTTAAGAATTACAAAGTCACTACTTATTGTTATTTGTAAACAATTGAAGACGCATTAAAAAAAAAATCTTATTTCTGAATTCTCGACGATTGGTACATTTTACAGCGGTCATTACACAGGGGGAATAAGATCTCCACGTACTAGTTTCGCCGCGGCTCCGGAGACACGTTCTCGACGATTTAGACAATATTTAACTGTATTGGCCCCTTCCAGGGAGTTCCTACACTTCTTTCAGTGCCACTGCTTCTTAAAGAGGCTATAAAGCTAGTTTTAGTTCGAGAATTTCTAATCCTACTGAATCAACTGACAGAGCCATAGTTTGGCCTTTTTTTTTTTTCTTTTTGGGAGGAGTAAAATCCTCATGGATACTGCCTGGGATGTACCAGGCGGTAAGCCGGACTCCACAGGAATAGGTTCCTGCGGCCTACGGACTAAAACCTTCTCGCGCTCCGGCAGCCCTCCCTGGAACCGCTTTCGCATTACTTCAGGAAGGGGCCTGTTTATGTGGAGACATTTATGGACTACCTGTCCATTTCGTCTCTTTCGCGTGTCCTCATTACTTCGCGAAGAAACGTACTGATTCGATCCCAGTCTTTTTCGCTTTTAGCATTGTTGCTATAAGGTTGCTGCTGCTGATAGTTTGGCCCTAATAAGAATAATATTACCATTCCGTCGACATCAATTTAGTTAAATTCACTTAAAATTAACACTATATATAATTCACTTAATATTGAACTATTGACATTCACTCAAGCAAGTGGAATGCTGGAGTAAATACACTATTGGACCGTGGGAAAGACACTGTGGTCTGGGCCAAGTCCACTATTTGCCAGTGACGTTATAATCATGTTCAAATCCATCATTGGACTCTTGATGTGAACCATCCACCAGCACAAGCTTAAACTTATAATAAATAACATGAATGTTAGTAGGGTAAAGGCTATAGTTGTTGGCCCCCTTAAGCAGCTACTAGCAGCAAGTATTGCATTTCTGGGCAATCTGGGTCAAATTAGATTTGCAGAATATGGATACTATGAGCATTTCGATGAATTAAAAAAAATATATCATTGTCTCATGACATTGTCAGTAAGAACTTAAAAAAAAATGTCTTGGTTGGATATAGTTATTGGCCCCAGCCAAATTGGTGTAAACTATAACATTCACAAATACATTAAATCACCGATTATTTTTAAGAGTTAATTAGTTTCTTAGAACCGGAAATGGTAGTAATCATAGCAATAAGTAACTTTTAAGCATTAATTTAATATATGCATATGCTTACCCAATTGCTAATTTTTGCATTTAAAAACACACATTGTTTACAAAATTTCAAGCTGTGCCATAACAGTTGTGGGGATTCATGAACAGCATTGCCAACATAACCATAATAAATAGTGCAATTTTTTAAATATTTCTTTTGGTCGATTCGCTTATTCAGTCCCTTATTATTTGCGTTTTAGTGATAGGGTGCCAATGACTGCCTCGGGGCCAACGACTGTAGCCTTTACCCTAATATGTTATTAATCTTCACATTTCCTAAAAAAAACATGTGCAGTATAAAAAATAATAACGCAAATTTAATTTAAATTAATATAATTATTATTCCTTAAACTAAAATAAGCATACATGTACTTGAACGACGATCATCATTCTACCATCTCAAGCCCCTGTCATACAAATCCTCTTTAGCCTCCAATATTTCTTCTTGGAGCTCCCTGGCCGCATCTTCACAGTTATTAAATGTGAGCACTCTGAAAAGCACTACAGTCACAGCATATAGTCCAAACAATAGAACAAATATTATAGGGGACACCATTATAAGCCCTCTGTTCTCTTCTATCACCGGGTGCTTAACATAACCTCCGATCAGTGAATACCAAACAGTTAAAGCGGCCGATATCATAGACAACCATTCCATTAATTTTGTCATGATTCTGAAACAAACATTTTGGTATTTTTGGTATTATGTATATAAACGGAAGATTAACTTTTCCGCATTATATACTCACACGGTATATTACACTGGAGTTGGTATGAAATCTTATTGAATTTAATGAAAATCAGTAGCAGAGGGTACATTTTACTTACCCTTTCTGTAAAAACACTAACTATAAAATAGAATTTTCTTTACTTTATGAACCTAAATTAATGCTTTAATAATCAAGATTTTGACGACTTGACAATGACAACAAAACATCAACATGACATTGACAATATTTTACTTTTTAATTTTACAAAAAAGAATACGTACTATACAGTACACATCACCACAACTTAATGATATTATTTTCTGGACTAAACCAAAATTATCTGTACAAAATGTAATTAATGAAATAACAGAAACCATTCATTCAACGTATAAAGATGAGAAACGAATCCACCGGTCTGAGGCAATATTTTTTTTTATTCAGAATTTCATTATATGCAGATTCACTAAATTAGAACGTGGGCTTAATATCTAAATCTTTATGGATGTCTTATTTATGTTTTATAAAATAGTCAAAATTGTAGTGTTTAAATAATTGGTAAGGATGCAACATTCTGTGCGTTCTTTGTACAGTTACAATTGTTGACAAAATATATAATGTTGTTGTCATAATCATTTGTGACGTATAAAATGATAGGTAAAACTGAACATTGTGTGGTATGCAAATAATTAAGATACTAAGTATACCTGTGCAACAGATTGTTTTAATTTATGTAACTCTTATAATTAACACGAGATGAACGAAATAGACGATAAATTTTATTATGTGTATAGCTCATCTTTGGACCATAAGGTAGAAATAAAAATGTAAGTATGTACTAATTCCTTAATGACGCTTTACAATTATGCCAAGAATTAAGTACAAGGGGATCTTGGCCATGGCTAGCCCTCAGGTTTTTATAACTTTACTTACAGGAATGTCTCTGAGTTTTCACAATATTTTTGTTTCAGTGGCACTCTAGAAGGCAAGCGTACAAAGCCCGAATATGATAAGCTCCTCTCTGATCCTATGCTTAAGTTCTCAGGACTGTACCAGGAAGGATGTTCAGACTTGTATGTTACTTGTCAGGTACTGTGTGATGGATTACCACTGGCCTTACCAGTTACAACCTCATATAAGGCGTTTACCAATCGTTGGAAGTGAGTACATGAAATATTGATAGTTTAAATTTTCTATCATATAAGATAGATTTATGCTTCTTATATAAACAATCATTACATATAGGTATACCTTGCACTTTTTAAAGTTTGCAATTGCTTCTTATTCTATGAAGTTGCCGGACCATCTGGAATGAAGGTGCCACAAGAACCATATTTGGCCTCCAATTCAAGTATTTCCTCCCCTATATACTTTTTTGTATTTGACATAAATATATACATTTTATTTATTGGCATCATATATTACAAACAAAGTATAACACACATTAGAAAAATGAAAAAATACAATTAAAAAAGAATGAATGAACACCATCTCAGCATGTGCTGTCGCAAGGCTGCTATAGCACTGATGTTCAACAGTGCCCAGGAGGTAGGAGGAGGTGAATAAAAAATTTGTGTGCCCATTGTAAAATTTTATTCACATGCTTGCATACTAAAGGATCCAATACCAACTAAAACCTGCTGTAGTCAGCCATCCTCTGTGGTGATGTGGCCTTGGCGACAGGCCCAGCAAGGTGAACTGGGTCTCTTGCGCCTGTGGAGAGGCAGTCATATAGGACTATCCCCAGACGGGTGGGGCCAGTGCAAGCTGGAGAGTTGAAATCAATAAGCATATATAAAATTTTACATAGCTATTATAATTTACCTTACAGTTGGAATGAGTGGATAACACTGCCAGTATTCTTTAGTGATCTACCAAGAAATGCCATTCTTGCTATGACTATATATGACTGTGCTGGACCAGGGAAGGTTATGATTGTTGGCGGTACCACTATATCTCTATTTGGAAAACATGGGATGCTGAGACAAGTAAGGATATATAGTTTTAAACAAACTTATGAGAATCAAGTGATGAGGATATAAGCCTGTTAATTTACTATAAAATTTTTCAGTAATTGATTTTTATGTACATACAGACATAAATTTTGTTTTGCCGTATAAATTGTTTCGATCAATATAATAACATTAATAAATAACATAATGATAAACCTCTTAACATAAACACTATTTGAAAAACAGTTTTTCTGTTGCGAAAGAAGTTGTTTTGGTCCAACTGGTTTGAAGAGTCTCTGCCAGTTAGAGGGGTCGACAAACTCTTTGGTAAAAAAAGTTTGTCAACCCCTCTATCTATACTATTAACTTATTAACATGCTATATTGAATACAGAACTTAAGCTGAGACTCGAAAAGTTTTATTTAATCAATCTAGTCAAGTAGAGTTTCAGACTGAGAGCTCTTTGAATTCTGCCTGAGAGATGAATGCATCCAATATAGTTGTAGAAGCTAGTAATAGTAGTAGCCAAAAAAAATGAGTGTGCTTTAGAACACATACTGAACTAAAACTTAATTAGCCCATCTATAATTTTGTATCTATATCGACATATACTTATTCTATACACGAATGTTCAAGAGAGAAAGAAAATGTGTGTTTGCACCTCTCTTGCTACAATTATATATGAAATGTAACTCTCATTCCATCTCCACTAACTCTTATCCCTCTCAATTCCCTTCGCATCGCCGGATCGCACTTTCAGTAACGTTAACATCGGATTCGTAAAGACAGTCGTGCGTAAAAAGTTTTACGTCAAAAAAAACATTCCTTATCTAAGTAATGTATCCGAATTGTTCCCATTTACTTGCCCTAGTACAGTGATTCTCAACCTTTTTTTGTTGCGGCACATATTTAACGATTTCAAAATTTGGCGGCACACAAAGAAAGAGATAAAAAATATTTACTTACTACAACACACTGCATAAATAGTTTATGACAAAAATTTTAAATATACGAAATAATAATATATATCCATGTTAAAAATATTTTTCTTTTTAAATTATATAATTTAATAATACTAACATTATTATATATTTGCAAAATTTGGCGGCACACAAAAGTGGCGCAGTGGTTGGGAATCACTGCCCTAGTACTATAATTTTCAAAAAGCGTATTGATACAAAAATAAATAATTATTGCTCCCTTATGTACTGCTTTTATAGTTAACACTGGTATGTGTACAGAGAATAAATTAAACAACTACCCTCATTTCCAATAATAATGAGATGATAACGTCATCGATCCGTAATGTATTTATTGACTCACTGTAGGGTCGACAGTGTTAAACGATTAAACGTGTCTCTATCGTGACCTACCGTTATCATATTTGCTTCCAGAACACAATTGCATTTAATACATTCTCATTCCTTTGAGAGTAGTGGATGTTTTTGTTTTAAATCCATTTAATTTTACTAACCAGTGTTGTTTGTCTAAAATGTGCATTATAACCTTTTTGAATTTCGTATCGAAAATGATTCATAAAACTTTACGTGTTGAGAAATATAAACACTATTAATAGTACCAAAATTTAATTAATATAGTTTTCGGAAGTACGTAGTGTTTGTAGGTGTAGTGGGTTAATATATTTAGAAGTAGTTTGGGGATATATCATACTTTTTTTTTGTTCATCGCATTAAAACAAAGGCATTAAGATTAGTCTTCAATTTTTTTTATTGAATACAAAAATGGGAAATTCTCACAGCGCGTTGGCTTTGTGCAAGAAGTACTACATGCGTGTGGTGTACAGATTAAAAAGGGCGCGTTTGGTTATCGCGAAGGGCATGTTCGACCTGCGCGTGTGGCCCGGGGTGGAGGGCAGCGAGAAAACGCCGGGGAAGGCCCCCGACCGTGGCAAGGAGCAGATGCAGAAGCTGGCCAAGTTGGCGAAGAAGCACAGAAATGGTCATATGCCTAAAGTGAGTATTGTTTATTAGCTTACGAGTTTGTATTCTTATCGCAGTTCTAACCAAGACGGTCAATGATATGCCCTTAAATGTATGTAAAATTAAATATGATATGCCCTTGCTCAACTGATAGATTTATTTCACTGTACGAAAGAATTCACAAGGGCAGCTAAGGCGTTTCATTTATAAATAAGATGTGTGTATGTGTGGTGAAATATTATTACAAAGGTTTATTGAATTAACGTGAAATTTCAATTCGTGAATTACATAATGACGCAGCATTTCCTCTTGATGAATATTTGATGGCTTGGTAACAAGACTTTTAAGCCAAGTCTTTTTTAAAACACATACACTTATTTATTATGTCTAAGATGAAAATGGTAAAATGTAAGTTAGATGATGGGGGCCATGAGTCTCTGCGCTATTTTCGTTATCGCAGCATTTCCTTTTTACAGAAAACCACAGATAACACAGAAGTTACCAAAAACAAAAGCTGTCATGACACTAAACAGTAATAGTACCTGTAGTAGTATATGTATTAATTGTTGATGTTCGTATCAGGTGGACTGGCTGGATCGGCTCACGTTCAGAGAGATAGAGATGATCAACGAGAAGGAGAAGCGCAGCTCCGACTACATGTACCTCATGATAGAGTTCCCCACCGTGCAGATTGACGGCATCAACGTGAGCATCTATCTTATTGACTTTCGCCAACCTCCATAGGAAGTAGGGATGTCGGAAGCGCAACAATGTATCGATATATATTTTTACTAAAAATATCTATATATCGGTATGATTTAACAGGGAAAAAATATTTTTTTGGTCTAATCTACTCGAACCATCTTAAATTACTAGATAAATACTCATCATTAGAAATAATTTTCAAAATCAAGAACAACCATTAAAAATGTTTAACATAAATGTTTATGGAACTGAAAAAAATATCGATTTTAATACCTTTTCGATACTAGGATTTTTTTATGGAAATATTAAATATCGCTAAAAATATTCGCACATTGAAAAAAAAAATACATCGATATATCGACGAATAATATCGATATTTTTCATGAAGCCTACTGGGGAACTCTCTGCCGGTTTGCACCGGTCCCACCCGTCTTGGGGCCCGGCTTTCTCCACCGGGGCTGTAGCCGGGCGAGATGAATCACAACCCGAACCCATCTCGCCCCATCATGGCGACATAATTGTCCCGTCCCCCCGACGGGCACGTATGAGCAATAGCTGTTCCTCACATGGTAAAAAAATTAAATGAAAGTATGACAAATTTATATCGAGGAGATCTATCAGGCACAAATTATTACTAAGTGATTTATTTAGTAGTTAAAAAAACAAAAAAAAAGGAATTGTTACAAGACAAGGGGATTCGAACCTACGAATCAGATGGTAAGTTGCGATATACTGTGCTCAAAATATACTTTTATCAAATTAAAATAATTTTATCTACAAATAATTATATATCTAATTGCCTCTAAAAATATCTATAAAAATTTGCCTGTATTTTACACCCGATAGTGACGTGACATCAACCTTAGTCGATTCGATGTCAGTCATTACATTTCATTGTTTATTACCGTTTAATGCATTTTGTATACACAATTAAAAAAAAAAACTATCTGTACTCCTTCGTCCGGGCAACATTCACAAGAAGGGGTACAAAATTTTTACTTCACGTAATATAATACATAGACGTTGCGATATTTGTCAGCACGCGGTCGTGTACTACGAACAAGATGGAGACGAGATGTACCAGTTCAGGGCGCAGGCGGAGATCGTCACCGTGCCGGACTACGAGATACTGCAGGTGAGGTTACAGCAGCTAGCGTGGGCTCGTGCAGTAGGACACTGCAAACAGGCAGAGGGAAAGATCCACCAACCTCGTATCGTCACATCGTGCCTGCCTCCATCCTCTGTAACTGAGGCCTAGGCGGCAGACATGTGTGATCACGGCTTAGTTATGAGACCTCGAGGGGACGCGCCTTGCGCTTTTAGAAATGGAACTCCAGCTTCACCCTGCCTTTAATGCGGATCACCAGCCAGGGCCGTTCGTTTACGGATCTCCCCATTTCTGATATGATCTCGTAAATATACCCCGAGCATAGCTCCCTCTATAGCCCGTTGTGCGACTTTGAGCTTGCTTATGAGGCCTATAGTGAGAGACCACGTTTCTGTGCCATATGTCATCACTGGTAACACACACTGCTCGAAGACATTCGTCTTCAAGCACTAAAGGGAATTAGATAACGTAATTCCTGCCAATCCACTGCTGAAAATAGGCCTTTCCCAATACCTTCCACCATTTACGATCCTCATCTTTCCAACCAGCATCCTCCGGCTATCCTTCGATTTAAGTGGGGTAAGGGACACTACAAAAGTATCGATACTTTTTCCGTCGATACCGATACTTTGCAATCGATGTTACTCAGTGAATATTTTACGACAGGTTTTGAGTACTTTATATCTGCTATGCTGGTTCATATAATATACTGTCTTTATCATCTATGCATTGATGCAAATAGGCTTACCACAATGCTTTCCGCCACTTCCGGCTATCTTATAAGGTAGTAGGTACCTCTGGAGGAGGACGCTCTTCGCTTCTCCAATTTTTCTCCTTTCTTCTCTTTCTTCTTCTTACTCTTCTTTCTTCTTCCTCTCCTCACTTTATTTCGCTATATATATAAGCCTGTCAGCTAAAGGCAGTAACTAACTAACTAAATGTTAGTTAGTTACAGCCTTTGTATTTGTCTTTGCCTTGCCTACTCCGTAAAGAGAGTATAAGAGCATACATTGCCCGCCATGCACACTTAGTGCGGATTGGTAGACATCACATGTCTTAGAAATTTTTCCTAGGACATGTCGGTGTAAATCAGCGCATAAAATTGCAAAAACAAATTCATTGGTGCTGACACCGGGGATCGAACTCGAGACACTGAGCTACCACGACTCTCACAGAGGTAGCACGGCTTTTGTATATTGTTTTACTGATAATAAATTAAATTGTGCGGTGATCAGGAAAACCTGGTGGAGAGCAAGCAGCACCGGCTGGCGCGGTGCGTGCGCGGCGCGTGGGGCCGCGAGGCGAAGCCCACCGCGGGGGAGCGGGACCAGCTCGCCGCGCTGGTGGCGGCGCCGCCCCGCCGTGCGCTCTCCGCCGACGACCAGGACTTGCTGTGGAAATTCCGGTGATCACCTCAACTATTAACAAAATGTTTCTATGTCGTATTAACTATACATGTCATACTACTACGATCAAATTGGGTAACTTTTTTGGTAAAATTTGCGGTTTATTTTCGTATAAATACATGGATATTTTA
Source organism: Meandrusa payeni (assembly GCA_029286785.1). NCBI lineage: Eukaryota > Metazoa > Arthropoda > Insecta > Lepidoptera > Papilionidae > Meandrusa > Meandrusa payeni. The sequence goes on along the minus strand of JAGSMX010000007.1, from coordinate 819,706 downwards.
TTAAATTTGGTACAAAACTTCTCAGTTTCTACCTGTCGTCGCACCGGCGCGCCCTCACCAAATTCTTGGAGTGCGTCAACTGGAACAGGCCCGGTGAGTTTTCTTTCACACAAAAATCAAACAATAAATAAAAAAAAAATGTAGCGTCAATGACACCACAAAATCAATCGTCAATAAGTCAACAAAAAAAAAATTAACAGAAGACAAAAGTCAATTAACATAAAATTTAGAACGCGATTGTACACCAGGAGCGAGCGGGGTGTGGTATCGCCGCCTTCATTCCACTGTGATACATTATTTAAGACTTGTGCGAAATTATTTGCCATTACTAAGTCCTCAATGAATCACTTCAGCGGAGGTGAGACAGGCGCTGGCGATGATGAAGCAATGGGCGCCGATGGACGTGGAGGATGCCCTGGAACTACTCACGCCCAAATTCACGCACCCAGCAGTTAGAAGGTACTATCCACCATCTGAAGATTACAGGTCGAGATCGAGTCCGGGCTCTAATCTGGAGTCTAGATTTTAAACAAGGCCATCTAATTACTAATGGAAAAGGACCTGATCAATTAATAAATAAATCATTTACAACTCTAAATGAAGTTCTATGTGTTGTGTCAGCGATACAAAAGATTAAATCTGCTGGAGGAGACTTCCACCATGCACCATGTTGATCTGTGTATTTGTAGGAAAGGTCGACATTATTATTCTTCTTAAAAGAAGAGAGCATAGTAAAGGTGTTTTCACAGTGGAGTCAATATTATTTACGCTCTCCATAGTCAAATTTAAATTACACAATCTAAAGTACTTTAAAATAGTGTAGTATTATTAGGTAATTCTTAGTGGAGAAAGAAGAGTAATTTTCTTTCTCCACTATGAATTTCCGATCCACTTGTATTCTTACGAACAGGCGATTCATGTCGGTAAAAGATTTGCTATCAACTTGTCACTATGAACATTTTAACGCGAACGGACTTTAATAAAGTACCTATTAAGCATATAATTTGCATTATTAACAGATATAACGGACACTTGGCAATCATTGATCTTTCGCTTTGTACGTATAAATTCACTTTCACACACAAATGTTAATGTTCTGCAGATACGCCATCTCGCGACTGAAGCAGGCGCCGGACGAGGACCTTCTGCTGTACCTGTTGCAACTTGTCCAGGCATTGAAGTACGAGGACTTCAATGAAATTCATAACGGTATGATGCAAGATATATGTTAGTCGTAAGATCGTTTGCCTCTTTTCCAATATTATCATCAGCCTGTCTATGCACTGCTGGAAATAGGCCTTCCCCAATTCCTTCCACCATTTACAATCCTCCGCTTTCCACATCCAGCCACTTCTGGTTATCCTTATACGGTCGTCGATCCATATGGAGGAGGGCGCCCTATGATAGTCCGACCCACCGCCTTCATTTCAAGACCTTCCTACCTCATCTGCCGTCACTAACTTGACAAATGTGGCCAGCCCACTGTCACTTTAAGAGCTACCAAATATGTTCTACATAAATTTTCGTTTCGGATTCTATCCCTTAGAGAAATGCCGAGTATAGCTTTTTCCATAGCTCGTTGTCGCGCAACTTTGAGTCTGTGGATCATCCCAGCGGTCAGAGTCCAAGTCTCTGCACCGCAGGTCATATCATGTTTTTCACAATAAAAAAATGGTATATACAGTCTCAGTTACATAATAAAAAATCAAGTTATTGGTCCTATATCCTATATTATTTGTAGGTAATTTTCCTTCTAGAATACGCTCGGGTGTGCGGCAAGGATGTGCCAATGTACTCCGACTCCGAGGGCAAGCTCATGCAGAGCGGACACCGGGGCAGTCAAGCCAGTTTGCTGTCCGCATCAGGTAAATAAAATTGAAAAAAAAATTATGAAACTAAACTAAACGACTTTTCCCGTTAAGATGAGTTGAAAGAGGTCATATATCTCGTATCACAAGGGAGTGAAGGGGGCGCGCGTGGCTTATTGTTTCTCCTCTGGTACTCTTTCCCGCGCACCGATACCACACTCCGCTCGCTTCTGGTGTACAGTCGCGTTCTAAATTTTATCACTTTTGTTTTCTGTTAATTTCGAGTTTTTTATTGACTTTGTTTCTATTTTATTAAGTTATATTGTATTTTTAAATAGTAAATATGCCAATATAAAAGTACAAACAAAAACATTTTATTCGTAATTTGTATAAATGAATAATTGTGTGCGCGACTGTACACATACAGAGGTATCTCTTTCACGTTCAGCCCTGTAGTTCTGGACACTCAAGAATAAGACTACGTTATCCCCTGCCTTTCGTAGAACGCGACTAAAAGGGGCCTCGGGTTTACTGGGCGACAAGGGTGGGGGCCTTGTCGTCCGCCAACGTGGACCCGGGAAAAGGCGACATTGGCTGGCCCAAACAAAAGGTATCTTTTACGTATCGCTCAGTTATTTGCCGCCAACTCTACCAGAGACGAGAAACCAAATGTCTCATTTTTAATATTTCACAGCTGAGATAGGGATTTAAAACCTCAACTGCTTCAAGTACATATATTTTCATTTACGTTAGATAGTGTTTGATCGTTTCCACAGTACTAACTGCCAGTGAGATGACAGCATCTATTACAAGCAGGCAGTCCAATGAAACCTCCGCCGAGGAGACACCAGAGCAGCACGAAGATGTCTTCAAGTCAGTATTTATATGACAAAATTCACTTCGTCACTTCTCACTATGTATACTGTGCATGTATTGTGTATGGATGGTTTTATGTATGTTACTGTGAGTATTTTTGTATTAGGTCCTATCATATGAAATCATTTTGTCATACTGGCCACTTGATCTCAAATATCTCCTATTTGGTTAGGATTTCCAATTTAAAATTTATACAGCTATTTACTCATGCATTTGGTTTTCGAAAACCGTAATCCATATATTTTTTCCATCTTTGGTTTTTTTTGCGTCACGCAGTTTACAAAATGGAAAACTTAAAATATCGCGTTATTTACGAGTAGGAAGGCCATTGAGAATTTTGTACAGATAATAAAGATCAAAAAGTATACGACGACATTCAAGACTTGTTAAGTGATAATTTTTTTAATAATTCCTCATATGTATTCGCGTATCGTGATTTTTGTAATTCTGAATTTTTAAAATTTTTATTTGCTCTATAGGGCTGAAGAGGCGGGCGAGGAGTGGCTGAGCCTGGCGGGGTTCCTGATAGAACGCGCGTGCAGCAACAGCGTGGTGGCCAACTACCTCTACTGGTACCTGCTCATCGAGTGCGAGGACGTGGACGCGCCGCGCCAGCCGCCGCGCCACATGTACCTCAGCGTCATGAAGACATTCTCCCAGCGCCTAGCTAAAGGTTCCAACTACTGCTCGCCCTACACCCGAAATTCGCAGCTCGTAACTTATTCGGTCAATCTGTCACTGATTGTTTATCATAGTTACATAACCGTTGCCTAGCAACCGTATAATATCCGCGCAAATGAGCGCAACGCGTTAATAAGCAGTAGGTCAATGTCCGGGCGGTCGCCAAAAGTTGCATAGTACGCTAGCAACCCGAGTGCGATCCTGGTGCCGGCACCAATAAATTTCTCATCAATAAATGAAGTCTGCCAATCCGCACTAGGCGTGCGTGGCGGACTATGCCCTTATTCTCTCTTTACAGAGAAGTCCTATACCCAACAGTGGGACATATATAAAGGCTGTAACTTTAACTTTAAATCAAACGCAGTGTGTGTAATGTTTTTTTTATATTGATTTAATTCAATTTGTTGGCATAAATAAAAAAAAATATCATTATGCACTCCTTGTCTATTACTTCTCCGTCCGCGCTATTATCTTAAGAAGAGGTGGAAAAAAATTGTTTCAAGTATTAATATAATTATGTTCAGTGATGTGGTTACAAGACATTTTTTCAATCGACGTTATTGACTGATCTGTATGTCGCAGCGTCACAACCAGTGGCGCCATCTATATAATTTAAGGAGTAATCAATTAGAAACATCAAGTAATACATTTGGGTAAAGTCGATATAACGTTGGTATTGATGCCTGTCGTTTTGTGACATGAGACATGTCAGAGAGCGGCGGGTTGGAGAGGCACTTGTATCGAAATAACCGCGTTTCGTTAACTTGTATTTTATCCATCTGCATCCGCAGTTAGTAGTGTTAACGTTGATTGTTAAGTATAGTTCACACGAAGCCATTTGACTTATTATTTTAAAACAATCGCCATGTGTGACACACCGAACATTGACTCGCTCGCCCCGCTTTATAATACGCTTCCAAGGTATCATATCTGACACATAGTGAACTTGGAACACAGCCACTAAAACAGCAAATTTATTAAATCCAGGTAACGCGGACCACCAGCGCACCCGTTCGTTCCTCGCCAGACAGCAAGTGTTCATTGACAAGCTGGTGAAGCTGGTGAAGACGGTCGCGCGCGAAAGCGGCAACAGGAACAAGAAGGCGGAGCGCCTGCAGCAGCTGCTCGCAGATCCCGACGTCTTCAAATTTAACTTCACCAACTTCGAGCCGATGCCGTTCCCTCTCGACCCCAGCGTGACGATCAAGGGTATCGTGGCGAAGAAAGCGAGCCTGTTCAAGTCCGCCCTGATGCCGTCCAAGCTGACCTTCCTGACGACCGAGGGCATAGAGTATGAGGCTATATTCAAACACGGCGACGATCTGAGACAGGACCAGTTGATACTGCAGATGATCACGCTCATGGATAAGTTGTTGAGGAGGTGTGTGTTATTTATACACTATTGTTAATGCTCATATTGTATTTTATTATGTTTTAAAATGGGAGAAGACATTGACTACTGAAACACAGGTCCAATAGTCCACTGTCCTGTCGCTGACAGATCCGGGACACCCGCTCATAACGGCTGATGGCATTCGCGGTAGGTTTAGTGGGTAGGGGCTGCCCAGGCCGAGTCCACACATCCCTCCGGGCCCACCCAGGGTACCGGAGGATGGTTTATAAAATGATTCCCCGCGTTAACAAAAAAAAGGTCCAATAGTCCAGGAGTCAGGGACTTCTTCGTTTTATTGTTGAATTATTTTCTTTGGTGACCAATAAAGATTTATTATTATAATTATAGGTTATAGCAAAATATATCTCGGGCTAGGCCTTGACACGGATTGATACCAAGTGCTAGATTGTTTACAAATTATTGGGTATTAGTGAAGTCTGTCGTACTTCGTATTCGTACATTTGTCGCGTACATACTTCATGCAAATTTAAGACTTATATGGTTTTCTCATGGATGCCATTGTCAGGGACCAATTTGGAATGGGATCACATGGGATGCACCAACTTTCTATAAAAAAAAGAATCATCAAAATTGGTTCACCGTTCGTAAATTTGGTCTGATTAATTTTCATTCGTAATATTTCCACGATAATTCGGAAATACAAAGAGGGCGTCAACGCATAATAACGTTTAACGTTTGATTTGATTCGAAGCCGGATTTAGTTTTTACACGTAAATATACTTGTACACAACACATTTCCAGAGAGAACCTCGATCTGAAACTAACGCCTTACAAAGTGTTAGCGACCAGCTCCAAGCACGGCTTCCTGCAGTTCGTCGAGTCTGTGACCGTGGCCGAAGCCCTAGCGACGGAAGGCACCATCCAGAACTTCCTGCGCAAGCACAACCCGGCTGACAACGCGCCCTACGGCATCCGCCCGGAAGCCATGGACACATACGTGAGAAGCTGCGCGGGATACTGCGTCATCACATACTTATTGGGTATGTCACTCGCCTTGATGATGTTTTGAATTTAATTAGGCTAAGGAAAGCGCGATTTAGAAGCTGTGACTTAGCTACCAATTAGATGACACCAACGAGTAGCCCGTGATTTTTTTATAGGTAAAAAGTTTCAAACAAGTTTACCTGGTCTTAAATGGTCACCGTCGCCCATAAAAATCCTCAACACCGAAGGAGTTATAGGTGTCGGCCTTTGAAAAAGGAGTAAGCCCGTTTCTTAAAGGTCCCAACCGCTTGAAATACCGTTGGTGATAATTGATTCCATAGGTTGATAGCACGTGGAAAAAAGTTGGAACGCCAACCATCAAAATGGTGTTGATGGTATTTGGTAGACTGTAGCTGGGATGATTCCGAACAATTCCACTCCCCGTGGTAAATACGATAGAGAATGCCAAGAGCCCCGACATCTCTTCGCAGAAGAGAGTCAAATCAATCGGAAAGACCCTGATCGTCGACGATTAAAGAGCTTACTTCATAGGATAATTTCTATAGTAAGTTCTTCACGAGATCGTCGACGATTCGACAAGCTCTATGTTGTACACGGTTAAACGGAAGAAGTTGGTATTGGGGAGATGATGTGATGGTATGGATGGTATTAATATGATGTGGGACAAACAGGTCAGATATGACATTAAGTTGGCTGGTTTCATATCCTGGTACCCGTATCTAATAGTCCCTAGTAAGGCGTTTGAAAGTTTGTCACATAAAGGGCGTAGATTCAAGCTGGCCGCTTCCAACCAGTCCTTTTGGAAATCCATGGAGGAGGCCTGTGTCCGGCAGTGGATGTCCTATGGCGTAAATGATGATGACTGCGTATTTGTCCAGGTATAAGAAAGAAAGCAGTGTTGTCACGATCACGTGACTCGTGCGCTCGTTAGTCCTATTGCTAAAAAAGGAAGAAAAAGTGTTTATTTCAATGTGTAATTTCACGTAAATATGGGAAATTATTAAATGTATTCTAATCTATGTTCTATGTAAATGTAGATAAAAATCTATATGTGGATTTGTTTATCAGGCGTGGGAGACCGTCACTTGGACAACTTGCTTCTGAGACGTGGCGGTGCGCTGTTCCACATCGACTTCGGCTACATCCTGGGCCGAGACCCGAAGCCGCTGCCGCCGCCCATGAAGCTCAGCCGCGAGATGGTGGAGGCCATGGGCGGTGTCCACGCGGACCACTACCACGAGTTCCGCAAGCTCTGCTACACCGCCTTCCTGCACCTTAGAAGGCAACTATGACTCTTCTCTACTCCCACACAGAAGAACATTGTTATTTTCCGGCTGCAGATTGTGAACCCGGGAGCTCTTGTATGAGTAATTGTTTGTACTGTACATACCCAAGTTTGTCATCCAAAGGGGCAGACAGACAATAATTACACCATGTCCCGTAATTCAACGTACAACAGTAAGTCATACAGTCACCTGCCACCCGTAGGCGACTGTATCACAGCCTCGATAAAAAAATCCATGTTATTTTTGTCGAGGTTGTCATACAGTCACCTACAGGTGGTACTTACCATTGAACGTTGATTTGCGGGACACCTATATATTATAAATATATTATAATACAGGGTAAGGTCGGAGATCAACTGACTCCGCCCTCTCCTTCCGTACTTGGCGTGAACAAGTAGATAGCAGATCACAGCCAATTGATTACAATTTTATTGCTAAATTCAATGGCAATTGTAGACTTGGAAACCAGTTTTAAGTGTTTTATCAATGCAGGCACGCTAATCTCATGTTGAACTTGTTCTCCTGATGATGGATGCGTCGGTACCGGACATCGCACTGGAGCCCGATAAGGCTGTGAAGAAGGTGCAGGATAAACTCAGGTTTGTTTAAATATTTTAATAATTTTCTTAACACTAGCTTGCAAAAACCACTTAAATAGGTAGTAGCCGCTATCCCATCTTAACCGAGTTTGCTTGATCTTAAAATGGGATCATTTATGAGCGCTATGATGATTTAGTTTAAAAGTCTTACACTGAGTACATGCTTGGGTCTGTGAAGAGATGTTGGGGCTCTTTGCATTCTCTATCGCAATTGCCACGGGGAGTATTCTGAGGAATTCTTTGGAATGCAGCTACCGATTTACATTACTGCACGTACATCTTGGCAAAATTCCATCGACACCATTTCACGACTGCATTTTTCGCGTAACTTTCTTCCACGTGCTTTGTTGATGTCTATGGGCGACGGTGATCACTTAATATCAATAGACCCGTATTCTAGTACACTATCGCATTCTCATTAATACACACTCTCTGATTGGAATAGTCTGGCGTGTGTGTATGTGTATCGAAAATAAGAGAAGAATATATATGTAAGAATTAAAATGTAAGTAATTCAATATGTGTATGTACATATTTGTGTGCAAAATGTGTGTGTGTGTAGAAAATATTTAATTTCATTTTGAATATAACTTTGGGTAGTGGATATAATAATAATTAGTAACATTAAAATACTCTCCAGACTGGACCTGGGCGACGAGGAAGCTGTACATTACTTCCAGAACTTGCTGGACATGTCCGTGACAGCTGTTATGGCCGTGCTGGTCGAGCAGTTCCACAAGTTCGCGCAGTACTGGCGCAAATAACATCCAACTGATGGCCGGATACGGAGCCAATATGACACATTTTATTATTGACTTATATTTACTTAAATGTCTGCTAAGTATTTGATTTGCAATCTTTCCCTAGCAATATTAAGCTCTCAAATATTTTATAATTTTACAATGTATAGCTCCCGAAAGAGAACATAGGCTTGGCCTTTAAATAAGGGCGTAATAAAATTTTCACCGGTGATTACCAAATCCAAATAATGGCAAATACTCCCAATGACTCAGAATTGTACAGTTAAAAATATTTAAATTCTATGCTTTTCGCCGGAAATATTGCATACAAATTTTGTTTATTGCGTTAAAAGTTAAAAACAAATCAACATTTCCGACGGTTTTTAATGTGAATAGTAAGAATTTTGCGAAACTTTGTACTGTGATATTTTAAGGAGGAAATATAATATTTTGATAACAAAAGAGTTTTGTTATTGGAACGAAGTTCCTTATGCGGTGTTGCAGTAGCCTAGCCGCCTAAAACCGACCGTAATGTTAAAGAACATCTTCAGATTTTTTTCTATTAAGCATGTAGTTCAACTCTCTGAACATAGGTGGCGTAATAAGTAAATATATATAACATTTCTTTTTTGCAAATTGTATTGCCTATTATTCGGATAATAGGAACTTTGTTGCTACCTAGGGTCTCGTGACATCAATTTTTTTTATTTCGAGTTTTATCCTTGAAATAGCAACCAACCGAGCTGTGGTTCGGTTTTGACCCATATAAGCTATTTAAGTTATATGTGACAGATGTCCACAAGCAAAATTAGAAAGTTATATATCCACTTAAGAATCTGAAATATGTAGCGGTAGTAGAACCTGACTAGATTTCACAACCCAAAGTCATTTGAATGCATAGCTACTAGTCGGACTGCTTGATTAAATTGCCATAAATACCATCATTAATAATTAGAAGCTCTCATTGCACACATTCTAGTTTTTTTTAATACTTTCTAAGGAATTGGTACTACCTTAGTTCAGCATGTGTGACCAGCTTCTTGTACCACATGCAGTGCGGCAGTGCGATCATATTAGGTTATGGTAATAATATTCATTTAGTTAAAAAAATATTTATTAATAGTGAATAATTTAACTTACATGTAACAACTTTAAAGACATGACAAGAATTCTTTTACAAATAACTTACTAGTAGAAATAGTTCTTATAAACATGTTTAATAACTTTTAACTTGTATTTTATATATATATATCTATATGTCATAAGCCATCTTAAACATAATTAAATTGTATAAAGCTTAGCTTCATAGTTTCTAATGTGTTCAAACGATTGGAACAGAATAAAATCTAAAGCATTGCTCAAGAAAAATCTGTACAAATAAAATTAGTGTCTGTTTGTAACAGTAAAATAACCGTACTACATGCATTGCATGTATTTACATGTAATAGGTGATAAACGCCAATAGCCTAATGGTTAAGGGTACGGTCTGCGTAGTAAGGTCGTAGGTTCGATTCCACCAATCGACTTTTGACGTGAACCATCTCCAAGCACAAGCTTAGTTGGAATGGTTAACAAGAATGTTGTGAAAAATCGTTTAAAATAAAAAATATACCAAAATAATAAAAAAATTGTTAAAAAATATTTTTTACAATTTTGTCTGTCTTTTGTGTGTTTGTTCCAGCTAAAGTCTGCTACGGCCGATTTTAATGAGATTTTCACTAGCAATTTGCTGATGAAATAAGGAATAGTTTTTATCGCAGGTAACACAGCGGGGCGCAGCTAGTATATAATAAGAATTTAGAAGAAAGAAGCGTTCACGTACATGCCGCCATGTAGTGGCTACCGCTGGCAACGGTATCGCTGGCTACATATATCTTGGCACCAGTAGAAGTCTGCACCACCTCACAGGCCGCGACCTCGGCGTACGTAACACCGCCGATCACGTAAACCAAAACTGACTTTGATTTCAACGTGAATGCCTCGGCCAACTTAGCATCGCTCTTCAGCGACTTTAATAATGTTTTCGCATCTCTGCATCCGAACTCTAGTTCATTACCTTGCAGCTTCAAATTGGATAGCTTTTCATTAAGTGTATCCATTCCTTCTTTGGCATTTTCCAAAATAGAACCGCCCAGTTTCAAATCTAGCAAAACAGAGAGTTTATTCAGAGCCTCTGTGAGACATTCTGATGTTAACAAAGTATTGCAAATGCTTGCAATTAATGGTACATAGCTGCCATTGAAAACATAACTAGGCGATATTTTAGAATTATCAGTTTGAGAGGGTAACTGTTTTAGTTTTGTGGCCATAGTTTGAAAACCATTCTGCCATCTAGGCAGTCTGTCGCTCAGACTGCTTAAATTAGATATATTTAAAGACAACTTAGGGCAAGCCGGTTGTACTAATAAACCAGCATTAATCAAATTGTGAAAAACGTACAAAAAGTTATAACCAAACGCCAGTAAATATTTCTTAACCAGACTATTATATTCATCGTATGTTAGTCCTTGCGTTAAGCTGAGTAAACACATTAGTCGTAAACTATTGTAAATATGTATGTCAGTGCCGAAATTTTCATCAACGAAAGTAAAGTTAGATTTCTTGTTTCTGTTATTCAACATCTCGCTTTCTGCAAATGTGACATTTTCAAACTTATTATTCATCTCGGATATAATAGTTTCACTGGCCAGCACATGATTGACTAGATTCTGTTTAAATAGTGTGACCTGTTGCAATTTTGTTGACACAAAATGTTTGATTTCTTGTATCCCTAATGCCTTTATATCTTCATTTTTCAGTAGCTTTGCCTTTGAACTAAGCACACTGAGGACTTCCGAGAAATGCCTATGTTTAATTTCTCCATACAAACTATCTATTGAACTGTCCAAAGTCATAGTGGCACTCTTGGAAGTATCATCTGAATTGGTTGTAAAATTCAATTTTCCCTTTTTATACTTAGTTTCTTTGACATTCAAATCTAGATGTCCACAGTTAATATTGAAAATTTCATTTAAAAGACCGGAGTAAGTTGCTGGTGTTAGTAAACTAGATACATAATCCTGATTTCTATCAATCAAAACCAAAGTATCAATCTCATCTAAGTCTCCACTAACAAAATCCCTTGAATATGTTTCATTATAAATCTCTAGAATATCTAAAACACTAGAAGACAATTTACCTAATGACAAAATACATTTAGGCCGCCCAGTCACATGGAATAAACTCCACAAGGACATAGAAATGCTTGATAATAGTGAATGATTTTGCTCTACATATAATTGCTTATATAAAAATGGCAGTTCTAAGCTGAGAAGTCTATCATCCAAAGACATTAAATCCCATGAAAATGAATGTAAAGTCACAACCCCATATAATCCCTACCTTCAAGAATGGAATCATACGAGTGTAAGACTTTCGGCACAATAATTATGTTAATACATTTCATGTCGGCCAGCAATGGATTCTGGCTTATTTGTGATGATATATGATCTAACACACATTTGTATTTCTGTTTGCATGCCGATATGAAATAGATTTTTGTTGTGTTTGATGTTGGCCCAAGTTGTGGATCCATTTTGTAGATCTTTTCAACTCCATGTTGTCTGTGAAAAGAAAGGTCTTCTTTATAGCTTGCTATGCTAAAAATCTCTTTTGTTGCAGATGACTTACATGAAAAATTGCAAAGTAAAGGCAATCGAGTTTTAGGTTCTAAATGTCTTGGTTTAGATCTACATGGGGTAAATAGTAAAACATTGTCAAGAAAAACAGATCTTACTATACTTAGAATCAGAATAATTATTCATGGTCTTTATTCAAATCTATTTATGTAACTTAGACAGGCAAAGACTACAGATATAAATTATTCAACGTCTTTATAACAAATCAAACATCAAGAAACAAATCAAAAAGTGTTTTAAAAATTTTGTTTTACACTGTTTACATAGAATATTTTTCTTTCAATGTAGCCCAATGTTATGCTTGACTTTACAGTCAAAGGCTTGTTTGTTTTTAGTTTGTTTTCCAGTTTCTTATATACAAAAATCAAATTCCCTAAAATATGGCTATGGGTTCACAACACATGAGACCTGTTTTTTTATAATTAGTATGTTAATTTAAATTTTTAACCGAAATATTTACGTACCAAATTGCGGACTAAGTCAAAGGAGTTTATTTGTACAGTTGAGTAAAGGTACATTTTTGTACTGCATTAGAAATCATTACCTTAACCAAGTAACGCCACATATTCTCTCCAAAGGTTTTATCAAAGATGATTCTATAATCAAGTCAGTTTTATCCCCACAAGACGAAAGGATTTTTTCTAATTTATATTGTGATATTAGACACATAGATGCAAGTTTAGATTGCAAAGGTTGATCCATACTGTATTTTTTAATTTTTGAGACACTAGTTATTAAAGTGGCATAACAATACTTTTACCTAACATAGTATAAAGACATAAATTTTGTCATTTAAAAACAGTATAAATTATCCCCACAACATTGTAAGATAATGACAGCTACAACTAATAACAATGATAATAACATTGACATATTCTAAATTTGACAGACAACAATTACGACTTCGATTATCGACTTACGCAACATTGATTTTGAAAATAATATTTTTTCTTTCCTCAGATAATCTTGGATAGAAGAAAATTTATTTTAAACATACCTAACTTCAATTTGTATTAAGGAACCATTTTTATCGCCGTTAGTATTACTATTTTGACGTGTCATGAAATATAAGATCACTATATCTACTAATCATATATTTTTTACAATTATGTTCTAGTTATAAATAATATTTATAACTTGAGTGCAATTTGAATATTACATGCAGTATAAAATACCCAATGTATTTTTATATAAATATTTTCGCGGGATTTTCTAATTTTGATGACAGTTTCCGGTCATGCGTAGTTGTCGAAATTGTAATATCCTCCCCGTCCCGCTCCGCCTCAACGTTTGCGGAGTGAGTGCGCCTTTTAACGTCGTTTTATCAAAAATTCAAAGAAATGGCTGCGAGATTAATAAGGAAAATTGTAAGTCCGTAGTTCAGTGTCAAAAAAAATTGTTTTACCCTAAAACTGCATGCTACCTCTAACTTAGTCCTCGAAAATACGCTTAATTTCTTTTGCTATCCAAAAATAGACTATTGTAGTTATGTCGAAGAATTACATAAATGCGCTTTTGAAGCCTTTTCGTGAGAGTAATGTAGTTGGAGCTTTACTGAAACTGTTCGAGACAGAGCCTAATAAAGCAGTTAAACGGGTTGGAATCGCGAGAAATGAGGTTTACATACATTTTTTTCGTAATTTCTTTTATTTTTGTAGTTTGAGGTTAAAGGTGAACTTGTTCTGGTTTTGTCCAGGTTCCGGCAGCGAAGACTGGCACCGCGCAGTACAGCAGCGGCGTTCGGAAGGTGACACTAATTCCTGGGCACGGCATCGGCCCAGAGATCACCGTTGCAGTGCAGAAAATCTTCGAAGCTGCTAAAGTCCCAATCGAGTGGGACGAAGTAGATGTCACAGCTGTTCGGGTAAGTACCGCACGCTACTTAAACTAATGCTCAATTTTGTGTAATATATCCGCCATGCTTTTAGAATTAGACTTTTAGTGAGCAAAAATTAATTTCATTAATATTTCTACGTCAATTTAACGACGTACAATCGCCATCGTATTCAGTCGTCAATAAGAGTCCTGATCTAAATCAACAAATTATTCATTTTAATATTTTATAAAAAAAATAAATGACTGTAAATTAAAACATAATTGTCTGACATTGCTTTAAATAGAAAATATGTATGCATTTAGTTAATCTTCTACTTTACATATGTATTATTGTTATTGAACACTAAATTACTTACTCATGGAGTATCAGTGAGCATTCTTCATTAACATATTCAAACCATTTGGTTCATGTGTACTATTCTTTATTTGATGTTAGAAAGTATTAAAAAAAAATGATTTAATAGGAAAATTACTCATGTTAACTTGCAAATTATTAAATATTTATTAGTTGAACAAAACTGAAAACTAAGTATAATAATGGTAAAAGTTAAAACATAAAAATAAACTAAATGAATATATAATAGTATATGTAGTTATAACATGTTTATTTTATAACAAAAAAATCAATAATAAATTAAAATTTTGCTTAGTAAACTTAGGTTAGTAGTATTATATATAAAGAGGACTAGGCCATATAATTTTATGTGATATGTTCTTTCTGAAGCCCACAGAACCCGTGAAAACATCCAAGTCCGTTGTTGCTTCAATTCTGAACACATGTGATACATTAGTGTTCAATTTATTTAATATATATAACTAAAGTTTTAAAAAGAACGGGGTGGACAAAGATAGCTTTTCCTATCCAATTTACACCATGCTTGTTAGGTGCCATGTATGTGGTGAGCCTATCCGGGCTCAAAGTTATCAAGTGATGTTTACGAAGATGCCACTCATGAGCTGTACTAGGCTTATTAGTTACTGATTTTTGTGTTATAAGAAGAGGAAAATTTATCATTTAGATTTTTTAGACATTTAGACTTTCACTGCTTCATTGGATTGATAGGTGGCAGCGCTTCTGTTGCTAAGCCTGAACTTCTTTGCACTTTATTGATTGTGCTGGCCCTTTTATACAACATCATAAGCCACCGCAGCAGCACTAATATTATGGGTGTTTTTTATATCTATAAAAGACAATAATTAAATGTTAAGCCTTATTAGCCCAGTAATTTCAATGTAAAGTGCCTTTGTAAATGGAAACAATAATTTTCACTTACTGGACTGATAGCAAAAGAGCCTTCAATGGGATAAAAAAGGTATAGAAGTAGTAAAGGAATTCTATATAAACTTTTTCATTTTTATTTTTGTTATTTAGTTATTGTCAATTTTTGTTACGATGCAGAAAAAGCTTACAGTATTCTCAGGTCACAAAGTGGTGTACTTGGTTTTATATTTATTTTATTAATCATGGGATCCCACACATCTCATTAAAACAACTGATACCTGTTAATTTACACACTTATACATTAGTACATAAATTACTGTTGACAATCATATGCCTGTAAGTTTCATCATACTCTTTTTTGCAGGGTCCAGATGGAAAATTCGGTATCCCTCAGAAGGCGATAGACTCTGTAAATGCCAACAAGATTGGTTTAAAAGGTCCGTTGATGACCCCTGTGGGAAAGGGCTACCGTTCACTAAACTTGGCACTCAGGAAAGAATTTGACCTCTATGCCAATGTCAGGCCTTGCAAGAGCTTGGATGGGTGAGTGTTGTACACATGATTAAGATAACTTGTGTCACTATTAATCTGTATTGTTGATAAATGTACATGGTAATTCCCACTTATCTGATGCGGTTATTATTCCATATAATTTAACAATGCATTGTTTTTACATGATAATTGTAGATAATTAATATTAAAGATAAGAAATCACTTCAAATTTCATTATTCATGTTGGTGAGTCATTTAAAAATTGTTATGTAAAGTTATTTCCCAACTGCAAGGCTATTTAAAAATAATCTGCCATGAAATGTTTCTTTTCTTTTTTAATACATTACTAATCAACGCTTCATGGTATGTTAAGAATAATTTCGATATTTATGTTTACTTAAACTCTTAGTTTGTGGCTAAAGTGTTGAAACATTTTATTCACCATATCTCCCTGCCTCTTGCAAGACGAAACAGATAGTACTTGCAATTCTGATCCAATGTCATGCAACCATTATTTCCTTCTATAACCAACATTTCTTTTGCCAGCCACATGCTTAGACATATGACCTCCTTTAACTCATCTTGAAGGGCCAAGTTGCTGGCAAAAGTGAAGTGTTGGTTGTAATATAATTAAATAACATCATATCCAATATTATGTATTTAGCGCTAAACCATCGGTGGCTTAATACCTGCTGTATTAAGTAGAATCTGAATCAATCATTTAGCATATAAATTGTAACAAAAAATTCTTGTTTAACAACAAAACTTCACGCGTGCCGAACTGTAAATTACGTAAATGATTATCACAACGGATAATATTTAAGGCCTTGATTTATAAATGTATCACCAGACGTGCGGGGTATTGACATTGCTTTAAGAAATCGTGATAGCAAAGTCTTATCATGAGGCAGTCGTCCCCAGACGCCGGTCACGTAAGCGATAACAAATCTACGCACGAGATAATACTGGAATGTCAAATGAATCGCAAAAAGAAGTGAACGTATTTTTTTATCTACTTAATCACAAGAGTCGCTTATTGTTAGTAAAAATAATTGTAATAATCAGGATTATGTCCAGCTTCTGCCCATATTATGTAATATTCAGCCATAGTGGCAGAACATTTTTATTCTTTATTTTCACACAATAAAAAGAGTACAAAAAGTAGGACTTTATACCAAAAGGCATTCAATGCTAGTCTATTTGTTTTTTTTTTTTTTTAAAAAGTAAGCTAGAATTTTTTTTTATAAATATTACTAACATTCTTGTTAACCATTCCAACTAAGCTTAAGCTTGTGCTTTGAGATAGTTCATGTCAATAATCGAATGGTGAATTCGAAACCACGAACTTACGTTTCCCAGACCGTACTCTAAACTATTAGGCCTTCGACGCCTGTCTACCTCAAGAGACAAAGTAATGGACACTCACATTTGCAATTGAATCTAAGAAATACAATTGGAATTGAAACCTTTGCTCAGAAATATTCCATTCTCAAACAATCCCTTGTTGATTAGAAATTAATATAAATGACTACCCTTTTGTATACTTTGACTTAGGTAAAGCGTTCGACACAGTATCAGTTCCGCTCTTAAAGAATCCACATCCTCTCTAGGTATTTGAGGCACATAACAATCAGTACAGAGAGCAGCTGTTTTAATTCGATGTTGTAAAACTATCCAATTTACCAAAAATACCTTAGCATACTGATCTAAATATGTCAAATTGGGTGCACGGATTATCGATGATCGTTATGTTACTCATGGCTTTCCACAAGGTAGTGTTTTTGGTCCTATTTTGTTCTTCATTTATATAACTAAACTTTTTCATTTACAAGTAATGAATGGCCAATGATTTTGACTAATTTACCGTCTAAAAAAACATTGCTCGCAATAGTTCATCATGTCAATGATAAACGAACGTAAAAACGAAATGAACACGTGTGTTAATTAAATATTTTTATAAATTACAAGCGGATTGTGATTCGCGATGACAAGTCACTCGTGAGTTATCATTGCGAAGATTGCAAACGGTTGCATTCACACGCGCGCGATAACATTAATCTATGGACTGTGACTTCCTTATATTTTAAAACTAGTTTATAATCACGGCTCCACTTCTTAATCAACAGACTTCAAAAAGGACCAGGTTCTGAATTCGTCTGTATGTTTTTTTGTTTGTTATCTCACAACTATCCTTGTCCTCGTTAATCTACCTTGGGTCGACATTGACATCGGACGTAAAACAGATATATAAACTAAAAGTATTTTTATACGTATACCGATTTCATATCTGTACGTATTTATCGGATTTGTGATAAGTTTATCTTTCGTTTTGATTGATTAAGATTTATCCAGATTGATGGGTCTTACAATCACAGCTATTTATAAGCTCTCCTTAACCGACTTAAATAAAAGGAAGAGTTTCTCAATTCATATCTTTTTAATTTTTAAGTATTCATAGCCGTAATTTATGAACATATAACGCCTATTTCCGAAATATAGTTTAATACGAAGTTCTGGCGTCTATATTCTTTATTTTGTACCAAATTCTTGCTCATTGTCGTAATTGTAAGAGTAGGCGCCTTATAATTTTCATTAACTTACCAATTTCACATAAGAAGCTTAAGATTTTGTTTGTTTTATTTTTATTATTTAACTGGTGCTTCTTATAATTCTTTTTATTATAGATATTTATGTACTATATGTAAAAATTTGTCACACGAAAGTGTTGTACGTTGAAATAATAGTAAAAAAAAGTCGTGGATAGTATCATTGGTATCATATTTGTATTAAGTGTTTATTTTATAACTTCATTTGTAGTATTGTTTATTGTCACAAATAAGGAAAGAGAAAAGAATTATTTTTGCATACAATTTTTAGAAGTATTCCGGCGTATCTTCGGAACCCAAAATTCTATGCGAACAAAAATCACATAGCTTAAAGAGCCGTGGTAGCCCAGTCTCCTGGCGGTCGCTCCTAGTTGCATAGTACGCTAAAAACCCGAGTTCGGTCTCCGGTGCCGGTACCAATTAATGTGTTGCAATTTTATGTGCTGAATTATCACGCGGTAAAGGAAAACATCGTGAGGAAACCTACAAGTCCTAGAAAATTTTCTAAGACTTGTGAAGTTTGTCAATCCGCACAAGGTGTGTGCGTGGCGGACTGTGCCTTTATACTCCCTTTACAGAGAAGGCCTGTGCTCAATAGTGGAATATATATACAATATATAGGCTGTAACAAAACTTTAATCATTGCCATCATAAAATACTATCAATAAAGACACTAATAAAAATACATCGTCATCATTTTGAAGCGTCAATAGCCTAATGGTTTAAGGTACGGCCTGCGAATCGTAAGGTCGTGGGTTCGAATCCACCATTGGACTATTGCCGTGAACCATGTCCTAGCACAAGCTTAAGCTTTGTTAGAATGGTTAAAAAGATTGTTAGTAATATTTCTGAAAAAAAAAAGAAATACCTGACATAGATCTACCAACGATTTTCAAAAAGACCGGTTTTAAACGGCTTGAATCCAGCTGCGTCCTGCGACCTTTATGATATTGTTTGACGTCTTACTCTACGCTTGTCCTTCCGTAGTCGTAAATAGAGTAGTAAAGAGAGATTAAGCAATCGAGAACCTTTCCACCCCACCGGCTATCTGTTCTACGCGCTATGTGTTAAAAATACATACGCATTGGTAACTTCCTTTTTTTAAGTTGGTTAAAGACAAATTAATTGACGAGTCCATTCGTCCCCAGCATCAAAACCCTATACGACAACGTGGACGTGGTGACGATCAGGAGAACACGGAGGGCGAGTACTCTGGCATCGAGCACGAGATAGTGGACGGCGTGGTGCAGTCCATCAAGCTGATCACCGAGGAGGCCAGCAAGCGGGTGGCGGAGTTCGCGTTTCAGTTTGCCCGCGACAACAAGAGGAAGAAGGTCACCGCCGTCCACAAGGCTAACATTATGTATGTACAATATAAATCACCCGTATTTCTTCCTCTAGTCCACTACTGATAGGCTGATTTTGAAAGTTAGTTCTGGTTGAAAGATAGCCTATAGAACGAGGGGGTCCAATATAACCATGCATTAATGTTTTTTTTATAACAAAAAGAGCAGACGACATTTACGGCTCACCTGATCTTAAGCGATAACCGTCGAAATATCCGCAATACCTCACACAAATATCAAATATCACAATATATAAATTTATGAACTTTTAACTGGGTGGACCGATTTATGACGATTTTTGTGTAAGCTGGTGGTTCTATATCCATGAGAAAACCATATGTCTTAAATTTGCATTGATTATGTGTGCGACAGCCCGATTTCGATCCCCGGTGGCGGCACTAATAAATTGGCTGTTGCAATTATTTGTGCTGATTTACCACGCGCTCGGCGGTGAAAGAAAACATCGTAAGGAAACCTACATGTCCTAGAATTTTTTTCTAAGACATGTGAAGTCCCCCAAACCGCACTAGAGCCGCGTGGCGGACTACGGCCTTATACTCGGAAGGTCTGTGCCCAGCAGTGGTACATATATAACTGGATCTGAGGCTGGAACTTTAACTAAATATGTGCGACAAATGGACCAATAACTCACGCCAACAGATTTCGATGATTATTTTTTTATTGGAAAGGATGTACTTCAAAAGTTTGGTTAGGTTCTGACTAATATTTCGTAATATTCCTAATCCATTTGAAGTCTCATTTTTGTTTTTACTCCTAAATATACTTGTTTTGTTTACATTCATGTTTAGTATTCTAACTAAGATGCTAGAAGACCTTAGTTTTCGCAGACTGATTGTGAATGTGATCATAGACTTAGACTCCGTGCCTGCTAAGCCAATTGTTTTCAATTAAACGTCCAGTGATATTACAGTTGTTGATTTTTCCTACTGTTAGTGTAATAGTGGTAATTTGCTAGTTCACTAGTGTTGTTTCAAAGGCGTAAATCACACTCTTATATCCTTTTGCATTGTTGCCATTTGTTCATACATAATGACGTCTGCTAAATATTGCCGATTTTAATCAATTACTATCAAATTATCAAAAAATTCAATTGAAAATGACATGTCAAAAATCGGTTTTTAGCACAATGACAATTGAATTGCAATAGGTCTCCTAGTGAAAAGTCAGTGGCAAATAGCAGACGAGGCCTAAATTGGTATCATTAAAGCAAGAGCTATGTCAGTACTTAATATAGCGAGAATTCGTATCTCTCATCCCACCCCTATGGGTTGATGTTGTGATTGTGAGTTTTTTAATTGTAATGCATTGTTTATCAAGGCTATTATCTAATGGTATAACATTATTATAACAATTTCACATTGTATTGTATTTAACACCGGCGCGTGAATTGGCCAAGAATACGTCGCTAACGGAGCGATCTTGTTCATTGGCGTTAATGAACCGGTGTCGCTTACTCGAGTTACGATATGTTACGTATAAACTGAATGTAATATTTATATGTTAATTTATAGCGTAAATATCACATAGTAGGAATAAAAAATAAGCAATTTAAATAGAATGTGGTTAAGAAGAATAAAGAGTATTAAACTACGATAGCAGAGCACAAAGCCGTGGTCTTTGTCCGGGCGGTTCCATAGTACACTAGCAACCTGAGTTAGATTTTTTGGAAAGGATGCACAGCAATTTTATGTGCTGATTTACCACCCGTTCAGCGGTGAAGGAAAACATCGTGAAGAAACCTACGTCTTAGAAAATTTTCTAAGAATTATGAAGTCTGCCAATCCACGCTAGGTGTGCGTGGCGGACAGAGAAGGTCTGTGTACAGTAGGACATATATCCTTTTTACGGACCATCATCCAAAACCCTGGGTGGGCCCGAAAGCCACTGTTGTACTTGTCTAGACAGCGAGGTAGACTTGGTTGGAGGCGTAATAAGTTTAGTCACCAACCATAGAGGTTCGAGCTTTACCCAGTGTGAGTCTGGGTTAATTTAGTGATCCAGTCATGGCCAGCTTCTCTGGCCGCCATCCATAGATTTGTCAAGAAAAAAACAAAAAAGGTAGAAATTAACAAAAAGTTTACAGACCTTCTAAGAAACATTGCATTTGCAATTGTGTAGGATCTCCCAGGTTGAGGATTAACTCCGCAAAAACTTGTGCCCTTGTTTTAAACAATTACAGGCAAATACCATGTGTAACATATATGTATAAACTTTTTATTATTTGAGCCATTGGCCATGTGGCCAACACTTGCATCTGTATGGATCATTTTTGGAAGAGGCTAACGTCTAAGATAACGGCCCAGTTTAAACGTTAGAAAATCCAAAAAATTGTGTCAATTTCATTTCATCTTTTAATCACATTGTATTAAGAGATTTTATTTAGTTTGAATAAAATATTTTTAATCTTATTTTTTTTTAATATATACAACATACTATTGCAGGCGTATGTCGGACGGTCTCTTTTTGCGCTGTTGCCGTGACCTGGCCACCAAATACCCGGACATCAAGTTCGAGGAACGTTACCTGGACACGGTCTGCCTCAACATGGTCCAGGACCCGTCTAAATTCGACGTACTGGTGAGTACGAGAACACTATGTTTAGAATTTAATTAACTAGAAATGTGTGTTTATTTTTGAAGTTATATTTCTTAAGGTGCATTATGCAAGTAATGACACTAACAGGTTGAAGCTGCAGTGCAAAAATTGTGCTTATATACTTTTTCAAGTAAAATAAGCTTATATAATATGTATATATATTATTTATTTAATTTTTGAAATTTAGACTGAACTTTATTGACTGTGTTGACTATACTTTTCCAGTTTATTATTTTATTGTAATTAATTGTTGTTTTAATAATGCCCAAGAAGTATAACTTCTCACGCGCGTACGTAAGCACATGTACCCTTTTTTGTTTCACAAAATCCACAGTTCACAGTTATATAATATACTTGAAAAACATAGTTATACATAGAAGTTATGCAAAGAACCACATCCTGATTTAAATTTTGATAAAGAAACTTATAATATAAACCTTATATTTATTAAAATATTATATACATGTTTATAATATTTAACTCTTGTACAAATGTCATGAAAACGATGTATTGCGCGCGCACAATATTGGGTAGCCCTGGGCACCGCTTAAATCATCGAGCACTGTCTTGCGACAGCACATGCTGAGACAGTGTCCAATGTTAGCATCATGTCCTATTTGTCCATTCCTTTTTGCAACAATTGGATTGTTTATTATGATGCCAATAAATAAATTGTCTATGTCTAATTTATGAGACAATAACAGAAATTTTCTAATTTATTTCTTAATTAATTTGATGAGAAAAGAAAAAATGAAGAAGTAGACTGAAAAATTGTACTAAATTGCTATATTTTGGGTTGCCTGTGATGATATAACAATTACAAGCCAAATTTCCGATTGTTTTCCAGGTGATGCCTAACTTGTATGGTGACATCATGTCGGATATGTGTTCTGGGTTGGTGGGCGGCTTGGGTCTCACGCCCTCTGGTAACATTGGGAAGAACGGAGCTCTCTTCGAGTCTGTAAGTATCCATCACACTTTCACAAATCCCTCTCAATTTATATTAATGGAGTAACGCACCTGCAGATCCTCCGTAAGATCACTTAGGATCAGGTGAGCCGTAAGCTCGTTTGCCTCCTTTTCCTATAAAAAATTCATAACCATTCTCTAAACTTTAATTAAATTTGTGAGTACAAACTCACTACTCATTTACCACAATTTTTTTAGTATTGTTTTTCCTTTCAATCTAAATCTGTTAAAAATCTTAAAAATCCAAAATTCCAAATGATCCCAATACATACAAAACCATAACGAGACTGAAGTGTTTGTCGTCCTAGGGTCATAGTTGTTTGTCCAGTCTTATTTAAATTTTTATTGACTTTTGTTCCGATCTACGCAAAAAGTGTGCATAAACGAGACACATTTTTAAATATGTGTTGAACTAAATTTTATATTGTACATTAAAAAATTCAAAGACAAACACTTCTGTGGGCAAAAGATTCTAAATCTATTCTTCGTCTTCAAATGCCTCTCCATTACTGGAGGTTGGCCGTCAGCCATAAGTCAGCGAACTTATTCCTTTCGTAACTGAAGTTTGTATAAATGCCTTGGTGCCTGGGACAATGAAGAATGGTAAAGCGAACAAGAAATCCAAGCCCGGATTGGAATTGCCCAGGCTCCCGTGAAATGAATGGATAAAGTTTTATGCAGCCGCCATTGATATAAAGCATTATTCTACATTACACATAATACATTTTCGACTGGTTTCTTTATTATATATGCGTACAGTGGTATCGAGTGGTTTGAGATACGAGCCGCAAAGCGAGCGATATTGACATACGAGGAACCCCCATACTACACTGAAGTCTGCAGTGTCTAACAGTCTCACCCCCACATTCTGCATTTTGGTTGCAGCATTTTGATGAGTTTGGTTAGCATTTTTTTATAAATTTACAAAACATTTGTGGCAATGGCCTTTTTAATTAATTAAAATGGGGAAAATTGATTCGACATACTAGTAAGGTACGGAAGGAATTAAACTCGATAAGTTGAGGTACCACTGTATATCTTGAAGTAGCATTGACATTTTTCAAAAATTTTTGTTATAAATAAAATAAAAAAAATTGTTTTACACAAAGATTCAGTGAAAAGTGTGATATTCTATCTGTAATGGCAATTCTTTGAACAATGTAAGTCCGTTCCACGATTACTAAGAGTGCCATTAACCGGGGTCATGACATGAGACGAAATGATATTAACTGCATGATTCTCACAAGTAAAGATTCGGTTTAAGGGCCTTAGAAGTAGAAGTGTGGTATTATTGACGTCAAATCTAACGCTGAGCGAAACGTGCAAGAATATAAAGGCACCAGAACTTGTTTGATGTGATACTTTGGAAATAAAATAGCAGTAAAGATTATTTCATTTAATTTGAAATAGGTTTTTTTAAATAATTGTTACTTATTAAACAATCATCTCTACTACTGGGATAATATAAAAAACAATACTATACTTCTATTGGGTTGGCCTGCATTTTAAATTCAATATTTTAATTTTCTCAGCGCCATATCTATTCAAAACTATTTTATAAAACTCATCAAATATGAAAAGAAAATATTACAATTGTTATCAATTTTCATCTTTTCAAAGTATATAAGCTGTGTTGCTATAAATTAAACTTTGGATATGGCATGGAATATTGTGTGTTGTCCATTAAATGTGTTTATAATTCTAACATTTATAATCATCAATACTAAAAATATATAGGGCTGGTATCAAGTCAATGAAGAAGAAAATTATTAATTTTGTCTTCTAATGACAGGATTTTTTTTGTAAACTAATCTCAGATTTATTATCCATTTCATTGACTGACTGTATTAACACTGTTGCATTCATCATACTCATTATTGACATTTACACCATACGGGACTGGCTATAACTAACCAATTCTTAAAGGTACACGGAACAGCGCCATCTATCGCCGGCATGGACAAAGCAAACCCTACCGCGTTGCTGTTGTCGGGCGTTATGATGCTGCGGCATTTGAGGATGAGTGAATTCGCTGACAACATCGAGAGGGCCTGCTTTACTGTGCTGAAGGAGGGACGCGTCCTCACCGAGGACCTCGGAGGGAAGAGCACATGCACCAATTACACCAATGAGATTATTAAGCATCTGCACTAAACTATTTCAGAGGTCACTGTGGAGTTATTTGTTTGATTTTGTGATAGATTCATTCTTAACTGGCTGCAACACTATTTTTAGTAGTTATATGTTGTTAGTAGTTTTTCCATACGTGATAATAAGTGCCTTGAATAATTGACAATATAGACTCTTCAACTATCTTCTAAAATGTATGGAACTTGCATTGGATTTTTAAACAAGTCAACAGTGTATGTTCGAATAGCTTTCAAAATAATACCGTTACAAAAGTTTTTCAATTCGTCACTTTAATATAATAAAAATTCTCATACGCAACTAACTATTGTGGTTCTCTGTCAGGTCATAGTCTTCGCGTCCAGAGTAACGGCCTTTTTTTTTTGTTGATATGGGCTCCGCCTTCCGGGTATCTTATGTGGAGTTCTTACCCACTAAACCCTCTTTAAATAGTTAGACATTTTGCAAATTGTAATTTTTGACTTCCCCCTGCCCTATGTCAATAAGGTACTGCATGTCATTCTTATAATCGATGCAATCTATTTTTTTTTCGTTGCCATGCACAAACGTTATATATCATTTTAAATTTATTTCAATAAATTGTGATATATAACAACTTTCTATTAACCTTACAATTATTTGGTTATTATGAAGGTGTGTTATTTGCTATAACGAAATTAATTCTAAAAGGTTGTGATTATTCAACTATTAAATTTCTCCAATATCAAACAAATCAATCAACAGTGACCCAAAATTTAGATGAAAGTGTTGAATATGATTAAGTAACAGTGCATTGTGTTTAATAAGTTATGAGATTGTATAATGTTTGGTGCAGATGGTGTACTGCCAAAGACGTTTTATTATATGCTTTTTACAGTATTATGTTGCATTCCATTCACGAAATGCCTGTTCTAATGTGATTCTTACATGGATTCTCCAAAGATTTAGATATATACATAGACTTTACAAATATCGAAAGTAGAAAGCGGAAATATCATATCGCGAAATAACCGAAAACTATTTAAAAAAAATCCCAGGTATCTGGGTGCAACGTGCAACGTAGTTAAATTCGTGACAACGTATCCTAGATACACACGTTCTTCCAACAAAATTGAAGTATTTTTTTCTACTTCACTGAGGACAAATTTGCGTTCTCTATCTCTCTCATACCGCACTCTCGCTTACACATTTTTAACATGCACTATTGGCAATTCTCGGGAACTCTCTGCTCGAGCGTAACGGTACATTTTGCGCGAATGACATCCAGTATTCATCAATTTATAAGACGTTGTCACGTCAAAAATTGATATTGAATACTGTATCATTGTTTTCTTCGTAGTATGCAGACGAGATGTATTCATTCTATACGGCGTTTTGCTGTGATCAATTCTATAGGGCAATTTTCGAAGTACATTTCTACTTTCTACAGTCGATCACTACATATTATTTTAAGCAGTGTGACAGTATTTTATATCGTTAATTAAAATGTATGTAAAGTCCTATCTATGTGTCTAAATACTTCATCATATTTAATTTTAGATATTTTGACCAACATGTCGACGCTGGAAAGCACAAACATAGTTAGTGACACATATGGCCATCTTCACTTTTTTACGTTGATGGAATCAGAAACAAAAGACTTATAACAATTAGATGAAAAATAGCGAAAATAGGATTTTCAAGATTGACACTTCTCTTATATTTTTTGTACCGTAAAACGATTTTATTTTAGGTAAACTCTAGGTTAATGCCGTGCTACAATACTTATTCAACAAAAATAATAAATATTGTGTCCAAAAACGATAGCTCTAGGTCCACATACACGAAAGTTATAATTTTTTTTAAAAAGTTGAAATGTTTGAAATTTCATTTTTGTGGGTTACACTACGTTTTTGTTTTCCAGCGTTGATGTAATAAAAGTCTGAAAGAGTTAATCTAAAAATAAATAAGAAGGACATCACTAGAATACCGCGCTTAGATTTGTTCTTCTCATAGAAGGACAGGTGACATAAAACTTAGACCAACCGAGTAAATATCTGAAATAATGTCCATTACGTTGTTGTGGGTTTACCTTTTTTGTGTGTTACCATTGCTAGCGTAATGATTAATTTTGCCATTGTATTACGTGTACGTGACCTAAATCTATTGACAATAGGGAATTTAGATAGGTCAAAAAATTATTATATTTGCTGTAGAATTTTAAATTTCGATCCAAATTTAAATAAGAAAAAAAATGTTTTGAATCTTAATATGACAATGTTTTGTGGCGATTAAACGTCATTGTTCAAGTATTTATAGTCTTTAATCCCTATTTAAGGTATGTTTGTGATTTTTTTTTTGTGTGATGACCTCTAGATCATTATCAATTAGGAGTATTATTTAGTAGATATTGCAGTTCCTTGTTTTGTGATTGTTTACAATAATTGTCTGCGGACTTTAATCATGCTTTTATTTATTTAGGCGATTATTCGACTTTTGATGGTTGACATTTAGCCATGTTGAGTGTTACCCTTAATTGTGAAATGTTACTTACATTTATTTTAAGATAAAAAATAAATTTCAGATGAAATCTGAAAATTATACCCTTTTAGAAAGTAGAATTTCATTATATTTATTTATTATCATTTCGTTAGTTAAGATTAAATGCATCCCTTAGTATTGTTTAGAATCTTATGAATTTGACAAATAAAGATGTTGAAAACTGTGTGTACCTGCCCTAATTTATTTCTGTGTGTTTAACTTCGTATCAGTTGCCAGTGGCTGCTATGTTCCAGTACGCAATTAACATGTTCCGTGGATTACCATTTGACCACAGTACTTCATAACATTATCTGGTTTCATGCATTAAATTGTTAATCGGATTAAAGCATCTGTGGTTCAATTGTTTTCGAGTCGGAATGCTACCACGCCTGGAGTCTGGAGCTCAAAGGATCTTAACTACTATCAAGGGTAATATTGAAGCGTCAATAGCCTAATGGTTTAGGGTACGGTTTGCGAATTATAAGGTCGTAGGTTCGATTCGACTATTGACGTCCCATCTCCTCCTAGCACAAGCTTAGTTGGAATGGTTAACAAGAATATTAGTAATATTTCTAAAAAAAGAAATATTGATAGCTTTCTTTTTTTTTAAAATATGCTGTGATATATGCATTACATCTGATTATAAGCGTGGGTAAGAGAGAGACTTTAGTAAGCTGTTACGCTATCGGAAGCATAAACACTTCACATCTTCAGCCGCCTAGCCTTTATCAAAGAAAAGTTATAAAATATACCGAATTTATTTTTGCTGTTTTACATTTTCAACTTCCTGTAACTCACAATTGAATGGACCAAAAAACCGTCAAAGATTCTTTAGTGCGGACCTTGCCAACGAACCAATCTGAAATTTTTTGGTTGATACATTATGAGATATTGATCACTACAGCCAGCTACCAAAAAATAATAGATTTCATTTTCCCCAACCTAATATAAACTACATTAAACACCCGGAAAGTTACCTGATACAAAAGACTTCAAAATTTTAAAAAGATTATTTGATTAGATAGCAGCTTTGGCTAAAAGGCTGATGTAATAAGTAGTGACGTAGGCTACTTTTATTGTAGATTTTTTTTAAATAAATATGTTTTAATCGTAGTTGAATATATTTATTTTACAATATCTTATTCAACCATTACAGGTGCACGGAACTGCTCCGGATATCGCGGGAAAGGACATGGCGAATCCAACTGCACTACTACTGTCCGCCATCATGATGCTGCGACACTTGCAGCTGAACGAGCACGCAGATCGTGTACAGAACGCCTGTTACGAGGTCCTGCGTGAGGGCAAGTCCCTCACTGGCGATCTCGGAGGCACTGGAAAATGCAGCGAATATACAAATGCCATTATTTCCAAGCTGAATTAAAATTGTTATGGGTTAAAATTTCAATGTTTTAACCTTGAGAATGCATTGACTTCTTCAAACTGAAGGACATGTTTAACTAAGATTGTGATTGTGACATTTGAAATATGTAATTTAAACTCGAATTTATTAAGCGAATTGTAGATAAAATTTAAGGACATACAAATACCAAAGTATTATAGTATGTAGTAAAATTTACAGCTTAAATTGGCTTTATTTATTTTTATTCATAACTGTTTATTTCTTTGCCTATATATTATTTAAAATAATTATATGCCTATCACTAATTTCATATAATATGATAGTGTGCATTGTTTTACCGATTATCTGGTACAAAAATCTGTATTTGTTGTTAGTTTACTTTTATTTTTAAAATAAAAAGTACATACATATTTATCAAAAATTTTATTTACAAGACATTAACACCTGATAAAACCGAAAGGTTAATAAATATTACGCAGGCCTTTCCTCAACTGGATTTTGTTTTAGATTGATAAAAAAAGAAAAATAATATAATTTTTTTGAACCCTTTCTATTTTTTGTCTTTCGAATATAAGTCCTATTGCCGAAAAATGGTAATAATGCACTCTGGCTGTGACAATGTGGAAACAGACATATTAAGAATGGACTAGAGTGGCCTTTTATATTGATTTAACCGCATAAAAAAGCACTAATAATCTATAAGTAGAGACTCGAATCTTAGCCGTCTCTGTTACACATGGTACAAAATTAATTTGTTGAAAAACGGATAGTGATTGTTGACTCTGCCTACCCTGCTAAAAAAGAGCGAAAACAACGCAGAAATGTAGTGTGACGGAGAATGGTAGTTGCACAGTAGCAGTAATATATTAAGCGTGTGCGAAAATACTCTTTTTATTATTAAAAGGGGACTATGCAGTCATATCTAGAATAAAAAGGAAACATATCAAGATGACATAATGTGAATGTAAGGTAAATAATTATAAAAAATTGTGTTATTCCTCCTGAGTATTGCATTCCAATTTTTTAAATATTAGACTAGACATATTAAACGATATTAAAAAAAATTGGTGCCTACCTTATTTGTGCGAATTAACTGCTATATTTGCATTTATTTAACATCATAAAATAAAAACACTTATTTTTTGCTCTAAAATGTCATAGTTATTTTGCTCATTTCACAATGACACTTGACGTTTACAGTCAAAATAAAACCTACAGTGCGAACGCACGTTGTTTTTAAAATTTATAACCAATTCATTTGTTGCTAATGTACGGCACCAACCTTAAATTTATCTTTCATTAAAAATGGTTAAAAGAGTAAGTTGCTTTAATTTTATAAGTATAAACGATAACTGTTCATCATATAAAGCATCATTATGTTTGGATTATAATCTCTTTCAATATATCAAGAGAAATAGGTGTAGTAAATTAATATTTAGGAAATAGGCGAAAGATCCTAACAGGAAGTTCACGATTACTTTCAGTCATGAAACAAAATATTTAAATCGCTTACATGCAAAAATTAGTTAAAGCTACTAAAAGAATGTTGAAGACACAATTATTTTACTTACTACTTGTATTTTGCAAATGTCATTTATTTAGTTATTGAATATTTTTATTAACATACAAATACATAATACATTGGAAAAGTTACACGGTTAATGCCGCAGCAACTAATGCAAACAATAAATGGCGAGTGACAATATTAAAATATAACTAAAAAAAACACAAAAAGTAAAACTAAACTAAATATTAATTAAAATTAACGAAGCAATAAGTAATAGAACAGAAAAATTGCTATTTATAATGCTCTTAAACATACAAATCATTAATTAATATTTTTTATATTTCCCATTACCTATGCTATTATAGAGTCAGTCATTGCATTGTATAGAATGCTCAATGTTTAGTTGATAATTAGACATATTAATAATTATCATTTCAGGATAACATCAGTTCTATGTCTGACAATGATGAATCATCAGTTATAAATGAAAATGGCAAAAGGTCATTGGACATACAAAATAAAGATGGTAAAAAGCGATTAAAAACCAGAGGTTTGTACCGAAAACCAACAGTTGAGGAACTAACTCGCCTACAAGACACTGAGAATCTGTTCAACTCTAATTTGTTTCGTCTCCAAATAGAGGAGGTCCTTGAAGAAGTTAAAATAAAAGAGAAAACTGTGAAACGATTTCACGAATGGTTTACCTCATTAAAAGAACATTTACATTCAATTAATGAAGATGGAACCGATTATGACTTGACAGAAAATACAATTTATAAGTTATTAAGTGT
Organism: Meandrusa payeni; assembly: GCA_029286785.1. NCBI lineage: Eukaryota > Metazoa > Arthropoda > Insecta > Lepidoptera > Papilionidae > Meandrusa > Meandrusa payeni. Next base: position 788,285 of record JAGSMX010000007.1, on the reverse strand, counting down.
TAAATCACCAATAAGCAAGGAATTGAACAAAACAAAATGTATGTTCAGATTTCATAAGTTTCAAGATATTGAGGTTGTCGGGTCCTATGCATTAGGTCATTCCATGAATTCAAAGTTAATTATTGACACCCTGATCACCATCCCAGCCGATACATACTCAAAAAATGACTCAATAAACTACAGGTATCATAAGAAAAGAGCAGCGTATCTAGCTTATGTTGCATCTCATTTGAAAAAGCTTGATAGTATTGAAGAACTAAAATATATTTATTTAAACGGTTGCCATACAAAGCCTATGTTAGAAGTGAAACCCAACGGAAAATTGAGTAATACATTTATAGTCCGAATTTACTTAGCTTGTCATCCTGAGGCTTATAAACTGCACCGGTTCAGTCCAGTACGTAATAATTTGAGAGAGTCATGGTTATTTGAGAATGAAACTGTAGAGAATGCTTCAGATGTAGGCCCTCCTACACCACATTATAATAGTAGCATTCTGAGCGATTTAACTTTGGCCGTCAATCAGGAGTTTCTAAATGAGACTTTTGTGAACCGTGAAAATTTGCAACAAGCTGTTGTTCTCTTGAAGATTTGGCTCCGACAGAGGAAGCTGCAGGTGTCAGGATATATAATCAGCATGTTTGTGGCTTATTTGGTGCAGACAAAGAGAATTAACAATATTATGAGCAGTTATCAGATTATTCGAAATGTATGGATAGCACTCAGTAAGTTTAGTATTACTTGTAACAGTTTTGTACCTTCCATTCTAATTTGTCTGAGAAAAATTATATCTTTAGCTTTGATAAATGAAAAAAAGTATTATATGATGTTAAATATTATGATGAGTTGGGGAACAATGGGGAACCATACAACTATACAAAATAAGTAAATTCTTAATTAGACCCCCAAAAATCGTTTCAGAGTTCAATGATTCATGTATGTTTATGTGGTATCAGAGAAGTTATAATAAAAGATGATTAACAGAGAGCAGACATATTTTGGTAAACAAAATTACTGGTGCATGTATCAGGGTTTGTCTTGTCATGTGAAGTCTGCCAATCTGGACAACGGCCACATGGTGAACCATGCCGTTATACTCTTTTATAGAGAAGGCAGCAGTGACATATATGTAACACACTGCTGTGCCATAGAATTTTCTACAATGTTTAGCATAAATTATTGCAAGCATTATCATCAAAAATTATAGTAGTTCAGGAAGTCATACTAAGATTACTCTCTTATGTAGTTTTTTATCAACCGACTTTAAAAAAGGAGGAGGTTCTGTTTGAGTCTTCTGTTTGAAATATTAAAATAGCCGTAATAAGTATTATATGCATATGTATACGGTAAATACACCAAAATAACATTTTGTTTACAATTTTTCACTATCAGTCTGACTGTATGTTTGTTCAGAACAGCTGCAGCTTTTGATGACACTTACGGGCAAATGATGTAATAAGAAGTAACTTGGGCTACTTTTATTTTAGAAATATTTAAAATAATAGTTTTTAATTGTGGGTAATACTACACAAGTAATACATAACTTGTCTTCTTTAGAATCCTCAGAGTGGGACATCAAAGGTGTTTCTTTGTATAAAGAAACAGCTCCTACACCTTCCCTAGAAGAATTTCAGCAGAGCTTTCCAGTAGTGTTCATTGACAAGTCTGGATATTACAACATATGCTGGCAAATGCATATGGGCACATACAATTCATTGAAGAGGGAGTGTGGATTAGCTATTGAAATGTTGGACAATCCAAAAATTAATAGCTTTATCCCTCTGTTTATGACTCCTGTACATGAGTTAATGAAATTTGACCATATCATAAGGTAATGCATTTTGCTTTATGTTATTTTCATAATTGTCAATTAGTTACAATTGCTCTACATGGCTGTACTTGATGAATAACAAAAAGTATTTCAGATTTTTGCATTATGCATCATAATTTTGTTCAATCTAACATGTGCAAAACAACATCTTGACCTTTAAAATATATTTACTCAGGGTTAACTGACAAAAATGTAGCTGGTTATTACATCGGCTTTTTTTTATACTTTCTAAGCAAGTGACTAAGAACCCACTGGAAGTTAAGTGGAAATACAGTCCTGGATTGTAAGGCGCACTAGCGTAGTAAATGCCAATCTACAATCTTCAATCTACTCTTGAAATACCCACACTCTAATCAATAGGAAAGACTATTCCAGTCCCTTACTGTATGAACAATGAAAGACGAAGCAAAACCCTTCGTTTGGGTTTGAGGGATGTTCATGACAAGGATGAAATCCTGTAGTTTGTCTTGAAGTCCGTTGGTGTTTAATACTTTCGGAGCAAGTGCTTGACTATGATCCCACCTGATGTTAAGTGGAAATGCTGTCCTGGATAGTAAGGCGCACTAACTTGGTGACTGTTTTTACAAATAATTACACTTATATTGTATTCTTATCAATAATTGCTCAAGTTGCATGAATTGTTCTGAACTACTTAATGAGTTGCGTTTTTCAATTCCTTCTCAAAATCTACACATCAAATGTTATAGACTATAAGTATATAACTTACATTTAAGCATATTTTTGTTACAGATTTAAAAATCTTACTAAACTGAAAGAGAATGTAATAAGTAAGGTACCAAAAGCATCGCAACTCAACTATGGTGTCCATCAATTGGCACTTGTCACAGAAACCATTTACTCAGTACTGAAGAAAGGTCTGGGCGACAGGGCAGATATGATTTTGCAGCTGGTTGAATCAGATCTATCATGGTCTGTGAAAAAGAAGGTGGATAAAGTGAAGCTTGGGTGAGTATTATAAATAATTACCTCTTGGTATACACTAGTGATAGCCTAGTGCTAAACATTCACCATACGATCTAGATAGGACTTTAATTTTAATATGTTGTGCTTTAATTCAATTACTACGGGGGCTCCCAGAGGCTTCGATTTTTCGAATATTCATAATAACATTAATAGTACTGAAGTGGCTGGATGAAGGAGGGAGGGAGGATTGTATATGGTGGGAAGAAATAAAGAATGCCTAAAGGCAGTGGATTGTTGCAGTCTGATGATGAAGATGATTGCTTTTTGGAATAATAACAAAACTATTAACGGTCCAAAGGCGTTAAACATAGTCTATCCCAGAGTAGGAATAAGGTCGTTAACGAGGAGAGGAAGACAAGAGGAGTTCTCACCTTTGGTTTTAAAAGCACATACGTAAAAAGGACGTGTAAGACGACACTGGAAAGCTTCTTCCCGGATCCATGGTAGCAGACTACAAAGACCCCTTACCCTTGTCTCCCGTTGAGCCGAAGCCCCCTTTATTCGCCTTTTACTACAGGTTTCTTCTTCTCACCTGACTCAACTGGTGAAACACTTCAGGCCGTAATTCTGTAACTTCGTAAAACTTAATTGTAAATAAATCTAATTATCTTCTTTGTAATGTCAGTGTTGTAACAAATTGTTAATATATTATGCTTTTATTTGACTATCTAACCATTGATTTGTTTCAGGCATGAGGATAAATTGTCCTTTGGTCTGGTGCTGAACTCGGAGAAGGTTATTAACATAGTGGATAGAGGGCCGCCTGCTAATCTCCCCGAGTCCGAGGAATTCAGGTGACATGCTTGAATTACTCTTTTTCCTACTCTGAAATATATAATTTCCTTTTTCAATGTGTATATGTGATTAAAAATAAATAATATTTTGATGAACAGTTTCTGGTAAATAGAAAGATCTTTCTTGCAATATTAAAAAGTTATATCAAATTAAATACAGTACCGAAACCAAGCCGACAACTTCCGAACAAACCCGAGCGCCCGTGACGTCATAATGTTAGTTTTCACTCATTACAGCATACATAGATAAGCCGTGAATGCTGTACTGTCATGAAATTGTTCTAACATGATGACGTCACAAATATGACGACCAATCATCACGTTCAGTTCAGTAGCCACCTGATTTTTGTAGATATTGTATAATGCCTATAGTTTTACAAATTATCGTTGTTTGCAATCAGTCATCTTACTGGATATGCTTGTGATGATTTTATTAACTCTATATATGTGTATTTCAGAGCATTCTGGGGCGAGAAATCGGAACTGCGTCGGTTCCAAGACGGCTCCATCACGGAGGCGTGTGTTTGGAGCGCGGACAGCATGGCCGAGAGACGAGCTCTGCCCAAACAGATTGTCGACTACCTCATGAAGTTTAAATATGGTAACAGCTTCTACCACTGCCACAATCCCTTTTTATAATATTAATGTAACAGTCAATATATGTCCCATTGGACACAGACCGTCACTGCAAAGATAATATTTTTTGACAGAAGAAGAGTGCCGCGATCGTCACCAAACTTACAGGATTACTCGCCAGGTCAATCCGAAGATTCCCTGAAAGTTTCATTGAAATCGGTCCAGCCGTTTCGGAGCCTATAGGGAACAAACCCACACACTTTCTCTTTTATTTATATAGATATTATTTTCTTTAGGTTAAGTCTTGATGTGTATTCGTTTGTTGTTCTTAAATATTATTAATGAGATGTAAACGATTGCAGGTGTCCCGTCGTCGCAGATATACCACGTGACCGACCAGCTGGACGGTGTGCTGGTGTGCAAGGAGTCTGCGGAGTACGGCGAGGAGCGCTCCGTGGACGTGCTGCGCGCGTTCGACGACCTGCGCAGAGACGTGCGCGCGCTCGACCAACTGCCGCTGGACGTCAGCGCCGTTTATGGTCAATGGACTCCCTCGCTATATATATTTAGACTTTTTTTATAGGAAAAGTGACAAACAAGCATATGTGTCCCCTGATCTTAAGTGACACAGTCGCCCATAGACATCCATAACAACAGAGGAGCAGCAGGTGCGTTTCCGGCCGTTGAAATAGGAGTAGGCTCGTTTCTTGAAGGTCTTCAAATCGTACAATCGTAAATTCCACAGATTGATAAAGAAAGTTACGCGAGAATCGTACAGTCGTGGAACGCCAACTATCAAAATGGTGTCGACGGAATTTGGTATTTTGACGAGATGTGTGGTAATGGAAATCGGTAGCTGCGATAATTCTGAACAATTCCACAGAACACTCTCCGTGGTAAATACGATGGAGAATGCAAAGAGCCCCAACATCTCTTCGCAGATCCTCTGGGTCAAGTCTAGATACGTCAAAGTCAGGGTTAAGTCACTATTAGAACATTTTCTTATACACTCTTTATAGATGGCACTTTGCCCAACAGTGGGACATATATATAGGCTGTTACTTATACCGCTGCAGGAATATCCCCGGTGTTCAGCTACAGTTGCCCGCAGCCCCCCGCGCCGTGCCGCCCGCAGCCGCATGCCCGGCGGAAAGGGTGCTCCGCCCTGCTCAAGGACACTGCCGACTCCCGCATACCGAAATACACGCCGGTCAGCACAGCCATCCTCGAATTGGGTAAGAACACTTCTTCTTTTTTTTTCAGAAATATTACTAACGTTCTTGTTAACCATTCCAACTAAGCTTAAGCTTGTGGTAGGAGATGGTTCACGTCAATAGTCGAATGGTGGATTCAAAACTATGAACGTTAGATTCACAGACTGTACCCTAAATATTAGACGCAATAAAAAAATTATATAAGTAAATTATTTACATGACAGTAGTTATATAACTCGACACACGGGCCCCCTGGTGACGAGTATATTTAAATGTATTAATGTGCTTCATATATACATCCTGCAGGTCACAGCGGTAAGTGGCCGGGCGACATCGAAGCGTTCCGCTGTCTGAAGGCAGCGTTCCACATCCAGCTAGCAGACCGTCTCACGCAGCAACACTCCCTGCCCACCCAGCCTCACGCATCTCATCTCGACGTTCTCAAGAACGGCCTCGTGTTCCGCCTAAAGATCGCACATACGAAGGAGATCACCTTACTGAGGAGGGAGATGGAGAATGGTGTCGTGAAACACAAGGAGAAAGATGAGAGTATCAGTTTGCAGTGTGATACAATGTTACTGCCGAAGTTGAGGGGCGCTCTGCATGGGTAAGATGTGTTGATTTTCCGATAGCTCGCTATTATAGATGTCCGATCTTGAGTCTCAACGGTCCTAGCCTCGAATCCAATTTGTAGAGACCCTAGAAGGTGCTTGTAGGTTAACAGTGCCATGGTTCGTATGATCCTGAGGTCGGAGGAGCAATGAGCGAAGGAGAGCTTTACAACTGTCTCATATAGAAGGTATCTATGGTAGATGCTCTAGAATTATATGTCGTTTTGTTCTCAGTTTATCTCGGTGAAAACTTCTTTGACGCTTGACTTGGGGAGTATTACGAAAAAAACTTCGGTCGAAGCGAAGGGTAGTTAGAGGGAGATATAAGTTAGTGGAGATAGAAAGAGAGAGCGTAGCGAACCTGTATCACTGTTGGAGCAAGAGACAGAGAGCAGTACGCGCGCACATTTTCTTTTCTCTCTTATCCTTTCATAGCCAGTGCAAGCATCTCAGTCAATAGTTCGATTGCGAGTTTTCTAGCGTTACGAGAAAGGTAATTTATCTAATATATGTATATATAGACGGAGCTAAATATGTTTTTAACTGACTTCAAAGAAGAAGCTTATCAATTCGACTGGGTGAACCGATTTTGATGATTCTATTTTTAATCGATAGCTGGTATTTGGCCTGACAATGGCTGGTTCTGACAATGGAATCCATGAGAGAACCATATAAGGCTTAAATTTGCATTACGTATGTGTGCGACAAATGGACGAATAACTCATTGTATTATTCATTTTTTATTGGAAAGGATATACTTCAAGAGTAATTTGATAAGGGTTTGATTAATAACTATTTCATAATATTTGATCGAAGTTTGATTAGATTTGATGTCGGTTTTTGTGTTTTATTCTTAAATATACTTGTTTTTTTTTTATGCGTGTAAACTAGCGCTTGACCATGATCCCACCTGGTGTTAAGTGGTGATATAGTTGAAAGATTGTACGCGCTAGTTTAGTAAGTGCCTATTCACTTTACTCTTGAAGGCTCCCACGTCGTACTTGGACAGAAAGACTGAGGCCGGCAACATATTCCACTCCTTTGCTGTACGCACGATGAACGATGACTCAAATCGCTTCGTTCGGATGCGCGGAACATCGTAACTGTACTTCAGTCTAAAGCATATGTGGTTTTTTTTTATGTAGGTTGCACCAAAGGCACCCAGCGTTCGGCGGGGCTGCGTGCCTGCTCAAACGCTGGCTCTGCGCCCACTTGCTGTCACCACCTCACTTCCCGGCCGTGCTAGTGGAACTCCTAGCTGCCGCGGTGTTCGTCAAGCCAGCGCCGCTCGAGCCGCCCACACAACCGTTTGCCGCCTTCCTGAGAGCTCTACGCTTGCTGGTCGAGACAGACTGGGCGACAGAGATGATCGTTTTAGATTTCAACGATGATATGTCACGTAAGTTAACTTATATCATTGTGTGGTTAATGCTTATTTTTAATATTAATACCCTATTATATCAGTATAATTTTCTTTCTTATTTAATATATCTTTATCAGAAAGCCAAGAACTGGATTTGGTAAAATATGTATTGTATCTGAATCAGCACAACTATTCAATAAACTACCTAATCTAGTTAAACATTGTCTACCTATATATATTTTTAAACAAAAACTAAAAACCATATCTTATCCATACCTTTCGACCACCATACTATTATGTAATCTTTTTATAAGCTCATTGTCAGTGGATGTAATGTCTTTAATGAGTAATTGAAGTTTTTGGACCCATATTTTTAATATTGATAATAATAGGTGAAGAGATAACGGAGCTGGAGCGCGCGTTCAACGAGCGCGAGGAGCGGACGCCGCACATGTACGTGGTGACGTCACACGACGGCGACCTACCTTCAGTGTGGAGCAGGCTCGCTCCCACCAAGGAGGTGCTGTTCCGCGCGCAGACCATCGCGAGGGCAACACTCGCCTACTTGGAGAATGCTGTGCTGAAAGATTTCAAGGATAATGTTCTGGTAAGTTAACAAAGACCCTCGTAGATCAAAGTTGTTGTGCGATATCCTGGTAACGTGGTGGCGAGGAGGTCCCGCGGAGACCACCCGGCGTGGGAGGAGATCGGATGTTGGTTTTTTTTAATAATAATATACGTTTATTTGCGGGATATTGTGACTGACATGCTGAATAATTTTTAGTTAGGCACTAGCATATTTCGCCCAACCGGCATACAAATATCGAGTCTAATCTTCAATTTAAATAATCCCTTTTAAAAATCACTTCACGCACTAATGGCACTTTACGGTGTAAACGTGTAAAATTCTTTAAGAGAATAAAAACTGTTATGAATTAGCCACTGTTGGAGTTTCTTCTATAATCGCTGCAATGGTAATTCTCTCATTTCGTATCGTATTTTGTTATATATTTTTAAACTCATAATGTGGCATTTTTTTTGATAAAAATTAGTTTTCTGTCTAGGAAGTGTTAACTTTGATATATCTCTGTGTATTTTGATTTATGTCTGGTATCTACATATTCTGAAAACAAATTAGGATATTTTTTTACGAATTTTCCAATCTCGTATATATATAAACAGCAAAGAGTTAGTAAGAGTTAGTAGAGTAGAGTAATATATTTTTTTTAAAAAGGCCTGCAGGATTCTAATAATGTTGATAAAATCCTCCACCGAGCACAGCTAGTATAAAATAATTGACAGTTTGTGTACATCTCCCAGGGTGCGTTTGTGCCGTCTCTGTCAGGATACGACGCGCTGATCCGTCTGTCCCCCCACCTGGTTCCTTACACTGTGGAGAGGGTCGACCGGATCCCGGCCAGGCGACACAAGACAGACGTTCTGCTCGGCGACCTGGTGCCAGTCGTGGAGTTTAACCCCGTGGCTAAATACTTGGACGAGATAAGGGTGAGTTTTTATTGGAAAGGATCTTCAGGCGTAGTTTGATAAGAGTTTGGTTAGGTTCTGATTAATTCCATTTTGTAATATTCTTACGATAATTTGGAAATACAAAAAAGGTCGGTTTTTGTGTGTATTCGTAAATATACATATTTCTATGAATCTAAGGATACTTTGCATCCAGACTTTCTGTCCATTAGGATTTCTCTATAGTCCAGTTACCACCGTCAAACCGGTACATCATCTAGCACCGACGCCTTGGGCTGTTTATTTGTCGTTGCTTTTGTTTGAAATGTCTTACCATACAAGTGACACTGGCAATTGTTTCAGGGTGCGTACAGCGAGTTCGCGTTGTTCTTTCACGACTACTACGGCGGTGACGTCATCGCGGTCCTGTGGCGGCCGGATATCGACGAGCTGAGAGATTTGCAGGTAACCCTCCCACTAGAACAAGCATTGTTGGAGATGATTCCAAAACCGTCCACTATCGCAGGAAATAAATATACTTGGTAGAATTGAAAATTCCAACGACATCATCTTGATCGTTGGCGTTCCACGGCTGTACGTTTCTCGTGTTAATTTCTTCCACCTACTGTTATTCTATTAACAGTGGTGTTTCCAAACCTGTACGATTTGGGGACCTTCAAGAAACTAGTCTACGCCTTAAAGTGGTAGAAAAGCTGTTGTGGTTATTGTGGTAATGTTATCAACATAGTACCATGACGACGTACCCGGCGCGATCGCCGTAGGTCGACGAAGACGTCCTGGACACGATCGTCGTAGTAAGACGACGACGTGCCCGATGAAATCGTCGTAATTCTTGTTAAATTGTTGGTAATCACAAGGACGTAAATCTATGTACTTACGTATCTCCGTGGAGTATATAATTTATTTTCGTATTTACAGATCGGAAACGCCAATGGCCTCAAGCCAGTGGATGTAGACGGCGAGACGAAGTACAGAGTGAACAAGGAAGCCCTGCTCGAAGACTTCAGGATACTGGGACGTGGCATAGTACTGGATATTACTTTTCTTAGCGAATGATTATTTTCGTTAAAACATATTTACATTATATTGACATTTTCTTTATTTATATTTATATTTATAAACCCTTCCCAGTCACACTTGACGTCAAAATCTTACGCCGTCCTTAAAATTTGAGTTTCGCCGACATTTAAGATATCCAACTCGAAGGACCATATACATATTTGTGTCTTACAACTTCCTTCAGTGGTATTAATGTTATGACGTTGTTTTTTGAAAATTTTATATGCTAATTAACTAAGGGATCTACGGTGAACAAGAATAGCGTGAGGAAACCTTCATATTTTCGCAAATAAGCTAACGCCAAATCCGCCAATACGCAAAGTATGCATTTTTTCATGTGACTGGTGAGAGAAGGTAAATTAGAAGTAAAAGAAATGTTTTTAAACATGATTTAATATTGAAATGTATATTATATGTATATACAATTGTAATACATAAATGTCTCTCCTTCCGGATATACATATAGTCTCGTTAACCATTCCAACTAAGCTTAAGCTTGTGCTAGGAGATAGTTCGAGTCAATAGTCTAATGGTGGATTCGAATCTTAGGATTTTCGAAAGCCCAAGCAAGCTATTAACACCTATTTCAGGTTATATAATACTGAAATTATTGGACAGTTTTCGTTTAATATAAAAATTAAATACAGTTATCCTCCTATAACATGGTAGACTCGTTCCGCGTTATAGGAGTATTCTCGTATAACGCGCTTTTATGACCCCGTATAACGTGTTAAATACAAATGATTCACGTTTTATTTATTTTTTTCCTTAAGGGGATTTAAATCGAGCGTACGCAAAACTAATTATGAACAGTAAAAATCATTATGCGTATCAGAGTGCAGAAATATAACGTGAGAAATCCCTGTCTTATTTGGTGGTTATACGTGGAATTGAAATCGCCTAACATGAAAACGCGTTATAAGAGAGATTGCAGTATTTGATTAACGGTTAATATATCGCTTTATACAAAGAAAACTGCAACTGCTGTGAGTATCAGAAGTGTGGACACGCCGTGACTCCCGGCTGCATCTGGTACACTGGTTTCCTTAGCACGGACAAAGTATGGCAGGACGTCTATAGGTGCTGGATAGTCCATGATCCAGGTGGGCCCCACGATCTCCCTCTCTCGGTCCCCCTCTTCCCACCACACACCGGCGGGGAGGTAGACGTCGCGGGAGGTAGCACCTTCTTCCAGAACTGGGGCTACTAGGATATTTTCACCAAGAAGGTATTCTGAAATTTAATACTATATTACGTTTCAAACTATGCAGTGATAGTTTAGCCTAATGATCTGAGCACCGAGTCTGCTTTGTGCCAGTGACGTTTCATAATGAAACCGATCAAATACTGTTATCATTTATCATGAAAATGATAAACATTCCATCATTCTCAGATACGTCAACACTGCACATACGATTAGGCTACCAGGGGTACGCCTTCGGTAAACCATTGGGGCACTAATTACTAAAACTATGCAATGATGATATATGATGCCAATGATCATTTATTTTGAGCGTAGAGAGAGAGAGAGGAGGAAAATGTGTGCTCGCACCTTTCTCTCTTGCCCCTACAGCAATATACGGAACGTAACTTTCTGTCTTCATTAATTTATATATCTGTTCAACTTCCGTTCGCTTTGCCATATTACACTTTTGGTAACGCATTCATTGATTCCCCTTACTCAGCGTCTGTAAAGAAGTTTTACTTCAATAAATAATACCGTCCCAGATGCGAAGTGCGGTCTCGTCTGTGGGGTCCAGCCACCACAGCGGCGGGTTCACCGGCGGCCCTCGTCCACCGAGGCCTGCATGGCGTCGTAAATCTCCTCCGCGTACGCAGCATGCAGCTCAGTGTACTTCTTGCTTATATCCACCGTCTGAGACAATTGTAAATATAGTTTACTTTCCCTAACTTCTAGCTCTTAGGCATTTCAACCTGTGCAAGCAAATGAACGCCACACTGTGCGGTCTTCCATCCATTTCACCACATCCTAAATATTGTATTTTATCCTAAAAACTACACTTTCACAATCTAAAGTAAGGGTTTAGCTTAATCTTCATTTAAACCCTGGCCACGAGTATCCACGTTTACAATCTTCGTGGAGCAATTTCAACTTCTTGACGCTAATGCTTGATGCATGATCCTGATTCAATGGCAGTGGTTATGGGAAGTTCAGACTCACTAAAACTCAGCACACTCAGACAGCACACTCGCAGTGTTAACGCAACGCCGGACGACGAAGGTCTCCACCCGTGTAGCCGTGATCCTGAGGTCTCTTTTAGTCGCTTTTTACTCGTTTGTATATATGACAACAATGCATTCTGACATATTTCGGTCCCATAACGCGCGCAGAGGCGACAAAATCACGCAACATCTTCGTCACTTACTATCTTTTATTGATGGTTGTTAATAGTCTTAGTAATATATTTTGTAACAGTCTATCGCAAATGTTGTTCACGATTATAAATAGCATATATAGACATATTCTTTATTGTCACGAAATATGGAATACATTAAAAAGACAAAAAAAAAATAAATTAAAAAAAATGCAGTTAAAGAAAAAAAACGGACAAATAGAATATAAAATATGATGCCAATATTGGACACCGTCTCAGCATATGCCGTCGCAAGGATGCAACAGCGCTGATTTTCAGCGGTGCCCATGACTACCCAGTCGTGCGCGCGCAATACTACATTGACATGGAATTTATACAGACAACCTATATTTATATGTTTAATTATCATATTAATTATTTTATTTTATTTTTGACTTAATAATAAATTTATTTATGAAATTTTTTCATCTATTATTTTATTGTATAAAATATATTTTAATTTCATAACTGTTTTATTCATGTATCATATTTATTATACTCTTATTGTCTGTATAAATTCCATATAAAAGTAATATTGCGCGCGCACGGCTTTAGGTAGTCCCGGGCACCGCTGAAAATCAGCGCTGTTGCATCCTTGCGACAGCATATGCTAGGACGGTGTCCGATATTGGCATCTTATGTTTTGTATTATTTGTCCGTGTAACTTTAACTGTGTTTTGTCTATTTTTCATTCGTTTTTAATGTTATATTCTGTTTGTGATGTGTTTTTGTATTGTGATGCCGATAAATAAATGTCTATGTCTATCTTTCTGATATATATTGTTTTTTGTTAGTGCTGTGTGTATTGCTGTTTACGTATCTTCTTATCCTTCTTAAAGTGCCTCTCAGTCTAACGAAGGTAGGCGTGTGATAAATTAAATTAAACTGATTATGGCTGGCAACACCGAAGGCAAAGGATCTCGTGGTCGTTCCAACAAAAGAATTAATTTTCTTCTACTCACCTCATTATCAAAGTTCCACGGCACGTAGGAGTACTGCATGGCGGGTAAGAACGTGTTCGCTTGCACCCAGCGGATAAACAGCTCCTTGGTGGGGATGTCCGCCTGCTCGTGGTTCAGGTTGAAGCCGTTTCCGCCGATCATGTCGGGCAGCAGCAGCGTGTATCCGGCCAGGTTCATCTGCAGCGTGGTGGTGACGATGGTGGAGAGGCCGTTGTTTAAGCCCCATATCGAGTCGCGATCCACCATACGCACGAAGATCGGCAGTTCTTGCGTTCTGTAACATTCATTAATAGAGTTTAGCCCGCTCTAAAATCCTGCTCCGGAAAAAAATATGCTTGCATGGCGGCCACCAATTTAAAATGTTGGTATATGTGGCAAATACTTTTCGTTTGTCATTATAAAGTAAAAGTGCAATTTTTTTTAAGTTTTTGTATGGAACATGTGCTTTTAAGTTTTATTTTTTAATCTTAATTCATGATAAGACAAACATTATGTCTATGTTTTTAAAACATAACAATATTACAACACTAAAAATAATATTGTTAAAAAAAAGGTGATGACGGGAGTTTGAAGATCGGGACGACTCAAGCAAAATAATGAAAATGCCCGCTACAGTAGAGATTAAGTACATTATGGCACAAGCTTAAACTTAGTTGGAATGGTTAACAAGAATTTTAGTAATATTTAAAAAGTATTTCTCATTAACCTTCGGTGAAGACCTGTGGAAAGATCTGAGATGATTTCCACATATTGCAAAGTATCAGATTAATCAAGCATCTACCTGAAGCCGGCTCTGACTTCCACCATGTCGCCGAAGCGTGCCGCGGTGCGCGCGTACGCCTCCACGATGTGGTGGGGCTGTAAGTCGATGTCCCCAGTTTGTACCGCCACCTAAATAACAGAAAATATTTCATTATAAACCAAACAGTGTATTAACGAGTAAAAACAGTAATAGACTTCAAATTGAAACAATTGTTATAATGCGCGATCTCTGTATTTCCGAATTATCGTAGTAATATTACGGAATAGAATTAGTCAGAACCTTACTAAACTCTTCAAGAGTTCAATTGAGTCGAAATCAGTTGGCGTGATATTCAGTTATTCGTCTATTTGTAGCGAACATACTTTATTATTTTTTGTGACGAACTACACAGATTGGCCAGAGAAGCTGGCCTTGACTGCTTCACCGGATTGAGAGGTGCCATAGCTCTTAGGTCGCTTAGCCTGAACCTCTATCGATAGTAACTCGACACGAGGGTCTCCCGGTGAGGGATAACCACGACTTAAACGGTTACTATTTTATGCGTGAACATTCCGATCCGAGGACGTCAGAGAGGACCGGCAAATTCCTAGTATTTTATTTAGATCAAATTTAATCACTCACTTGCGGTGTAAAACTACTCTCCCCGCCGTCAAACTTCGCGCTATCAATGCCATAGGTGTCTAACAGGGTCCTAACACGCTCGTACCACCAGTCCGCCGCGGCCGGGTTGGTGAAGTCCAGGAAGCCGGGCACGGAGCCGTTGTTGTTCCACCACGAAGTCGCCGGCTTGCCAGTCTCGTCCAGTACCAAATAGCTGCAATCAAATTATGACAGCAACCGTCTGGAAATAGCCGAAACCAGAGGGACTCGTGGAAAACAGGGGGACGGACTGCTAAATGTTTAATCGAAGAGTGCGATCCATGGTCATAAAAAAATCACGTTAGGTCAGGTCAATAGTCTAATAATCTTCGTGCCAAGTGGACAGTTACTGCTGTTCCTGTCTACCCCGCTAAAAGGTTAAACGGTATTTTATGTAAATAAGTAAATATATGTTTACAAACCCGTTGTTCAAAGCGTCTGTATACAACGGCTCGCAGTTATTGTTGATAAACGGATGGATCCAGATTGTAACCCGGAAGCCCATGGCCTTCAGCTCCTGTACTAAATTTGTCATATTTGGAAACTTCCTCTCGTCCACTTCCAGGGTGCCGTAGCATGTCTCCCACAGGTCGTCGATTTCCATTTGTGAATCACTGAAACCGTACTCTCTAATCTGCTTGGCAAAGTCCAGAACTTTCTCCTGGTCTACGTCTCTAGAGTACTGCGCCCAAGTTGACCAAATCGGGTACTGCACCATCCTGTAATCCGGCAGACCAGACGGTTTCCCAAGATAATTGGCTACGGCGTGTTTGTGGGCCTCCTTCACGTTGGGCAAGAGCCAAAAGTCGTAGCTCAGTTCTGTGTGGTTCCTTCTAGAGGAGTACGGTTCGGAGATTTGTGCACCAAAGCAGATGTGGTTGGGGGAGATGTTGTTGTAGTCGATGAAGAGGGGCACTTGAGGGTGCACGTAGATGTACTCGCCGTGGGAGTTGAGCCAGTACCTCTCGACGATGGCGCCGTTATCCTGCTCCTTGGAGAAATATGGTGTATACACCTGTTTAGCTTCCTGTATAGGATATACTTGTTCCACTTGCATTGGACCGCCGTACCAGTGCTTTGCACCTGGGTAAAACACAGGAACACGATTAATAAATGATAGCACTATGAATGTATAAGAACAAAAAATACACAAGAATTAAGATCTCGATAAAATAAAAAATCGTCTTGACGCGACTGTCA
The DNA here is from genome assembly GCA_029286785.1 of Meandrusa payeni. Lineage (NCBI taxonomy): Eukaryota > Metazoa > Arthropoda > Insecta > Lepidoptera > Papilionidae > Meandrusa > Meandrusa payeni. The sequence continues at coordinate 772,429 of JAGSMX010000007.1, read as the reverse complement.
GAGCTTGCGAGGCTTATCGCGACACCAGCGTTTTATAGACATAGACATAGACATTTATTTATTGGCATCACAATACAAAAACACCTCACAGACTGAATATATCACACATTAAAAAAGAATGAAAAATAGACAAAACACAGTTAAAGTTACACGGACAAATAATACAAAACATATGATGCCAACATCGGACACCGTCTCAGCATATGCTGTCACAAGGATGCGATAGCGCTGATTTTCAGCGGTGCCCGGGACTACCTAAAGACGTGCGCGCGCAATACTACTTTTATATGGAATATTATTATACAGACAGTAAGAGTATAATAAATATGATACATAAATAAAACAGTTATGAGATTAAAATATATTTTATACAATAAAATAATAGATGAAAAAAAATATATAAATATTATATATATTTTATGGGCTCACTTGTTATACATCAGGAGTGTTGCTGGAATTTCTTCGGTCACTTCTTCTCCCAACGCCAAAGCCTCTCGAAGTGGCATTTAAACCTACCTATTGAATGTCTTAATACTTGTCCAAATAAAAGCTATCGATAGGCGGTTCAGCCTATTTGGTCGCCCTCGGATGGGAATGCTATCGCGAATAGGATAAACGTCTTCCTACCTGACGGCAGCCCTTATTCCCAGTTACTCGTTAAAGAGGTTTAGGATAAGTGATCTAGGACCTGTGCTACTTCTAAAAACCCCGGTGTAACTGAAGAGGCCGCCGTCGTATGTTTACGCGACAAAAACCGACTTCAAATCGAATCAAATTTTACACGCGGACACCCTCTTTGATTTTCTGAATTATCGTAGGAATATTACAAAATAAAGTTAATCAGACTCTAACCAAACTTTTATTATACTACTCTCGAAGTACATTGATAAATTGAGTTATTCCTGCATTTGTAGCGCACATACTTAATGCAAATTGAGACTTATATGGTTTTCTTGTGTATATTAATAATGCCATTGTCATAATTATTAGCTTTCAAATAAAAAAAGAATCATCAAAATCGGTTCACTCAGACAAACGTTATGAGGTAACAAACTTAAAAAAAACATCAGACTAATAGAGAAACCTCCTTTTTTGAAGTCGGTTTAAAACTTGGTGCAAATAGCCAAAGAAACGATTATTTTACCAAAATCAAAACAGTCTTCCAGCCTGAGCGGGGTAACTGAGTTCCATTTGATCTTGATGGCTCTCGCGTCGGCAGCTGCGTCGTACAGCGTGTTGATGGTGAGGTTGACGCCCCCGATGTGGACCTCCATGCCGCCCTCCACCTCCTCAGCGGTGAAGGTGGACACCAATGTCCGCCCGATGTGACCGTACACTGTCCGTTCGTTATCTGTGAAAATAAAACTACCTATTTCTCTAACTCTTTTCCTGAGTCAAGACTGAGCAGACTTATTCATCCTGTAGATTGAGACTTATACTGTGTTTGTTGGAATACCTTTTTCCAGGCTGAGCAGGAAGCCACCCGTGAGCTGCGGCTCCAGGGTCAGCGTCACATCATCAGCTCGCACGGGCAGCAGAGCGGAGTGAGCGCGCACGCTGAGCGTCGCTATTCCTGTCACCAACACACGTGGATTAAGTCCAGTTGATTCAAATATCTCATCCACCATTCGACTATTTAAACCATTTCTTAGATCGTCTATGAATGGTTAATAGGAATATATTCAATCGCTTCTCCGTCGAATTTCTCCTGAAATGCTTTAGAGAACCGATAGAAAGAACTACGCCGAGCATAGCTCTTTCTACCGGTCGTTGAGTGACTTTTAACTAGTGAACCAGCCCAAAGTTCAGAGTCCTAGTCTCTGCGCCGTTGGTCATAGCTGGGAGGACGCACTCTCACTCTTTTGTCTCTCTCATTCACTCACTCTTCCTCATTCTTTTGTCGTAGACATAAGTCAAACCAGAACGAAGCGCTTTGCTTCGTCTTTCGTTATTCGTACGGCAAAGAACGGCGATAGTTTGCCCGCGTCTGTCTTTCCCTTCGATTATAATATGGGTGTTTTCAAGAGTAGAGTGATGAACAAGGACTGCATTTCCACGTATCCGCGGGTGGGATCGTGGATTGCGGGAGGAGGCTATATGAATAGAAACCAGAACGGGATAAAAGAAACTTTGAGATGCTTATTAATAATATAACTTACCAAGCAATATCCCGAGAGCCGCCATAAGTGCCAGGCCAGAGTGGGAGACTGTGTGATAGTGTCATGTTACATCTGTTATCGCAAACAAATCTTATCCGCGCCTATCAATCGCCCTCCAACTAATCTTCACCACTTGTTTCTGATAATGATTAATCTCGATTTTTCTTCATCTGTTTGCAATCGTTCCAATTTTTCTCCTATCTATTTGACTGCAGATATTCTAACCGTTAATAATCAAAACCTAGTCAGAACTTTGAAGCGTCAATAGCCTTATGGTTTAGGATACGGATGGTCGTAGGTTCGAATCTTCCATTCGATCGTTGACATGAATAGGGAACGAGGTGAACTGATCTGATTGCCAAGCTTCGTTAGAAGGAAAGGCGCTTTAAAACGAGGAACAAAACATTAGCTTGTAACTATTTTTCAAACAAATAAAGTAAATTAATCCTTTTTGTTATTGCGAGATCAATTATTGAATCTATTTTTGTTTATCGTTTTATCACACTTGATTCATTAAGTGCAATACTCCGTGGAAACCATAAACTTATTCATATATTTGTAAACAACACATTTTATTTCAATTTTTTTTGTTGTTGTTGTTGAATATTTGATGGCTTGGTAACAAGACCTTTAAGCCAAGTCTTTTTTAAAACATATACACTTATTTCTTACGTCTAAGATGAAAATGTAAGTTAGATGATGGGGGGCCATGAGTCCCCGCGCCATTTTAAATCTAATTTTTTTAAATTCTTCAATTGTGCAGATTATAAAACATTTCTAAACAACAAGCTTTACAAATATAAAACAAACTTTTATGGGGTTTTGTACTCTGACATTTTTTTGTATTATGTCTGTTTATTGACAACTCTGCATTTGTAAAGATAATTATAAAATCATTTTTTTTTACTTACGCTGATTGGTCGAAGAAGCTAATCGAAACTAGTTACTAGCGATAGAGGTTCAGGCTAAACGACCTAAGAACCATGCTCAATCCGGTGAAGCAGTCAAGGCCAGCTTGTCTGGCCAATCTGTGTAGTTCGTCTGAACCTCTAGAGCATTCTGAGGTGTTCGATCTAAGACTCCATCAGTTGCTTTTTCAGCACGATAACGATAGTCTTCTATATCCTTCCATCATCTTCCATCTTCGTCTACCCCGCGAGGGCTATATTGGGGTGAAAGCTTTATTTAGTTTATTTGTTGGGAGTGAGTAGTTGGGTAGTTATAAACTTTTAAAAGGTTACGGTTTGAGAAATTTTTAATTTCCATAATAACAATAACTAAAAATGCACTTAAGGAAAATACACAATTATTTAAATTTAAGCTAAGCGTTACAGTTTCAGAGGGTACGGCCCTCTCGGGCGCCCTCAGTTCGTAATACTTACGCGTAACATAGTAACCGTGAAGCCGAGGTTACACCTCACCGGGGGACCCTTGTATCGAGTTACTAGCAACAGAGGTTCAGGCAGCTATGCCACCTCTCAATTCGGTGAAGCAGTCAAGGCCAGCTTCTATGTTAGTTAGTGTAGTTCGTCAAAAATAGTTTTAGATTTATGTTTAAGGTGTATGTATATAATATAATAAAAGTTTTAAAACATTATCAAAGTATCGGGTGAAACAGCGGGTATTTGGAAATTTCAAATTAATTAAGGCAAACTTCATTTTGCATATAAATATGACCAAAGCCGGTGTTCGTGTAAGCAAAGATTTAGAAACTAGGTGCGCTGCTCCCATACTAGATGTGATATTTGAGTGGTAAGTATTATTTACACATGGCAACATTGTAATTTTTTTATTTACGTCTGTCTAGCTATTGTTATTTATTAATGATATGCTTTTTTATTGTTTTCTTAAAACTGTATGTAGACTTAATAAATTTTTTGCCATAAGGAAGTTTATTGTAAATATTGACACCTTCACGTTTAATTGTTTTTTTGACATAATTTGTTTTAGGGGATCTAGAAATTAACGTATTTACATTTCTTAGTTTCATTTTCTGGTGGTATGTTTTTTTATAAATGTTATTTTTATATAAACGAGCATACATATATAATATTTATATGTTTGTCTTATATAATCACCGGGGGGTACCCTTGTGTCGAGTAACTAGCAATAGAGGTTCAGGCTTAGCGACCTAAGAGCTGTGCCACTTCTCAATCCGGTGAAGCAGTCAAGGCCAGCCTCTCTGGCCAATCTGTGTCTTATACTAAATATTATTTTGTCCTTATATAATTTACGTGATGGATTTTGATAATTTAAATTGAATTATGTTTTTATGTTCTTTGTATTTTTCTACAGTGTACGTAGGTTTAGTAATGAAACTCCAGTATAGCACAATTTGTATTACAAATAGATACTTGTATTGTTTATTAACGTGACTGAAACACATATGTGTGTTAGTTCTCAAGTGTGAAGTAAGGCAGGGTGTTGAGGGGCGCGGGGTAGTCCCTCAGCCAGCCGGGCCCGCTGTGAAGCTCGCCGTCAGCCGCGCGCCAGGTGCCGCGGGGCAGGTACACGTCGCGGGAGACTGCGCCCTCGGTCATCACCGGCGCCGCCAGCACGCGTCCTCCGAGCAGGAACTCTGCATAATAAAAAGATAAGAACGTTCACGTTATGTTTATGTTACGTTAAACGCTATAAGCGCGGACGCCATCTATGTACGAGTATTTACTTATTGTCGAAGGAATATTACTAAATAATAATCAGAAACAAACCAAACTCTTGTCAAACTACCCTTGAAGTTTACAATAAAAAAATTATCATCAAAATCGGTTAGCATGATATTGAGTTATTTGCCAATTTGTCGCGCAAATACTTAATGCAAATTTAAGACTTATGCTGAGTGTCCAATGTTGGTATCATGTCCTAATGGTCCGTTCTTAATTTACATAATTCTCTTTGTAAAATAGACTTTTCTTAATTGACATCGTGTTAACAGAAAAAGTCTATATTTTCGATATATTTTTATAATTTAAGAAACTTCCCGTTTGTCTCCTTGCCGCCGATCAGGACAGGCAGATGGCTTTCCGTTACCTTCAGACCTATGGTGTAGTTTTCGATGTAAAAACTCTCTTTCGCTTTGACGGGAAATTGTCTCAACAGATGCAGTATCCTCCATCCTACGGTGTCGTCGCAGACACACGAAGGACTGTCCTTTTTTTAATGACTAACTACACTGTTGGCCAGAGAGTCTGGCCTTGCTGCTGGCCTTACTGCTTCACCGATTTGAGAGGTGGCATAGTACTTAGTTTGCTTAGCCTTAACCCAGTAAATCGATGCTAGGGTCTTCCGGTAAGGGTAACGCCGGGCTCTCCTCCTCGCACTTTTTTTAATTTTTTTTGTTAACGGGGAGGAAATCTTCAAAAAGATACCCCGCCTTCCGGGGGGAAGGCGGCGGTTATGTGGGGGTTTTTACCGAATAAAACCTGCCCGGTGGCCCTTTCCTCGGTGCGTGACGAGGGGCTCCAGGATCTCCAGTGGAACGCACCGGAGCCCCTCTGCACTGTGCTCAAGGAGAGCACGTCCCGGGGGGGGAGGTTACTCCTTCCCCTCCTGTGCCCTCGCAGTGCAAGGCGACACGGGCCAGCCGATGTCGCCTTGCACTCCTCGCACTTGACACAACCTTTATTAGGTGTAACTCTGATACATACCGTCCCAGACAGCGAGCGCCTCCTGGTCGGTAGGGTCGAGCCACCAGATGGGCGGGTTGACGGGGGTTCCACTGCGCACCGCCTCCTCCATCACCTCGGCGATCTCCGCGGCGAAGTCCGCGTGCAGCTGCGTGTAGCGCCGGCAGATCTCTACCGTCTAGACAAAACATACCACTGAATCTTCTGAACACAATTGATTTTGTTGTTTTAAGTTAAACTTCTTTACGCACGCTTGACGTGGGGAGTAAGTTGAATGGGTTGCGAGAAGTGTGATCGTGCGAGGCGAAGTAACATTGAGAGGGATATATAACTTAGTGAAGACTTAGACAGAGAGAGAGTTACGTTTTATATATCTAAGACACAGTGTATACCACTGCATACTGCATATTACCTGTATCACACTGCAGGAGCAAGAGAGAAAAGTGCTCGCGCACATTTTAGTACTATATATATTTTACTTTGTGTTTATATTACAAATATATACGTAGCATTGTTAAGAAGTTTTGCCTTCTACGCTTCCAGCACTTAAAAAGTCATCAGTACTGGCAACGGAGATCGTAACCAGTTACAAACACCCAGTCCACTTAAGGCGACTTAGTGACACTTAACTACCACGGCTCTAATGATAAAAATAAATACATAATAAACCTACCGTAATACCGTTAGTTCTAGCAAATCTAACATAGTAGTAATATATTGAAATTTAGCGTCAGATACTCGGAATTCAGTTTAGAGGTTAGCGTACCTCATCATCGTGGTCCCAGGGTACGAAGGAGTACTGCAGTGTCGGCATAAACACATTGGCCTGCAGCCAGCGTATGAACAGTTCCTTGCTGGGTTTCTCATTGTATCCATTGCCGCCGATCATGTCCGGCAACACCAGCGGGTACCCGTTCAGATTCATGGCTAGAAGTGTGGTCACCAGGGTTGCTAGGCCGTTGTTGAAGTCCCACAACGTGTCCTTGTCTACCATGCGGACGAACACTGGCAGATCTTGAGTTCTGTATTCAACAAGTATGTTTACGAGTAAATACAACGACTGACTTCAAAGACGTTTCTGGCCGTTGATTATATTCAAATTCATAAAACCAGTTAACTAATAAGGTAAACTTATTGGGACCCTAGCCAGTGCTGCCGATACGACCACTGGCAAGAAAATCATAATCGAGAATTATTAATTTTTTGCTGAAGCAATGTGAACGAAATCCACACATTGATTTCACAATGGTTTTAAATTTTCCTTTAGCGTTACCCACATCTAACGTGGATGGTTTTTCCTTCATTTTAAAATTTCTTGGAAGCTTCCTCCATCTCGCCCCCTCCTAACGCCGGAAGTTAGTTTTGCTTAGGTTTTCAAATAACCGGTTTATGTATTAAACTAAACTACTGCTTTGGTCGATATTTTTTTTTTGGTAAATCGTTTTCGGTCGATCTTACCGAAAAGACACATTTTATTTTATCAACAATACAAGTAAATATTTTCTTGCTTTAACCTCAAACCAAACACTCGTCCGCTTAGTTTTGCTGAACAACGCCATCTACTGAAGAACCTTTAGTGTTGATGAATCAATTAATACAATAATAGTATTGTTACTCGCCAATAGATGTCAGAAAGAGCCTATATTATATAGAGATATTGTCAGTTTACCTTTAAGTTGTTTATTAATTAATTTAGTTTAAGTTAACCACTCCAAATAAGCTTAGGCCTGTGTTAGATGCTTCACGTCATAGTCGAATCCACCATTCGAACCCACGATTTAAATTTACCATTAACATAACCGTAACCATTAGACTATTGACAAATATATACAAGAATTGGACGTTTAAAGTTATAGGATTAACTAATGGAGCAGTTTGTTTACTTCCTTCACGGTAACATGCGGTACAAAAGTAGTCCAGTCTCCCATATTACCTCATTCCAGCGCGAATCTCAATCATTGGCCCGAACTGTGCCACAGTCTTTACGTATTCACGCACTATGTGGCCCGGGTGCAGGTCGATGTCACCGTTCTGGACTGGAATCTACCATATACCAGGATATCATAAACAATAGTTCACACACTTTTAAATAGCTTCCAATATTAACCAATAGATAGCTCAGATCATCCATCGAAAAACTACAAAACACACAAACACTATAAAATACATTTCGTAAACTTTATATTTTCCGTGGTAAAGCTTGGACTTGGATTCTGAAGGACGGGCTGGTCCACAAACTAAAAGTTGCACAACAAGCGATGAAAAGATATGCTCTGCATTTTCTAAGGCTCAGAGAAGGTTCGGAGAAACATAGGGCGCTCTCCCTTCAGATGGACCGACGACAGTACAAGGATAACCGGAAGTGAGTAGATTCGGAAAGCGGAGGATCGTATATGGTGAAAGGCATTGTGGAAAGCCTATTTCCAGGAACGGATAGACACAGGCTGATGAAGACGAGCCGTGTCGTCGAGTCGTGGTTAGAACCTTTCGGGCGCCCATGAACCAAAATGTCAACGCGTCTAACTAACCGTCCAAGCCGGGATTACCCCTCACCGGGCGGACCCTTGTCCTTGAGTAGAGTTACTCGCAAATAGACGTTCAGAATTAGCGACCTAGAGACGAAGAGCTTTGCCACCTTTCAAATCCGGTGAAACAAGTCAGCTAGACTGGCTAATGTGTGTAGGTTACTCTAAAAAAAACTTTACTCGTTTAAAGAGAAAATAGAAAATTACCTGAGGAGACCAGCTGGACTCTCCAGCATCAAACTTCAGACTGTCGATGTCATAGGTCTCGATGAGATTCCTAATTCTGTTCGAGTACCATTCAGCGGCTTCTGGCTTAGTGAAGTCAATATATCCAGGCAATGAGCCGTTGTTGTTCCACCACGAGGAGTCAGGCTTGCCCTCTTCGTTCAGTACCAGATAACTGCAAAATGTGGAATGGACACGAGATAGATGGAGATTAGATTAGAGACAAACGTTTCCTTATAGACGAAAATTAAACAATTCTTTTATAAGTTAAACTTGTTTAAGAAGGTGAATGGATGAAATAAAATGAAAAGTGTGACCGGACGAGACGAAAGGAAGATATAAATTAGTAAATATAGAAAGAGAGAGTTACGTTTTGAATATTACTGTAGGGGCAAAACAGAGAGAGAGAGCTGCGAGTACATATTTTCTTTCTCTCACAGTCAGTTACGTTTCGTATATCACAGTGCAGGCCTATTGTCTGTATCACATTGTTGGAGCTAGAGAGAGCAGTGCGCGTGCTCATTTTCATTGTTTTAAACCATCGTGTTATTATACATAAATACATAAATACGTAGATTTTTTTTATACTAAAGAAATTATGCAGCTAAAGATTTCACTTTACTCTTGTGGTCTGTAAAGCATACATTTTTTTTTGCTATGACTTTTTTGGTTGACCCAGCAAATAATATAACAATGGTTTTAAAGGTCAGATAAAAAGATTTCCAGTTATTAATCTTCTTTAAAACTTTAAAACATCATGGTAGGCGAAATCTAAATATTGTATTATATTCTGATCCAGTACCTCGTTCTACGTTTCTAGAATTTATGTTGTTTTTTTTGTAATGGAGAGGAAATCTTCAAATAGATACCCCGCCTTCGGGGGCAAAGCGGCGGTTATGTGGGGTTTACCCACTAAAACCTCGACGGTGGCCCTCAGTGCATGACGAGGGGCTCCGGGATCTCCTATGGAACGCACCAGAGCCCCTCCGGTGCGTTCCACCGGAGCCCCTCCCCGTTCGGCGGTCTCCTTCTGCGTCATTACTGACTTACAGAAGGAGACCAGCGCCTTCTATTTAGTCTTGTCTTGTCCGATCTTTCTAGAAATTACCTACAGTATTGCCCATCTGTTTCACCTCGCAGGGATATGGCGAACTGGCTGCCAACCTTCGCACGTTGGAGAGGCACTTTAGGAAAAGGACCTACAGTAGAATTAAACTTACCCTTTTTCTAAGGCTTCAGTGTACCACGGATCGCAGTCTTTGTTGATGAATGGGTGAACCCAAATTGTAACTCGGAAGCCGAGACCCTTAATGTCTTGTATTAACTTTTTGAAGTCTGGTAACTTCCTCTCGTCCACGGTCAAGGAACCGTAGCAAATCTCCCATAAGTCGTCAATCTCGAACTGAGCGTTAGGGAATCCAGTGTTTGCAATCTCATTAGCGAACTCCCACAGGCTGTCTTGATCAATTTCACGGGAGTAACGAGCCCAAGTGGACCAAACCGGGTATTGAATCATTCTGAAGTCTGGAATGCCTGTTGGTTTTCCGAGGTATGTTTCGATGGCGTGCATTTGCGCGGTTTTGGGATCGTCGAACATCCAGATGTCGTATTTGAGGACGTTGTGGGTTCTCCGGGTAGAGTAGGGATCGGTGACTTCAGCGACGAAGCAGATGTGGTTGTCTAAGATGTTGTGATGATCGACAAACAAGGGTGCCTCTGGGTGGACGTAGATATATGTTCCAGCGGAGTTGAGCCAGTATCTCTCCGAAATAGCGGCGTTGTCGGCTTCCTTTGATATGATCGAATACTTTTCTAGTTTCGACTTCTGGATTGGCCATTGCTGGTTCTTCTGTTCCGGACCTCCGTACCATTGCTTATCACCTGTTATATTAGAACATCGTAAATAAAATAACTTGTAAATTACTTATGTCCAACTGAATATTTATTGGGGTCGTTCGTGGTTCGTGTGACTCATTATTAAATTAATTGGGTACTGTTACATCCCGAGTCTGTGAGGCCTAATGCTTACAAGGCTGCCTACTCAGCAACCCCCTGTTTGTTTTAGTTTTCATCGGATTAAATTCAAATATCATCGAGTCAGTCTGTCTTAACCAGTGAACTGGAACGGTTGTTAAAAACTCATATTAATTCTATAAAGGTAATTTGTGGCTTTCAAATAAACCCAATAATTAGTTTAATGTGCCTTTCCCTTTTTTTAAAAACCGGATCCATAAACCCGGAATGACAGTACACAAAATTTTAGAATACAATAGAATAGGATAAGTTTATTTGGTCACGTATAACAAATATATATATATAACAAATTGACAAAAGAGAAAAAAAAAACAGATTAGATTTATCAAACGATTCGACTCGATTTCAATGAATATTTTATTATATACAACTACGATGAGACCGAAAAGATTTATTTCGGGTAGATGTTAGAGAAAAAATCACACACAAACCAAAACCACACGTACGCTCATAAATATTTATTTGTAGATAAATTTATTCATTAATTTCCTTAACATTTTATTTATATCTTGAGACTGCACAATTTACCAAAGTATCTGGAAATACTATACTCGCAACTTTGGCAACTCTGCCCAACATGCAAGCGTCTGCTTAGTTTGGGAGTTACTGTTTACAAATATAGTGTGATGCAAGGGTTACTTACTGCCTATATTATCTAAACTAAGTGTAATGTAAGCTATAATTCAATAAATATTTTTCTAGTGGATGGTATACCGACCGAAATCGAAGCAGTCTTCGAATACTCTGTCGGAGGGTCCATCCCAGTGCACAGTAATACGAAAACCGCCGCTAGACTCGTCGTAGGCGCTGTTCAGCTCGAAGGTAACCTCGCTGTCGGATGTTGATGCTCTGCGACCGATGTGGCCTAGGGTCGCGATGCCATTGTCTAATACACGAATTAAATCATTAAAAACCGTGTGCTGTCGTGGGACACTAGATAGGAACGAATCTTTTGTTCCTCATTCGTGTATACATTTGTTATTATGACTAAATGAAAAAACTACTTAACAAAATTATCTTATCTAATTCTTTATTTACAATAATTTATAACTAATAATAGCGCCACCTATCTATCCCAGTTGACACTGAAAATCTTACGCTGTTATTTAACATTACGGACGTGTTTTACTGGCTAGGGTACCAAACGTCCCATAAGGAACTAAGTTCTTAAACTTGTTTAATCTGTACTAATAAATGAGGAGATCTTGATTTCATTATTTGTTACTGCAAAAATAATAGAAGGGATAGACTTATATTATTGTGGTGTGTACTTATCCCATAAGATGTAGCTTAATTCGGAGAACGTGTTAGTACATAATATATTGTGATTTTGATGTCCTTTTCTCTTTGCACGGCATAACATCCTCCGTGTCATACAACCATGATACAACCAATTGACAGATCGTGTTGACAGCCGTGGTAGCTCACTGTCCGGGCGGTCGACTCAAGTTGCGTAGTACGCTAGCAACCCGAGTTCAATCCCCGGTACCGGCACTAATTAATTTCTTGTTGCAATTTTATGTGCTGATACCACGCGCTCGGCGGTGAAGGAAAACATCGTGAGGAACACCTACATGTCTTAAACAATTTTTCTAAGACGTGTTAGTCCTATCCGCACTAGGGCCTCGTGGCGGACTATGCCCTTATACTCTCTTTACAGAAGATCTGTGTTATAGAAAGCCTGTGCCCAACAGTGGGACATATATGTATATAAAGGCTGTAACTTTAAGTTTAAACCGATTTCTGCTGTACTGTCCTCGTTTAGTGTAATGTCTAACCTAAGACGTCACACTCGTATCACCGCGGGGAACGGAACTGGTCACCTCTATCCGTCTTAGAGTGTTGTAATAATAATTTACCGTACACCGTAAATTTAGATGATATTATATATTATTACGTGGATATTAAAGTAACAACTTCTACTTCTATCTTTCTTTTTTGTAATGTACAATCGGTATACTCACCACCCGCAATGCCGAGGAATAAAGCGCCATTCTCATCTTGATCCACGGACAGATTGCGATTCTTACTGTGCCGAGGCGAGGCGGCCAGGGCTAGCGTTAACCCTGCAAGACAACAAACAATAAATTCTATTATTATAAATATAAACTTAATCATTATCATCAAGTAGAACAGCCACTGCTGCACCCAGGCTTCTCCCAACGATTTCCATAAAGACCGACTGTTAACGACTTGCATCCACTTCCCGAAGTGGCATATAAGTTAGTTTAGCTTAGATTGTTCCATTTAATTTAATTATAAAATAGCTACCGACCGAGTCGTGGTTCGGCCCTCTCGGGCGCCGTCGGATCGGACTGCTAATGCGTAAAATAGTAATCGTCCAAGCCCAGGTTACCCCTCACCGGGGGGACCCTTGTGTCGAGTTACTAGCTAATAGAGGTTCAGGCTAAGCGACTTAAGAGCTATGCCACCTCTCAATCCGGTGAAGCAGTAAAGGCCAGCCTCTCTGGCCAACTGTGTAGTTCGTCTTGCATCCAGCTGCTATTTTAATAGGGGATGAGCAGATCCGTTGACGATCGAAGATAATTAAAAAGATTGCAATGGGTAGGAGACTTAGCGCAAGAATTTTATTACATCCCGATACATAACGGTATCCCCTGCCTGTTGTAGAAGGTGACAAAAAGGGGCCTCGAGTTCACTGAGCGACAAGGGTGGGGGCCTCTGTCGTCCGTTAAACTGGACCAGGGAAGAAGGCGACATCGCCTGGCTCGTGTCACCTTGCACTGCGAGGTTACTGGTAGGGAAGGATTGACCTCTCCCCCGGGACGTGTTCTCCGAGAGCACAGTGCGTTTCACTGGAGTACCCGGAGCCCCTCACCATGCACCGAGGAATGGCCCCGGGGGGTTGAAGGCGGGGGTTATGTGGGGTTATGAAGATGTCCCCCCCGTCAACAAAAAAAAAATTAACTACATAGACATGAATAATAGCACCATCTAAATAATTCAACTTTATCACATGATAATTTTATAATATTGAGGTGTCATTGAGTATTATCTCACCTGCTAACAACAAAACCCACTTCATCTGTAACACTGTCGTAATGCAGACTCACAATCAATAGCACACGAGTCGCAATATATTATTTCCCGTATCTACACTTATCACAGCGTATTGCCCGTGCAGAGCGGATAACGCACGTCAGATAGATCTGCTTTCAAATCCCCCGTAGACCGCTACAGGCTGTTCCAAACGTCATTACATAATAAACCGGAAATATTATTTACCTAATAAAAATGCCAACACTAATATATACACAAGATTGTATACAAATCTTTCACTTTGTCGAAATCAACACAAAAGAAATAAGTCATCCATTATGTATATATATATACTTTTTCTCACACAAGTTATTTTAATTTTGTTTTGATACGTGAACTTTAGTGAGGAAAAAGGTAGCAAATATTGCTGCACTAAAATTCACAGAAATAAAATCCATTCTAGATTCTAGCAATGTACGGGTGATGTCATTGTTTATTATACCAGCCAATGCTCGCGACAGATAACCGGCCTGTTCACATAACTTAATTAATATTAAGGTAGGAAGAATATATTTTTAAACTTTTGTAGCTTAGAAATTCGATTTGTAAGTTTTATTACTACACCGAAAGATCAATCCAATCCTGACCAATCACTTGCTACTGACGTATGTCTGTACATTTAAGTCATCTCCGTGAATAAAGCGAACGAGTGGGTTACTCAAAGCTTTGAGTGTTGAGCAAGTCAAAAAGCTGAGTCAGGGACTTCATATTTCTTTGTTTAAACATTTTCTATGGTGACTTATAAAGATTTATTATTTATTAAGTGTTGTGCGCGCTCATTTTGACCTCTATCCACATCTTTGTTTATATGTGTATATTTATGAGCAAAAACAAAAACGCCAAATTAAATCTACGCTTAAAATGATCTTATGTAACCGTCTCCGGTCAGCGCTGGATTACAAGCTACTACGCACGAACGCTCTCTTTTATCTCTGTCTATTTCTAAAGTATCATTCGACCTTTTTCAGAAAATCTAAAATGTCATTCCTCCTGGACGCTGCTTTAAAAATGACGAGCATCATCATATTCTTGAATTAATCACACACATCTTAGGTCCTATGTCAGCAAAATTACTATAGGACCTAATTTAAGCAGAACCTGTGAAATAAAAATCATAAAATTCTTAAATGAAGGCGCTATAGGCTGATAAAGATAAAAAAATACAGACAACCTCCTCGTTTATGTTGTCGGTTTATTACGCAGTTTTAAAACTAAACAGGTTTTTCACATGTTCGTTGTCAGATATAAAATTGCATGAATTGTCCAACACCAAATAGCACTCCTTCTCGGTAGTTAAAAAGGTCGAAAATGCAATTGGTAAATAATTTACCTGTGTGGTACAATTTGTGTACTTCCTGCTTCATATAAAACTTGTTCTGCTCTGGCGATGCCTCTAAACGCAGTAATATATTAAATTCTTTAGGTTGTGTGTGTGACACATATAATTTGAACAGTGACAATGACTGTTTATTTATTTTCGTTAAGTTATTCTAAACACCCTTGTGTATATATAACAGCACCATAAGTTCCGTTTTGAACGGGATATTCCCATATTTTCGTCTCGAATATCTTCATAGTTTTCCAATAAAAGCTACCGATCAGCCATCGGGCAACCTCGTGTCGGAATGTTATCGCGAATAGAGTAATTGCCCAAGTCGAGGTCCTCTCTCCCGAACAAAGTTCAGGCTAAGCGACTTTAGAGTTGTGCCACGATTAAAAAAAAACGGTGAAACTGTAGAGGCCTACTGGCTCATCAGCGTAGTTCATTAAAACAAATCCGAGTAGAATACAAAAACAATGGTCATGTTAGCTGTCCGTATCTGAAATATCTATCTTAGGGAAAAAAGTCATCGTCAAGTAAGAGGTCAGTTATCAATATTTGATTAGATAACCATTCCTATCTAGTAGGTTACTTGATCTTATATAATATTATTTTCTATTTGTTCCGCCCAAGAATCTCGAGTACCGACAATAAGCATCGCGCAAAATTAAACAAGTTTCTGTGTTAGGTACAAGGTGCTACATAACCTACTGTTTGAAATTTATTGCAATGGCCGCTGAATGTATATATACATATAAGACTTTCTTAATAGTTTTCTTCAGTATTCGTTTTATTCTTTTTTCTTCTTAAAGTACCTCTATGATTGTCGAAAGTTGGGAGTCAGTTCACCTCCAAAAAAATTGCTTCTTGCGAGACAGAGAGCGGCGATCGCAATTCCGGTCTACTCTTCTGATGCCAGCAATTCTTTCTCAATTTATAATTATTTTTAAACTGATTTTATTTTGATTCAAATTATTTTTTAAGCTGCCACGACTGAAAACCGTACGGAAGATTTTTATTATTTGTAATATTGTAGAAGTAACATAAAATGGAAACATAAAATGTTATTTCTATAGAATTATAGAAACGCAGCAACGTTTTTTTCTTATATTTTTTTAAATTTGGTAAGAGAACATTATATAATAAAATTTATAAACAAATATTTTAAAACTTCAAGAGAAACTTCAGAGAATTTTCGCAATATATGTGCAAACGGTCGGGCAAAAAAAGCCCGCTCGTTATAGATACCATAGATTTTCGAATTATTATTCATCAGATTGAGGCCTCCTTCCTCAATGTGACGGAAAATTGATCGAGGCTCAATTTGTAAATAAAATCAGTATTGTTACAAAGAGTTCATGTCTTATACCAAAACAACTTATGAAAAAAGTTAGTATATGCTCGTTTATCTTTTATAACTTCTACTCTTATGGACATATACTGCTCATATTATCACTGCTATAGTTATAAATATATAAAAAAATTGACAATATATGCGTTATTTCTTTGATTAAATCAATTTTCTATTATCTTACGTGCAAAACTTATGCTAAGTTTTATTTTAACCATATATTTCTTTTTGACTTGCACTTATTATGTATTATCGCGTTTTATGAACCGACTTAGTTCGCATAATTAAACGAACAATATCTATTATACCGACCACTGAAACGCCCAGTGGTTAAACTTGACCTTAAATACGTGTTTATATCACTTGTCAAAAGAGCGTGACAACAAGAAAAAACAAAAGCGAACACGATCGGGACATTTTGGCACTGCAGTAATCAGTAAAAAAAATAATGGCAGATCCGAGAATTCGGCAAATTAAAATTAAAACTGGCGTTGTCAAACGTATAGCCAAGGAAAAAATTGTATACGAGAAAGAGGCGGAACAACAAAAGAATAGAATACAAAGAATCAAAGACGAAGGCCAAGACGAACATAATATTAGGAAACAGGAGGAGGTTCTTCAGGAATCTTTGATGATGGTACCTGACTGTCAAAGGCGGTACGTATTCTAATAAACTGATTATTTGAATGCTTATACGAAGTAATAGACAACCTAGTAGTACATTTCTTTCTTACATTATGCGGCAATCGATGATAAATTCGCATCTGTTTTGTAGGTTATGTCGTGTTTTTTAGTAAATCAAAGATGAATAAAGGTAATATAATGATATTAGTGTGTGTGTATAATTATAGTTGTTTTAGTATTTTATGCCTTTTGTAAAATCATTTAAATTGATGGACTTATGAGTCACATCTTTGTCTTTGTTATTTTCAAGGTTAACCAGTATATACAAATTGAATTGTTAAACTAAGGCTATCATTAAAAAGTTTAGTATGATTTTGAATAATGGGGTTTAAAAATTTGAAAATTGTGAAATAGAGCATTGTAACTCTGGTTAGGACTAAAGAGCCCTATTCATTCTTTCTACTTTTTAGATGCAAAAAAATTCTTTAAAATCCTTAGACAATGTATATTGAACAAATTGGTGACATATTGAATTATTGCGATGTTTAGAAGAGACTGTCTGGTGAGAAGGCGCACTTTTATTTATAATTATTGTCTTTACAGGTTGGTAAAAGCCTTTGCAGATTTGAAATCAACATTAGAAACAGAGCAAGACCTGAAGGAGCACGAAGATTATAAAGCAGCAGAGCTAGTCCTTAAAGACGCTGAGTGCCAGTTGCCCGATTCAGTTTAATTCCTAACACTACTTTTATTTCTAACATATACTTATCAGTTAAAATCATGTCTAATCCTAATTTTTTTAATGTTTATAGGAATAGTTTTACATTCCAAGGTAATTATTCACCCATCCTGCCGCCTAACTTTTCGTTTCCTCCACCTCCTCGTCCTCCACCCATATACATACCTCCATTTGCTCCACCACAATCAGACCAAGATTTCCTAAAAACCTTTGAACCACACATTGTAAAGTGTAATAAAAAAAAGCCTAAAACTGGCTCCATATCGGCAATTCATGAAAAAGTTACCAATCTTGTACTCACTCTCGATCATATTAAGAAAACTGAGAATATTTTACTTGAAAACTCAGAAACTCTGCCGGATGAAGAGTGGCAGACTTATATGGAGGAAATAGAAGTTAAGAAGGCACATATCAAAGGAATACTAGATAGCATCAGCGATGAATATCTTACTACTGCTCGTAATCTGTTAGCTAAAAGAGCATCAAAAAGATTACGGATGAAAAGAGTGAAATTGGAGAGATCAAGAGAAAAGAAAGAGAGAATTAAGCAATTAGAAGAAAGATCTAGGAAAATAGATGAGAACTTGAAGAAAATTAAAGATGATAGTGAAAGAACTAAAAAGGTTTGTTGCATAAAAATCTATTTTGTGCAGTGACAGTGTTCAGTACTCTTTGTAGTATCTGTAAGTTCACGGATAAAGTATTAATCATGAGGTTATCATTGTTAGTTGCATTTATGGTGCAGATCTGAAGACCTTAACGGACCACTTGACTGGACACCTTATTCTAAACTATATAGGATAAATTACAATTTACTATTATCTTTTTCATAATTAATTGAATGTTTCTTAAATTGAACATTTTTTTTTAAGAAAGTTAACAAGTTATTTTTTCTGAAATTTTACTAACATTATTCTTGCCATTCCAACTAACCTTAAGTTTGTGCCAGGCACTAGTGGATTCAAATCTTAGACCTTACGATTCGCAGACTGTAACCTAAACCATTAGGCTATTGACACTTAGTTTTAGTTTAAATGCTTTAAGTGGTTTTTAGATTTGATAGTATCATTAGGGCTTATGGCAATGAGGTCTTGTGAATGTTGTTTTCTCCATTCACTTACATTGTGATACAAAACATGATTAGAATATTTTCTTGTAATAGGAAGCTGAAGCTAAATTGCATGCAGATATGATACTAAAAGAGGTTGTTCGTAAGAAAACTGATGCAAAGAAGTGTATTGTAAAGCTGGATGCATTGCTGCGTCTGCGCAGGGCGCGACTTAATACAGCTAAAGGTAGAGGTGAAGCAGTGTCGGAGAATGAGACAGCGGCATTTGAGAAAAATATTGGTTAGTATTTTACATGTATGAAATAAAGTTATTGAATTAATGAGTTTTAGTAAGTTATTATTGTGTGATTTTTTTGTGAATTCACACGACAATTGCCCAAAAAGAAACATGAAAGAATTTATTGACCACTTTCTATGTACCACTTTTTGATAACCATTCCTTGGGGTGTTATCTGCAGATTACAGCAAATCGAATAGGTTTCGCGTTTCCTTGAGGCGTAATGTGTGGGTGGTATAAAATTACATTGCTATTACATTTTAAAGTACTACCTATTAAGCATATGTAACAAAGAGTATCCTGTTTATAAATCAATGCAGTATAGGGTCTACATCTGTCACAAACAAATGAGTTACAAAGTTTGCAAAAACCAACTTACTGATTTGTTGTGGTCCTTCGAGTCGGATATGAAAGAGCGTTAGTAAGATTTTATTACGTATTTTAGAAAAACTTCAAAAGCTGTGGTCAAAAAAATTGGCGAACTATGAGATTGAAGAGGGCGACCTGCGCGCCACGCTGAAACAAAGCGCACCAGACAAGGATAATGTCACTGAAATGGAAAAGGAAGCTCTTGAGAAATTGAAGAAGTGGCGAGAGCTTCTCTTCGGAGACGGTCTGCCACAAGCCAACTTCAAAGGAGACATGAAGAAATTTGTTACTACAAGGTAACATATGAGTCATTTTATATACTTTCATTACTACATAGGTATTATGTCTCATGGTATTAGGTGGAAAAATAGACTGATGTTAGTAAAAAGCTTACTCTTCTTTTCAATGCTTACAACTATTAATTGGATGTGAAAATTACAAGTCCTTTGCTGTACAAATTTAACAGTATGAAGCTTTTGCTCCCATGCCATGCAATCTCCATGAGCAACACACCATCTATGTAGATTGGGATTTAAGATGTAATCCAGTGCAGCATCCTCCTAAATTTGCCATTTACCATTGGCTATCATTGTGGCTATTTTGGTGTTTGAGGGAACGGCATGGAACAAGGAATTTGTGCTAATGTTGAACCATGTCTGACAATACTTAAGCCAGGAAATACGTCTGTTCTTTTACCCTGAATTTTTCCTTGAACAATTAGTTAGCAGGTCGTATTTACATTATATGGCCAAAGTAGCTTACATTTTTTGATAGTGATTAGAACCTTTATTTTCATTGCAATACTCTTTTGATTGATATTCTATCCGTCCACATTTTCAAAATTCTACTGTACCTATTTCTAATCTACCAAATTTCTATTCTACCCACACTTCTAGGTAGTTCTTCAGTTCTAAATATATCATATTCCGTGTTAAGGTAACATGACTCTATGCCATACAGGACTGTCATATTGAAAATTTAAGATATTGTTTTATGACAATCCAAGACTAGGAAAATACAAGTAAAAAGTATATTCCATAGTCTAAAAAGGAAGTTCTCAATTCGTTATGTACTAATTTTTGACTCAGTGATTTTTATGATTATTTATTTATTTGAAAGCTGCACCAGCTTTTACCTGCTCACCGTGTAGTCCCATTTGGTGCAATTCTGGTAGTGGCATCCATGAGAAATTTTGCTTTAAGTGTTTATATTTGCGCGACAAATAGATTAGTAAATTTCGCGCCAACTGATTTCAATGATCCGTTTTTTATTGGAAAACATGTATTTCAAGAGTAGTAGTTTGACGACTTTTGTTAAGTTATGATTAATTCCATTTCGTAATATTCCTACGATAATTCGGGAATTCAAAGAGGGCTCGTTTATTGTTTTAATTTGAAGTCGGTTTACTATAAATATACGTATTATTTTATTTATCATTAACCTTAATTTGTTTTAGGTGCAACTGGGACAAGTTCGTCTGTGCCGGGGGATCTGCGTTGCCGCTGGGGTGGGTGGTACCTAACTTGGAAGGCTGAATATTAGTGGAACTGTATTTGTGTACGTTTATTTGCTCGTCGCGCGACGCTCGTGCTTTATGAAGCTTGCATTTACAATGGCTTTTTTATAAATTATTTTGTACGTAAACCTTGTTTTATTGTATTTAACCGATATGTCAAATTGGCTTGGAGGGGATACGGATATTGCTGCGTGACCGAACTGAAACAATGCAAGACTAAGATTGTAGGAAAAATAACACAACGGAAGTGCTCTAGTTCGTATACACGACGGCTGATAGCGTTACTATTAAGCAAGTAATACATCTCTCTAATCACAGGTGGCGCTTTAATTTGGAATCCTTTTTTTTGTTAGATTTATTTTATGTTATTTGGTATTATACCTAAATACTTTTATGTACTTAAATAAAAAACAATTTTAAAATTCAAGAAAATATATATAAATTTAAACAAATATTGTGTTCCTTCTATATTAATTGGTGTGCCATGACATCACATTTTTTACTAATTGGTGGTTCTGAGTAAAATGGTTCTCAGAATGAAAATTAAAGCGCAAACCAATCAATTAAGTCTTTATTCATTACGTTTACATGTACCACATAGAAATTACACAAAACACCGTCTCGCTTGTCACATTGCCATGTTAAATATCTACTAAAATGTTTACAATAAGACTTACACTAGTGTACATTAATAAGGTTATCCAAAAAGGTATTTTCATGTTCCATTACTTACGATTAACAAACCAAACAAACACGAAGGCGTATCAAATAGTGACGAACTTCGTTGTGAACGGAAAATAATCTGACAGCGACAGAATCTAGCGAACTACGCACTACTTACGTTCTATCTCTAATTTACCTACACCAGCGGTCGGCAGAGCCGTATTCGGCTCCTTAAGTGCTACTCTGGCACAAATATCCACGGCAGACGCAATATTTCAAGCTTTCAATTTTAGCTGAAAAAGCTCGCGTTTGCTGTTCTTTCCTTGCCGGTTCTACATATATAAGCGAACATTTTTGACGTGACAACGATAGAGGTTCAGGCTAAGCGACCTAAGAGCTATGCCACCTCTCAATCCGGTGAAGCAGTAAAGGCCATCATCTCTGGTCAACTGTGTAGTTCGTCCAAAAAAGTGACAACGTCTTATAAATTGTTGTCATTCGCGCAAAATGTCCCGTTACGCTCGAGCCAAGAGTTCCCGACAGTGCACGTTCAAAGTGTGTAAGCGAGAGCGTAGTATGAGATAGAGAATGAAAATGAGTGCTCAGTGAAGTAGAAAAAAAAGGTATGATTATCATTTCTTAAATAAATACTTGTTGGAATAACGTGTGTACCTAGAACACGTTGTCACGAATTTAACGTCCGAGCGCCGCGCTCCCCGACACCAGGCGACACCTGAGATTATATTTTCAAGAGTAACTAACCCGATTTACTCAAACTTTCCAATAAGTTAAAAACAGTTTTATTTAGTGTATAAAAGATTACTAAACTAGCAGCTATTTGGCTCTTTGGCTAAAGTATACCGACCACTGATCTACACGATATTAACGCGATACAAATAGCAATTTAACGAGGTAAGCAGCTGAATTCAATATATTATGTAGTAACTACAATTTGATGTGTTTAATTAATAATTGCATATTATATGGTATTGTGAAGGTCTTCCGAGACTGAGTGGGCCCTCTCGGGTCGGAAGTCTTATTAATTATTCTAATAGATTGTAGTAACCGTCCTAGTCGAGATCCCCTAAGCGACTTTATTGCGGTCAGCTAAGGTTCGTCACAAGAAAGTTAAGCGTGACTTCCACGACACATGAATAACGTAAGACTGAAAATAAACGTTCTTTTAAGTTGTTGCAGGTTGTGAAGGTCAGAAACGAGGCTCCTTGTATACCTTATAATATTTATAAATCGAAAATATGTGACTACAACTTCTATACCTAACACTATAAGAACAAACGATTTTGTTCACACGCTTTAATTGGTGGGATTTATTCCCCATCTTATTTCTATCATTGATGGACCGCGTTTTTCCACCCTTTTATTTTATTTTCGCTAATATATTAGTCCATTTACCACTCGCACGGCGGTGAATGAAAACATCGTGAGGAAACCTACATGTCTTAGAAATTTTATCTAAGGCATGTGAAGTCTACCAATCCGCACTAGGGCCGCGTGGTGGACTATGCCCTTATACTCTCTTTACAGAGAAGGCCTGTACCCAACAGTGGGACATATGTATTATATTTATAAAGGCTGTAACACATTGAAAGAAAACTATTGATTTGATCGTGCTTTAATTCATTTTAATTTTCTGACGAGCACTCGAAAGTAGTTAGGATCCATTTTCCGCATCCAGTCATTTCCGGCTATAAAGTCGATTCCAATCTTGCCATCTGCCATCACTCGGCAAATGGGGCCCACTGCCACTTCAACTTGCTAACTTTAAGAGCTATGTCGACTGTACTAGTATCAATACAATTAAATAATTGTGACGAATCGTGGTAGCTTAGTTTCCGGTTAAACTAACATAGTACGCTGGTAACCCATTAATTTTTTTTTACTATTTTAAGTCCTTCAAGCGCTCAGCGGTGAAGGAATATACGATGAGGAAACGTACACGTCTAGTCCCTACATGTGAAGTCTACAAATCCTAGGGCCAAGCGGATTATGCCCTTATATTCTCTGTATGGGCCTTTAGTGGGATATATATAAATGGGCCACCTTTAAAAATTCAAGTCGATAAATAACCAAGGCACCGAGCCATACACCTTAGTTCACTATAATCACAAATAAACCGCAATAAAAATAGTTTTATTTCAAAATGGTCTTATTGGGTACGTAATGAAAGTAGATCGAGTCATCGCCTATAATCTATGTAAAGAACAATTTCATAAACGGAAAAAGATAATTTTGATAATGTCAAATATCATTTAGACGATTAGTACAAACATATAAAAATAATTTGGACAATTGGTAGCAACATACATGAAATTTCATAAATGCACAATGTGTTAATAAACAGTAAATGTGAAATTTTATTTTAAATATTATCTATGTTTAGTTTAAATATTTATATAGTAATACGGACAAACGAGCTGACGGCTCATTTAATCTTAAGTGATAGTCATCGTCCATGAACATCCACAGCACCGAAGGAGCTGCAGGTGCGTCGCCGGCCTTTGATATAGGAGTAGGTCCCCAAACACAGGTTCGGAAACACAATGAGTCGACTCCAGCTTTATAGTGGCAAGTCAAATTTACTACGAGATAGTTTAAAGTAATATCTTCATATAAGACTTAAATGTATTAGTAGAAAAGTGACTCAAATGTTACGGTCGTAATAATGATATTTCCGTGCGTGTTTATGTGTACGAGCATTTATATTTGTACGTGCACGTATATGTGTACGTACATGTGTACGGCCGTGCACGTATATATATATATATACGATCACGTGTTTATGTGCACGTACGTGTACGCGCGCGTATGTATGTACAATCACGTGTTTATGTGTACGTACGTGTAGGTATGTACGATCACGTGTTTATGTGTATGTATGTACGATCACGTGTTTATGTGTGTACGGATTACTGCCATAGGCCCGCGTAGTTGCCTATGAGCGGTGCCGGCAGGGGCCCGCCCGCGGTGAATATGCGCGTGCCGCTGTCGTCGTAGCAGTGAGTGTATATCGCTGGCACGTACTTCATCTGGTTGTAACCGTCAGCCTCCTCGTCAGGGAACTGTAATCAATTGAACGACATTTGAAGGTGCTCATTTTTTGATGTAAATGCAAACGAAAAGTGTGATCGGGCGAGGCGAAGGAAAGATATAATTTAGTGAAGATAGTTTATTCGACTTATTGTCTATATCATGCTGTAGGAGTTAGAGAGAGTAGTGCGCGCACATTTTCTTTCACTCTTGAACTCGTCGTCGTATCGACTCGTAATCGTATATATATTATACACATATACATACATGACATCAAAGTCATAAATGGAGTTAAATAAGTTTTACTTCAGTCATGTGGTCTAAAGCATACTCCTTTTACATTTGTCAGATAATATATTCCGACTAGACCAGGCAGATAGACACCCATCATTATTCGTATAACGCAGACTGGAATAATTTGCCCAAGTCTGTCTTTTCTCCGATTACAATGTAGATGTTTACGAGAGTAAAGTGAATAGTTTACTAGTGCCACGTACCACAGTGAACTAGCAGATTACCATAGCAAAAAACATTAGATGTGAAAACATTAAACATTTATTTTGCCATTGGTTTAACTTACTCGGAGCAATGAATTCAAACTCACCACATATCCCCTGGAGGCCTTCAGCGTGACGGTTTTTGAAGAGTGAATGTTACTTTCCAGATATTTTCCTGCTCTCACATCGTAGAACATCAGCAGACCTGTGAAAGATTTTGATTATTATTATAATCTTTTCATGATCTCGATTTTGGTATCAAGAAGCAATGACGCCGCGACCTTTCGCTACTTCGAGCTGGTAATGAAGCTAGTTTAATGGAATTCTGAGTCTATCAAGTTCTCTTACAAAAAACTAGTTTTTATTCACCACCAAGTACGAAAAATGTTTTGGACGAAGGCCCCAACTGACCGAGTCGTGGTTCGGCCCTCTCGGGCACCCTCGGATCGGAATGCTTACGCGTAACATAGTAACCGTCCAAGCCGAGGTTACCCCTCACCGGGGGGACCCTTGTGTCGAGTTACTAGCAATAGAGGTTCAGGCTAAGCGACCTAAGAGCTGTGCCACCTCTCAATCCGGTGAACTACACAGTAGTTAGTCATAAATAAAAAAAGGACGAATGCAATTATTTTTGTTATTAAATTTTAATGCTTTTTTTGGATTTCGTTACTCGAAAAATTTTAAAAATGTATGATAAATATTTTTATTTTGTTTTTCACAACGGGTACCTAGTTAACTAATCCATCGCATAATCAATAAATAATCAAATCGCATTCCTGAGCTCTGCATTCAACTAGCGCGTTGACTAAATCTGGTGAGCACTGACCGAGACCAGTGCCGATGGTGAGCATGTTGCCGCGGAAGCTGGCGGAGCGGATGCCACAGCCGTTGTACCGCGAGGTGATCTTCTTAATTGACTGCAGCGTGCGGCAGTCCAGTAGCAGCGTGTACGACTTGCAGCCGATCGCGTACATCCCGTTATCCTGCAAAAAGTAATGCTGCACTCAAGTGTGCTCGTGAGGATGTGGGTCTACCGATCAACTCAACAGCTGCTACAGTCGACGAATGTTAAGCTGATTTGGGCAATAAATGTCACAGACAGTAGGAATGTGCACGCAATGCTAGCAATATTTCTTTTTTTTTTCAGAAATATTACTAACAATCTTGTTAACCGTTCCAACTAAGCTTAAGCTTGTGCTAGGAGATGGTTCACGGCAATAGTCGAATGGTGGATTCGAACCCACGACCTTATGATTCGCAGGCCGTACCCTAAGCCATAAAGCTATTGACATAACTGTGTACGCGGAGTTTGATCCTTGGTCGTTACGAGTAAGAGTTGTCGTTTTTCTATATATATAAGATTTTTTGTTATGACACTCATTACGTCTGTACTTACGCTTCGTTACGCAACACGCACAATGGAGAATTTATTTCCTTACATGATTTTGAAGAAATTACTGATCGAATAGAAACTGAAGTATCTAAGAAATATCCAAAGTAAAGATAAAAAAGGCACTTTTCAGAGCCACTTTATGATCTATACAGTTTATATGATTACCTTGAAAAAAATATGTTATCTTACAAATTAAAAACTTTTAAACTTGCAGATAGTGAAAAATTGATTCTATTAATACTAAACATAATTTAGCATATCCATTGTACCTATCCTGTTATCGATATGCACCTATCCTGTAACCTCTCCATAAGACCTGTGCCTCTAGAGATCAAGGAGATCCTCACCATGCACCGAGGAAGAGACACCGGGGTGGTTTCTCCTCATTAACAAAAAAAAATGGTTTACCAACCTGTGTCGCGAGACAGACTAGGTCCTGACACGACGGCAGTTTTCTGGACAGCGACTGGCGGAAGGTTTCCGCGTTGAACACGTGGATGAAGCCGTTCAGCGTCAGGGCTGCGATCTCGCGCCACTGCTGGTTGAATGTTAGCGCGCGAATCTTTTGACCTGTGCAGAAGTAGATGAAATTAGTCAACAATTATTACAAGTAACTAGCGTACCCCACCCGTTTCGCCGGGCATAATTTTTCTTTATTTTATATAAAAAATAAACTTACATAATTAAATATTTAATTTAACTCTCACAATATATTAAATTATTAATTTCTATCCGTATTCATTCTCTTCTCGAGCGGGTGAAGATCATTACCCATGTACATATCAGTAAATACAAATCATTCTTAGCGTTTATACAAAAACATATCGGGCTCACGTCAATGTCAGAAGGAAAAGTAGTGCTCCGATAGTCACAACTTTACATGAATAGTCAGGTCAATCTGAAGATTCCCTGAAAGTTTCATTGAAATCGGTCCAGCCGTTTCGGAGCTTATATGGAACATACCCACGCACTTTCTCTTTTATATACATACAAGGAATTTCTCAAAAAAAAGCCAGTCACAGTGTACCCCGGAGTACAAGAATGTGAGAGCTTATTATATTATTTAGTTCTGTGTTTTGGTCGGGACGTGGGTCGGACATGGACGTACCGGCGCGACACTCCCTTACGGCGAGCGGCGCCACGTAGTCGTGGCGGGGCGCCTGCTGTGGCGGCCCGGCGGGCGCTCGCCACAGCGCCAGCTTCGAGTCCCGTGACCCTGTCACCACGAACTCATCATCCAGCCAGCACATGTCCAGTATCTGACAACGTAAACAATAATAAAATTATGAACACAAGACAAGATGCTTTGTATTTTTCAACCGACTTCAAAAAAGGAATTCATCTGTATTTTTTTAAATTTGTTACCTCATCACTTTAGATTTTTTTCTTCTGACGAACTACACAGATTGGCTTACATAGAAGCTAGCCTTGACTGCTCCACCGGATTGAGAGGTGCCATAGCTCTTAGATCGCTTAGCCTGAACCTCTATCGCTAGTAACTCGATACAAGGGTCCCCTGGGTGAGGGGTAACCTCGGCATTACTATGTTACGCGTAAGCATGACGGTCCGACGGGGCTTGAGTCCAAAGTGCTCCCTACTTTGGACTCGGTGAACGGATCTTGATGATTCTTTATTTATTTGAATGCTGTTGGTTCCAGTGTGGTCTTTGGTCCAGTTCTGACAATAGTATACAATTCCAACAGATATGTTACCGCGAAATATAAAATTAGCGGTATTCAACTATACCGAATATGTGTAGAGGTGGAGGTCTCACCCAGTCTTTGTGAGCCTCTCCCACGCAGATAGGGTCGAGGGTCGGCAAGCTGTATATCGCCAGCTCACACGAGTTCCGCGCGCCAGTCGCCAACAACGTCCTGCAACACATGTTATCTTTCTGTTAAAGTTACAGCATATATGTCCCACTGTCGAGCGAAGGCCTTCTCTATAAAGATAGTATAAGCACTTAGTCCGGCGGTCCGGTCCAGATTGGCACACTTCACATGTTCCATTGAAAAGTAATTAGGTCGCTAAGTATCTACTAGTAGCAACGCGGCGTAAGGGCTCCCAAGAGGGAACTTAGGCTTTCAATCAGAGCGCCCTAGAGGGTCTAACCACAAGTCGGTCGGTAACAAGTAAAAATAATGTTGTCACGAAAATTACAAACGTCTTAAAAGGGATAATGTAACAATAAATACGAAACTTTGGTAATAAAAGTGCGGCCCGCACGACCGCACATTTAATTTGTCGTGAAGTTTCGTCTGTTCTCGTAAATATACTTGTGCAGAATACAGTTGAATAGGTAAAGAGGTATAAGACCTGGAAGGGTTGATCTGCAGCGCGTGAATCCCCGTCTGGTGCTCTGCGCCGGGCCAGGGGGTCCGGGGGCGCAGCGTGGGGATCGCGTCCAACGACCGCGTCCGCACGTCGTACACCATGAGCTGGAAAACGGGTTCAGTATTGAAGTAAAACTTCTTTACGCACGCTTGACTTGGGCAGTGGAATGGTGCGTGACGAGAGCAATACGAAAAGTGTGATCGGATGAGAGAGAAAAAGATACACATATTGTTTCTACTTTTCTCTCACAGGCAGTTACGTATATCTAAGTTAACAGTGTAGCACTATTGTCTGTATTCTATGTAAATACACTGTAGGAGCAAGAGAGAGTAGTGCTCATGCACATTTTCTTTCTCTCTTGAACTATCTGTGTATATATTATATTTTTGTATGTATATACATGTTCTATATACAGGGCTGTCCCGACATTCCACGCTCCATGGCAAGTGCATAGTAGGTGACTGTATGACAGCCTCGACGAAAATAATTTAAAAATATCCGTCATCAAAACTAGCCTTTTAGTAATTAAAGTACTTAAAAATATCGTACAAAGTCTGATTTTTTCACAGTTTTCAATAAATGATCATTATAAAAAAAATATATTTTTGTCGAGACTATCCTGCCACCCACTCAACTCACCATACACTCGATTGTTCAAGAGAGAAAGATAATGTGCACGCGCACTGCTCTCTCTTGCGCCTACAGTGTGATACAGACAAAGGCCTTATTGTCTTTGCTATAAAGTACCATCTCGTTTAACAAACCTTATTGCACTTTGTCCCAAAGACGACCTGTCTGTCGGAGAGCCACTGCGAGCAGAAGACCTTGTTCATGTTGCCCAGACTGACCGGCGTCTCCCGGAACATGTCGTGGGTGAGCATGTGGCGCGTCGCGTACGATTGCTCCACCGAGCGCGGCTGCAACAAGTATATATACTGAACTTAGAAGTTAAAACCTCTTTACTGGTGGCACTTAAAAATGGTTTTAAAAGAAAACGCCGCAGCAACACGTGTGATACAAGTATATTTACGAGTCATCAAATCGAATCAAACGTTACATTATCGTATGAATATTACTAATTAGAATTAAACAGAACCAAACCGAGCGCTCATCAAACTAGTTTTAAAGTATATTATATATATAAAAAAATCAACGAAATCAGCTGACGTGATATTGAGTTTTTCATCTGATTGTTGCGCACATACTTAATGCAAATTTAAGACTAAGGTTGAAATGGGGCCACACGGGAAGCACCAGCTTTTAAATAGAATAAAAAAAATCTTCAATTCAGTCCAAAGTTATGAGGTAACAAACATAAAAAACATACACACGAATTGAGAACCTCCTCCTTTTTTGAAGTCGGTTGAAAAACATCATATAGATAGTTAGAGATAGACATCGCTATCCCCTTGTCACTAAGTCTATTATATTCATATCATACACTAAATCTGCCAACGACATTCAAACGCATAGCTATTAGGCTGCCATCTTTAATTGTAATAAATAAAATACATGCTATACACATTTATTATATTTATTGGTTCCAATAAGACTTATATATTAATCAGAATTAACTAACAAAACGTGCCAGCGTCAATATCCTAATAGTTTAGGGTACGGTCTGTTAAACGCAGGGTCGTAGTTTCGAAGCCACCATTCGGCTATTGACATGAACGGTCTCCTTTTTTTTGTTGACGGGGGGAAATCTTCAAGATAAGAACCCTTTAAAGTCCCTTCCTCGGTGCATGGTGAGGGGTTCCAGGATCTCCAGTGGAATGCACCAGAGCCCCTCTGCACTGTTCTTTGGAGAGCACGTCCCTGTACCCTCGCAGTGCAAGGCGACTCGGGCTAGACGATGTCGTCTTCTTCTCAGGTCCACTTCAGCAGACGACAAAGGCCGTCACCCTTGTAGCCCAGTGAACCCAAGCCCGAGACCCCTTTTAGTCGTCTTCTTCGACAGGCAGGGTACAGTAGCCTTATTCTACGAGCCCAGAACTACAGGGCTGATAACCATCTCCTAGCATAAGCTTTAGTTTAGTTGGAATGGGTAACAAGATTGATGTTATATTTATTAAAAAAATTGCTAGAATTCTTCTTTCTCTTTCTTATACATAAAGCGCAAGTCTTCTGCTCCATAACACTAGCTGGGAACTGGAAATTCAAATGCAAATTCAAAATACGTACGACCCCGAGTCTTTATGACAGCAATCTCATTTGAATTTGGTTTGATTATGAAACCAATCTATTGCAGTCATATCAATTATTATTTCATCATTACCAAATACATCATATATACACATGATTGCAGTATCAGTGCTATGTAGCCGGGTAACCATGAAGTACAATAGTACTAAAACTAGCATATAGACAATGAACATTCATTATAATATATATTTGCTTAGAAAAAAAATACAATTTAAAAAAAGGTTAGTCCCTTAGTCCCCAAACTAACATATGCTGCATCAGGAGCTAATGCCATCACATATGTTTTATCCATTCTGTACACAATTGATTTAGCAGACTAGGGGTCCTGGCGACTGGGGTTTACGTTAATGTGCTATTATCCTTGAGCCTGTAAAATTGCATAAGAGTAAAACATTACTTTAAATTACCTCAGGCGCCTGATATTCCCTAGAGCGTACATAATCCACAAAGTTGTATGAAGTAGATAGTATTCTGTGTTGTTCCGCTGGTGTCTCCTCATCAGTGTCACTATCTGAATAGCACACGAAGTCCTCAGGTTTATCCGATTTGCCCTGTTGCTGTAATCTGGAAAATCAATACAAGTAACAATAGAATACAATAAGCAAAAAAATTCTGTAAGAACAATAATGGCTGAAAACAAATTATTTCTATACAACATTTCTTCTAGTGAAGCTTCTATTTTTTTGTGGGATATCTTTCTTGTAAGGTAAGTATTTATCTTGTAAATTATAAGGTAAAATAAGCCTTAGTTAAACAAGGTCGGATCTCAAGATAATAATAAAACAAATAGTGACTTCCTTTATTTATGCTGATGTTGCATAAAGATTAAAATTTATTTTACCCTTCTTTTATCAATCTAAAAACCACTGAGGAAATACATAATACTGTGGGCTCAATCTGGACCTGAACAATTTTTATTTATTTTTCATACAGAATCTACAGTTTATCATATATACAAAAAACATGATCATATATGAAAGATCTAAAACCTTACAGATAATTTTTTTAAAAGAAAGCTAGCAATATTTTTTTTTTCTTTTTTTAGAAATATTACTGACAATCTTGTTAACCATTCCAACTAAGCTTAAGCTTGTGCTAGGACACGGTTCACGGCAATAGTCGAATGGTGGATTCGAACCCACGACCTTACGATTCGCAGACCGTACCCTAAACCATTAGGCTATTGACGTTTGTATGTACTCGCCTAACTTCTGAACTACTGCACCAAATTTGATGATTCTTATACACTTGTGTTTGTTATTTTTTGTACAAGGTTTGTACATGAAATAAAATATATTTTTTTAAAATTAAATACAGATTTTATAAAACCTAATTAAAGTGAGAATAAGACAGAATGATGTTCAGTTGTTTAGCCAATGAATGACAACTTCAAAAAGACCATACATCATATCATTAATTGTCAATCATAGAATCCCGTCCGGTCCAAATTGAAACCTTTTAATAACTACTATAAAAAAAAATTGTGATACAAAGTTTGCCGGATCAGCCAGTTACTCTATAAATATCTTCTTATTATTACTGTACAATCTTCTTCTTCTTTGTTGTTCCCTCATCTCTGAGGATTGTGGTCAATAGAGCCCCTCAAATGAACAATCTGCCTCCATCGGTTTCGGTCCGAGGCAGCCCTCACCAGCTGGTAGAGATTACGAGAGGAGATGGCACCTTTTACTTGGTCAGACCATCGTGTTGGCGACCGGCCTCTTGTTGTCTTGCCTTCTGTATTGCCAATGATGACCAGCTTTTTAAGGTTGCCATCCCTCTACGCTAATACATGGTGCAAATACAATTGATCTTTATTTATTGGTGCACAAACTCTTAGTAAGTCAATGTAATTAGCTAGGATGACTGATTGAATCATTTTCAGACATCTAAGAATGTTTTATTAGGAATATCATAATTTCAGCCGTAAAACATCCACTGCTTGACACTGGCCTACCTCAACAATT
The DNA here is from genome assembly GCA_029286785.1 of Meandrusa payeni. NCBI lineage: Eukaryota > Metazoa > Arthropoda > Insecta > Lepidoptera > Papilionidae > Meandrusa > Meandrusa payeni. The sequence continues at coordinate 739,426 of JAGSMX010000007.1, read as the reverse complement.
TCCAAAAGGAATACATATGTCTCACAGTTGGGCACAGAATTTCATTGTAAAGATAGCAAATAACCATAGTTCAACATGCTGCAGATTGGAGAACTTTAGGTTGAGTAGTTTGATTGCTGATATCCTCACAATTTTTTAGATTTCACTGACCAAATGGTACATCAGCACTACAAACCATCGCATTGGTAGAATCCAACATAAGGCTATACATGACAATGAGCTATCGTGGCTCAGAGGACTAATATATACTAATTTATATAACTATTTTTATGTTTGAAATCCGAGTAGATAGAGCTCGCAATTCTCAAAACTAGATGAAATAAAAGAAATAAATTAATAAAAAAATCAGTAATCAACACATGCAATGCAGACATATATAATCTTATGATAAATTTTATCTAAATAAGATATGTGTAGTAAGAAAACATGATGTTTCAAGATTCAGATATCAATTATTATTTTGAATGCAAAGTTAATAAACTACCTATTTTCACCTCTGATTATTTTATCCAACCTTAATAAGTAATATGTCTTAACAGAAGAAATTGGCGTTTTGTAAGGGAGTAACCAAAAGTTGATTTTATAATATCAAATATTTATTTAATCAAAGTATCACTTTTGCCATCTCATAGGTAGTTCATCAATCCCTTTACTAAAAAAAGCCATTCGGACAGGAATCAATAAAATCTTTGGAAGGCGCTTTGGACTGCCTCAGTTTCTGCAGCACTCATCCCATGGCGGAACTCGTAAACAACGCGATATTATTAAGTTTTCAATTATGTAAACTGAGTGATGCAAAGAAAAAACCATATGGAAAAACAAATGGATTACGATTATCGAAAAACAAATGCATGAGTTATTTATTCATAGCTGTATATAATTTTAAATTGGAATTCCTAACCAAAGAGGAGATATTTGAGATCAGAGTGGCTAGTACGACAAAACACCAATTTCATATGTAAGGACCCAATATTAATTTTTTCTTTGTTCCACACCCTATCAGCTGTATTATGGATTGTTTGTTCAATTACAAGAACTAACTAATGAAAAATGGGCAAGTCAAGTTGTTGCCTTAATGTTTTATTAAAAAAAATCTATTAATTGTCAAATTACTTAAATTGCTTTGTTTGTGGTTTTATAAATAGTAAATATTCAGTTCAATTAAAGTTAATACAAATATTAAGATTATCAAAAATTCATTCCACAGACAATATAATATATATATATATATACCTATATATAAATAAACCTGTTTATAAATTTAGAAAGTGAATATATATTTTTTAAAGTTGCACACAAAATTTCAAATCACACACAAGTTTGGTAAATAATAAATGAACAATTCTTCTATGTAAAAATATTATAATCTGAATATTGGAAACGGCTTTAATGATTAACATGAAATTTAGTATGCAACGGGTTTCAACAGTGATAAATTGATCTAGCTAGCATTCATTCTTAGAAAATGGCATTCATTCTTAGCTACTACTTTACTTGTATTTACATCCCTAATTAAGTAAACAGATATGACAATAACAAATCTTGTTTCATTAAGCTTATTCAATAATTGCAGAGCCCCCAATATTAATTTAGCAACAATTATATAATGTGTAGTTAAGAATGTAACAATACTTGTGAGATAAGATAAATTGATGAATTAATAAATCCGGCCAGGATAGTAAGGGTCACTAGTTTTATAAATGCCCATTCACTATACCATTGGAAACACCACCTATGATGATATGTGCAAACTATTCATTTTGAGGTATGAATAACAAAAGACAAGGTAATGCATTTCATTTTTGTTCCTTAAAATGGAACATAGAGGTTCTACTGTGTAAAAAAATATATTTATGTATCATTACTTACATGTGTCCTATAAGTATTATTAAACAAATACCATGTTAAGGTAGTAGCACTGATGCCAACCAGAGTTTTAGTTGGTGGTGGTATGTGTACGCATTTCATCACAAAAAATAGTAAAGTCCAAGTCCACCTCTTACAATTACAAGGTTGGCAATTTTAATGCTTTGGATGTTCATGTTCTCTTAACATCTGGTGACCCACTTGAGACTGTACCCCTTCCAAAAAATGTGACATTGATAGAATGCTGTATATATATAACTCTATAAATTGCCAATTCTTATACTTGTAGATTCAAACTTAAAAACAATTGTTTTTAAATCTCGAAAATTTCATTCAATAATTTTATACTGAAATATAGTAGAACCTCTGTAAGTCGTACTTCAACAAATTCGAGTTATGGTGTAACAATTTACGTTGAAATGGCTGATTAATTCGACCTACAGAGGGTTGAAATTTCGCTAATAGAGGTTTTCGAGGTTTTACTGTGTAATTAAATTGAATTAATTTCAATAATCAAATTTAAGAAAAACAAAAATATAGAACGTATCGAAAAGATTAACGAGAAAGAGTTTTCGTGTCAATAATATGTCGTGTAAATATTTAGAAAAAACAGTTTACCTCGCGGCTTTAGCTTTAACTCTTCTTTCTTTTATTCTATTTGGTAAATAGCACGAAGGATACCGTCCTTCAATGGCACGTCGCACTGTTTGCGCCATTTTTACAACACACCACGAAGAAACAAGCACAAATATTCACAAAATAAAACACGTACAGCTAGTCACTTTCGTTTTGTTCTGCTGTAAATGGATCCATAACGAGAAGACATATAGTACGAGATCCACCATATAGAATCGCTTTAAACGAACCTGTAATGGGTTACGAGGACGATTATTTCAAACTTTGTAAACACTTAATACAAAAGTAAACAATATCTAAATACTTTTAAGACAAAATTTCTCTCTAGATCTTAAATTTTATGGTAAAATAATACGATGACGGAAAGCTGGCTGCCAGCAATGTTGCTAGTCTTGTAAAACTATAAATCAATAAAACTACGCTAAGTACAGATAAATAATGTTTATATTTACATAGACGAGTGCTTATCTATATTCATTTTAAAAGTAATATATGTAAGCTATGTTATTAAATTTTTTTAGACATTAATAACAACTATCTAAAACTTGTAAAACATACGTTTTCAGTGTCAGTTTTGCAAAACAAAAATAGCGAAAATTATAAAAAAAAATGTAAAATCAAAGTCAGCCATAATAGAATTAGTTGTTTAATCATAATAATTTTAAGTATTAAATAATATACAAGTTTTAAGGAGATAACAATCCATTCTAACCTTTTACTATATTATCAGACAAGAGCTAAGTAATACTAGCTATTTTCCACATAAGGTTAATGATTAATTAATTTTTTAAAACGGTCACAGAACCGATTTTGTCCTGAAAGTAATAAAATAAATACTAATAAAATAATTTAGAAGTTAACACTTAATATAATAATGGTTCCCTTATATATTCAACAAATGTATTTTATATGATAGAATATTACAGATAATATGCATATTGAAATCGCTAAACAGTTTGAGAAATTAAATTATCTTTAATTTGTTTTGTTGCTGTAAGTGGTAGTTGTCTTTGTTTCATCTTTAAAAGAAAGCGTTCTCCGGTGAAATTTAGCTTTTTTTCTTGCTTGCCAACTCGAATTAGCGAGCATTTAGGGGCCCTACTAGCATTAATCTAAAATAAACATGTACAATGAAACTTTCAGTGATGTATAAATTTTTCATCGATCAAAAGTAACTTTAAAAAAAAGTTACCTATGTACTTGGTCTAGTTTAATTTAAATAAACATTAAAATGTATAAGAACGTAATTATGTTTGACTCGTCATAATTTAAGAACTTGCGTAACATATTAAACTTAACTTTCATAAATTGTCTCTGATAATGTAATCTGTTTTGTGTCTACTTGTTTTATATTTTCCTATGTAACTGTGTGATTAAATTAGTTGTTGTGTATACTATAATAAATAAATAAATAAACATTAGATATATACTGTAATTGTAAAATTTTAAATTAATTAATATGTACTTTGTTTAGTTATTGCTTTTTTATTCAGTTGGCCATTGTAGTCTGAGTCCAACAAATAGCGCTTACCTTTTCACATAATTTAATTTACCATGTAAATGAAATGCTGCAGCGCTTTATACACATTTCATAAAGCTCAAAGAATGCAATTTAAATCTCAGTGATGCTAAAAGGTTTTCACGTGCCTCGTAAACAAAATGGTAGCGCATTTTATTTTACTTCTCGAGTTCCAAGTAATAGTAAATTAATTTTAAATATATCTATTTAAAGTTCATAGCGTAAGATTTACGGTTCCTTATGTCATGATAGAGAAACAAATTATTGTTTATAACTTTATCGAATTAAGCTATGGTTAACTATGACAAAACAGATTAAGAGACTGTTTTCTTTCTAACCAAGTGTTTGAACACGATATCATCTGATGTTAAGTGGTGATGGAGTCCTTGATATTACGTTTGGTGAGTAACGTGGCTAGGAAAGCATTACCGTTAAGTATTAGTAAACGTAAATAAAAATGAATAAACGGACAAATCTTCTATAAAAATATACTTGTATCTACTATAATATTATGTAAGTTATTAAAATAATGGTAAGAAAATAATGTAAAATATTATTGTTATGCTTAAATATCAATGAATTTAAAATCACACGCCAAACCGATTTTCGAAACGTTTGAAATACAATCACTGTTTGTGTTTAACCCCAGAGACCGCTTTCGTTTAACGAATTTCCAATTGAACGATCTGCCCACAATACAGGACAGTGGACACGCATCTGCTATCCTTTGCCTAAAATAGAATTTGTTCAATGGGACAATTTATATAGAATATTTTATAAGATAAGGCTAACTCCATACACCGGGCACATTGTTTTAGAAAGTGACTTTTTTGTACTTAAAAAACAGATCAAACCGGAATTCAATTCTTTGGTTACACACCCACTGAGATCGACTCTGGAATAAGAGCTTGAGTGCGTTTATTTATTTCCTAAATGTAGGCAGCATTTCATTATATACAAATGCATTGTAGCGTAGATTGTCACTAGTCTGTTTCTCAGGTAAACATATTGCTCTTTGCATAATAAGTTAAAGTCTATAACTTAATTTCCGCCGCAGGGCCGGAAGCTTCTACGATAACCGGGTCGAGCAACAGACTTCTCTATGATTAGATTCTGTTTTGATAACTAAAATTCATTTTTGTTTAAAATGATTAAAACCGTATAGTGTTAGTTCGTAAGCTAAATATTTTGTCATTAGAATATCACTGTTTTTGCACTCTAGGCGAAATGAAGAAATTTTGCCGAATGTGGTTTCGACCACACGACTGTGGTAAAACTTCTTTAGCTACATTTAAATGTATATTATATACATATATGTTTATATATGTGTAATATATACACGATTGTGCAAGAAAGAAAGAAAATTTGCACGCGTAATGCTCCTGCAGTGTGATACAGACAATAGGCCTGCACTGTGTCTTAGAAATACGAAACACGATTCTCGTTCTATCTTCACAAACCTTTATCACCCTCTCACCTTCCGCTTGTCTCACCCAACCACACTTTTCGTAACGTATTCATCAACTTACTTCCCAAATCAAGCCTGCGTTAAGAAGTTTTACTTATAAACATCGGTGAATTGAAAACTTGCTCCTTATTGAATTGGGTTGAAAATGAAATTAGATCAGATTTATTGTTCGTTTAATTTTTAAATATAATCATATATAATTTAGGAAAGGCAACTTCCCTAATGTGTGTGGGAGCTTACAGGAAAACGTCACGTGTGACCCGCAGAGTGACACTTAGTAACGTAAATATTGACGTAGACAACTCTGAGGAATCGTCACACTCAATCGAAGACAAAGCTAACAAAAGTGTTTTATATGAAACAAATAGTACAAGTTCGCATTGCTGGCCGATTCGGTCGCGACTTTTTAAAAATAAGAAGACACTAATGACGACTCTCTTTTGTATTCTTTTCATTATTAGGTTTCTGTCAACTGGATTTAACGACTTATGTGTACAATACAAGTACAAATAACTTTGTACGTGTTTGATGTTTTAATAATATTATTTAAAATAAATTCGTATTAGTTATACCATTTATAACTCAAAGGTTGCAGATATTTTTATAAGTTTTGATTGCTCTTCACTTTGGATAACTGATTTTTTTTTTATTAGTAAAGGGACAAACGAGCTTACGGCTCACTAGACCATAAGTGATCACTGTCGCGCACTGATATCCGCTTCTTGCTTCATCAATCGTAAACAGAATAGCGTTGTAATAAGAAGCATGAGATATAGGTTGTGTATTAGATTTAAGCTAGTTTTAAATAATTTGTCGTTAATAATTTTAAAAAAAATTAGAATTAGACCACTTTCGTGAAAAAACAACTGAGATAGTCGTGATTTGGCCCTCACACGTCATCGGGATGCTCACCCAAGCCGGATTTATCCTAATCGAGAACCTTATATTGAGTTAGTAGCAATAGAGGTTCAGGCTAAGCGTCCCAAGAGCTATGGCTTAGATACAGTCATCTGTGTAATAGACACAGCTGGTGACAGGGACAACGGCCGCATCAAGATTTTTTTCTTTTTGTTTACTTGTTGCCCTGCATGCAACGCGTGAACCAAAGCATTCTCCAACACCACCTTCAAACATCAGGCATTAAAAAAATTGTAGTAACTGTAGCACTGTTATTAAGACAATTAAAGCACATAAGAAAAGAGCACGGACACAAGTCTGTGGAGCTTTATTGAAAAAAAAGAGTTATGCCACCTCACAATCTGTTGAACCAATCAAAGTTACCTTCTCTGACTAATCTGTGTAAGTCCGTTACAAAAAATATATGTAAATAGATGAGGGATGGGAAAATAACGTGTCCATATCTTTGGAGAGGTAGATCAGAAGGTCACAGCGCCTTGGGGACTAGCAATGCATACACAAAATATCGAATTTTCCATGCGAAAAAGCCCCGATAACATGTTTACTGATATTTTGAAATGGGATTCGGTGTCTAGTTACCATAACAGGAATAGAAATAAACACTTATAGCTCCGAGCCATGTATGAGTTTCAAAGTTGGAAAATGATTAAACGAAACGAAATATAAACATCCACTTTAATAAGTTTTAAAACAAAATTCTAACAATGACCATTTAAACTTTTTTAACGGTAAAGAAAATAGGCTGAAATTTGTAAATCGTATTTTGACAGCTCAGCTCAGCTTTCGAATTTCAGCCCTGTAGTTCTGGGCTCTCAAGAATTACGTATCCCCTGCCTGTCGTATAAGGCGATTAAAACGGGCCTCGGGTTCACTGGGCGACAAGGGTGGGGGGGCCTTTATCGTCCGCTAAGGTGGACCCGGGAAGAAGGCGACATCGACTGGCTCGTGTAGCCTTGCACTGTGAGGGCACAGGGGGGAGAGAGTAACCCCCCCCCCCCCGGGACGTGCTCTCCTTGAGCACAGTGCAAAGGGGCTCCGGTGCGTTCCACTGGAGATCCCGGAGCCCCTCGTAATGCACCGAGGAAAGGGCTACCGGGGAGGTTTTAGTGGGTAAAAACCCCACATACCCGCCGCCTTCCCCCCAGACGGCGGGTATCTTTTTGAAGATTTCCTTGAAAAAAAAAGCTTTCGAATTTATGGTCCTTTACCCCAAGATTTTATGGCAACCTGCTATTTACTAACCTAGAGCTTAAGATAATGCTTAAAACGTTTCTATTTGCATAATATGTCCGTGGTAATTCTTGGTATTTTGAAAATGTAAGAACCCTAGAATTATGTAAGTATTCGGAAAGTAAACGATTTTTGTAACTTACACTTCGCTAACCATTAGCTCAGTATACGTTCAGCAAGTGACTATAAATTTCAATGCAGACGTAACTAGGAAGCTAAGCCTCAGCAAAGTCAAAGTACATTCTATTGCTTCATATTACTGCAATTTTACTAATCGACGGATTTTTTATTGGCCTCGTTTCAAAGGATCGGGCAATGCACAAATTGGCTAGAGTAGTTGGCCGCTTTGCGCTGTTGGCTCCCCGCCGCGCCACGGAGTCTGCCGTGGAGGTGCTTTCGCCATCTCTTATGCAACCCTCGTATTTAACTGACTTCAAAAAAGGTTCTCGATGCGCCTGTATTTCTTGTTTTTTGGGAAGGCCACGCTATTCGGCCGGCTATTCTTTAGTTTTTGCTTATCCTAGCTCTTAGAGCATATGTACCGCTATTTTAGCATAAATCAGCTAAAACTCGACTTGCACCATTATTCTTTTCGCGGTAGTATTCTGACAACAGAATGCTCGACAGGACTGAGCAAGACTCAATTGTTTCAGTAAGATTACTTTTTTATATTTGTGTCCTTATGTTTTTGACTCTTTAGAAGTCATTTAGACTTCAAGGCCGTTGTAGCCGGTTTCCACTGGATGTTCCGTAGAGTTATCTATATACTCTACTGAACACCGACCCTACTAAACGCTCGCTTGGATGCGAGACCCTCGTCTGTCACATATCAGGCGGCACCATGCAAGAGACTATAAATGGTGTGGTAAATTGACTGCTAACTTTCGCTAGTGGGAGAGGCATTATACGAAGAAGAAATCATTTATGACCCGATTTTGATTTTTTGATAACGTCGATAAAGCGTAACTTTGACTTCAAGAAAGGGAGGAAGTTGTCAATGTCAATTCGTCTGTATGTTTTTATATGTTTGTTAACTTATAACTTTCGATTGGGTGAACCGATTTTGATGATTCTTTATCAACTGAAAGCTGGTGCTTTCCATGTGGCCCCATTTGATCCAATTTTGACAATGGCATTCATGAGAAAACCATATGCCTTTAATGTACGTAAGGTATAGGCGCGAAAAATAAGCGAATATCATGGCAACCGATTTCGATGATTCATTTTTTATTGGAAAGGATGTATTTCAAGGGTAGATGTGAGTTTGGTTAGGTTCTTATTAATTCTATTTCGTAATATTTCTACAATAATTTGGACATACAAAGAGGGCATCCGCGTGAAATAACGTTAAACGTTTGATGCGATTGAAGTCGGTTTATGTTTTTCTTCATAAATATACTTGTTTTTTATTTCATAACATTTCCCAGTTATGTTTCCGTGTATATTCCGTGTGGTCGTTCCAAGTGGCGAGGAAATTCCTTCCAAACCTCTGACCTGGATGTTATTATATATGTATTGCATCGGAGAATCTAGATCAAGTCAATTCCAGTCTCGGGCTCAGCTTTCGGTTCGTTTCATCTTAACCTATTTAAACTGGAGCTGTAGACACGGATCGTGTTAACTAGACACGACTCAATCGGTTTCCGGCCATTTCCGATTCTTGCTTAAATTTTCGTCATAAAACCTTTTTATCTTAGACTAGCTGACCTGGCAAACTTCGTACCGCCTTATGTTTTGATAGTTTGTTGAATTGTAGTTAGTTCAGCTCAAAGAGGTTGCAATTTGAACCGGACAGGATTCTTTAACTGACATTTTTGTTGCTTAAACTGAACGTCATTCTGTCTCATTCACTTATTATTATTTAATAAGGTTTTATAAAATCTGATTTTAATAAAAAAAATATATTAAATAATTTAATTATAAAAAAAATTATACAATATGTTGTATACACATATTGTCCTAAAAATAACAAAGACAAAAATGTAAGAATTATCCAATTCGATGCAGTAGTACGGATGTTATGCGTGTACATACATTTAAGTGATTTATTTTTATTTATATAATCTAATATGTTTAAACCAGCAATTCTGTTATATATATTAAGAAGATATTTATATATTAAGAATTGCTCTGGCAATTTTCATGAATTTTTAGAAAATGCTGTTTTATCCGAGTATAGGGTATGTATATAAAGTGTACTCCCGTAGATGGCGTTGCTAAGCAACAAACTGTAAACAAACAGTCAATAAATTTGAAAGAAAATCAATTTCAGTCAAAATTATTTATCAAATGTGTGTGTGATATCGTTGTTTAGTGATGAATCAATAACATAGTCGATATTCATGTCAAAAAACTATAAAGTGCATGGAGATAGGTCGTATTGGGTTTGCATCATACATTAATAGCAGATACGGAAGAAATAGATAACAAAGTTTGAAACAAAAATATGGTGTAGTCACTCGGTTAAGGCCAGGAATCACTAACAGCACCTAAGAGTGAGTTGAATCCAGAGTAAGACGAGCGATTATAATTCGGAGGTAATTATCTTTTTTGGATTACGTTTACATTTTATTATAATGTCGTTCGCGTGTCGTGAGCATTTCTTTTTCATGTCGGTAAGTGCGAAAAACTTTATTCATATTTCATCATTGTTTAATTCGTATCTAAACATAATTAATAAAAAACATGATTTGAAACAAATACCTATAGATAAAGTCTCGATTAGAATAAGTCGTATGCTCTAATTCTGCGATCCTCCTTCAACTATCAATGATGAACATTGTTGGTATATGTTTTTTTTAATATAACAAAAGGCTATTTCACGGCTGAATAATATTGAAATCACAGTAAACCTTTGCCAGTTCATTCTACGTATAGTCGATAGCCTATGCTATTTCTAGTTCCCCAACGTGGTTACAGCTTTTTACCATAGAGTACATCTCTAAGTAAAAAGAGAAGTATGAGATATAAAGATTAATTAATTTAACCGATACATTTTTCTCACTTCTATTTCTTTATTCTAAACATTAATTTGGTACCTTATTTTTCAATTTACATTCTGTTATATTTTTATTATACGTTATTTACTTTATATTCTTACTTTTTTTGTTGACAGACGGACGGACTTTCATCTGTCATCTTAACAATACTTTTACGAAATTCTATAAATTTTTCCTTTATTTTCTTATTTGCTATAAATTTTTTATAGACTTTCTCTATCTACTTTCTTGCCGGCATACAATTCCTTTCTTTTTCCACCATAAATGGGGCAGTCCACGATTAGATTCATTACTTCTTAGCTTACGTTTTATCACAGACATACGACGGGCTCTCCTTGCAATTAAATCGATGTAAGTAGCACCTGCACCAAGGATGTGTCCGTCTTAATTTTCCTGACCGTGCGGTAGGCCACCCGAGCATCAGGGAAAAAGGCTTTCGTTACGGAATCTCTAGTTCCATTCGTCAATCGACTCCTGACGGATATATCACTTGACGAATGAAACGAACATTGGACGTAGTCCGCTTGCCGTAGTTGCTCTAAATTGCGGCCTCCTTTACTAAAGCGTCCGTCAGTCTGTATTATGTTGTAGCCAGCTTATTCATCTTTTTTGTGTTTTCGGGGATTAGTCTTCAACAAAATAGCCCGCCTTCTAGAAGGCAGCGGTTGTGTGAGCGAGTGGTAAATCAGGACATAAAATTGCAACACTAATTTATTGGTGCTGGCTACTGGCAACTTTTTTTTTTTTTTACTTGTGGGAACGTACCTAGCCGCGTAATCGTCCCCCGGGGGAAGGACGAGTTATGTCGGGCCCTCGCCGACCAAACCCACAACATGTTCCGCCAGTGTCGCGTACAGCGGGGCTACGGGATCGCTTGCGCACGCACCGCGGCCCCGCCTGCGACCTGGACGCCTTTCGGCATCCCCGTCCCGGGGGAGGACGAGCCTCCCCCTCGATGCCCTCCAGGCAAGGCGCACCGGAACATAGGACGCGCCTTCCTCCACGACCTCCGTAAGTGGGTGACAAACTCTCCCGAGTCCGTCACCTGGAGGCCTTGGGGGCCGGGATACGAGCTGCCACCTCGCCCGCCCAGCCCCCAGCGGCGGCCAAAATGTTAGGCTCCGCGGCTAGCCAAACGGCCGCAGCAGGAGAGTCGCCCCTCCCGCCGCAGCCCCACCACGCCGCAACTGCAGTGCGGCACCGCTTAGTCGCGGGGGATAGGGAGCGAGGCAACAACACACCAACACTCTTCTTCCCCCGCGACTCCCACCCGGCCATGGAAGGCGGATAAACCGCCTTCCACGGCCCATCGTCCAGCAAGCCCGCCTGGTGACGCCGCTTCGGCCGGCCCGCGAGCTAGGTGTGCGGCAGGCGGCGGCCGCCGGCTACTGGCAACTTGAGTCAACCGCCCGGACACAGCTACCGCGATTCTTCTCTTCACTTATTAATCTTAACTGATAATAACTCAGTATTTGACACATTACGCCATTCACCTAACCACGCCTTGCGCTGGTCGCATTACAAATAGTTGTGTAGCGCAGAGCAAATGAAGTCTGCACATGCTCATTCCGTACCATTTCACAATGCTGTAATCTAATTATTGTACAACACCGACGAGTAATACGATTGTTGGTATGACTTTGAGAACTTGTAAGGTTTTTTATACAGTTTTATTATTTAAATTCTTTTAAAATGTCGCGACTGTATAACCCTTTTATAATTTAAGTGTTTTGAAGTTCACTTGTTAAAATTTGATAGTTTTAACAAGGAATATGTCATAAAAAAATTCACATTGATTACATAATAAGCGAAATATTATCGTAATTTAAATCGATATGTTTTACAATTTTTTTATGAATACTATATAAGTAACAGTTTGATTAAACCAAACTCAATATACCTTAAATTGAAATGTGGATCTCACACAAAATAATTACAAAAATTTTTTTTTAAATAGTTTCTATGTAAGTGCTTGACCACGATCCTACCTGTTTAGTGGAAATGCAGTCCTAGATAGTACAGAGCACTAGACTTCCTGAGATATAACCCCTTTTTCAGGAGTCAGGGACTTCTGTATTTATGTTTAATAACAAATTAATAAAACAAATATATTTACTATCAATACAATACGTCCCTGAAGCTCTCTTTTTATCAATCTTTAGAAATAGGTTAAAGTCATGGTTGGTTTTCTTCTTTTTTGTTTTTTTCATGACTTAAGGTACGTGCTTATCTTAAAGCGTCTATACTGAAATGACGACGAGCTGCCTCCACACGGCTCTGCCCTCGGCTTGTCTCATGGTGGTCGGAATGTCGAGTTTCAATATAGTTTGGACTTGCTCAGACCAGCGGATAGGTGATCGGCCTCGTGATCTTTTGCCGTTTCCCCTATCGTTCCCTACCACAACGTTTGTCCAGATTATCTGGTTGTCTTCGGGTAATGTAGCCAAGGTTGGAGACTGAGGACTCGCCGGTTGCAGGCAGTGAACAGTCTAGTGGTGACCTTAAGTTGGCGGAGAATCGATTTTTTTTCATGGTATGCGTAACATTCTCGGGCTGGCTTAGAGGGCAATTTATAATGTGGAGAAAATTACTTTATTTTTTGATGTTGTATTTTTTTATTATAATTTGTGAAAATTGTCTTAATCCTATTATACCTAATTACTAATAAAAATATGTATCTGTAATAAACAAAATGTTATTATAAAACGAAAGATATTCACCGTTCTCATCCTGCGCATAGCACAGACAAAATAATCATTTTAAAATTAATATTGTAAATAATTGCGTAATACAAAATTTCGCCAGAAGCGATCACAAAGGTGAGTGGCAACACTGAATAACCCAAATTGAATGTCCCGCGGCGACGGGAAAGCGGGTCGTGGCGCTTATTGGACGCTCGCGTGATCCGACGCAATTTCAAATCAAATACGCCACCGTGTGCCCACTAATACGACAGACAGAAAGACATTTGTTTTAAAGTCATCCACATTAATATGAGACAAAAAATTCGAATTATCGTAGGAATATAACGAAATAGAATTAATGACAACCTAAACAAACTCTCATGAAACTGCTCTTCTAGTACATCCTTTCCAATAAAAATGAATCATCTAAATCGTTTGGCGTGATATTGGGTTATTCGTCCACTTGGGCCATACATAGTTTATGCAAATTTAAGACTTATACTGTCATTGTCAGATCAGAATAGTACCACACTGGAAGCACCATCCTTTAAATAAAAAGAATTATCAAAATCGGTTCAACCAGTTGGAAGTTAAGATGTAACAAACATACAAATATATGAATGCGAATTGAGAACTTTCTTTTTAAACGCTTTACAACATCATCTGATTGATAAGTAGCCGATAAGAGCTCTGCAAGACGAGTTCGATTTTCGGGGCGACACCGATAGATTTGTTGTTCCAAATTTTATGTGTTGATTTACCACGCACACGGCGGTGAAGGAAAACATCGTGAGGAAACCTACATGTCTTAGAAAATGATCTCAGACATGTGAAGTCTGACAAACCGCATAACGGCTCACCGACTAAACCTTCATACTCCCCTTACCGAGAAGGCCTGTGCCCAACTGTTTTGTTTGCTGTGTGCTGTAGCGTTAACGTAAATCCAGATAACGGTTTTCATGGCCCGATTCGCCGAACCTATCTTTAAAATAAGCAAAACAGTTAACGTGAACTTTAACATTATTCCGAAAATCAGCAAAGAGCGATTACGTAACCGTAGAAAGGATGAATTTATTTATAGCCAGTTACTTTTTAATTAATTTATTTATTTATTGGAGACTTAACTAAGTAAATAAAAAACAGAATAAACGTAGAGCATAATTCATAATTTAATATATAATATGTAAATCTACAGTCACGCCTGTTTCTTTAAACGCATTGATTATGAACTTTCATATACATTATCCGTATCCTTGTTCACCCTACATAAAACTAAGTTAAAGTTAGATTTTTGACATAGGCAATATGCTGATTGCTACGAGATACTAGAATAGTCCGCTACGAATATCAAATTCGTAGCGGTCTATTCTACTCAATTTCAAATGCGACGTAATGCTTACCTAAAATCATTATTCTTTTTTAAAAGAAAGCTTGCAATATTCTTTTTTATTTCAGAGATATTACTAACATTCTTCCTAACCATACCAACTAAGCTTGAGCTAGGAGATGGTTCACGTCATTATTCGAATGGTGGATTCGAACCTACGAACTTACGATTCGCAGACCTTACCCAAAACCATTAGGCTATTGATTGATTTATTGAATTTACCAATTATTAATTATACAAATATACATTTAACAAGGAACTCTATTAACTAGCGAGATAAAAAGAGAGCTTTTCACATAAAGCTCGTTGAGATCTATATGCGAAAGGTTTGGCGCATCACAGGACCTGAATCTTAGCTAGAGATTATTTTGTATGTAAATAATTGGTGTAGTTTGAATTCTTAATTAGATCACAAGTCGAACGCTTATTGAACTAGTCTAACAAACTCTACTATAATAGCTCTTTTTTATATTTGTTTTATTTATAAAGATGATTTTAATTCTATAAACAGTTTTATTTTATTTATAAAATTGTTTAATTGGTACATAATGGGTAAAATAAATAAATTTGGGCTTTCTATTTAAGGTTTATAATGAAACTAAAATCAATAAACGTATTAGAACAGTAGGAAAGAAGTGCTACGTGGATTCTATCAGTCATAATTCGATTGCCTAATTATAATAAGCAGTGTTATTATATTACAATAGGATGTAATAAACGTAATTAAAAATACTATAAAATAACAAAAAACAACATCTAGAAAAAATATTAAAATTTTATTCAAATATTTTTTTTGTAATTAAATGAAGTCAAATTGTTTTTATCAGACAACATCTGGAATACTTAATGTACTTTGGAATTCTCATCTGATTAAGAACGGAATGCGATATGCGTCAATTTACATGGCAATCACAGGCGTGCCCCGACTTAGCGAGCCGAAGTTAGCACATAAGATTTGGTTAATGTCGGTCCACATTTAATATCTATGGTTGTTAAGCATGGCTAATAAAATGCGGCTAGCATATTGTAATTATTCTTTTACATGTAATGTTTATTGTTTATATAATGAAAATGAATTAAATAAATATATATTATATATATACAAAGAATAATAAGTCATTCTTTATATACATGTTTTTTTCTGATTTATAATTATTCTAATCATCATCTCTGATAAAGTAAAGTAACCTTTATATATGTCCCAGTGTTGGGCACAGGCCTTATCTGTAAATAGAGTATAAGGGCATAGCCCGCCACGCATACCTAGTCCGGATTGACTTCGCAAATCTTAGAAATATTTTCTAGGACATGTAGGTTTCCTCACGATGTTTTTCTTCACCGCCGAACCGATCTCTTTCTCATAATCGACTATTTTCTACTTTATTTTATCTACTGGCAATGTGATGAAGTCATATATGTTCTTGTTTTGATTAACAGAACTGCTAAACTCAAAAATGAAGATTAAAATAAAAACTAAATTATTTTAGGCTTGTATTTTAGAATAGTTACTGTCGTAATTAAACCCTTCTAACTTTTTATTCGACCAGATAGATATGTAATTGAATTTTATTAACTACTCTAGCGTGGCCTTTTATTCAGTCGACCGTCTGTCTATATAATAGATTAATGGGATTTCCTCTCATTGTCATACACGCTAGCTCGTGTTCAATATTAATTAATTTTGCAATTAAGAGCATGAGTTGGCAATTGATTGCATTATGTTAATCAACTTTGTTTAAGTCTACTTAAAAATTAAAAACGTATTCGCTAAGGTCTTGTTCAAAAATAAAATGAAAGTCTTCTTAATGAATATACAAAAAAAAGAGTAAGTAAAAAACCGCTTACAATGGATAAATTTATTAAGATATTTAATTCTAATTTGAACATTTTGGTTGACTGCGTTCGGTTTCGTCTTGTTTTGTTTAATTCCGCATTTTATATTATAATACAATTTATTTTTCCCTCGTGTTTAACTTGTACGTTATTTGTACTATGTTAAAATTCTGCTACTGACATTTTTGTTTCTTAAAATGGGCTTCTGCAGAATACCAGCGCTGATTTACCCTGCAGTGAACCCGGTTCGGCGTTGCAATGCAGAGCCTTGTGTATTGGACCTTTTGGGTATTTAGTGATATTATATATATATATTATTCGTTTTTAACTGTGTGCTTAACTTGTTGTGTTAATTTGTATATGTGTTGTAATTTGTCTAACCAATTAAGTACCTTATTATTATTACTTTTTGAATAACACAATTCTTCCAATGTCACTTTGTTGTGAATTTTAACATTGTTAATACAAGTAAAAACAAAAACCGACTTCAAATCGAATCAAACGTTAAACACTATTACACACTATCTTTGTATTTCCGTATTACCGTAGGAATAAAATGGAATTAATTAAAACTTAACTAAGCTCTTATCAAAGGACCCTTGAAGTACATTCTTTTCAATAAATATCATAGAAATCGGTGGACGTGTTATTTGTCGTGCACATGTGTAATACAAATTTAGGATTAATATGGTTTTCTTATGTCAGAATAAACTTTCAAATAAAAAAGAATCATCATAATTGATTCACTCAGACGAAAAATATGAAGTTTGGGATTCATATAGTTTTCTTATAGATGCAATTGTCAGAATTTGATCAAATTGAATTGAAACCACATGGGATGCATAAACTTTTAAATAAAAAAGAATCAAAAAATCGGTTTAACCAGTCGAAAAAAACATAAAGACGGAATGAGATTCTCCTCCTTTTTTTCAAGTCGGTTGAAAAAGGAAGTATAGTCTAGTAGTTATCCTGTAGTTCTGGGCTCTCAAGAATAAGACTACGGTATCCCCTGCCTGTCGTACAAGGCGACTTAAAAGGGGCCTCGAGTTCACTGGGCGACAAGGGTGGGGGCCTGAGTCGTCCACCAAAGTGGACCCGGAAGAAGGCGACATCGGCTGGCCCGTGTCGCCTTGCGCTGCGAGGGCACAGGGGGGGAGGGAGTAACCTCCCCACGGGAATTGCCCTCCTTGAGCACAGTGCAGAGGGACTCCGGTGCGTTCCACTGGAGATCCCGGAGCCCCTCGTCATGCACCGAGGAAAGGGCCATCGGGGAGGTTTTAGTGGGTAAGATCCCCACATAACCGCCGCCTTCCCCCCAGAGGGCGGGGTATCTTTCTGAAGATTTCCTCCCCGTAAACAAAAAAAAAAGTAGTTATCATTTTGGAATTACGACTATCGTGGCTTCGAAGTTAAAAGCGATATGAAATATGGCAACAGCCAATTTTCTGCTGTATTTCAGTTTCATAAAATTGTACGCAATAATTTAAACAATATAATGACAAACTTTTGACATCCGTACAAACAGAGCTGTGCGCCAGCGAGCTCTTAATGCGTAAATGGAAAAGTTTCACTTTTGTACTTAAGTACAATGCGAAATAACAAAAACTTGAATCTTTACAATGTAACTCGTAGAATAAATTAATTTCATTGCTTCCATTGTCTTCCAATTGGGGACTAAAAGCTTCGTTAACATTTGACTGGTGATAATTCTTAAGTTTATTAAATTTTATCGGCGTTCTCTTGTTTTGTTTTTTAGGGATATTTTTTGTATATTGTGTGAAAATATGCGACAGTAATCTTTGCTTCGGAAAACAAAGTATTCGTAATAGCTTTCAAAGTCACCAGGGTGTAACGGCAGATGAGAGAAGAAAGTATTGGCATGGCGGCCACGCTCAGGTTGAGAAGTCGGCTTGTTCCTTCTACATATGTCGTCGACATTATAAGGATAGTCGAAAGCGATTTCGAATACAATAAACTGCATTACGGAAGGTCCAACTGATGACCTCTGAATTAATGAACACAATCAATTGACATTATTACAGCTTTGAGCTGTGATGTCTTTGATGCGAAAATTTTTTTGAGCTCGACTTCTAACACTCGACGAGCTGGCCGGTTTTCAACCGACTTCAAACTTCGTCTATATTTTTTATGTTTGTTTCCGTATAACACTGGAATAACTGAACCGATTTTGAAGATTATTTTTTTTTGAAAGCTAGTTCCCTGTTCCCTTGTGGTCCGATTTAAATTTGGTTCAATTCTGACTGTGGGATCCATGAGAAAACCATATAAGTGTTAAATTTGCATCAAGTATGTGTGCCACAAATGGACGAATAAATAAATATTACGTTAATAGATTTCGAAGATTGATTTTGTATTGGAAAGGATGTCCTTTAAGAGTAGTTTGAATACGTTCTGGTAATGTTCCTACGACAATTAGGAAATACAAAAGGACGTCCGCGTGTACTAACGTTTAACGTTTGATTTGATTTGAAGTTGGTTTTTGTTTGTACTCGTAAATATACTTGTGTGAGGTAACAATCGGTTTGCACTTGCGACATTAGCTAGCTTC
Source organism: Meandrusa payeni (assembly GCA_029286785.1). NCBI lineage: Eukaryota > Metazoa > Arthropoda > Insecta > Lepidoptera > Papilionidae > Meandrusa > Meandrusa payeni. The sequence continues at coordinate 720,317 of JAGSMX010000007.1, read as the reverse complement.
TGCTATTTGCATCAAAATAAATAAAGTATCGAATTTAAATCCACTCTCGTGCCGGGAATATAAAGCTAAAGATACCAACTACTTTCAAAATGTAACCTATAAACACACCGAAGCAATTATTTCTGGATGTTTATGATGCACACCTATACTTACGCGCAAACACTCACAGACACATACACAATAACTCTTTGTCTTCTGATATTGTTTATTTAATAAATAAGTTTAATTTTTTGTGTCTCGAGGTGGGCGTAAGCTGCTACGATTCAGTTACCAACCGCTGTAGCAGTTTGCTAACGTTCAGCATTGCTAATTTTTCTATTCTTTTGACCAAATATTTTTTTATTAAAACTGTAAGGGCAACATTCAGACGGCTCTTGTTATGAAATGTCGAGATCGGGCGACGACAGCCGTCCTAGTGTAGACACAAGCTTCAAATGTAGTACCAGTAACCGATAATACATAGTTGACATAAAATTCTGGCTCGCTTCCAACTTCCCCTCTATCTAGACAAATATGGAATGGAAGCTTCAAGATGGACTTAATAAACTTAAGAATTCTGACTACTAAGTTTCAGCTTACGTGATCAATTTGTGTGAAATGTACGAAAGACTAAAAAAGTTGGAATTAATCTTTTACATATTTATTCATCATCATCAGCCTCACTGCAGAAAATTGGCCCAATTCCTTCCACCACATACGATCTTCCGCTTTCGGTATAAACTAGTACTTGACCATGATCCTACCTGGTGTTAAGTGGTGATACTATAGAAAGATCGAATCGAAAGATGGTACGAGCTAGTTTAGTAAGTGCCTATTGACTCTACTCTTGAAGGACACGTCATACTTGGACGGAAAACTGACGCCAGGAACTTGTTCTACTCCTTTGCTGTACGCACGATGAACGATGACTCAAATCGCTTCGTTCGGGCGCGCGGAAGATCGACTGTGATAGGTTGGAACCCCGCCAAATATCTTCGAGAATGGTTGTATTGTTTCAATGGCTGAATTCTGGACAAAACAAAACATTGTCCGATGTTCTGTTTGCTAAAATGAAATATTACCGGGGACCAACAATGCCCCGGGCTCGGAGCGCGAGGTCGAGGCTTTGGCAGACTACGAGATGTCGGGCAACGTTGTTTGTCCACATTTATACATTTTCTATTTCTCCAGGGACTTTGAGTAAGGTTTTATATTTATTTTATGATTTATACTATTTTTCTACTGTACTTGGCCGAAAACAATAACTTTAATTCATAAACCTTTATTTGCACAAAGAAAACTGTACAAAAAGGCAGACTTAATGCCAAAAGACATTCTCTGCCAGCCTACCTTAGGATTGTGTGGAGACAAAATGACGGGTAAATAAAATAAATATATATATTTATGCATAAATTATACATACGTATCGATAAATTAATAACATAACTATAATTAAAAAAAAATACAAATATAGATATAAAAGGAAAAATTTTAAACTTTCCTCGTTTTGGTATAGATTTAAAAGTACGCATTTAATTTGTCACAGATAACATACTGCGGGCGCGTACTGACTTGATACCACGGAACGGTCTTGCGAACTCTACCCTGGTTTCAACAGCTTTTGCTGGCGAACCTGATCTTCTGTGGGGTGAAGCTAGAATTCCTGACCATACAGCGCGCGTTACCTCGAAGTTTTAAAACTCGGCGGTGAAGACCTCTATGTCCTTCGCCTAGGTCTCAGTTATGGTGGATGGAGAAAGGCACGATGTGCCCTCCTCCACTGCTCTGCTCTCCGTTTCATATTCACAGAAAGCAAAAGCAGCGCTCCACCCCCACACGATAGTTTGTGGTACCTTAAATCTTGTATTGTGTCAAATATTCAATGCGTTAATTATTTTACTTTAATCTAATTCTGAAACATTCAATCAGTCCAAAAAACAATACGGTTATGTGCTTATTTTTTATTATATTTCACCAAAATTGAATTGAAATGAATTTGAAATTAAAAAAAGTTATTTAATTAATTAAAAATATATAGCAAATAAGAAAAAACAGCTGTTAGAACTTAGTCGCGTAACAGCAGGTCAATGATCTCACAGCCATCCACAGGTATGCGGCATTTCGACCGCAAACGGCCTGGATTCGCTAACGTACATTATTTTGGACTAAGCCTATTATATTGGCTTAGTAAACAGCATTCTACGCATTGAATATATGCACAGAAAATGTGCCGAGGATCTTTTAATAACGCTAATTAATTTTTTTAGAAACAAATATTAAAAACAAAAACCTATTGTTTATAATTGAGCAAATTCACAATTTCTACTTACAAAGGTTTTGACTGTCAGAATGCCATTATGCTATGGTTCGCCTGCTGATTAACAAAAATAATTATAACCTTAAAGTTAAATAATTAATTACAACAATAAATATATAAATAAATAAATAAAATAAAATTCTTAATTAATGCTTATAAGCTTACATTTTGAAGTGTCAATAGCCTGATAGCTTAGGGTACGGCTTGCGAATCGTAAGGTCGTGGGTTCGAATCCACCATTCGACTATTGCCGTAAACCATGTCCTAGCACAAGCTTTAGCTTAGTTGGAATGGTTAACAAGATTGTTAGTAATATTTGTGAAAAAAAAAGAAATATTGCTAGCTTCCATTTAAAAAAAAAACTTTACAACAATAATAATTTTGATTTTAGTTGTATTTGTATTATTCTGTATTTAATTTATTTTCTATACGATCATTGTTATCAGAATTTCGTTTTGTTATCTGATAAACTTTTAATAATAATAATAAAAATCATTGCAGAAAATTAAGTACAAAGTAAAAGAAAATTTAGTAACAAACTAAATAAATTAAGGAAGTAGAACTGTGGTGAATTTAGGAATTAGAAATGAAATTTGCCGCTAATTAGTTTATACTTACAATTAAACTGTTTATTTCAGTTTGGATACTCGTAGAAGTTCGGGACAATTTACCAATTTCCCAATTCTCGTCAGGCGACTATATTGTAGAAAGTTCCCCGTACTGATACTGTAAAGGTGCATGGAATACCGATGTAGAAACGAAAGATCCGACCTTTGGCTACTTTCATTCGATTACAAGGTTTCGAATTTCAAACGACTTCAAAAAAGGAGGTGGTTCTCAATTCGTCTATATATTTTTTATATTTGTTACCGCATAACTTTCGACTAGGTGAACCGATTTTGATGATTCTTTTTGTGTTTGAAAAATATTTCCGCGTCAAAATTTCTGACTATAGATCCATGAGAAAACCTCTTAAATTTGCAATAAGTATTACCGGCACCAATGTACGAATAACTCAATACCACGCCAACAGATTTCGATGATCCATTTTTTATTGGACAGGATGCACTTCAAGAGTAGTTTAATGAGAGTTTGATTAAGTTCTGATTGATTGTATTTCGATATATTCCTAAATGAAAAGAGGGTGTCTGCGCGTAATAGCATTTAACGTTTGTTTCGATTTAAAGTCGGTTTTTATTTTATTATTATTTAAATGATTAAACAAATTCAACCAATGTATCGGGTAGATATTGGATGTGAGCCAATCTTTACGTAAGCTACTGCGTCAAGCGTTTCAACTTTCTGCTATCTAGGATACTTGAAACTTGATCTTATATTGTACAAATTTCTTCCCAAGAATATCTGAACACTGATCTTTGGTTGAAGTGGGCTATTTGTCAGTAGCTTGTTCAGTTACAAATAAATGTTTTACAAATATAATTTTTTTATCTATTTAATTCCAATCATATATATCATACAATCTATATCATACAAATAAATAAATTGGCACATCGTAATAATCAAATAACCGCTATATATATATTTATACGGTACATATATCATAATATTTTTTTTACAATTTTTTTTATGTTTTTTGTTCCGGGTAATCTCTAGAATTGCAGGACCGATTTCAACGGGACTTTCACACGCAGATAGCTGATGTAACAAGGAGTAAGGTAGGTTACTTTTGATTTAAGAAAAATTTAAATATATAGTTTTTAATCGCCGGTAACACCCGCGCCGCGCAGTGGTAGTATAATAAAGTATACCGTCAAATACACTTGAAATTTTTAAGTAAACAATACAAGGTGAGTACCATCATGAATTGACAAATTGTGAAAATAAGGGTAAGGTCGAATTATGAAACCGTGCCCTAAAATTGTCGGTTTCTTAGTAACTGACTTGCTCGCCGGACGTTATTATGTTTTACTTTTAAATGGGACACTGCGGCGCTGAGTTTGGCCACGTGCCAGCCAGGATATTTCGTTATATTTTTGAACACGTAAAAGTACTAAGGCACCTTTAGGGCTTAAGGAGCATGACATCATAACAACCATTAAACTAGCCGTTCGTTCTCCCCCAAACAACCAATTATTAAAAAAAAGCGAATAGTACATTGATGAAACTTTAAACGACTCTGATCGATCAATAATCAGTGGAAAATAGTTATAAATAAAACCGAAGAAATATCATAAGCCAGCACTACTTAGACGGACGAAAGTTTTTTTAACAATCTTTAAGAGAAAAATTTAATTATAAAGATCAAAATATTTAAACCGACTTGAAAAAGGAGGAGATCCTCAATTCCTCTGTATTTATATGTTTGTTACCGCATATCTTTCAACTGGGTGAACCGGTTTTGATCATTCTTTTTTGTATTTGAAAGCTAGTGCCTCCGTGTGGTCCCATTTTCTCAAAACAAAAATCGACTTCAAATTGAATCAAACTTTTAACGTTATTGCGCGTAGACGTAGACTTTTAATTTAGGAATATAACGAAATAGAAATAATCAGAACTTAAGCAATCTTTCATCAAGCTACTCTTAAAGTACATCCTTTCCATTACAAAATGAATAATAGAAATCAGTTGACGTGATATTGAGTTATTCGTACATTTGTGGTGCTAATACTTCATACAAATTTAAGAGATTTTCTCATGGATCCTATGGTCAGATTAAGACCAAATATAAATGCGATCACATGAGAGGCACCAGCGTTCAAATAATAAAAGAATCATAAAAATCGGTCAAGCCAGTCGAAAGTTATGAGGTAACAAACATAACGAAAAAAAAGACATACAAACTAATTAGGAACCGGAGGAGGCTGTTTGAAGTCGCTTGAAAAGAAGTGACTAAAACTATTATGAAGGTCTATAAAAAATATTTTTTTATAAAAAGGTGCCATGTAGCTTGGGCCGACCGGCAATTGTACTGGACCCAGAAACGCATTGGTTGGCCGAGCGCCAAAACGTCATAGCGTTTAAATAAATGTTTGAACATCACTTTCCAGCGGACAGAGCAGTCGTAGCTGCTCTGTCTGCTGGAAAACATTGCATTTTCGTTTCACAGTGAAATTAATTGGCTATTTGTAGTGTATGGGGTTTATTTTATATTGACGGCCGCGTCGCAGTGTTCAGATTATCCGGCGTTTGATTACGTTGAAGCTTAATACATCGAGTATTTTTGGACATAATTTTATTTATAGATAATCATTATCATCAGCATATATAAATCCTTTGTCACATACACCGGTCTTTTTGACGCATTCTATTATATTTCTACTTCCGGTCGTTGTTGTTAAAATGAAGGTTAGTTTATATTTCTCGTGAATTTTCCTTGTACAAAGTAGAACGGAGATTTATAGTTACAGGCGACATCTTTCCAAGAGTGTTCTACTTCTAGGTAATTTGCGAAGTTCCGCTAACGACTGCACAACGCCAAGATTTAATGTAAAGCTTTAATGACTTTTAATTAAGCGAGATATTACGACTAGTTGATTATTTCCGGGTGCTAGCTGATCTAGACTAGAGAGACTAGAGATAATATTTTTTTTCAAAAATATTATTAACATTCTTGTTAACTATTCCAAATAAGCTTATTGTTAGGCTTGTGCTAGGAGGTGGTTCATGTCAATAGTCAAATGGGGATTCGAATCTACAACCTTACGTTTCGCAGATCTAATAGTTTAGATTAGGCTAGTGACGCTTCAATATTGGTACTACGTATATATATTGGTTCTTACGTAGGTTTAACCCTAACAGAGTAAATAAAGACAACTGTCTCTGTTTTTCACTAAGATTATTAGGTCCTACATGTGACAAGTGGTGGGCCTATCACCATACACTGCACAGATGAGTAAGGAGAGAGTGTGACGCTACCGCTCATTAAAGATGGACGGTTACTAATACTCAATTTAATTAAAGAAAACGTATTTCTTAGTGTATTAATACTTTTTACTAGCAAAACTATTTGCTTTATGAGAGTGACAGTCAATACGGATGCTGTCATTTTAAGTGCCAACACACCAAAAATAAGGAGTGACAATAATAAATAACTTACGTGGCTCGGCTGTAGTTCAGCATTACGGCTCCGACAACTGTGAGGCAAGCATATTTGTTTTAATTACTGTCCGCTCAAGCGTGAGATCCCTACTCTCGATTCGATATAGATTATCTCGGATTGTATCATAGACCGAAACATAAATCGAGCCATATACAACGCCATAGACAAAGATAGTTATTGATTACTCTATACTGAAATTTCATCGATATTATTTTTTTGCGATATTAATAAATTGCTTGAGCTTTGCGCCGAAATGTGTAATTTTAAGTTATCTCATATTTCGTTTTGGATATTTTCAAATGATTTATAATTTGTCTTCACTGGCGTTAACAAAGGAATAATAAACAATGGAATAGTGTAGCGCCGGATTAGCACATTGTACCACGGATCTATCCGCTACACCTCACGTCCGTAGCACCAGTCACGTAGCATGACGTTGAAAGCTACGGTGACTTAACTCTTTATTTTGTTGTGATTCCGAATATGGCGGAAACATTTTAGTTATTTGTACCCGACTACCGTGGATACGTGTTTGTTTTCGTGTGTATGTTCATCTGTTTGTGATTTCTGAACTTCTTGTTTTGATTTGAGTCATTAAAGTCGTTTTGAAAATCCTATAATAAGCTATGTACTATAACATAAAAATAATGAAGACATGATGTTTTTAGTGCCGTGTCGGGCATGAAAAACAAGAGGTTATTTATTGTGAATTTAAGTTGTAAAATGTAAGAGTTTTGAAGCCATATTTATATTACCTATACGTTAAATAATTAAACTGTGTCATTTGTCTATCTTGTTAGAAATAAGGCGTCCCTTTTATGGAATAAATAACTCAATAGACACATTGTGTAAATTTGCCTAGCGCTTTTAAGAATCTACACATAGTTAACGATATAGCCTATATTAAAGTAGAGCCATGAAAATAAAAACCTTGATCATATATAACAAGTTTACGGCCTAATTTTCCCAGCTTATTGAAAATGTAGGCTCGACTTTTGTTTATATTTAGGTACTAGCTCCCCGAACAGACTTTGTTCTGTCAAAAGTAAAAAATAATAATGAATATAACGTTTTATGAGTGATCAACATTTATGCTACCAATTCCATACACAGTGAATCTGGATTAAGAAATCTAAACGAGCTATGAAGTGAAAAGAATAATATTAGTGTATCATACAAGCAATTTGTTTTATTGAATTACAATGGCATCCATGAGAAAAACATCCGGTTAAATTTGCATGAAGTATGAGCGCCACGAATGAACGGATAACTCAATATCACGCCAATGGATGATGATACGTACTTTAAGAGTGGTTTGAGGAAAGTTGTGTTAGGTTGTAAAGTGGACCCGGGAAGAAGGCGACATCGCCTGGCCCGTGTCGCCTTGCGCTGCGAGGGCACAGGGGGGGAGGGAGTAACCTCCCCCGGGACGTGCTCTCCTTGAGCACAGTGCAGAGGGGCTCCGGTGCGTTCCACTGGAGATCCCGGAGCCCCTCGTCATGCACCGAGGAAAGGGCCACCGGGGAGGTTTTAGTGGGTAAGAACCCCACATAACCGTCGCCTTCCCCCCAGAAGGCGGGGTATCTTTCTGAAGATTTCCTCCCCGTCAACAAAAAAAAAAAGGTTGTACTTAATTTTATATCGTAATAATTCTACGCTAATTCGAAACAAAGACGGTCTGCGCGTAATAGCATTTAACGTTTCATTCGATTGGAAGTCGGTTTAGGTTTTTGCTCGTAAATATACTAATTATTTATATAGATTAGCATATATTATGCATTTTATTCTAAGATTATTTTATAACGATGGCGGGAATAATGTGAACATGGTATGTGATAAAAGAACGCTGGAAGTGAAGAAGAACAACTTATAAACGCTCGTTTAATAGCCATACGAGTATTTGATTTGATATGGCGTTAGATCACGCGAGCGTGCAAGCTTCCAATAAGCGGCGTGACCTGCTACGCCGTCATGCGCGACAATATATTTGGGTTGTTTGTGGTTTTACATTTTAATGTTTTACGTCAGTACAAAGTAAGTACAATTTATCGTAATTTTAATTGCAAAAAGAAGTCGGTAATGAGGCGTTCCGAAAAAGAAAAGACTTTGGCTTAGATGTAAATTGAATACTGATATCTAGACATTTTTGATTAATAATTCAAACGTTTTAGTTTTGGAAGAAGGTAAAAATTATACCTAGATAGATAAAAAGAGATTTTCGTTTTAATTGTTAAAAGGAAAATCTCTTTTTATTTTGAAGTATAAGTTTAAGCTTAGTATAAATCTTTGTCTATTCTATTCTAAAACGTGAGAGCTTATAAAGTAAATCTTAATCAAATTCTTCTCTTAACGTACCCCTTCATCTTTTTTTAGTTTTTCAGGAAATCTTCATAATATGTCGGTTTATTATGAGATCCCGTATCTTCAGCGGAACCCCACTGGTGCTCCTCTGTAGTGAACCAAAGCACATTCCAGGGGGAGGTCCTCCCGTAGCACCCTGGTTACTCTGCTTTACTCTCTGGTTCACTTTTGTGATGACAAAAGGCCCCATCCGTTTCAATTAAGTCTCACAGGACTAAAGTGCTTACTTATTTTACCTAATTCAAGACTGCGTTGGCATTGTGAAGTAATACGAGTAACAAAATTAGAAAATGTGGGATGTTGCGATTTATGCAAAAAAACTGTTTTCCTACGATTTTGTAATTTATCTATTATAAAAAAATTACAGAACTACTTGTTTTATCTGTGTTTTATGACATTTATTGCTTCATACAATGCTCCGGCCGTGTCTGCCTGAGAGTCGGGGTGCGGTGGGGTGTATATTGGCCGACTGCCACAAAATGATTCAAGCTTTAAATAAATGTTTGCTTCCGCTATGTGTAATAGGGTGAGAATATTGTTTTTTTAAATCTCAATTTAATTAATGTGATTTTTATTTTAAGCTATTATAATAGGTTAAGCTTTGTCGACAAATTGTCTTGCTATTAAGATTTATTTGACTCAAAAAAACTTTTCGTAGATTGACGTAGTGGTGTAGAGTTAAAATCGTAGCGGGTTTCTTTCTATTAGTTCGAATCACTTTTCAACCAACTTCAACAAAGGAGAAGGTTCTTAATACGTCTATATGTTTTTTGTATTTGTTACCTCATAACTTTTGACAGATAGAAAGGATGTACTTCCAGGATAGTTTGATGAGAGTTTGGTTAAGTTCCAATTAATCCTATTTCGTAGTATTCGTACGATAATTACGATTACGACATTACTATTTACGATATACGATTTTACTCGTAAATATACGTGTATATAAAGTAAATGAAAAATCACATTTTTCGATTTTCAATAAATCACTTAAGTAAGATCTATAAATCACTAAAGTAATCTTAAAAAAAAGTGTGTCTGTCTTAATTATAACTCTACATATAACGTGATACCACAAAAATTTTGATAATTCAGCGTAACGCAAATAAACGCGAAATTTCGTGTTTACTAATACTACCTAATTTAATTGCAACCTTCTATTTTGAAGTTCTTTTTCCTATTATTCTCAATATGCATAGAAATCTAAGTTTTTTTAAATAATAAAGAACAAAACCTTTACCACACCTTTACAAAAAGACATGGAATGTTATACAAGATACGGAATATTATATAAGTTACGAAAGCTGGACCACATCGGTAGTTGAATCAGACGATACGTGCAAAGATGTAGACGCGGTTCTAAATCCAAAGTAAACACTAATTGCTACCAACACGCGCCACATCCGGCTAATTAGCAGAGGGTGTTAACGGAGAAGTGATGCCTCTAAATCCGTACAGAATCTCGTCGACGTTTCAATTACTCGGCAATTATGTGTTGATGTCTGGAAGCGACATCGTTAGCGCGAGACATGTTCCATTAAATAAAATATCTCGAAAATAATTGTTCACACGTTTGGAAATATGAGCTTTAATATCTCAGTGATTATTTACATAATAATAAATAAGTTATTTGTTGAAAATATTTTTTTACTATTGGGCTATAAATATTTTTTTTCTCCCTTGGCGTGTACTAACGAAGCTTTGCTTTTCAGTTACTTAATTTTATTAATTATTCAATATTTGTGCACATCGTACACCTACACCACACCATAGCAGCGTTCTGTAGCATTATATCGTAGCACCGTACCGTATACTCGATGTAAACGGATAGGCGCACCATATGAAACCTTACACCTTTAACAGGTTCGAAAATCGGAAAGCGATTCTGTTCTTCTAAGCTCGTAAAGTCTAATAATTAGATATAGGATCTTACTCGCCAATTGATCATTTTTTGTTGAAATTGATTTTAAACGACATTTACTAAAAATGATTCCTGGCTATATCTTTTTATCCGAAACCCCCTGTATACTAAATTTCATGAAATAGTTATATATATATATATATTTAAGAATTTACATGGTATTTATGGCACTAAGTACGCGGTACGACAGTGTAAGATTAACGCTCTGCGGTTGTCACAGGCAAATGGATCAATTTGTGATATCGGAGAGACTGGGCGCGCCCCTGTCGGCGAACCATCCCCTCCTCCCCCCGTCGCCCCTGCGCTAGTGACGTGCGACGTATTGCGCCATTGTCCTTCTTAATTTACATTTGACTGTTCAGACTTCTAATTATAAATTCCACTTCAGTTGATTGAATAGGTAATAAACGAAATTGGTAAAACCTTTTTTTGGATTACTTCGTTCGTAATAATTTGATAAGCATGCATATTTTTTTTTCAAAAGAATGTTAACTATGTTTTTTGGAACAAGTTTCTGATGGCACGCTTGGAGAAGATAGGGGTTTTATTGCGCACCCGAAGCGAAAAAATGTGAGACTAAAACTATAACAAAAATAAATAACGAAAGTGATAAAGATATGTTTTTTATTTTACTTAATAATTTAAATTACGGGTTTTTATTTTATTTCTGTTATTTTCTAAAATACTACATTATCTCAATATATTTATATATATAAAAAAAATAAAAAAAATAAGAAAATATAAAACATTTCCAAGTGAGCTGAAGCCTGTGAAGCTTTCAATAGTCGAATCGCGGATACGAACATTACGTTTCGAAAATGGAGGCAGTTAAAAAAATACAATGATTAATGTAAAAAGAAATGAAAAAAAAGACATATCGTAAAAAATTTGCAATGGCTTAGTGGCTAACTATTACATTTACGATCTGAAAGATTGAGACAGGGTGTGAATATCAACCGGCTTGAACCAATGAGCTTCTTTGCGCACAAAATATCACTTGCTAAAATCGAACGATGATTGTTGTCTCTGTATATTCCCATAAAAACGGTTAGTTTGATCTTGTAAATATATAAAATCCGCTAATGGTACGAGCTTTTAGAAAGTTCCAGCGTTTGTTTTCTCACCGTCGATCTAAATGTAAATTGAAAGCCTCGAAGCTTTTAAAACTTTAAACACAACTTGTGGAACTTTGAAATCTCTCTTAAAAATCTTGCTAACTTTAAATATTATTAAATAGGCATTTAAGTTTTAGCTTAATATCAAAAGTTATCATGTTTTTAATAGAGAAACTTTGAAATTCCCGATTTCGACAGAATAACTACCAGTGCGATTTTGTACTATTTTTAATGTTGATTTGGGTTACTTCTTATGTAAGAAGGAACAAATGAGAATGTTAAGATACCATACACCTAATGTTAAATAACTGTCACTCTCATATTGTATAAGGGGAGCTAGAATAGATACATACGTTTTTGCCAATGGAGTAGAATTATTCCGCGCTGCTGACGTAATCTCGTCATTACGAGGAGACAATAGTAATGAAGTTCAATAGTTCGCCTGAGCTTTTATAATACTACCATTCTATATTACATGCCGTCCACGTGTCACCACCTCAGTGAACACCCCGCCGATGTGGGTACTAGCGATCTAAATCTTCATGGTATATAAATTGATTCTATATTCTCCAATTTTACAATAAGTACATCAAATTAAAGTAATAATTACCCTCCGTCATTTTACTTTGTCTACTAAATGCCGGAAAGTAGAACCGGAAGTAAAGCCGAAAAGTACTAAAAGTGGAATCACGACGGAGGAACAATGTATGATCATTTGCCGTGCTTTTTAGAGCCTTAAACAGATATTTACTATAATATTTTAACAAAATAAATGAGGTCCTCGAGTTTCTTAGTTACATAAATTTAAAGTTATGAGCATTTATATATGTCCCACTGCTGGGCACAGGCCTCTGTAAAGAGAGTATTAGGGCATAGTCCGCCATGAGGCCCTAATGCGGATTGGCGGACTTCACATGTCTTAGAATTTTTTCTAGAATATGTAGATTTCCTCACGATGTTTTCATTCACCATCGAGCTCGTGGTAAATCAGCACATAAAATTGCAACAGCAAATTTATTGGTGCCGACACCGGGGATCGAACTCAGGTTGCTAGCGTACTATTATCATATATACTATACCTTAACTTATGGCGGCCGCACGGACACTGAGCTACCACGGCTCTTCGGCTCACAGTGACATGCTGTACAAAAATTCTAAAGATAGATCTATTTTTACTTATAACTGGGATTTAAAATTAGGTTTCAAATATAATCTTACAGCCAGCCGTTAGGTTGCCAGCGCATGAAAATAAAAGCTAAATATAGAAATAAATCAGTGCCGGTAGTCTACGGCGTAGCAAAGTTGTATCAACTGGCAATTTGCCACCGAATACGTGACACCACCCTTTGTTCCCTTGTTATGTCGCCTTGTTTCTTCGGCTGGAATTGTATTGAATTTCTTTTACCTTTTCATATTGTCTTACTATTTCACTAGAATACGAACAACAGACAGCTTTACAGTTCATTCGGTAAGTGACAAATGCTCATATGGTAGGCATAGATATACTGGCGTAGACAGTCGTAGTAGTAGACATATACTAGAAACTACCCTAGATAGATTCCGGTGCCGACATCAATTAAATTTTTCATTATAGTTTTAAGTACCGTTTTATCTCTAACATCATCGTCAACCTGCATGTCTGAGTCGTTTTTCTAAGATTAATGAGAAAATTTTCAAGAAAAAGCGAATTGATATTTGATAACGTTGCGCTTTACTAAATATACTTAACATACCTAAGTTGACGTCTTTGTATATAAAAAATAGCAAATGAATTATTACTTTTACCTATTTTTTATTAAATACACTTTAAAATGATATAAAAAATATTTTAAATGCCTTCTTAATGCCTTTTTTCTATTCATATATATCTTCACCGGCGCGACGCAATGTGAACCCAAATTTAAATTTATCAGGTGACTGGTACTTATAATAAAAACATGTCAAGGATAGACACAATATGTTATATATTTTATTTGAAGTACTCCTTAAATCTAAAAAATTCTTAAATTTTCGTTATGTGACTGATTTTGACGATTCATTTTTTATTCGAAAGGACCGTACTTCAAGGGTAGTTTAATGAGAGTTTGGTTAGGATATGATTAATTCTATTTCGCAACATTCCTACGTTAATTCAGAAATAAATAACGTTTGACGTTTGATTCGATTTAAAGTCGGCTTTTGTTTTTATTCGTGAATACACTTTTTTAGATGTCATTCAGTTTACGTTATAAAAAATTGCTTAGTTGCTCCAAAGATTACCGCAGTGCCAACTCGACTTAAATTGACGCAACAATAAAGAAGACGTAGCGCCACATATCATTCGCTACACTTGTGACGTTCGTAGCATCTGCTACGTAATTGGAACACGTAACCACGTAAGCAAGATACACTATGACGTTGTTAGACTTAAGAATATTTCGTAGTCATAAGTTTCATATTTGTTATAAAAAGTAACATATTTAATTCCTCTCCATAGAATACAAATATGAATCGTTTTTTTTAAATCTGAATTTGCAATATAAAAAGAGTAAATTTTTTGTCATATTTAAAAAAATAAAAGTAACATAAAGGACTATGACGAAATAACTACGGCAACGTACATTTTTTTACATACAAAGAATTTTACTTCATTATTCATAACAAAGAAAGCTTACATAACTTATTCAGACCATGTCCGAATCACATTTACAGGGGTCTATGCTTCTGTTGTACAAACCTCAACAGTAAAAGGACCATGCATTGATGTCCGATTTTAGCAATAGGCGAGTGGGGAATTTAATCATATAACGGCTGTGTATACTTTTGAAATTTTATTCTATAAAACGTCTACGTACGTCTCTCACTCACCTGATTTTAGGTGATCACCGTCGTCCATGAACATCAACAACTATGTGATAATTTTGAATATAGCTGTTTGTACCAAATTAAAAAATAATATAAAAAGAATATGTCGATTTGTTTATTCTTATCGGTTTATATTTTGCAATGTCTACCTCAAGTGAGTTAGTTGGTTGTACTACATACTAATTTGTAACTATATATGTACAGAAACATTTAATTGAGGCGAAGTTAGTGGACAAATGTAATAAGTTTACGATAAATATAAAATTCGCTGTCCAAGCGAATCCTTTTTGAGTAGGAATTTCTAGAATCGTTTGAGCCGGACAGCCCGACGTTTCACTAATTGCTTTTCCTAGAGTACGAGGGGTTTTGCACGTGTCGGGTAAGGATGCGACAAAATATCGATAGATTTAAATTGACATATCGAATGCCTGCGACTTCGAAGTCAGTGAAGCTGTTTGCGGGAATTGTTGGAGAGTCATCCGTATTTCAAAATTGTGTAAGAAAATTTATCAGTCATCCAATAAAGATGTTAATGTTATGCATGGTTTTATGGGAGAAAGTTGATGGGAGAGCCTTACAAGATAGTATTAGTGTCATTGGTCACATCTCAGTATGGAGTAATTAGACACACTGACTGCCTAAGGCTGTAGCTTTGGATTGGTCAATGGCTTCAGTTGTCTCTGTCCATTACCTTTTTTTTGTTCATGGGGAGGAAATCTTCAACAAGATACCCCGCCTTCTGGGGGGAAGGCGAGGTTATGAGGGGTTTTTACCCACTAAAAGCTCCCCGGCGTCCCTTCTTCGGTACATGGCAAGAGGATCCGGGATCTCCAGAGGGATCTCCACTGTGATCTTAGGAGAGCACGTCCCGGGGGGTGAGAGGTGAATACGTTGAATTCCGCTGGGTCAGTTGATGGAACTGTAATATTGAACTTCATGAGTGGTATGCCATTTATTGCTGTCCTTCTTTTATTTGTTTGCTTTTAATATTTGATTTTTATGTGTTTGCGTCTCGAGGTGAGTTATAAAGTACTGAATCAGCTCACGAACGTACAGTATTGTTATTTTTTTCCTTTCTCCAAATAATTTTTATTTTGTAATCTTTCATATTGTACTTACTACACTGTACTCTATTTATTATATTTGCTAAAGTCACCTCCTTAAAACTTTGTCAGAGCAATGGGGAAACCTATTGCACTGCCAAGCCCAGATAAAAGAGGAGAACCATAAATTTAGTTATTGTGATGGATCGTCGTAGAATAATAACCATCGCTACTAAATATTGATGTACCCAGATTCTATTAAACATGCATTAATAATAATCAATCTATTTACGCGAACCGCTCTGGTCGATCCTAGTTGGTTGGACATCTTTAGTTTAATTTTAGACTTCTATAAATGTTTATAATAATCATTGAAGTATAACAAACAGAAAATCAAATTTTATTTGTTTGTGTAAATAAAATATATATAGTTTAACAACTTTCTCTAAATATGAACAACTAGAACACTTTCACTTCAAGTTATTCCACAGAATATTCTATTTAAATTAAAACAATTTGCAATCCTTTTTGGCGCCGCGCCAACCTCAAACCGCAGTGTTCCAGTTTAAAGTAATACATATCAACCAATTAGATAAGGCGAACAATTCGCTACGTGTACGTGTTCCGGACATTAATGATATCTTATGTGCGTCAGGCCTATATGGAGTTAGTTTAGTGTGAGGCTTATATATACGTATTACTATAATATTAATAGTACAGTGCATAACCAAAGATACTTTCCTAGTTGGGGGTTGAATCTGAACTTCGTGACGTTAAAGTCAAGTCCAAATAAATATGTTTTAGAGGCTATTGGCAGTATATAGTACATACACACACGCATCTATATATAAAACCAAATACTCTCTCATTCCCATAACTAAATCATTGACGACCACAAACAAATATTCAAAACTAACTGATCCCCCCGCTTTGCTGGTTGGTCATAGGGCAATAAAAGTAGCCTAAGTTACTTTTTATTACATTAACTATCTACCAGTGAAAGTCCCGTCAAAATCGTTCCATGCACTTTAGGGAATAGCCAGATAGACAAACGGACAGACAAAATTTGTAAAAAAAATTTTTTTTAATAAGTATCATACATAAATTCATATACATATAGTAGAAAGCGGTTCTTTTAATATTACAAACAGACACTCCACTTTTATTTATTTGTATAGTTTATAAAAATAATGTAAATCCCTTTTTGGCGGTTTGTATGTTTTGTATGTTGTTGTGGATTTTGTAGTAAATAAATGAATAAATTATATAAATGACGCAAGTTTTCTAAACAAAACTGCTGGCAACGCTAGGTGCGTTATTCAGAGCGGTGGTTTTCATAGGTCGTGATAATTATTTCGGGTTACCCGCCGTTCATTTGATCCTTGAAATCTTTCGTATAAGAGCGAACACTGATGGCCTTTCATAGACATTTTTAGTGACAACTATAAGTCTAGTTAAACTTTCAGCGAATACTTCGTAGCACTTCGCAGCGATCATAGACGCAATTTTAGTCTACGTTAAGTCCTTGAGATTTTTTCATTTTTCATCGATACGTTAGGTAACGTCACTAAATATAATTGTTTTTGCGAATCCATGTAATATATTTTATAGTCCTAACACTTTGTGTAATATAAAAGATAACTTAAATTTGTTATGAAATTAATAAATAACTGTTATAAATTTGATCGCTTCTAAGTACATTTTGTTTTGAGAGATGAGCAAACAAAAGCATCGATGTAATTAAATGTTCAAAGTCTCACAAAATTTGCAATATTATAAGTGGCAAAGATGTTATTGGTCGGTTCGTAGTAACAATAGGTTAAAATGATATTCTGTGAGATCATGACATTCTTCTGCCTCGAGTTTTCCCGTCTTTTGACTGGTCTGTGACATTCTCTTTGGGAGATTGTTGTCTAACATGTAATTTTATATCTTGGTACTTTAACTTTATATTTAATCTAAATCGTTGCTTTTATTTTGATCCGTTGACTGTTATGAGTTTAATTTAAATAAACACACAAACATAAACACACATACACAGGTAGTATTAATTATTTTCACGTCGAAGTTGTCGCGAAATAGTTCGCATTTCATTGTTTAACTCGGGTGAATCTTCCTGTGTGGAAGCGCCTGATAAATATTTGTCTTCCGCGATCATAATTGCTTTATCGAAAGCCCCCGGTTGTGGGGCTGAGTACAACTGTGTGCCCTGGCTGCGTACCAAAGTATTTAATTAGTAATCATGAATTACTAATGAAATTCTTTGGCACGTATTAACGCCATCGCCGCTATAGATAAAATTAATCGTGTATTTACTTTAGCATTTTCAGCAGACTTAAAAAAATCTTTTTATCCGCGTATACCCTATTATTAGTTCAGTAGATGGCGTTTCTAATCAACAGTATATCAAGAAGTTTGGTTTGTTGCTGTAAGACCGAAAAAAATTTATTGTTTTCATAAATGACTTCTAAAATACGTGTATGAGACACGCTTAGTGATGAATCAATAAAGTAGTCGATATTCAAGTCAAAAAAAATGACCCTGTATTTATCATTAAACTTACTGACGACGCTATACGATGATATAATTATATACATATGTATTTACGACGACGCTTTATTATTCTGCAAAAATTTAATGTCAATAAACTACCGCTATAATCACAATCTATCAATACATGAGTTTCCACTTAAAGTGCTAATTCGTTACCTGCCATTAGAGATGTTAATACATACATTTGTATTGTACGGGGAAAAGTGAAATATCGATCGATCGGCAGCGAGATGAGCCGATTTGTAACTGTGAGGGCGCCCCTTATCTCCGGGGGTATCGCTGATTCGCTGCCCGTCTCTTATTTATTGTCGTGCGGCATTTTCCGCAAGGACGGCTCTATTGTAATCGTCTACCCTTTGTATAGAATTCTTTTACCCTTTTTAGAATTGGTTTCATTTTAAATCAGTAATGATCTATTGTGAAAATATGCTACAGTAAAATATTATATTTCGTTTGAGAAGTTAAAGGATGTCGATAAAAGCGAATATATCGCTGTTTCGTCTTACTATTTGAAGTACCCATAACGATATAGTAACGTAAAATAAAAAGAGACACAACTTTATCATACTCATAATACATAATCATAATTTCAAACATAATATTTAAAAAAAAATGATTGTTTCTCTAAATAATTTCAAATATTTAACATGCTTGTTACAGGGCGTAAACCAGCTTATTATACTATAGAAAAATACATATGTATTCTTTATTTCATGTTGGCTTATCGTGATAGTGTAATTTTCAACTTTTTTTACTTTTTGTCGGCCTGTAACAAAAGCTAGCAAGTGTTTCTTCAGATGTTTTTGTCGTAATTGATAATATTGCACAGCTCTTTCTTTCTAATAATTGCAATTTTAATGATATAGCCGTGAGCAAAAATAAAGAGTTGGTTAAGTAAGTTTGAATATCTCGGTAGATAAAGACGCTAAGTAACTGAAATAAGTTGTGCATGATAGATAATTAAATATCCTTAAAATAAAATATTTTTATTAATTTATTTATATTTAATTAAAAAACATTAACTTAAACGAAAAATGATATCTTACGTAAACTTGGATATTATAGTATGATTCATTAAATTTTAATTTTATTTAAATTTTAGTACTTAGTGTCGCCTAAGTTAAGTACTTTTACCAAGTGCCGAGGTTACTTAAGATATCCTTTTTCGTTTAAGTTTGTGTGTTTTTAATGAAATATAAATAAATTAATAAAATAATTTATTTTATTTTAAGGATTTTTAATTGTCTATCATGCACAATTATTTTTATCAGTTAGCTAGCGTCTTTATCTTCCGAGATATTCAAACACACTCAGCTCACGAGTGTATATTATAATTTTAATTTGATGCAAAACTCTTCCTAGTGAACTATCCAGAAATATAAGGTTTTTCTTTTTAATACTCCATAAAATTCCTCTCTCACTACTTTAAATTCTTTACTTCACCATCAAGTTGGTTCACATCCATGCAAACTATTTAACTATGCGTAACCGAAATCATTTTGTAAAATCTGGTATACATAGAGTAGAGAACTTGAGCAGTGTTTACAAAAGTACCGTGTAGGTGTCGCCGGCTACACGGGTCACGTTCGTAGCATCTATCACGTAGCACAAGCTGTAGTATTACACAGCGCACTTCACGCTTTTGTAGCATAACACTGTTAATGCTACGAATGTACATGGTCGTATATTTATCGAGCATGTTAAGAAAATGTAATTCAATGGAGGAAAATAAAATGCTTCCGATATTCACAATGAGAATCTATTATATTATTATTATAAATACGCAACAAAATTTACCAGGGATTTAGTAGTATGTATCGATAATTAATTTTAGAAGTTCTACACGACAAATCCCAACTGGGACTTAACTGGGGCTTTTATTGGAATACGATTATTATAAAAAATCTTTTATAGTTACTTAGTACATTAACATGTAGGTTTCTTCATGATGTTTACCTTCACCGCTGAGCGCGTGGTAAATCAGCACATAAAATTGCAACAACAAATGTATTGTTGCCGGCACGGGGATCGAACTCGGGTTGCTAGTGTAGTATGCAACTTGAGCCAACCGCCCGGAGACTGAGCGACCACGGCTCTCGTGATACTTGATAATTGTTGTAAAATAAAGTATATTCATTATTTTTATTCATCCTATCGTTACGATACAAGTATTATGTGTAAAAACAAAAACCGACTTCAAATCGAATCAAACGTTAATCAAATTTAAGACATATGGTTTTCTCATGGATACCATAGTCAAAACTGGATCAAATTAAAATGGAACCACTCGGTAAGCTATTAAATAAAAAAAAGAATCATCAAAATCGGTTCACGCAATCGAAACTTATAATGTGCCAAACAAAGAATATAACTACAGTCGAAATGAAAATTTCCTCCTTTTTGAAGTTGGTTGAAAAGGCTATTAATGGATTGTAAAGGAGATGTCATGTCGCGTCCCTGACCGATGCTAGGTACAGTGTGAAGCCTACATAAAACCTACATTTGTTACATTACTCCCTAGGTCAAGGCTCCACGTGCAAGCAATCTCTCGCTCGTTAAATATTAAACAGTACCCATGCCGTTGTTATTTTAAGAACAAAGATTTTTCTTTTCTTTTCTTTATACCAGTTAATTAAATGTGTTTTGCTTAAAATATATTGAAATTAAAAAAAAATGAGATATTTTTTATTGAAACCAAATAAAATGCTTATGTTACTCCTAATACAATGTGATTATAAGATAAAATGAAAGTGACACTATTTTTTTGGATTTTCTAACGTCTAAAATAGGCCGAGCCTGTATCGTAGACGTTAGCCTCTTCAAAAAAAGTTCTGTACAGATGCAAGTGTTAGACGTGTTTTCAAATTTATGAAGGTATATTATAAAAAGTTTATAAGTAGTCACCGTCACTCGCTTGACATCGAGTACGTAGACTGGGTGACCACTGTATCTACGGCAGTGATTCTCAACCTTTTTTTTTGTTGCGGCACATATTTAACGATGTCAAAATTTGGCAGCACACAAAGAAAAAGATAACAATTATTTACTTACTATACAACACACTGCATAAATAGTTTATGACAAACTTTTAAATATACGAAATAATAATATATATTCATGTTAAAATATTTTTCTTTTTAATTGATATAATTTAATAATGTTAACATTGTTATATATTTGCAAAATTTGGCGACACACAAATGTGTCGCGGCACAGTGGTTGGGAGTCACTGATATACGGACTTAAGGAATATATGTATATATATGGAGAGTGAGAGATGAAAAATTAAACTTTTAATTAAAATTATACATGGCATAGGTAATTGATTTTTGTTAAGTATATTGTATTATAAGCAAAATGGCGACCAACGAATTCCGATACGTTAGGAACGGTGATCCGATACCAGGGACATTCCCTTGTGATGACGGGTGAATGTACAGTTGTGTTATTTTGGTTATTATTTAATGTTATAGTGTCTTTTGTATTAAAGTTGTATTTTTAAAGCTTTTTCCATTATTGAACCTAACAGTATTGTATTTCTTTTCAACCGACTGCAAAAAGAAGGTTGTCAATTCGTCTGTATGTTTTTTTTTTATTTATTATGGTACAAACAGTCTTCTAATATAAAATAAGTTTCACAAAATAATTTAAAATATTGACAAAGAGTGCCCAATATTTGTTATACTAATATCAAGTTTAAGTCAGAGAATACGTAAAAATTATTATAGGGAAACAGAAAGGAAAACGGTATAGATAATATATTTATATTTAAATATAATAAATATAAATATAAATATATAAAATTAGAATAATTTAAATAGGAGATTTTTTTAAACGTTTTTGAGGAGTTATGAAATAATATCATAAAAGTTTTTATTATAAGAGGTGATAGTGCGAAAAAAGAAGCTGTTGCGCGTATCATTTATATATATATTATTTTTTATGTCTGCTACTTCATAACTTTTGACGATGAACCGATTTTGATGATTCTCTATTTAATAGCTCGTGTTTCCCGTGTGGTTTCATTTATTGTCCAATTCAGACAATGGCATGAGAGAAAACCATATAAGTCTTAAATTTGGATTAAGTACGTGCGCGACAAAATGGACGTAAAGCTCAATATCACGCCAACCAGATTACGGTGACGATCATTTTTTGGAATGGATGTATGTCGAGGGTCGTTTGATGAAAGTTGGTTAGGGTCTGACTAATTCTATTTCGTAATATTCCTCTACTATTTGAAGTCGGAAGAAGTAATAAAATATACTTGTTCTTATTGTTAATGTTAGTAGTAATTAAAACTATAAACAAGTCTCTGACCACCCCGTTAGTGATACAGGCGAGATGTTTAAAATAATTATATACTTTTGTATTTTTTTCATCGAGTTCTTAATTCAAATACTTCTATTGTTCTCTGCTCTATTGTTGTAGATTTTCCAATAGCCGCGAAGAATGAGTCTGGGTTAATGCGGATCGGAATTAAAAACGACGGAATTTAATGGAACGACCGCATGGGCACAGTAGTTATACATCGGCATTGACATTTTATTTAGCGGCATCATAATATACGAACATGTTACAGACAAATTTAATACACATTAAAAAAGACGAAAGATATAAACAAAAACAATTAAAAGGAAGGAACGGACAAATATATAATATTTACAGATAAAATAAAATAAAATACAGTTGAACAGAGAAAGAACAGACAAATAGGATATAATGCCAACATTGGACACCGTCTCAGCATATGCTATCGCAAGGCTGCCACAGCACTGATTTTCAGCGGTGCCCAAGACTAGCTGAAGTCTTGCGCGTATTAATACTACTATTTTTATATAGAATTAAAACAAAGCTTATAAATGAATAAATATAAGAAGGGGGTGTTAATGAAAATTAAATTTATGTATATGCCGGTGCAAAGACGGCATTCGAACATCGAACTATGTATTCTGACATATATAATAAAAATAATATTAAAGTACATATGGTAATAAGTACCACCAGTTTTATTTTATTGTTATAAAAGACCACGGACCAGCAAGCGCAGTATGGGACGTCCACCCGCAAGGTGGTCTGACGACTTCCTAAAGGTCGCAGGACGCAGCTGGATGCGGACCGCTTACAACCGGTCCTTTTGGTAATCGTTGGGGAAGGCCTATGTCCAGCAATGGATGTTTTATGGCTGAAATGATGATGATGATGTATTAAAATAAGAAAAAACGAGTGTGGTTGAACCACACGACTGAAGTAAAACTTTTTAGCTTATCTATCTAAATATGTATAATATATAGACGATTATTCAAGGGAGAAAGATATGTACGCACGCACAGCTCTCTCTTGCATCAGTGTGATACAAACAATAGGCCTGCACTGTGTCCTAAATATACGAAACGTAACTTATATTTCACTCTCAGCTTCCCTTCGTCTCGCACGATCACACATTTCGTAACGTATTCACCAGCTTACTCCCTAAGTTTAGCATGCGTGAGGAAGTTACTTAAAAAATGTAAGCATATAAGTTTATAAGTTATAATTACTGGACGTTTGCCACATGTAGAGACGTATTGATTTATCGAAGCGGCAAGACGAGGTGCGGAGGCGGCACCCTCTGATGTATTGGTGAAATCACTCAACGTCCGGCTGATAATTGCTCCGTGGGGGTCCGTTGAGCTGTTTGACCGTCTGTAAACGAGCGTCTTTCGCATCATCGCTCCATGATCCACACCCTAATGATGGGACTAATAATTTATTGTGTCTGTCTTTTGCTGGATTCCATTGAAAATCATATTAAAATATCTATTTAAAAATGCCAACTATCTTTCAAACATATATATATATATATATCCTGACCCTAGGTGGGGCAGAGGGCGTCCACAGTGAACCTCCATCGCGTTCGATCTTGGGCTTCACGCTTTATCTCGCTCCACGTCTTCCTGATGTTCTTCGCCTCGTCTGCAACTGTGCGCTTACGCTTTCCTTGCGGATTCAAATCAAGGGCCTGCTTGGGAGATCGGCCTCTCTTCGGAGGGTATGACCAATCCAGTTCCATTTACGGCGCCTTATTTGGAGGTCGATCTTTCAAACATAGCACATAGATTTCAGGTTTGTTATAGTTTTAGTTGAAATTTATTAGACTGGAAGCACTAAAATGAGTGACGTACAAGTGAGCACATGTCACCTCTTGTCGTCTCTGTTGAAGATTTAGTTACACGAATTTGAGCGTCTGATATTCACGACGGTCACACGAAGAAAGTGTAGATTTAATTAGTACTACAATAACATGCTTGTAATTCAAGCGTTCTTCAAAGCTGTTTTACATAATGAGTTTCAGCGCATGTATAATTTATAAAGAAAAATGCGCCACCACTCTGTTATAATCATAAAAGAAAGATAATTTTTAACGTTTCTTCTCGCTACGGGAACGAGTCTATTTGATGAAAAGGTTGATGTTTTAATTGCTTTCTATGTGTATGTGAACACAAAACTGTGACTGCTTAATTTAAGAGGTGCACAAACATGCATGCTTCTTCTCATTCTCGCATCGGTTTTCCCAACGTAGAAGGTGTAGTCTCGTGAGAATAGCCGTAGACATTATCTCCAATCTGCAGCTAAAGCATCGCTAACCGACCTGCCCAAGAGTGGTGCGAATCTTATCAGTTTAACCTATTAGGTTTCGACTTCTAGTTCTCATCCCATGCTTATTACTTGACGGTAAATGGTCACATGTATTAATTAATTAATGAATATACTTTATCGCATAATAATTAAAAAAAATACAACACATATACAATTTTATATTTTGTCATATGTCGATATAATTGCTTAAGCAAAGAGCGGTCCGGTCGATATTCCAGACAACCTGAACAAAAATTAGTTTTAAGAAAATGAAAAAATTTGTTTCTAAAAAGGTTTTTAAGTCTGTGATTGTATCCATTTTTATTTACAGGATAACATATTTTCCAATACATACACTTAATATTTTTAACAATTATACATAAATTTTATAGTATATAATAGACATGTATATTCCTATTTGTTATTGTAAATATTTTCCAATACATACACATACTATTTTTAACAATTATACATAAATACAATATGCTATATTTACAATATATATTTATATAAAATTATATACATAAATTTTATAGTATATAATAGACATGTATATTCCTATTTGTTATTGTAAAATAAATTTTATTTTAATGTACTTTTTTAGTACTAAAATTTACTGTCTACATGTCTATCATAAATATTTTTTTAAAGCAATGGTAATAATATTCATGCTTACCATTCCAAATCAGCTTCTCCTTCTTCATGAAGTGCCATCTCCTACCGGAGGTCGGCTATCATTAAGGCTATTTTAATTTTTGATGCTGCGGCACGGAACAAGTATCGTGTGCTCACGTTAAAACCATATCCGGAGATTTCTGAGCCACGAAATACGTCTTCTTCAGGTGGTCGTTTACCCTGGATTTTTCTTGTATGATGAGTTGGAGTAGTTTGTATTTGTTATTACGCATTATAAGACCAAAGTACTGGGGCTTGCGTTTTTCACGGTATTAAGGACCACCGCGTTCTTGCTCACCATTTGGAATACTGTTTTGTTTGGTATCTTATCCGTCCATGGTATTTTAAGAATTCTTCTGTACACCCAAATAAGCTTAATCTTGTGCTAAGAGATGGTTCACGTCAATAGTCAAATGGTGGATCTGAACCTGAACTCTTTTATACATTTCGTTAAGCAAACCGTACACCAAACTATTAGGCTATTGACGCTTTAAACAATACAACACATTTAAAGCTGTTTGAGGTCTAAAAGTATTGGTTTTATTTTTAAAGCCTTTAATGTTTTATTTATTTAAAAACAGCTTCGGCGACGCAGTAATACTCACTCTTTCTTTTGCTTTTTTAAAGAATGCTAACAATTAAAAAAAAACATGAGAATCGCGTTCGCATTCGATTTTTTTTTATTGCATGTAAATTTTATTGGTATGAGGCTTTCGAAGGCGTTATGTAACAAATATTGAAAAAAATAGGGACGAATTGAGTACCTCCTCCTATTTTTGAAGTCTGTTAAAAAATGAAACTCATATACGAGTAGAAGGCACTGACCAGCGCGTCGTTACATTTGCGGTATCGAACATTACGCCGCGGCCGCAATGCAGACGGCGTACGATTTGCATTTAAAATTCAGCTAACGATTATTTCTTCGTTTATATGTTTTGTTTGTGCCATAAAATGGTTCAGTACGGTTGTGTCGATGGACGGTTTGTAAATTATGCTCTAACGAAACGTATTTAACGGGGAGTGGTGATGCTGTCTTTTAATAAGAAAAGGGGCATACAACTTTACGGCTCGCCTAATCACATATCCATAAAATGGCCGGTTAAGAAATGTAAAAAAATGTAAATTTCAATGCTGCTTGCTTTATGTCGTGAATTATTTTATGTATCGTATGCGATTTTTTATAACGCTCCTAAATATACCATAAGTCATACGGGCAATTCTCTCGCTAAGTGTCTGTGGATGAAGCTCTGTGACGTGTAACACATAAACAGAAACGGCACACTTGTCGTGAGATTTATTAAAGTTTAATGCAATAAGTCGACGCTAGCCGACCGTGCAGCCGCCGGGTTTGTCTTGTTGAGTGCGAAATTCTCTTCGGGGTGATTGTGTTGGCACGGATCATGAGCGGCAGCGGCTTGCTCTATATCACTAGCTGATAATCTCACATCGACATCGACACTTACATCTATATCTACACCCACATTTACACCTACACCTATATCTATATCTACACCTACATCTATATTTACAACTACATATAAACTTAAATCTTTTTTTTTTCATGACGTTCATCCTAGGGAAGGCGGGGTTATGTGGGATTTTTACCCACTAAAACTCCGGTGACCCTTTCTCGGTGCATGGTGAGGGGCTCCGGGATCTTCAGAGGAACACACCGGAGTCCCTCTGCACTGTGCTCTTCGGAGAGCACGTCCCGGGGGAGAGGTTACTCCCTCCCTTCCTGTGCCCTCGCAGTGCAAGGCGATACGGGTTAATCGATCTCGCCTTCTTTCCGGGTCCACTTCATCGGACGACAAAGGCCCCCACCCTTGTCGCCCAGTGAACTCGAGGCCCCTTTTAGTCTACCCCTAAATCTACTCCTACACCTAGATCTACACCAACACCTTCATCTACACCCACAACACCATTATATGACGTAGATTGTATTCTTTGATAATAATTACCGCTGCGTTGCCATTTTTCTTTTCTCAAGGAATATACTGATGATTTGATCCTCGGTATGTAGGAAGGAACTTTAACTAAAAATAAATATATAGTGATAACAGGAACTCCTTTAAAAGACTCCTGTGACAAATGCCGTTATATAAGGGCAGAGAAATAACCTTGTTACGGAAATGAGCTTAACTTACTAAGATAGAAGTCTTACGTCTCGCACCGCACGCAAACCTCTCGCTCTAAAGCCAGCTTACAAAAGTAAAGCGTCGTTAGATTTAAGAGAATTTTACTTGCGGGTAATTATGATTTAGGACACGAAATTTCCCTTGAGCTTAATTAAAAGGCGGCGAGTTAAAATTTGTGTTAATGAGGGGAACTCGAGTTGTTTGTGCTTTAAGACACAGTTGATTTTCTTTTCAATTAAAAGATAAGTGTACAGTCACATTAACGTACAGTATATTTATCTTTTTTTATCTTTATTTGGGACAAAAAACAATAGTACAGATGAAATAAATACGACTTAATACGAATAATATTCGTAGCTCAATGATACTATCTACAAGTTATTTACCATTGTTTCAACGTGCAACACATTCGTGTTAAAATACATATAGGTAAAGGGTTATTGGTAAGTCGACGTATAGCCGTTAACAGGTGAAAAGGGCGGTAATTTTATTCCCTATACGTAATTCTTCTCTTCTCTGTCGGGGATAGCTGCCTCGAGTTTTAGTCCGGTAGCTACTGTAATATAGTCCGTCCATCTGGTGGGCGCTCTGCCTTAGCTTCTTCTTCCCTCGACACATCCATATACGCAATGAGGTGTATCTCCACAGTCGCTGTGTTTACAAGTTAATCTCACGAACTTCCCAACTTTCTGTTTTATTGATTTTTTTTATAAGAAAAGTGGAAAATGAGATTACGGCTCACCTAATCTTAAGTGATCACCACCATGAATATTCATTAATATAAATTAATATTCACTCGTGTCTTGAAGGTCTCCAAATCGTATCCTAGAACTGTAAACTACCCGTAACCGAACCTGTAAAGAAATATCACCCGCCCGGGTTGTAAGGTCGACCTATCACCAATAAAATATAGCAACATTATGCCACACGCGATTGAACTTAACCTTGGTCTTACCATAAAGAAAAAGTCACAATTTGTCCCAATAAAAGTGCTAATATTAAAATCGCAAATGTTATGTGGTACCAGTATTCTAGTACACCGTGTATTGAAAAAGGGGTACATCTCGGAATGTAACTAGCTTTATGAAAATTATTAATACGTGTTTTATTATTAATTTTTAATATAACAGGCGTTATAATAATAACCATTCTAATAGTAGGCATACTATTTATAGGTTATCTATCAGCTGAGGTAGTGTAGATTACTATAAAAAACCGATAGAATTCTTTAATTTATGGTGGTGGTGTACACAAATGTAAAATAGGGTGATAACAAACACCGATCAAAATTGAATTAAGAGTCATATTTTTGGACTACTTGTTATTTTTTGTATTTTCAACCGATTTCAATAGGTTCTCAATTCATCTGTATATTTGTATGTTTGTTATGCGTTAAGCATAACTTTCAACTGGGTGAACCGTTTTTGATGATTCTTTTTATATTTGAAAGCTGGTGCTTCCCGTGTTTATTTAATTTTGATTCCAATTCTCACAATGGGATCCATGAGGAAACCATATAAGTTTTAAATTTGCATCAACTACGTGCGCCACAAACGGACGAAAACTATCACGCCATCACATATACGCCAATCACAATCACGCCATATCACACCAACCGATTACAATGATTAATTTTGTAGAGTGATAAAAGTTTGGTTCCGTTCTGAAAAAAATTGATTTCGGAATATTTCTACGATAATTCGGAAATACAAAATGGGGTCCGCGCGTTAGCGTTTAACGATTGATTCGATTTGAAGTCGATTTTTGTGTTTCCTAAATTGATTTCTTAATGGCTATTACTTTTACCATGATCCATTTTAAGGCTATCCATTAATATCCGGCCATCCTGTATAAAAAATAAGAATTTTTTTAAATTATAATAGTCGATCCGCGTAGCCACTAGGCTTTTGCACGTTACTGAACAAATATTATATAACTGGAAATAGCTTTACTAGCAACTTAAGCTATATTCAATTTTAAATATATTAATTATATTTAAATTTAGCTCACAGATATTTATTAAATAATCATGTTTAGTCTTTTAAATTTAATACAATAATACGTAAATTCAATTGACAAAAGCATGTCTGTTATAACATATACTGAGATAACTGCAGTTATATATAATTGATAATAAATAAAATACAATTTAGAAACGTAATTTGTTTAAATATTAAAATTTATGCAAATGCAACATTTATGTCAAGCGATAAACAAACTTTTTACGCGACTCCACAGCTTTGGTGTTGAACGGGCAACATAGTCGAAACAATAAACGCGGGTTCATTACCTGAGCGCTTCCGGGAAGCGTAGCGGACTGCAGCGCTAACACAGCCGGCAATGTATAGCGTGCAAGCCTCTGGGCTCGTATCGATCTATGTCGCACTGCGACGGCTTGCGAGCACGTCGCGTGATGGAGGACTTACGTAACCTCGACAGTTTGGCTCCGCTCTTTGCGGACTCAATCATATACGAACACTCACACCCGACTACTGACAGGGTAGGCAGAGAATACAAATGTAATAGACATATTCGGAAAATCACAAATGTCACGCCTTATAATTCTCATTCTATTTGTTTTTCCGCCGACTTCGAAAAAGAAAGAGGTTTTCATTTCGTCTGAATGTTTTTTTTTTATGCTGTTTTACTTTAAAAATAGTGAAAAATATAAGCTTTTAAATATATTCATTCGTTTAACATAATACATAAAGTTTCGTAAAGGTCTAAATTGGGGAAAATTGAGTTAAAACATCGGAGCTTGGAAACACATTGGGCCCTCACCAACATCCTGAATAAAGTTATCCGTTTAAATTCAAGAGGGTTCTCTGATCGCAGACAACCCGCGCAAGTTTAATGATTCTATTTTCTTGTGAACTTTAAGCGTCGCGAATTTACGAATCAAATCGTTGAACATTTTGATACTATTACTATATAATAAATGTGAGAGTTTGTGAGAATGAATGGATGTGAACTTGTGGTTCTTACATGCAAAATCTACTGAATGGATTTTGATGAAACTTTACAATGATCTAGTTTACACGTCAGAGAGATCTATCCTACTAATATTATAAAACGTTAAAATTTGTTCATACGAGGGCATCCGTATGGATGTATGTGAATTGTTACTTTTCATGCAAAAACTACTGAATGGATTGTGATAAAACTTTACAATACTATAGTTTACACATAGGTTGTAAAGTTTATTAAATAAATAGTTTTAAATTGAGGGTAACACCTCACAGCGCAGCTAGTTATAAATAAACCTTCAAATTAATTCTTATAAAGATAAGTAAAGGAGATAAATCTACCGCAGTGAAGCAAGGAAGGTGGTCGAGTCGAGTTGAAATGAGCTTTTTGTTCAAACACGAAAGCTCCCGGAGCCCGAGTCGCGTCACGATCGCGCTTTCGAGGTCAAATTATGAATAAACATTTGCGTACCCGATGGCCTGACGCTTTAGATCCTTTGAATTATTGTAAAATCGTGGGGCAATAATTCGTGGCATTTGGGGAAATATAATGAGTTATTATTATTGAATTAGTTTATACATTCCTCTTCAACCTGGAAATGATAGTGTTTTTTTTTATAAACATGTATATTTACGAGCAAAAACCAACTTCAAATGAAACGTTAAACGCTATTACGTGCGGACGCTCTATTTGTATTTCCGAATTATCGTAGAATAATATTCCTAAATAGAATTAATCAGAACCTAACCAAACTACTCTTGAAGTTACATCCAATAAAAAATTAAGCATCATAATCAGTTCGCATGATATTGAGTTATTCTTCCACTTGTGGCGCACATACTTGGTGCAAATTTAACACTTATTTGGGATCACACGAAAGCTAGTGCAGCTTTCATTTAGAAAAAGAATCAAAAAACGGTTCGTCCAGTCAAATTTGAGGTAACAATCTTAAAAAAACCTCCATTTTTGAAGTCGGAAGAAAAACATACAGTTCTGCCACCAGCAGCAATGGTAAATGGCTGCTAGAATGGTTCCATTATTTGGGAAATTCCCCATTGTAAATACAATATAGAATACAAAGAAACGCTTAGTCTCTTCGTAATTCAATTCGATTGTACAGAACCTATGTTGTATGCGATTAGCAAGAGTAAGAGTAGATCTAGTAATGTAGTAATCTCAGTAACCTTGTAAAATAGTATCTGATGGGCTGGCATAAAACGCTTTATCATTCGTGTATATCTTAGACATTATGACGAAACTCTTACCAACATATTATTCGAAGGAAGTGGTCAGATGTACACGCGAGATTTGAAACGGATATTTTCATTTATACTAAAAGGGTCAAACTCGAACTATTACGTACGTACTTAAACCATCTCGGGATTCTATACTTCACTTCATATAGAAATTAAACATGTTTATAATAATTTTATAATCCTTTAAATTATATAAGAGAAGAGTAAAGGCTGTCTCGAAGATAAATCTGTATCTAAAGGTGAAGCATTAATAATTCCGTACTTACGTAACGTTCTCACTCAAACAGAGGCCGGGACGTAAGCTAAAGCACTTTACGTCAAATATAATTTACTTGTTATTTTTGTACTAATGGCGTTCTCATTTCTACATCGAATAAGGTCATGGAAGATTCACTAATGAATGCAAAGTGTTGGCAGGATACTTACCAAACTGTCTGAAATTTGTCATGACGATAAATGATAACTAGACAATATCTTCTGGGTATTATCAAATACAGTGGCAGCTTGGTGACTTTGTGTTCCACTAGCGATATTACGACCTGTTTTCGAATCTCTGAGTCAAGAACATAAATATATTACGAGCAAAAACAAAAACCTACTTCAAACCGAATCAAACGTTAAACGCTATTGCGCCCTCTTTGTATTTCCGAATAATTAGAAGAATATTATGGAATAGAATTAACCAGAACATAATCAATTTTTATCAAACTACTCTTAAAGTACATCATTTTTAATAAAAAATGAATAATCGAAATCGATTGTCGTGATATTGAGTTGTCCGTCCATTTGTGGCGCATCTACTTAATACAAATTTAATACTTATAGGGTCTCTCATGCTATTGTCATAATTGGGCCAAATTGAAATTCGAACACATGGAAAGCACCATCAAAATCATACAAACATAAGAGAAAAACAACAATCGGTCCAACAGATCAAGGTGACCTCTTCGATACGTGGATTTAGGTAGAATCCAGAGAGTTTCACTGGCGACAAGGGTGGGGGCCTTTGTCGTGGCGTACAGTGGACCCGGAAAGTAGGCGACACGAGTTTGCTGACATGTGTCGTATTCCGCCATTAAGACCTCGACAAGACGTGCACACTCGATCCCGGAGCCCCTCCCCATGCGCCAGGAAGGGCTGCCGGGGTTTTAGTAAGTAAGAACCTCTCATTACCCAATTCCACTGTCCCCAATAGGCGAGGTATTTTGTTGAAGATTTCCCCACCCTCCACAAAAAAATGATATCCATTACTTGCGACGTGTGCTTTATCAAGTAATTAACAATACTAATGGAGTGTCTAATCCGTTCTCAACGTTTAAGCGAAACAAAAGCATTTCTCTTATCGTATTAGCTCAGGAGCTCCGCGGGGCGTGTGCCTGGATTGTGGTTAATGGAAAGCTCTTACAACGGTCATTTGTGTTTTACTATGTAAAAAATAACAATTTATTATTTTATTCCAAAGAACCCCCGTTAAATAAGTGGACTTTTTAAAAATTAAAACTTCTTTACTCGTGAGAGTGAGTTTAGTGCGAGATTTAAGGTTCAGTTACTTACATCTCGCACCAGATAGAAAGAGAGAGAGTTACGTTTCGTATATCTAAGACACAGTGCAGGACTATTGTCTGTATCATACTTTAGGAGCAAAAGCAGTGCACACGCACTTTTTCTTTCTCTTCTAAACAATCCTTTATATTACATACATATATATATATATATGTACATATATATTATACATATAGATGGAGCTAAAGAAGTTTTGCTTCAAACGTGTGTTTCAGACCACACACTTGTTTTTTACCTAAGTTTTCATAAATATATACCAATATATATCTACCAATATATAAATAAAAGCTACCGTAAGTATCGTATTAATGTTGTAATTAAATTGTTTTGTTTAATAATCTTTTAATTGTTTCGTAAAATACAGGGTATTTGTATGCACAATCCACTCACGCTAAAGTAATTGGAAATGGAATTATAGTTTGGAGATTCGGATTCCGCTACGCGCATCACGTGGCTGCTCCCGGCCTGCGGGTACATTATTAATGCTAGCAATCGATACAAATTGAGTTTACCTTCACGGGGTATTTTTGGATAGAAATGTAGTTATGTACTTTACGTTATTTACTGACTGCCTGATGAGCATGTCATTAATATCACCTAATGAAATGGAAAACTTAACAAAGCACTGCTTGCGATACTCCTTTTTAAAACTAGAGTCGAAATTCGTTACCCGTGAACGAACGTCCGAGTTCGATCACGGGTAACGACACCGATCAATTTGTTTGTTGCCATTTGTAAGTGCAGGTTAACCACGAGCTCGGCGGTGAAGGAAAACATAGTGAGCAAACCTACATTTCCTAGAAAAATTTCAACGACATGTGAAGTCTATTAATCCGCTCTAGGGCCCCATGGCTTTATATATCTTTATATACAGAGAAGGCCTGTGTCCAACAGTTGTATACGTATATACGTAGTACTGTAACTATATATTTTTTTCAGTAAAACTAAATGTGCGATTCTAAAATTTCTTCTTACAATAAAATACTAATTACGTACACGTATGTAAGCGTCTCTCTCTTTCTATCTTCACTTCTTATCTACACTTATATCTACCTCTCAACTTCCCTTTGTCTGACCCGATCACAGTTTTCTTAACACGTTGACCAGCTTACTACACAAGTCAAGCGTGGGCAAGGAAGTTCAAGGAAGTTTTACTTCAATAAATACGGGCAAAGATTATATGATAAATTAGATATTTTTTTTAATAAATATTAGTACTTACAACAGCCTTTAAATAAGGCCCACTGTTGGGCACAGGCCTTCTCTGTAAAGAGAGTATAAGGTCCGCCACACACACCTAGTGCGGATGGCAGACTTAGAAAAATTTTCTAAGACATGTAGGTTTCCTCATGATGTTTTCCTTTTGCTACAACAATTTTACTGGTGCCGAGGATCGAACTCGGGTTGCTAGCGTTCTATGCAACTTGAGGCGACCGCCCGGTAACTGAGCTACCAGGGCTCATCAAATAGTCACTCTTGTTAACCATTCCCACTGAGCTAATGCTTGTGCTAAGCGATGTTTACGTCATTAATCCAATCGGTTCGAATGGATTCTAACCTAAAACCTTACGATTTGCAGATTGTATCTTAAACCATTAGGCTATTGACGCTTTAAATTATATACTAATAGTGATCTCATCTACAAACTACGTCTGATTTTGACTTATAACCGTGGCTTACGTGATGGCAATTGATGCGATAATTGTAAAATAAACAGTCTTAGTATATTTGGAAAATATGTTGTTAGTACATTGGCATTTTTTATCGTTTTTACTCGTTTTAAAATCTTTCCTTGCCCAATAAAAGTCCATCGATAGTTTACCCCCGAGTACGCCAGCTTCTTCCGATGTCGGTGCATTGAGCTCGAAATCAAACATAAATCTAGCTGGAGAGATGCCAAATGTTTTACAATTGACAAAGTGTAATATTTTATGACTTGCGCGGTTTTAAAATGCTTCTTTTTTGTTAGTTTACGATGTATTTTATTAAATCTGCTTTAAAAAAAAACTTAGGTGGGCGCCCTATGCTACTCCGACCCATGCGCGACTTCCACGATTTGGTCTTGGTATATGTATATATTATACTTAAACCTTTTCCAGAATATTCTGCATTTTAGAATATGTCATGTCCGTTATTCCACTGGTTTTCATCTGACTTCAAAAAAGAGGAGGTTCTCGATTCGTCTGTATGTTTTTTTTGTTACCGTATAATTTTGGATTAGATCAACCGATTTTGATGATTCTTTTCTCATTTGAAAGCTGGTGCTTCCCTAATTTGTTCAAATTCTAACAATGGCATCCCTGAAAAATGCATATTAGTCTTAAATTTGCATCAAGTATGTGCGCCACAAATTGACGAATAAATTCAAACAACAATAAACACCAACCGACTTCGATGATTCGTTTTTTATTTAAAAGAATGTACTTCAAGAGTAGTTTGATGAGATATTGGTTAGGTTCTGTTTATACCAATTAGTGATATTCCTACGATAAATCGTAAATACAAAAAGGGCGTCCACGTGTTATAACGTTTGATTCGAATTGAAATCGGTATTTGTTATTGCTCGTAAATATACTTATTACTCGTAAACTAGTTTACTTGGATTAAAAAAGTAACAAAAACTATCTTCCCATTAATAAGTACAGAAATATTGTCGTACGAAAACCAGAATAGTTTATTATAGGAAAAAATAGTTAAAATTCTAGACAACTTTGCTCAATATTGCGGCAAAATTAACCTGCAAAAATATGCCGCACAACTAAACTAGGCGCCGAAATAAAAACTTCATTGTTATACGATTTCCATTGCGAAACGCCTGCACGCCAACTTATTGTACTGACTTTTAATTTTAAAATAACGTTACTATACTCATTGTAGTAAATATGTATTATTATTAGTGATAGTATATTGGCTAAGGGTATCAACTGAAAACAAATTAAATAAATAAAACTGACAAGTGAAAACTGAAAAGTGACAGGTGACACGTGATATCTGTCTGGTGAAATATTACAGGTTGCACGTCACGGGTGATATGTTAAGAACATACAATTTTTTTTGCTGTAAAATAAAAGAAAAAAACCGTCAATTTAGTTTTTTGTCAATAAAAACGTCACTACTTTTATCAGTTCAACAGAAATTGGAGTTTTTTAGAAACGCACATTTTGTTTTGTGTGGTGAAACCCAATATGTGACATTTGATATGTGATCGGGTAAGGTTTCAATAATATATTTATGTTATGTTTATGTATTTTTACTTTAATTTTTTTTTATTTAAACGCAATAGATAAACTAATTAAATATTTAAAAATAGATAAACACTTACTATTTGTGGTTCCTAGCCAGAAGTTCCTGTGACGAACAGAGCGGTCGAGGACAAGCCAGCATGTTAATACATCATAAGTAGTAATAGTGTATCTAGCTTGTTGTTCAAATTGTATCTGAATTAAAACGGCGGTCAAAGAACAACATCGATGATGTAAAAGAACGAACACAGTAAAAATTGTACGGTATTAAGGTAAACGATTTCAAGGTATTTCATCAAATTGCAAGCACCTGCTATGTAGTAATCAAACATCTAAATAATTGAACGATAATTATGTTGTTTAACTTGTGTGGTTGACTGTTGGTGGTGATAAAACGATTAAGCACAAGTGTTATATTGTGTTTACATCACAAACATCACACATTTAGCTGGATATGATCATTATTCAATATGCAAATTTAACAATAACATTATCACTCATACTCATTTATTGAAGTGAAAACTTCTCTAGCTGTGTAGCATTTTTTGCTAGAAACTGCTGGGAGCAACTCGGCGCAAGGGCTAGCTTAGACCTCTGCTTGGACGGTTATTCTAACCACTGCGGTGGCCTAACGTGGCAGCCACTTGTGCCTCGCAAAGCGACTGCGCTACCTATTCTCGAAAACGTCAAATTAATCCTAGTTTTAAAAATAATTCATTAATAATAATAAAAATGGCACTGTTTTAAAGGTTCGACTATTAACTATAAATTGATACTAAATTTAAATCGCGCTAGTATTTAAAGAGATATCCCGGATGAAGCCTTAGCTATGATCTCTTAATTAGGAAAACAAAATATGGAAAAATAATGAATGAAGAAAACAACAAAAAGTTATTAAATAAATTGTTTATTTGGGTTTAAAATTAAATTTCAATATTTTATGTTCCCTCACCTAGCCCCCAGAACAGCTCGATTATTGAATTATTTAGCAGTTAAAATCGCGCGGAACATATTGCGAGAAAGTTATTCCATACTTTTTCTCGCGAGTACATATAGTAACTCACTTATCTAGTTTGAGGGTTAGAATTGATTGATACTGAGATAAATTGTCAATTCATTGTACAGTTCCCACTGAGTCTAAGGCTTGTAATGTGTTTGTCTTTCGTTTTAACAAAAAAAAAATTAATAAAAATTTTATTTGGTAAAAGAAAAGGAAATATAACAATACTGAACGTTCGTATGTACAGCTGATAACTGTGTCGTAGCAGTTTACGCCCACCTCGAAACACAAACAAATAAAAACAAATCAAACTTATAATTATGTAGACATTATTAGAAGAAAAAATAGATAAATAAATAATGTACGTGCGTGTGTATGTGAGAGAGGGTGTGTTTGTGTTTTAATATTGTACCAGGTTTCCAAGAACATAATATTAGAACTTTTTCATAGTGTATCCGATATATTAGTTATGTTCATTGTGATATGATGCCATTCTTAAAGTTGTTCAAATTCGGTCGCATTACGTCAGCTCAGATTAGTGGTATCATGTTTGTCGACCGATGCATCGCGAGCGTGCTCTATCGCTGATAAAACTGCAAAAAAGGCCAAGATATGATTATTTTGAAGTCACGGTTCCACGAGGTCGCGATTTATTTTGAATCAGAGATGAAATCACTTGTTCGTTATCAAATAAAATCAATTTATGTTGTCATAATGGAGTAACGATTTCATGTAAACGATTATCCTTTGTAAAACTCACTTTTATCGGAAGAATTTACCTTGTTCATTTGGGTCCTGAGTTTGCTCAATCAATTACGTCATAAGTATATTTACGAGTAAAACAAAAACGCACTTCAAATATATTCATTACGAAATAGAATTAATCAGAAGTTAACCCAAAAGACATTGATGTATAGTATTTCCAATAAGAAAAGAATCATCGAATGCGGTTGGCGTGACAGTGATTTGTTCGTCCATTTGACGCGTACATTTCTAAGAATTACATCGTTTTCTCATGAGTGCCAATCGGAGCTGGACCAAATTTAAATGGAACCACACGAAAAGCACCAGCTTTCAAACATAAACGAATCAACCCAGTCAAAAGTTATGAAGTAACAAACATAAAAAGAAGAAATTGAAATTGAGAAGGAGGAGGTCCTTTTTCAAAGTCAGTTGAAAATGAACGTTCATTGGCATATTTGTTATGTACCGTATGGCCTTTATGTTAAATCTATCAATGATTTGATTTGAAGTCTGTTTTTGTGTTCACGTTATTTTTGTGTTTATGTTATTTAAGTTATTAAGGATAAAAAATCCGTGTAGTTTACGATGTGTGGTTAGTTTTGTAATTTTAGTGTTGTCACGTGACGTCGGCAATACAAACACGACAGGCTAATAAGCCAGCTGTACGTGAATGTGCACTGTCAAGTTTAGGGTCGTCTCCCCACTTAGACCAGGGTGACCATGTCTTTCATTAATTGTGTCAGACGATATATGGAGGACAACCATGTATAAAGAATTATTTTTCATTTGTAGTACTAGTTTACTAACAAATAGAAAATGTTGTTCTAATGGCTCCTTTGATTTATGCGGTTGTGTCTGCCAAAAGTAGGTCTGGTGACTGGCATTCGCCAATTACCAAAATCTATTTTAGACGATAAAATTATTTTTTAATTTAACGATTTTTGATTTGATTTTAAATTTAACGATAATATATTTGAACACACTTTTTGTATAGACATTTTCCAAATTGTATATTTTTAGTGTAACAAATTTATAAAATATAATTAAATTATTCTTCATGATTCTCTGATACTTTTATTTACCGGCGGCACACTAGACGACAAGGAACACTTGTAAAAATAATAATGGGAGGGGCATCCACTCGAATGCCAATTTCCCAAAATATGAATGAAGGATTAAATATGAAATACTGAAAAAATTATAGATCTATCACCGACACTTGATAATAGGTTCAAAATTGAGTTCAAAGGAGTCCGTTACATACAAACATAGAAGTGAAGCTATATGAGCTTGTTAAAATGCCATCACATTTCAATAAAAGAACCGTAAAAAAAATAATATAAATTAACATTAAAATATCTTAAAACATTTGAAAGGCAGAAAAATCACTACTATCTCTGTGTAAAAACGTTACTTAAACATATTTTAATTACAAAAACCGTAATTGTTTCTTATGCCTTTATTTAGATGACATATTAATGGAATAGGTCATCTTTCGTAAAAAAACGAATAAAATATTATTTTTTTATGGAAGTGGCACATGTATGCATTACATTATTACATGCATTTCAGAATCTCGATAAATTCGACCATCTTTTAATGAAACTAGCCTGTACAACTTAGTACATATTTCTTTTACAATACAAAATGGACTTACAGTACATTTATCAATGATTTTTACCATTTTTCTCGAAAAATACATTTGTTCCCGAATCGTGTTTGATTTGGCAACAACTAATTTGGCTTCTGACGTGGTCAAAACAGAATTAAAACCTAGGAAGTCAAAAAAAACTCCGGATAGTGCGACTTAGTGTAGAACGCAGATTTTTTTGAGTCTCATCAAGTCTCGTAAGAGGCGGAATAACCTGTATGATTGTCAAGACCTTTTAAATAGGATATTACATAAAAAAGGTAGTCCCGAAAAGATTTATGAGCATAGTCACCCTAGGCGTAAAGCCTTAGAGGGTGGTTATGTACTCATAGAGTTAGTCGTCACATTTACCCTTATTGCAGTTAGCGGTTCGTGATTTAACATGAATACCCAGATTATATTACATTAAATTAGACATGATTTGAAGCCGGATTGCAGCATTACGTTTTTTGTTTCGCGTTCCCAATTTTACAATAAACAATATTATAGAATACTGTTATGGTAAAACTAGGCTCTATGGTCGGTTTTTTTTGTATCTTTGATAAAAAAACCAAATAGATTTAAGTACTGATCATCGTAATCTGGCTTTGACAGAATTGAATAACTCAATATCACATTAACCGTTTTCGATTATTTATTTTTATTCGTAAGGATATACTTTAAAAGCAGTTTGAAAAGAGTTTTGTTAGGTTCTGATTAATTTTATTTCGTAATATTCCTATTCTATTTGAAGTTGGTTTTTGTTTTTGTCGTAAATATACTTGATGAAGAACGCTAACAGCAAATCTAAGCTTAAGCTTGTGTAGGAGATGGTTCACGTCAATAGTCGAATGGTGGATTCGACCTACAAACTTGCGTTTCGCAGAACGTACCCTAAACCGTTAGGTAATAACCTTTTTTTTTTGTTAACGAGGAGGAAATCTTCAAAAGATACCCCGCCTTCTGGTGGGAAGGCGGCGGTTATGTGGGGTTTTTACCCACTAAAACCTCTCCGGTGGCCCTTACTCGGTGCATGGTGAGGGGCTCCGGGATCTCCAGTGGAACGCACCGGAGCCTCTCTGCACTGTGCTCAAGGTCGATGGTCAAGGCCCGATGTCGCCTTCTTCCCGGGTCCACCTTGGCGGATGACAAAGGCTCCCACCCTTGTCGCCCAGTGAACCCGAGGCCCCTTTTAGTCGCCTTCTATAACAGGCATGGGATACCGTAGTCTTATTCTTGAGAGCCCAGAACTACAGGGCTGTAGGTAATAACCTATGTCAATCGACGTAACAACAAATTAATGACTGCACCTCAAATTTCTCTAATTTACGCGTAAATTAGTTATGATATTGAACTACTTTAACAGATTTTATCATGGTTTTGACATTATTTTTAAATTCCACATCACGACCACGACCATTTAACCGCGATAAAATCCTTAAAAGTTCTTTTATCCAATGTCTGCATCTCCACTTAAAACGGATTGTTTTTAAATTATAAAATTATTAAAAAAAACAAACCAATTTATGTTAAAAACACTGCTCTATATATTTCATATTGGCAGTAGTTAAGATTGCGATGCAACTAAAAAAATGCCTTTATAGAAACAGAACAAAAGACTCGCACCATAATCTGACAGCTGTCATTAAGTACCGTCGCTGTGTTTTAGTCTGTGGCAAAGAGCGTTGGGTTTTGATTAAAAAATCATCAAACGGTGTCTAGACAACGGATGAATGACGAAAGTATTTTGAATGTTATTTATTCCGAATCATATTCATTGTATTGTATACCTGTGGATACAACGGTGTTTTCAAACCTTTACGATTTTGGGACTTTGAAGAAATGAGCCTACTTCTTCTCAAAGTTTGGCAACGCACCTACAGCTCTTCTGGTGCTGTGGATGTTCATGGGCGACGGTGAACACTTAAGATTAGGTGAGCCGTAATCTCGTTTGCCATTTCAAATCACTTCCTCTACAAAAAACATAGATGAGATAATTTACCCTCTGTAGGGATTTTATTAAACAATTATATCAAACCAAACTAGACCGTTAATTTAAATAAGT
The DNA here is from genome assembly GCA_029286785.1 of Meandrusa payeni. NCBI lineage: Eukaryota > Metazoa > Arthropoda > Insecta > Lepidoptera > Papilionidae > Meandrusa > Meandrusa payeni. The sequence goes on along the minus strand of JAGSMX010000007.1, from coordinate 678,229 downwards.
GACTTGGAAAGGCAAAGTACAGGCATATATTGGCCACCACCACCAAATACTGGAGAAAGAGTCCGTAGTCTTATACTGCGAGCCCAGGACTATAGGACTGATTTATCTTTGTCCTATGCTAGTCTATTGAGAGCCAGTCAAATCACTTCATCATTCTATCGTGTCAACTGACTCATAGAAATAGATTAGAGGTTTCTACACCGGGAGACACAACAACAAAACATTCGGCCATAATTGTTTTAAAATGTGAATTATACAGTTATAGCATTAAACTATAAAATAAAGCAACGGTATTTCTATAATCTGCATAAAAAGATGATTACGAACAAAGTGTAGCGTCTTCGTTTAGCCGGAACGAAAGTTCACGGAATTCTAAAATCGTAGCGCGGCCATTAGCGTCGTCATTTTTGTTAAGTTTCGCTCCAAGAAAATAAAACGCTCGAGACAGTAGGCCACTGTCTATTTCAATATTCTGATTAATAAAATACTACTACTTTATATTGTATTTTTTCATTATTTCATAGCATTCAATAATCAATGAATGTTGAAAATGATTTTGAAAATAAAAAATATTTACGAGTAAAAACAACCGACTTCAAATCTTTCTTCTTTGTATTTCCGAGTTATCGTAGGAGAATTAATCAGAACCTAACCAAACTCTCACAAACCCTTGAAGTACATCCTTTACAATAAAAAAACAATCATCAAAATCGATTGGCGTTAAATTATTATTCAATTTGTCGCGCAAATACTTAAGCAAATTTAAGACTTATATGGTTTTTTCCTTGGTGCCATTATCAGAATTGAACCAAATTGAAATCGGACTACATGGAAAGCACTAGTTTTCGAATGAAAAAAATCAAAATAATAAAAATAACATAACCTCCTCCTTTTTTGAAGTCGGTTAAAAATATTAAGTTAAAGTTACAGTTAAGTTACATATATATTATATGTCCCACTGTTGGACGCAGGCTTTCTCTGTAAATAGAGTATAAGTGCCATAGTCCGCCACGCTACGCTAGTGCGGATTGGCAGACTTCACATGCTTAACAAAATGTTTTCTAAGACATGTAGGTTTCCACACGGTGATTCCCTTCACCGCCGAGCGCGTGGTATATCAGCACATAAATAGCAACAACAAATTTATTGGTGCCGGCACCGACGATCAAACTCAGGTTGCTAGGCGTACTATGTAACTTTAGCCAACCGTCAGGACACTGAGCTACCACGGTTCAGAAAGCTCGGTTTTGAAAAAATGTTTATCGTGAAAATTAAAAGATCATTTAAATCTGTCTTTTGAGGAATGATTGTTTTTATTTTATATTATAGTAATAATCTAATCTATAAAACTAAATTTAATATGTGTGCATTTGTTATATTAAAATAACTGTTTACTACATTCAAATTAATGTATAAAGGGTACATACGAGTACACCAAAATGATGTTTTTTAGCATTTTTGTCTATTTGACTGTCTGTTTGTTCCGGCTAATCTCTAGAACGGCTGCTCTGATTTTGATGGCACTTTCACTGGCAGATAACTGATATAAGAAATAGTAACTTAACTCTACTTTTATTGTAGAAACATTTAACAACGGGGCGCAACTAGTTACACAGCCGTGGTAGCTCAGTGGTCGGGCGGTTGCCTTAAGTTGCATAATATGCTAGCAACCCGAGTTCGAAATTTAAATGCTGAATTACGACGCGTTCGCCGGTTAAAGTAAACATAGTTAGGATATTTACGTGTGTTAGAAAATTTTCTAAGTCATGTGTAGTCTGCCAATCCGCACTAGGATCCCGTGGCGGACTATGCCCCAAACCCTCTTTATAGAGAAGGTCTCTGGTTAATAGTGAGGCATAAATATATATATATATTATATTATAGGCTGTAACTTTAAGTTTTACATTTGAAAAGAGCATTTCCCTTTTATAATATTTTTGACCGTTAGTCGGCAGTTTTCCGATCGCAGGTGAGCCTCGACGCCCGAGGGCATTACGGTTATATCATTATCGATTGTAATAACCTCAGGTTAACAGCTGAGTGGAATACTGTTTAGCCGGCTTGTTTAGACGCAATGCAGATCACGTGTGCGCTGAGCAGTCGGCTTTCGTGTCTGTATACGCCCTACGTAGTTTCCGTCACTGTTCCGCAAATAGGGGCGCGCCCGTGTCGGAAGGGTAGGGAGGCCTAGGGTTGAGATCAGACGCCTGCGCGTCTGCGTGCCGCGCAGCTGTGTCGGTCGATGCCAGAATTGCGCGCGCATACGTTAGCCCCGTCGAGTTTGAGACCATTCCGAGCGGAGTGTTCGTCCGGAGCGGTCGTCCGAACGCTACCCCTGGGACGAAACGTCGGCAGTCGCGCCGGCGCCGTGCTCGGCGATGGACCACGACGAGGACCGGTCCTTGTCCCTCGGGACGGAGGTCTCGGCCTCTGTGCCCCCGCCGAGCCCTCTTACGGGGTGCTACCTGCTGGCCGTGATTGGCGAGCCTCATACGCACGAGCATAAGGAGATAATACTACAGCGCCTCGTTAAAGGTAAGCTTATCACTACACTATAGGTCGCAGTTGCTCTCCTGTGAGAAGGAAATCTCAATGTACCGGCCCGCAATTATTTTTTCCATCACAACACTTTCTCCTCTGCAATTGTGATTCGAACGTGGGAAAGTTTGTTAAGATCGTTGCTTTAATATTTGCTAAAATAACTAATTCGACGGTTTAAATTGTGTGCTATCGCTGTGTTGTATTTAGTTCAGTGAATTGTTCAAAACACGCCATTGTAAATTGGTTTCATTAATCCTTGCGGGCCGGCGTTGTGTATTTATCGTTACGTCATCCGTGACGTATTTTTTCCGCAGCAGCCGAGCCGGTCGAATTGATTGAATAATTGTATAATTTTATACCGCATACAAGCAAATCTGGATAACAATGTCTTGCCGGGATTTTTAATATCGAATAACAAGAATTATGATTTATTTTAAGTATTTTATGTTCATTTTTTCATAAGATATTTAATAGCATCTTCGCGATTAAAAAGGCCTTTCTATAGTCAATATTGGTAAGAATGCGTCAGTATGACGTCACAGATATCCATTAAGCACCTCAAGACAAGCAAGGAGTAATAAGGAACACCAGCCGTCGGCAATGCGGCAAAGAAACAAAACTCGAAGGCGCGGCCGTCGCATTGCATCCAAGTTCGATGTAACTGAATCAGCCAACGAATATGTCCCTGCGTCCAACGGGAATGCCAATGAGCCTGATGTGAATCACTAATGTGCCCCCGTGTACGAGACACACACATGAAGACACAGATCGGTGTAAAAATGAAAGTATTAGCTAATGTATTTGCATCAAAATAAACAGTTTTTTCGTAGATGCGAGGTCAAGGTTGTATCGCAGATGCTGCCACGCGTCCTGTCATCGCAACATAAATATTTAATGAATCAACACATAAAAACGCTGGCACACTTTTTACAACGTTTCTCGTTTGGTTGTTAAAACTATATATACGAGTGTGTATATTTTCCTCTGTTGGCCACAGGCCTTCTCTGTAAAGAGAGTATGTGGACATAGACCGCCACGCGGTCTTAGTGTGGATTGGCAGACTTCACATGTCTTAGAAAGTTTTCTAACACATGCAGGTCCTCACGATGTTTTCCTTCACCAACGAACGCGTGGTAAATCAGCACATACAATTGCAACAAACAAATTCATAGGTGCTAGGGAACTATGCAACCAAGCGACCGCCCGGCGCTGAACTACCACGGCTCTTATTTCCTTTATGCATAAAAATTGACTCCCAAAAGTCCTGAACACAATTTACACGTTAGAGGACATCCCAAGGTCAAACAAACTCATTTTTTCAAACCTCTAGTTTACAATTATGTAATTTACGCTTCGTGAAATATTATCGCTTATCGATGTATTTGTTTTACATAAAAACATATTTGTTACACTGCATTGTATTATATATCTATTACACTTCAATATATTACACAGGTGATAAGTTAACCTTGGAGGACCACGTCTAAGTGGATACCATACTTATTTATACCATCAAGTACTACTTTGTAGAGCCTTACCAGCTTAGAGCCTGGTGGCCTCAAGATGCATTGCCCGAGCTCGATCCCTGGTACCGATATCAATGAAATTGTTGGTAACAATTTTGTGCGCAGATGTATGCTATATGTATTAGACGATTTTATATGTTAAGTCCGGTAATCATAATCATCATATATCTGAACACAGTCAGTTGTGTCTATTACACAGATGACAGTGACGACGCCACGGGAAGAATGGTGATATGGGCAACGGCCGCATTAAAAGACTACAACCTAAAATGGCCATGAGAAACAGGGACGCAGTGGTCGCGGAGAAACTAATAACAATGCAACGGAGCGTCTTCGACTCGTAAAGAGCATTCTCCAACACCACCTTCTAAAATCGGGCATAAAAAAATTGTAGTAACTGTAGAGGTAGCACTCTTAGTAACAAAACAAAGTCCTGGACTGTTACTAATACTATATTGTATACACAACTACGAGTATGTCCCGAATAAAACAGTTATCTCTAAACATGAAAATCTCGACGGCAGAGGTGAAAGAAACCGGTCTTTTCTTTATTTTCTTCCAGTATTTAATAATATTTCCAGCATTGTTAAGGCGGGGGTATCCTATCAGTTAATTGTTCTTAATAGAAAAAAAAGGATTATTAGATATATGTCAGATAATCACGTAGCGCCTGTGATAGCGGAATTGTTTCACTATCAGCAAAACGGCAAATAATCTTATATCTGAAAACGCAATCGCAAATTAATATGACTTTTAAAATTAATGTCACCACTACAACAGTGGTTCAATTGTTGTTTTTAATTTAAAAATCAATAATAATAACAAAAATATTTATAGCTATAATATCTTAATGGATAAACATTCGACATTACGTTTATATAACTGGGGGTTCAAGGCTAGTACCTATATATTATCGTAATTGTATCTTACATACAAAATGCGAGAATTTATGCCTAATACATTACCATTGGCTTACCATCTGTTTCAACCGTCCAAGCCGAGGGTACCCTTTACCGGGGGGACTTATCGCAAGTAATAAGATATTTAGAATAGAGGTTCAGACCAAGCGACTTAAGAGCTATGCCACCTATCAATCCGGTGAAGAGTGAATTTAAGGCCAGCTTCTCTGGCCATAATATCCTTAGAGGACAACGCCTCTATCTGGTCAATTTATTTAATAAACGATTTCAAATCGACGCCCTATTTCTATTTCCGAACGATCGGAATATTACGAAATAAAATGATCAAAACTTAACCAAACTCCCAATCAAACTACCTATGAAGTCACACGACACATTTTTTTTCAATAAAAACTGTATCATCGTAATTGTCGTCTATTTGTGGCGCACATACTTAATGCTTTAAGACTTATATTGTTTTCTCAGGGATTCCAATGTTAGAATTGGACCAAATTGCTATATCATTGTCAGAATTGGAGGCACCAGATTTCAAAAAATACAAGGGATCATCAAAATCGGTTTACCCAGTCGAAAGTTATAAGTCGGTTGAAAATTATTAATCTCTTCTATCATTGGATAGACAGAGAATATTCATTGTTTTACAGTTTAATTGTCTTTATAAATCACCTTCCGGTAAACAGTCAATGTGGAACATTAAAAGGATCATTAACCAAGGCGTAAACTATAAACATTGCAAAAACCAAGAACTGGTTTATTTGCGGAAAGGCCAATCAATAAAATAACAGTAAAAGAATATACGTAATGAATTCAAGGACGCCATATTGTGTTTTTGTTGAAACAGGACGTAATAACGATATTTATAGCTATAATATCTTAATGGATAAACATTCGACATTACGTTTATATAACTGGGGGTTCAAGGCTTGTACCTATATATTATCGTAATTGTATCTTACATACAAAATGCGAGAATTTATGCCTAATACATTACCATTGGCTTACCATTTGTTTCAACCGTCCAAGCCGAGGGTACCCTTTACCACAAGACTTATCGCAAGTAATAAGATATTTAGAATAGAGGTTCAGACCAAGCGACTTAAGAGCTATGCCACCTATCAATCCGGTGAAGAGTGAATTTAAGGCCAGTTTCTCTGGCCATAATATCCTCAGAGGACAACGTCTCTATCTAGTCAATTTATTTAATAAACGATTTCAAATCGAATCAAATGATCACTTATACGCGCGGACGCCCTATTTCTATTTCCGAATGATCGGAATATTACGAAATAAAATGATCAAAACTTAAGCAAACTCCCAATCAAACTACCTATGAAGTCACACGACACATTTTTTTCCAATAAAACTGTATCATCGTAATTGTCGTCTATTTGTGGCGCACATACTTAACGCTTTAAGACTTATATTGTTTTTTTTTAAAGTTGAAATGTTTTTCGGCTCTGGTGAACAATCTTTATCAACTACGTTTTTGCTTTCTAGCGTCGATATACGAGTATATATATGTTCACCACTATTTTGTGATGAACTACACAGATTAGTCAAAGAAGCTGACTTTTACTGCTTCGCCGCATTGAGACATTGCATAGCTCTTAGGTTGCTTAGCCTGAACCTCTATAGCTGGTAACTCTACGCCAAGGGCCCCCCGGAAAGGTGAGGGAACAAGCCATCAATACAAATTCTAAATTCTAACACATGTAGGTTTTCTCACGATATTCTCCCTCAGAGCGTATGACCCACGCATTCAACACTTGAAAAAGCTCGTTTACCCCTTTTGTATAAAAAAAACTTAATTTGTTATTTTAGGTTTCAATCGACCTCCGTTTTATTTATTGCATAACACAATCCTGATTATATTTATTACTAAAGTGTTTTTAAGAATATTTCCGATTGCAAATAACTCGACCGATGAAAAGGTTTCTTGAACATTCAATTAATTGAAAAGGAAACTCGAACAGATTAATATGTTTTATAAACGACCAGTAAAATACTTTGTTGATATGCGACTACCGTCCAAGCCGAGGTTACCCTTTACCGGGGACTTATCGCAAGTAATAAGATATTTAGAATAGAGGTTCAGACCAAGCGACTTAAGAGCTATGCCACCTATCAATCCGGTGAAGAGTGAATTTAAGGCCAGCTTCTCTGGCCATAATATCCTTAGAGGACAACGCCTCTATCTAGTCAATTTATTTAATAAACGATTTCAAATCGAATCAAATGATCACTTATACGTGCGGACGCCCTATTTCTATTTCCGAACGATCGGAATATTACGAAATAAAATGATCAAAACTTAACCAAACTCCCAATCAAACTACCTATGAAGTCACACGACACATTTTTTTTCAATAAAAACTGTATCATCGTAATTGTCGTCTATTTGTGGCGCACATACTTAATGCTTTAAGACTTATATTGTTTTTTTAAAAGTTGAAATGTTTTTCGGCTCTGGTGAACAATCTTTATCAACTACGTTTTTGCTTTCCAGCGTCGATATACGAGTATATCTTCACCACTATTTTGTGATGAACTACACAGATTAGTCAAAGAAGCTGACTTTTACTGCTTCGCCGCATTGAGACATGGCATAGCTCTTAGGTTGCTTAGCCTGAACCTCTATAGCTGGTAACTCTACGCCAAGGGCCCCCCGGAAAGGTGAGGGAACAAGCCTTCTCTTTAAGTATAAGGGTATACATCAATACAAAGTCTAAATTCTAACACATGTAGGTTTTCTCACGATATTCTCCCTCAGAGCGTATGACCCACGCATTCGACACTTGAAAAAGCTCGTTTATCCCTTTTGTATAAAAAAAAATTAATTTGTTATTTTAGGTTTCAATCGACCACCGTTTTATTTATTGCATAACACAATCCTGATTATATTTAATACTAAAGTGTTTTTAAGAACATTTCCGATTGCAAATAACTCGACCGATGAAAAGGTCTCTTGTACATTCAATTAATTGAAAAGGAAACTCGAACAGATTAATTTTTTTTATAAACGACCAGTAAAATACTTTGTTGATATGCGACTACCGTCCAAGCCGAGATTACCCCTCACGGGGGGGGGGCCCTTGTGTCGAGTTACTAGCGATAGAGGTTCAGGCTATGCGACCTAAGAGCTATGCCACCTCTTGATCCAGTGAAGCAGTCAAGGCCAGCTGTATAGTTCGTCATAAAAATGTAACAATCGATATGCGGTAACCTTTAGTTTATAAAGGCTTCAGTAGCCTAATGATTTAGAGTACTATCTGCAAAACATAAGGTCGTAGTTTCGAATCCACCATTAGACTACTGACGTAATATCATATCCTAGCGCAAGTTTCAGCTTAGATGGAATGTTAGTAACATTAGGAGTAAAAAAATTGCTAGCATTTAAAAAAATATATTTTCAAAGCAAGTGCTTGACCATGATAATTTAAGGAAATGCACTGTTGCATAGTATAAAGCGCACTAGCTTGGTTAATGCCTATTCTGCTCTTGAAAACAGTTATCACGTTGTGAAGCAAATGAGTCATGCACTTGTAAATTCTACTGAATTACGTAATCGTGATTGTAACGCGGTAAATTTGCAATAAGACCGCAAGATGTTACCTAACGCCTAATTATAAAGGTGACAGCAAATTGTGAACGCCACAAGTATATTTAAACAATAAACAAACAAACAAATAAACATATTTTATTATTTAAATGGCAACTAATTAAATTACCATTATGAGCGGTCTGGTGTCCAAACTAGTAACAAACCTGTGAGATGGATCACCAGACCTACACCCCACGGATCTGCACTGCTTTGAAAACTATTGGAGATGAATTGGAAATATAATTCTTGAGTGTCATGTGTGCGCGCGAATGTGTGTGAGAATGTATGTGTAAATGGAGCGTTTACAAGTTTGTTTTAAAAAAAATATGTAATATAAATTTAAATACAAATATAAATTTAAACGTTACCTTTTACATAACTATCGAGAGGGTGAACCGATTTCGATGATTATTTTTTTATTCGAAAGCTGGTGCTTCCAGTGTGGTCTTATTCTAATTTGGTCCAATTCTGATAAAACTATATAAGTCTTAAACTTGCTTTGAGTATGTGCGCGACAAATGGACGTATATCTTAATATCACGCCAACCGATTTCGTAGATTCATTTTTTATTGGAAAGAATGTAGGTAGTTTGATTAGGTTCTGCTTAATTTTATTTTGTAATATTCCTATTCGAATTGTAGTCGCTTTTTGTTTCTACTCATATATATATATATATATATGTAATATACGTATGTAATATATATATATATATACTTTAGTAAATAATATGTTTTAAGAGCTTATTTGAGTCAGTTTGTAAGCAACAAATAGAATTCACATTTTGTCTAAATTATTTGTTATTCTAGAATATTTCTCGGAACATTGGAATTACAAATTTCTTTCGCGGCTTCTGTTTGGAAGTATGATTGAAATATTAGCATATTGCGTGAAAATTTAGGACGGCTGGAGCCATACTTCACTTGGTATTGGTATATGAATATATCATTATTGTTTGTTGGAAAAACATTTAAGATTTTTTTTATTTAAGTTCACGTTTTAGAGCAGTGACCGGGCGGTGTTTTTAAGTCGCATAATTCACCAGCAATACAAGTTCTATCCCCGGTGCCGGCGCCAAAAATTTTGTTTGTTGCAATCTTAAGTGCTGATTTACCACGCGCTCAACGGTGAAGGAAAACATCGGGAGGAAACTTACATGTGTGTATTATGTGGTAATTTTTAAGACATGTGAATTCTATTCTTATATTCTCTTTACAATGACAGACACAGACCTTGTGTAGGCCCGGATTTAGAGGTTTGGAGGCGTCGGAGCATGAAAGTTTGGTAGAGGCCCTCCTTGGCCACAAATTATTTGCGAAATAAAATACCAATTTTTTAGTCCAGATTTTAATTAAACAATTTATTGTTATAAATAAAAACAAATAATAAATTTTTTCAACATTTAACAAACATATATAAATACAATTTAAACAAGCCTCGAGGGTTCTACTTCGGGGCAGTGGCTCGGATGCCCCCTTAAATCCGGCCCTGTCTGTGTCAACGTGGTCCAACAGCCTATATACATATGTACGTGTATATATCTATTAAGGCTTGTGCTTAAACTTTATCAAGCGCTTTGAAAACAATCGATATTTTTGATGAAAGTAAAGAATGAAACAAGTATGTCTACATACAGTTATATTCAGCGATCCTTTAACCGCTTGTTCGGAAACACCTTCAATATAAAATTGCAGATAAGTTAAAGCCTCGTGTACCGGGCGAACTAAAAATTGCCTTCACACATATGCGAGATAGTCTGATCGAGCCGTTTATAACCCGTAACCCATTAATGCAACGGTAAAAATCTTCTACGTTGAACCACAGTTAAATGAGAACATTTAATTTGCATACCTTCAGAAGAAAACTATTTGGTATTACAGTACGCGTTAACAGCATCACAGAATGTATTATAACACGACAGGAACGCGAAAGCGCATACCAGAGAAAACTCTTTCACACTTCGCACAGATTAATTATCTCTGGTACGTCGGCTATTTTTTTAACACGTCAATTATACACCTCATTGTTATATTTGAAGTAAAACATCTTTACGCAAGCTTCGCTTGGGGAGTATAGTCGTCAACGCGTTACGAAAGGTGTGATCGGGCTAGGCGAAGGGAAGTAACGCATGCTGTGCTCTTTTTAACTTTAAAATTTTATTTTTGGAAATCCGCCCCATACAGGAGTACCGTATGTCATTATTGATTGGCTGACGAGATATAAATACGATTAATAAGAGAGAGTTTCGACACATTTTAACAAGTTCTCATTCAACTCTGTTAGTGACATTCAGCGAGCCGTGATGTTTGGTAGATTTCCTTTGTTTTGGCTGTCGATGAAGCGAATCTTGGCCAAGCAAAAAAGCCGATGAATGTTTTAAATCAGTTCCCGTGGCTAAATTGCTTATTAAAGCTATAAGAAGTTTGTAATCGCGTGACGGGCTATCGAGTAACAATTGGGTATTTGAACAAAATTTTTCAACCGACTTCAAAAAAGAAGGTTCGTAATTTGTCTTTATGTATATTTAACTTTTTGCTGGGTGAACCGATTTTGATGATTCTTTTTTTATTTGATAGCTGGTGCTTCCAATTAAATTTGGTTAAATTTTGATGGCATCCACTCGTGAGCAAAAATAAAGGGTCCGTTAAGAAAATTTGAATATCTTGGAAGATAAATACGCTAGCTAATTGAAATAAATTGTGCATGATAGACACTTAAATATCCTTAAAATTAAATTAAATATTTTATTAATTTATTTATATTGCATTAAAAACATAAACTTAAACGAAAAAGCCACACGCCACATGGATCGATAATTATACTGTCGCATGATACACTTTAAAGATACATAAAAACGTCTTTTTTTTCAAAATCTCAATTATCAGAAGGAAAAATCGTTCTATGTAGCACAATAAATACACATATGTAAAGAGTTATGTATTTTAAGCATAGAAATAAACAAATTTAACTGAAACTTTCTATCCAACAATAAAAGGGGATAAAAACGAAACGCGCTTTTTTACAATCAAAAATTTTAGGTACACTTAGATGTCAAGGTCAAAGAAGGGCAACTCCGCTAGTTCTTGCTCCAGCTAAGCTCGGAGAATAATTTTATTTCTCCTTACTCATAATTAAGGATTATCAAATTGGATTCTCTTTTATCTTGGTGCCATTTAATTTCTCCTTTAGCCCTGTTCAAACGAAAATTAAGGTTTTATCTTTCGTATAAAATTTTAGGTACCCTGGAGGGTTATAAATTTCACTTTAAACTGTTATTTATATACAGACTTTTTATTTCCTATTTGAATTTGTAATTTAATAGAATAAGAACTTACCTGGATTGTAAATTCTCTTTGTCTTTCGCTATTACCCAGATCGTTTATGATCCTACATATAATTTTTTCTCAATATAGTTTACCCGGTTTCATTTATTTTTTGTCTACTGGAACCTCCGCGTTAATAAACGGTCCCGTAAAAGAGCAGCGCTGTTGTAAATCCGCTGCATTCCACTTGGAATCTGTTGATGAGAAACAGAGTGTTTAAACACACATAGTACTAAATCATTTCTTAAGTTTAGACCACTTCTGCTTAACAAAATTGAAATTCAAAAACTTAACTGATGGCATTACTCGAGTTAACTAAAGATTTATTAGGTATATGACTCTTACGGATATAAACAACACACATACACTCACACGCTGTAATTTTATTTCCCAATAATTTGATTATTTTTTAAATTGATTTTTAATGCGAAGTACATCACTGAAAAAAAATGTTTTATATAATGTAAATCTATAAAGGCTTAGATCCTGAATACGTGATCGAATTATTTATTATAATTCATAAGCTGTTGATTTTGTAAAATAACAAATAAAAAATATCTTAATACAGCGTAAACTAAATATTTATACAATATTCTCAATTTTTTTCTTGTCACTAAATTTTGTTTGGTTTTACTTTTTTTATTTTTTTTACTTTTTTTCATTATATGGTTTTTGTATTATTCCTCGTATTAAGCTCTATTGCATTAAGCTCAATTTTGTACATACGGTAGTATTTTACACCGGAGCTGGACTATTTCAAAATTCGATAATAAACCGTAGAAAAACAAGATAACAATTCATTGCTGTATCATTTTTTACCGTGTTTTGCAGACAATAATTAATTTAGGATAATTTTCTAGATACGACATTTCTGCTTTGCATCTGTCTATATTTCTTGCTGACCATCTTTATAATAAAATTAAAGATTTTAAATTTCATCCATTGAATAAACATAAAAGACTGGCTGTTGTCGTTTGATTACAAACAAACAGAAGACATTAAGCTTCCACTTATAAAAAAATTTAAATACCACACTCATCACACACGTACATACATACGCACATTCAACCTAAAACACGTACACTTTTATTTATTTAAATATTAATATTGCACTGATTCCTAAGATATTGATCCAACTTCTAGTTCAGGAGTCAGGACTTTGAATAAAGTATTATTATTATTATTTCTGTGGTAAGGGATAATTTATCTATCGTCTATATACTCGTAGTATCACGTCTCAATCAAAAGTTGCCGAAGTTCCTTCTTCCATTACTTAACCAACGCCAATGCTACCCAAAGTGGTAACAATATTAGTAGAAGCGTCAAATATTTTTTGAAATACCTAATCTAAAATTGCTTGGCACTCTCGGTCACGTCTCATTTCGCAGAATTTGTAGAATCATTCTAGCTAACAACGGAAACAGTGTATAAAAGAACCGGTTTTTGTAACGTTATTTACCAGTTTTTGTGTAACAACAGTTCAATATTATGAAAACCTTACTTCATAGATCCTATAAATTGGATTATTCGTGTAATCTATTTAACATAATGTTCGATGTCGCTTGGCTCTATATAGCAAATATCCGGTCAAGTGTTTATTAACAACATATCTATTGTAAATATACCATGAATGCTATGTAAGGAAATTTTTTATTAGGTCAATGCTATATATGATATTTTTGTAAGGACCTACTCTGATCATCTAGGCTTCTACAGTTTTACCACTTTCTTAGAGCGTTCCATTATGAACCTCTATTGGAGTGACTCAGCGCAATGGTCTCTGAAATGAAACCTTAGCTTTGCTGATAGAAATTTTTCGATAGTACTCATCAAAGTTGAGCCACGACCCGGTGATTTGTTTCAGTCGGCTACCTTAACTGAAGTTGGGGTTGTGCCAAATTCGTACTATACCTGTGTACCACGTGACATTCATTCACGGGCCTGAGTGTTTAATTTTTACGTAAGTAGTTCACAATATATATAAATTACTTAGCCACCAGGTTATCACTACTTTTGAGAGAATGATTAATAAATTTAGTTACCCTTGTAACTGCGAACAACATCGTAATTTACTCGTATTTAGATAAATACGATAACGAAATCGCCTGTGATATGTGAAGTCAGATTAATAAAAACGATGTCGCTCAGTGGGCTAAATGCGAAACGCTAATGTTTACGTTTCATTTTTCGTTTTCGTGTATCGCAAGGTAACGGTGATTCTACGAAATCAACAGAGTCGTCAGTATTATAATGTTCCGCAATTGATTGCATTAACGTTTACTTCAAATATCGCGTTCGAAGGTATTCATAAATAACATACTAAAACAATATTGGTTCACTAATCGTGCGCCGTCGTGACATTTTTAAGCAAATGCCAGGTAAATGTGCGTTCTCAGTTAACCATCCCAGACCTCTATTAATTGTTATGTTCAAACGAATATTAATTGTATGGCCAATTCTAAAATTATAAAGAAAACATCCTTTCCTTGAGTATGCAAATGCAAATATTCAGCGTAGGAGATGATTGTATTAAGCACTAATGTACCCAGCGTAGATTTTGCTTCATGTGATTTAAACAATAAACTTACATCATAAATTTTTTTGCTGTCACAATATTGTTGGATAATATGAAAAATGTTGGGTAGTAGGAAAATATATTAGGAAAATGTTTCTGACACGCGGCCTATAAAAACGGAGATCTTGCCGACCTCAGGGCACTTGCGGTCCAGGCGTCGTCTTGGTGAGATCTTTCCGATATTATTTTACGTTGCAAATTTGTGTCGGCTCGCTGCCCGACTTTAATTTTGTTATTTACTTTTGTACTGAACTATTTTTGGTATTTACTTTTGTACCGAACCAATTATATTGAAAAGAATACGTCCTACGAGTTTCTTGTCGGTTCTTCTCGTAGTAGAGTATTTTCGAACCGACGGTAGCTTCAGTAAATTTCATTTGAATTAAATAAAAGTTACGATAACCTGACGTCGAGGATTTTATTTTTTAGTTTATATACTAGTAGTTTACAACATCAGAAGTGGGATTCGCAGTCCACTTTAGTTAGTTTTCTAAGATCAGAAGTGGGATTCGTACTTTTTAGGGCCCATTTCGGCTTGGCTAAATTTGTAACTATTTCACTATTCTTCGATTTTTTTTCCTCTTGTGTAGGTAGGTGCAAGTGAAGGATAAATTTATTTTCTTTAGTTTGATGTGTGCTCTGTTTTCTTTGATGGTGAGTTTTTCACTCTATTTTTCTTGAGATTTTGTGATGTTAAATTTCCTGATATGAGGAAAAGAGTACATTAGGCGCGCTGTTTGGGGTTTGAGCCCTTAGGCCTGGAGTAATAGTGTCTTGGAGTGCATCGGACACTTTACCCTAGACTCGGGACCTAGAATAATCATTTGTCTTGGAGTGCATCGGACAGATTATTCTAGGGGATTCTGGACCAGGATAACATTTGTCTTGGAGTGCATCGGACATGTTATCCCGGGAGGGACTCGAGCTTGAGACAACGGTTTATCTTGGAGTGCATCGGATACGTTGTCTTGAGGTCGGTCCCTTGACTGAATTGTCTTCAGTTGTTTTGCCGTTTGATTTGTTTTGAGCTCGGAAACTTGACTTGGTCAGTT
Source organism: Meandrusa payeni (assembly GCA_029286785.1). NCBI lineage: Eukaryota > Metazoa > Arthropoda > Insecta > Lepidoptera > Papilionidae > Meandrusa > Meandrusa payeni. The sequence goes on along the minus strand of JAGSMX010000007.1, from coordinate 662,693 downwards.
GTCCTGGAGCTGGTTTGGATCGTTATGACTTATTTGGAGGATCTTACGCATTCTTTTCGCGATTGTCGTTCAAGGCGGTAGATTCTTTGTTGTTGCTCATTTTGTCATTGTTTTTCGTTATCATTAAGTTGTAACTAGCAGTTAGGTTAAATCGTGATCGTTTAGTGACTATTTTAGTGCTTATTTTGTCCTCAATTGTGGAATTGTTTAATGTTTAAGACATGGCTACTGGCTTCCACCAGATACCACTTGTGAAAAATCAGTTCCATTGACCGGTTTTGTAACACCTGAGGGGTATTACGAATACCTTAAGATGCATACGGTTTGGCAAATGCGCCTGTCGTCTATCAACGCATCATATCGAAAACCCTTCGCGAATTTATCGAGTCGGGGGATGTTTTGGTCTATATTGACGATGTTTTAATTTTGAGTCAAACCGTAGAACAGGGCTTGGTACTTTTGCGCAAGGTGCTTGGAGTCTTAACAGAGGCTGGTTTCTTTATTAATTTGAAGAAGTGTTCTTTTCTTACACGGGAAACCGAGTACCTTGGGCGAAGTATAAGTCAGGGTCAGGTACGGCCGAGCCCTGATAAGGTCAAAGCATTGACAGACGCACCTGAGCCAACGACTGTTAGGCAGTTGGGGTATCGAGCAACAAGTTGCGCGTGGTTGCATTGTTGTGTGTTGACCGACGAGCCGGTACTTGCAATTTGTTGACTCTTCTTTACCGATTGAAGTCCACACAGACGCGGGTTCGATCGGTTATGGAGCAGTCTTGCTGCAGGTTCACGAGGGTGGCTACAAGAGAGTGGTAGCTTGCTTTTCTAAGCTCACCCAAGGTGTGGAGAGTAAATATCACTCTTACGAGCTTGAAACTCTCGCAGTGGTTAAGGCTTTGCAGCACTTTAGGGCATTATCTTGTTGGTGTGCACTTCACCGTGGTCACGGATTGTAACGCGTTGAAACTTACGCAACGTAAGAAAGACTTGTTACCTAGAGTGATCCGGTGGTGGGTATATCTTCAGGATTTTGATTTCGAGTTAGATTACCGAAAGGGTACTCTGATGTCACGCGCCGACGCATTTTCGAAGTTTTGCCTCTTGTACCCTATGTACGGGCAGGATTAAGCGTCGCTTCACAAATGTGATTTCCCTGTTTGGGGCCCCTAGATTGATTGTTGCCGGTGGAGAGCATGTGTTCCAGGGTGCTGACTTTCTCAAGTGGGTCCGGGGAGTCGGGGTAGATGTTCATCTGATGGAGCGGTACTGCAGGACGGTGCTCAACATGGTTCGAGTAGAAGCCAATTACCGACAGCGGGAGTGGCCAGAGTTGGTATCGAGGCCGCGATACCGCTTATTCGTGGTCTGGTTCGTGATGTGGCTCTTGTTCTGGCAGAGAAGCGTTGCGAGAAATGAGTCGACAGCGAACATGGGAACATTTGCGGCGAGGCCAGGCTGCGCAGGACGAGTGCGTCATGAGAGGAGGCGCCCTCGTCGGGGCTTCGAGCTTAACTTTTTTGGTATTTGTAAACGAGCAGGCACAATCTTCTGGCAAGCTAGACTCGGGCATGCGTGGTCCCTGCCGGGTGGTGAAGATTCTGCCTCGGGGGCGCTACGAGCTGCGACTTCTGTCTGGCACTTGCGGGAGGTCTGCGCTAGCGGCGGACGAATACATGGTCCCGTGGCGTGGAGTGGACTCCTGATACCAGCAAACGAACAGTCGGCGAGCGCGGAGCTACAACCTGGTACATCTGGGATACAGATACTCGCCGAGCAGCGTGATCCGGTGATCGTCGGACCACAGCCTTGTGCCGGAGCATCTATGCCCTTGTTAGATATTTAAGTAGATTAGAGTTAAGGGAGCCCGAGGACGGACTCCTGGCAGGAAGGCCGTGTTGGATAATATGAAAAATGTTGGGTAGTAGGAAAATATATTAGGAAAATGTTTCTGACACGCGGCCTATAAAAACGGAGATCTTGCCGACCTCAGGGCACTTGCGGTCCAGGCGTCGTCTTGGTGAGATCTTTCCGATATTATTTTACGTTGCAAATTTGTGTCGGCTCGCTGCCCGACTTTAATTTTGTTATTTACTTTTGTACTGAACTATTTTTGGTATTTACTTTTGTACCGAACCAATTATATTGAAAAGAATACGTCCTACGAGTTTCTTGTCGGTTCTTCTCGTAGTAGAGTATTTTCGAACCGACGGTAGCTTCAGTAAATTTCATTTGAATTAAATAAAAGTTACGATAACCTGACGTCGAGGATTTTATTTTTTAGTTTATATACTAGTAGTTTACAACAATATATTAAATTATTCATTTCTTTTTGTATTATTTCTCTTCTCGAGCGGGTGAAGATCATTACTTACACCCATTTACATATAAAAATACACGTATGTTATTCAAAAACATATCGGGCTCAAGTAAATGTCAGAAGTAGAAACAGTAATGTATGACTTCTTTGACAGTTCAAAAAGAAGAGTGCTCCGATTGTCACTAAACCTTACAGGATTACACACCAGGTCAATCTGAAGATTACCGAAATGTTTCATTGAAATAGGTCCAGCCGTTTCGGAGCCTATAGGGAACAAACCCGCACACTTTCTCTTTTATATATATAGATTGATTTGAAAAGAGGTAGTAAGAAGACATTGTGGAGGCAGCAATGACAAGATATTTTTGTTGTAGAAGCGGCGCAGTTTAGCTGGATGCAAGTCGTTTACAACATAAAATATAAGAGACAACGCAATATAAAGGTAAATTCATGTATAGGGACGTAGAAAAAAATCATGGTTGCGAAACATCAGAGAGTGGACCGGCATTGCCAGCGTCGAACAACTGTTTCGCTTGGCACGCGAAAGGAATAAGAAGAATGTAAATGAGCAAAATATATACATAAATACATATGAATATATACATATAATATTGTATATACATGTAAAGAGTAAATTACAGATAATAATAAAAGAAAAATGAACAGCGATATACGATATTTGCCTGGAAGTATTGACAACGGACTAATCTCTCTCTCTTCAAAATATACTCATGATGCATAAATGTGTGAATGAGGAATTAAAGATTCCAGATTTATAACTAGGGACAGATATTTTAAGACTGTTAGATGTCCGTTCGGTTACTCATTTCATACAAATATTTAATTTTTCTTTGAGACAGGAGGGAGACTTATATAATATTATAATACATCGGCACACTTATTTGAAAGACTTTCGTATTGGACTTCATCCGGAAGCCCTTCACGGAAGGCCGTCTACCGGATGAGGGTTGGGACGTAATATGAGATTATGGCTTTACGCTCCACGCCACCGCGGGACGATCGATACTTATTTAGGTGATCCTTTGTAATCCAACAGAAATTGGGGAACCGTTACCCACTTCGACATTTTGTGCGTACAGTATATACATTGTGTTAATGATTTATTTTACGCTAGTGGTTGTCTTTTAGTCAAAATATGAATAATACATAATTCGCAGCTGGTCACTTATTCGGTCAATCTGTCAGTCATTGTTTACGATAGTTTGTTTACCGTTGCCAAGCAACCGTATAATATCCGCGTGTACAGTGTTTTTTTATTGATTTAATCTAATATCTCTAATCTCTCTTCTTGTATAATTGGGATATTAAAAATGCCGCGATAACAGATTTTCAAAAACAAGTAGGGCCTTAGAAAGTCGAACAGAATTCATTTACGTAAATGACTTCCCAAAAAGTTTAAGGAATAAATAAATTTAAGATTAAATGTTTCAAAGCTGTGTCAAAGTAGAAGATTGGAAATATGCAATCTTATCGTTATTTAAGATGAGTTGGGGGCGGTGGAATGAAAAGGATGAAATAAAGGAGAGATTGTACAGACGAAAACTTGCGATGAAAAGATTACCATAATTTAAATCCATTACAGGTTCTTAATTCTGTAGATAATTTTCTTTATCTTTTTTAACAAATAATTTTAACAGTTCACGGCACCATTGTTGTTAACAGACAGAAAGAAAGAAAGAAACATTTATTTGGTACAGAGAATACAATTGATGCTTAAAACGACATAATTAGAATTGACTGCACCAAAATGGCCTCCACTCAGCTTTACGTCACGAAGATGAGTTTGGAATCCAGCATTCCAGTTTTTCAGTATGGGTAGGCCCAAGGGGTGGGCCCTTAGGCGTTAGGAGCATTGCTGGAGTTTCTTCGGCCACTTTGCCACTTATTCCAGCGTCAACGCTTCCCGAAGTGGCACTCAATTGTCCCTTAGGTTATCTGTGAAATAGCTACCGACCGAGTCGTGGTTCGGCCCTCTTGGGCGCCCTTGATAGGAATTCTTACGTCGTGCCGTCCAAGCCGAGGTTACCCCTGGGGGGACCCTTGTGTTGAGTTACTAGCAATAGAGGTTCAGGCTAAGCGACCTAAGAGCTATGCCACCTCTAATTCCGGTGAAGCAGCCAAGGCCAACTTCTCTGGCCAATCTGTGTAGTTCGTCAAAAAAATAGAGCAAGAACTATTTGAAATACTAACGGAGAGAGTAAGATAAGCATGATTTCGAGTTTCTTTATGCATCATGCATTAGATTTTGTTCGTGTATATCTTTGGTATTGCAATATAAAACCAGTGCCTCCGTTCCTGTTTTAGAAAAGTGAACGCGTTGATCGCTGAATAACTTGCTTTTTTCTTTTTTATAAACATTGTTTAAAAAAAAACTAGAAAAATATAGCGCTATAAATGCAACCTGGTCGTTTGAACGCTTTTATATAGTCTTGTTTGTTGGTTTCATTACGACTTTCACTATCTCACGTTCTCTTATAATAGAGAGTTGATTTATTTTCATTCGATTAGTTACATAGACGATATTGTTGGGTACGAAAAACAGACTTCAAATTACGCGCAGACACCCTCTTTGTGTTTCCTAATTATCGTAACAGTATTACGAAATAATTAATCAGAACCTAACCAAATTCAAAGTACTCTTAAAGTTCATTCTTAAAAAAAATTTATCATCGAAATCGGTTGACGTGGTATTGAGTTATTCGTCCACTTGTTGCGCTTATAATTAATGCAAATTCAAGACTTATATGGTTTTCTCATCGATACCATTGTCGGAATTACGCCAATTTGGAACGGGACCACATATAAAGCACCAGCTTTCAAATATCAAGATCGGTTCACTCAGTCGAAATATATGAGGTATTTTTTGAAGTCAGTTGAAAAATCTAATAAGAAACGTCAACCCACGTTTGTTGTTGTTTGAAATGGAATTAGAACAACCGTAATTCTATATTTAACATTTTAAAACTATAGATACAGTCGACAGCATGCGCATAGTAACGGAAATACCGAAATAATCCCCTTTCCACCATCGGACTTCTAGACTCACTGCGGGATTTCATCCTTTTGTTGTGAACAACCCTCAAACCCGAACGAAGCGATTTGCTTCGTCTTTCATTCTTCGTACAGCAAAGGACTGGAATAGTTTGCCCGCGTCTGTCTTTCCTTCCGATTACAATGTGGGTATTTTCAAGAGTAGAGTGAATAGGCATTTACTAAGCTAGTGCGCCTTATCATCCAGGACTGCATTTCCACTTAACATCAGGTGGGATCGTAGTCAAGCACTTGCTTAGAAATTAAATAAAAAATAAAAATAAACTACGCATGCTTCACGCGGTCCACTGTACTAATGTATATGCCACTTTAATACGGCAGCTATTTACTTTAAATACATATGGAATAAGCGACCGCCTCGAGCACTGTTGCCCCGAATGCGTTAACTAGCAGATCACAAAAAGTACAATGGGTATGGTTCAATGACCTTTGTCTCCAGTGCACTTTCTCTCCATGTTGCGGTATTTAGAGTGACGTCGGCTTCAATTGCAACATAGATGTCTGTTAGTACCGACATATAGTTCACTACCCCTTCACCATTATAATAATACGTCAAGCAAAAACTTTGTACCTATACGAAAATTTCGCAGAGAGATTATGAAATTTTCCACCATAATAGTTTATATAAAGCAGAGAATGCGACTTTTTTAAATTATGCAAACAAAATCAATTGTATCAACAAAAAAAAATAACACACCACCATGCGTTTGATATCCATACACGCAGATACTCGTAATATGTGGTAGCTTGGCAACTATAATAAATAAAGACTGACAGATTGACAGAATACGTTACAAGCTGAGATAATGTGTGATTTCAATGCATTGTTTAAAAATTAAAATGGGACCTCATTGAATAACGGGATTACCATTTCATTTTTGAAAATTGGTTTGTAAATGACGCAGATATATAGACAAAAACATCAAAAACCACAACCCAATTGAGAACGTCCTCCTTTTTGAAGTCGGCGAAAAACAAAAGCTATATACTAGACAGTATAATAAATTCATAAAGATCAAATCGGACATCACGAAATATACGTCTCGCTGTAGTTCTAAAATAACCGTTCACTGTGAAGCTAAATTGGGAGGGCTTCACGCCAAATTCGATTGAAAGTCTTTAGTATACCATTATCCTGAACAGTCGGAAGTGACACCACTTTTACATTTAAAGTGCTCGAGATAACATTATCTCGAAACCAGAACATCTGAACAGAATATACCACTCGTTAATTTTATCGCATTGTCTCGGATCGTTCGAGATTAACACGCCCCGATATCAACTGTTGTTAAAGGATATAATCCCATTATATATATTACAATCGTCTTACATTTACAACTGTACGACGTATCATATCACAGAATTTATCAGCATTATAAAATGTTTATGGTCATTACATTATTTTACGAATATGTACATGAACGATTTTTAAGAAAAATTATGAGAATGAACGTTGGAAGGAGGTCACTCGACCAACATTGGTCACTCTAATTTGACCGTGATCTCTTTCGAGTCATTATCTCGACAAATTTATATTATTATGTAGTCATAAGATATACATAAGTATTATGCACTATTACTTTTATCAAGATTTCAGGTAATATATTTTTTTCATTTTAAAATATACTTAAATAGAAATATTTTTTTATTGTTTTAATTTGAATACACTTTTCTACTAAGTTAATTAGATTAAGTTATTAGAGACTAAGGCTATCTGGTTATTGCGTAGAAGCGTTAAGTCTTTTTTTTTGTTGAGGGGGGGGATCTTCAAGAGGATACCCCGCTTTCTGATGGTAGGCGGGGTATCTATCGGGGGTTATGTGCGATTTTTACCCACTAAAACCCCCCCCGGTGGCCTTTCCTCGGTGCATGGTGAGGGGCTCCGGGATCTCCAGAGGAACGCACCGGAGCTCCTGTGTATCGTGCTTTTCGGAGAGCACCTTTTGGGGAGGAGGTTGATCCCTCCCTCCCTTTGCCCTCGCCGATGTCGCTTTCTTCCCGGGTCCATTTCCGGGACGCGAACAATGCGCCAGGGAAGAGTGAGGGTAGCCGTAAAGTTGAGACATTGTCGCCTGCTTACATCATTGCACGGAATTAATGTATGTACTTCTGTCTGTGAGTTACAATGTTGGCTCAACATAATAACCCTTTGACTGTTTTAAAAATAAGGATTCTACTACTTCTGAATATAAAACATCGATCAGATAAAAGAGTCGTGCTGCTCCAAATTTTATTCTGTCGTAAGAGACGTGTTAGACAGAAGGCGCTGGGTGAGCATCCGATAGCCGTTAGAAGTTGGGGTATCTTGTTGAAGATTTTCCCACCGTCAACAAAAAAGAGGGTCATGCATATTTCGAAGAAGATTAAGACTAACTCGTAAGAACCTTATCAAAAGCATAAGAAAGCAATTTCTTGTTTTTGCGTCGTCTGTCCTTTATTTATCTGGTATTATTATATATATTGTTTCACTTGTGGTGGTTAAAAATGGATTATTAAGCAACAGAATTGAATTTCAAGCGAATGCGCTTCTCGGGCTGCTTCGATGAAAAACAGATTTCACAATGATACGCCGAGCACCGTCCTGTTTGTTTATGTCACTCTATATGTATAGTATATAGTATATTTATCTTTTATTTATTTACTCTGCTTTTGTTCTTAATTTTTGTTCATGTATTTATTTAAATAGGTGACCGTATACGTAGTTTATTCTATTCTATTCTAAATATAGACTGACTCATTGGGAGATTTATAAAACTATGTACCTTCTAATATAGCATTGTAACTCATTTCACGATATCGATTGCCCACTAATTTAACTGAAATCCTATCCAAAATGATTATTTCTCTCCATGTAATTTTTTAAGTGTGTTAAGAAATAATCAGTAGTGCGAAGCCGGGGCATGTCGCTAGCTATAGACAACTGTCTGTGGCGTCACCCAGTGGCATAAATCATCGCTGCCATTACAAACTAACATACAGTGTAACGTGTGCGCCGCCTCCAGTCCTAACTTTGCATCACGCCACGTTCCATAAAAAGAAAGTCCAACAACGTCCGTGATAATTAAGACGGGCACATACCAAGTCTATCTGCGGAATCGAACTGACGTCTCCATTCTGCCACGAGACGTTTTAATTATACCAAATAACTCCAGATCAATGGGTTGGGAAGATATAATGAGCATGTATAAGATTAATAATTACTTTCCTGGGGATGACATTGCTTTTATAGAGGAAACGGTAAATAATACTTCAAATTGATATATTAACGTTTGGGCAGGCGCTGCTATTTGCCATCGCAGCTCTAGACTCGGTGGAAAGGCAGCCCGCCTTGGTTAATTGATAATGCACCTGAAACCAATCTGCTGTTTTGAGCACAGACGCAAGGTGGCTAGACTTTCGGTTTTCTTTAGATTGCATTTCAGATAGTGTACTTAAGACTTATACGATCTAATTACCACATTCTCTTTCCACTATCGGAGTTCAAGACGCACTGGATTTTATCCATTTGTTGTGGACACCTCAAGCCCGAAAGGAGCGACATGCTTCGTATTTCAGTATTGGTACAGCAAAGGGCTGAAATAGGTAGCCCGGGAAAAAGTTTGAAATGTTTTAAATAATGCTAACCAAATTTCTCTTAAACTTTCTTAATATTCTTTTAAACTATTTAGAATAAGCTTGTGGTTCGGATGTAGTTAATAGTTATTCCATTACGCTATTGACGCATCTATACAATTTAACATAATCTTATAAATCTTCACTCATATATGATTCAATAATGTAAAAACTGAGAATAAAATCTACAAGTACTCAAGGGAATAAGAAAGATCCTACGCAGCCAATAAAAAAACATCCAATTTCGGACGTATCTAGCTTCCCATTCTGTAAAACCAATGTTAAAATTCCAATGTTTTACATAACCGTTTTATGGAATGGATGTCCATAAAACGGTTATGTAAAACATTGGAAGCTCACGGAGATATAAAGGGCGAAAGGGCAAGGTCGGGAGATCGTGAGCGATATCGTATCGGATAAGATAACGGACACGAACGCTACGGTGAACATAATTCACATACGTGGACGGTAATTAATAAATCAGTTGTGGGTGAGAAATTATACGGTACAGTGGACATTCGTGCATGTGTGATAGACGGACCTACAATATGATGAGCATTTCATCTAGTAATTGTTTAACAGACGCCCGTAAAAGCCGCTTTAGTTTTTATACTCACTAATTGGTTAATTGCTTTCATTATTCTAAGAGCATAGAGCCCGTAAACTTTCTCCCTTCTATCAACGTTAAAAGTTTGAGAATAAAAGAGATTTTTTAGACGCTGACTGCAACAGTTTCACCGGGCTTCAAAGGTGGGCTCTGCCACTGTAAGGTCCCCGAGACTCGGTGTGGACGGTCCCCCTAGGCGCGTAAGCATTTCAGTACGAGAGCGCTCGAGAGGGCCGAACCATGACCAAGGAAAAGCTAGAGACATTGTAAAACTAACTTCAAATACCTACGGTATACGGTCGATTTAGATTTATCAATAATTAGCGGAATCTAAATGGCATCTGATATCGTCATTGAAATCAAGGTAGACTCAGTCAGGACTAGATCAATAATGGTCGTTGTAATCGTGCGCGCATGATTCACGTATCGTCGAAGCGGCGGAAGCGAGAATGCGCTCTTCCTTATGAGCTAGCTGGTGGGGCGAGGGGCCAATTAGGTCATTCGACCCACACTTTCGGTGCGATCGCGAATTGAGCCGTTACATGGCGTGCCCCGAATTGGCTTCAGTCTATCGATTGTTTGGATTTCGCCTTTCGCTGAACTTCATCTATTTATCTTTCGAATCGAATTAAACGTTAAATGTTATAACGCGGAAGCCCTCTTTCTATTTCCGAATTATCGTAGGATTTACAAAATATAATTAATCAGAACCTAACCAAACTCTAATCAAACTACCCTTGAAGCACATCTTTTTCAATAAAAAATTAATCGTTGAAATTGGTTGGCGAGATATCGAGTTATTAGACAATTTGTCGAGCACATACCGTAAGCAAATTTACGAGTCATAGGTTTTCTCATTAATCCCATTTTCAGAATTGGACCACACGGAAAGCACCGACTTTCAAACAAAAAAAAACATTAAAATCAGTTCAAAAAAACATACAGACTAAGTAAGACCTTCCTCCTTTTTTGTAGTCGATTGAGAATATAGTCTAGTGCTTTAAAACCTAACTTTCGTCATTCAATTTTCATCGTATTGAATATACGGCTGGTTGCCTGCTGGTCAATTTGTAATTATTTATGATAGATACTTAACCGTCGCCACGCAACCGTATAACATCCGTGTGTATGTGTATTAAACGCATGATAGTGTGTGTGATTTTTTTTGGTTATATTTAACGCATTTTGCATGCATTAAATCATTAATATAAATCATAATTATTAGGGCAGAGAGAACAAAAAGTACATTTGTGTTACAACACATCATTCATAGTACATACAATTAATTTACGAAAACTGGCAACAATATTATACAATTCCAAGAAAATAACAACAGATTGAAAAATCAAGATCAGTTAACGTCGATATTGTTTCAATTCGACAAATGATACAAATTCAAGGCCAGCGCATCAAATAAAAAATCCATTTGACTTTCATGTTCCCTTCCCCGCAACATCGCATAATGTGCGCTCTGCTATACTCGACTCCTCTGACGCACAGACCGACAGATGCATTATAATGGGCCGCATGAAATTTATCTGCGGTTACACATGGATGCGACACTGACCTAATTTCGTTCGCTTTCTTCTTAAATGGCATTAAGCATCGTTTCGCACTAATTTAATATCATTTAGGTTATCTCAATGTAGAATATTTTAGGCTTAAAGGCCCTACACAACTCGCCCTTTCTTCTGATTGTGGCATTGTCTTAGAATCTGAAAATTATTTCTAACAAGTATAATAATAATATTCAAAACTTACGCTATTACGCGCAGACGCCCTCTTTGTATTTCCGAATTATCGCAGTAATATTACCATTTGAGTCTAAAATTTGCATTAACCAATGGGACCACAATGGAGGCACCTTTCAATAAAAAGAATCGTCAAAATCGGTTCACCCAGTCAAAAGTTATTCATAAACATAAAAATACAGACGATTGAGAACCACCTTCCTTTTTGAAGTCGGTTGAAAAATATTAAAAATATATCAAGTCCATTTATGTATTTTATTATATTTTATTATTTACTCTTTTGATCTGTATCTTTTTAATCTTTACAATGGTTAGTAATAATTATATATGTTTAAACTAAAACAATATACCAAATCAAATATTTTCCAGTTGTTAAAAAAATATTTACTCCCGGAGCGGGACTATACGACACGCTGTTTGTGCTGGCAGGAACGGGAGCTTGCCACTCAGAAATAATCGAATTGGTGATTGCTTCTGGGGTTTTGAATTTGACACTAAGTAAATCAGTTAAGCTAAAATAAGTGAAACTAGGGCGGACATAAACTTAAAAGAGAATTAAGAAATGCACCAAAATTTGTATTTTAAAGTTGCCATATAGTGAGTACGCGTATTTGTAGTTTATCTGCACTACTAGCAAATGAAACACCACTCGTATAGATTCTTTGCTAGCAAAACACATTAGGCCAAGCATTTTTAATCCATTAGAGAGCTGTTACGTTTCTACTGGCGTATATTCAATACGACGTACAGCCAGACACGGTCGCGGCTAATTCAATTACATTTTTGGTAAGGTTTCATCAAAATTAGAATCCATAACACGGATGTAGACGCTCGACTTGTTCAGGCTTGTTATTATACAAGTATATTTACGAGCAAAAATAAAAACCGACGTCAAATCGAATCAAACATTAAACGCGATTACGCACGGACAACCTCTTAGTATTTAAGAATAGAATAGGAATACGAAATAGAATTAATCAGAACCTAACCAAACTCTTATCAAACTATCCTCGAAGAACATCTTTTCCAAAAAAAAAAATTAATCATCGTAATCGTTAGGCGAGATATTGCGTTATTATACCCTTGGTCGCGCATATACTTAAACCAAAATTTGAACGAAATTTGCCACCACCACTTGGACCCCACTAGAAGCACCATCTTTCAAATAAAAAAGGAATCATCAAAAAAAGTTCACCCTGTCCAAAGTTAAGACGTAACAAACATAAAAAATACAGATGAATTTTGAACCTCCTTTTTGGAAGTCGGTTGAAAAATAATAACATTATATTAAGTCCATTACCGCCAGCAGTGTACTCAGATAAATCATTAATTTTATCTTCTCAATAAAACTTAACACGTAACTTTCTGTCTTTCTTTCTGCACTAACTTATGTCTCCTTATCAACTATCACTTCGCGTCGCCAGCTCACACTTGTCGTAACGCAATCACCAGTTTACTTCCGAAGTCAAGAAATTTTACTTAACAAGTCGGATCAAGTCTTGAGAGCGTTGCATCTAAATCATTAATCGATAAAGAATCACTCGTTTACTTATTCCACTCTCTATTGGGCTAGATATTTAATCGATTTTAAATTATTTTGTCAACAGGATGATGCTAACGGCATTATTCCGCCACACGGCGATCATTTCGATCGATATGAAAGGAAACCATGCAAGGCGGTAAACGGATTACGGCTGCATATTGGCATTCTAATGATGGTCGTGAAACTCTCACTATAATAATAGTAGAGATAAATAAACATCCATTAACATCCATACAAACGATAGTCCTCACCGCACGTTAAAAACGGTTTATCCTTATTTGAATTAAGAGTAATATAGATCGCGTCCGGTCGCGACTGCGTCCGGTCCGGTAATCTAGTAAGAATCTAAACTCTAGATATTTGGAAATATCACTCCTTAATACTCAATATAATCCTTAGTTCCTGCTACACTCATGTCTACAGTTCTCAATTCGTCTGTATGGTTGTTATATGCTAAGCTCTTGACTTGGTGAACCAATTTTGATGATTCTTGTTCATTGGAATGCTGGTATTTCAAGCGTAGTCTTATTTAAATTTAGTCCAGGTCTGACAATCAACATCTATGAGAAAACCATATAAGTCGAAAATTTGCATTAAGTATGTGTGCGATAAAAGGAACTCAATATCATTCCAACCGATTTCGATGATTCATTTTTTATTGGAAAGGATATATCTTACAGGTAGTTAGATGAGCACATTGTGGTCTACATTATTTTAATGTTACGTTACATTAATTTCTCCAACAGTTCCATCAGATAAAAAAACAAACTATCGATACAAGTTAGGGATGTAACGTTGTCGATAGCATCGATGATGATTGATTTAATTTTTACATAAGCAAGAACCATGCGTGCGCGAAGCGGCGTAATCAAAAGTTATGTTAGTAAAAATTGTTTCACGCTATTAAAATTCTTATAGTTCCACATTGTGGATACCTTTTATAGTATTGGGATCACAGAAATAAGTTGAAATAGATAACAAAATATTTAATGAGGCTTGTTAAACATTTGACCATCAATAACGATAGCATTCTACAGTCGTATGTAACTCAAAACAGCAACTCCGTGTTCTGGTTTTTAATTCTCATGTGATCCAGCAAAGTATAATATAGATTTACACGAAAATATCTTCACTGGTAAATGAACCATAATAGACACAAAGCAATGCAATGCATTTATTAGTCCTAGACCTTGAGACAGCATATGACGGCGTCCAAGGTTGACATCATGTCTTATCCGTTCTTTCTTTTTGCTTTTTGTTTGTAATGTTGATGCTAAAAAAGAAATTGTCTATGGCATGTCTATGATGTAAATCTTCTTCTTCTCAATCGCTCCCTTGCTGAGGATCGTAACTCCTTTTTAGAGATTCAGACTTTGGCCACTGGGTCTTGTGCTTTCGACCTTTCCATATTATTGTACATATAACTTGCTTATGTTACACAAAGTATATTCAGCATTTTTAACCGCAGTATATTTTCACGGTTGGGTGATTCATATGACTTGATACTTTTTTTCTATTTTGCTTCATATCCAAGCTAGTCGTTATTTCGCCAACCAGTGGATTCCTGTCTTAGTGTTTGTTATTATTGGTATTGTTCATTATCGAAGTTGTTTGTGTCTATTCATTTGCTTAAATTGTGTCTTGCTTATGATTTCTTTACGGTATTTTAATGTTTTAGTTGAAAATCCAATGTTGTTTATTTGGATTGATTCATTGAAACGATAATTTAGCGTATATATGTCAATCTGGCCGTGAGACATATGAAATCATTCTTACGTCAAGTCGCGACAAAAATGTTTAGTGTACTTGTTTGTAGAAGAGAAATTTTATTACAAACACTTGCTAACAAAATATTTTTAGACTAATAGATTGTGTCTCTTTTGACACTTCAAGTTCTCTGCGTACCCCAATTGAGTTAAATAATAATAGTTTCCTGCCGAACGCAAGCCAGATAGCACCAACAGTTTTCTTAGTATAAAAATTTTAATGTCTCGATAGTGTTGTGATAAAATCTGCCGACCGAGTCGTCTTCGGCACTCTCAGGCGTCCTTGGTTCGGAATGCTAACCGAATTAGAGTAACCGTGAAAATCAAGTTCTCTCGGGTCCTCACAGAAGCCCTTACAACGTATTGCTTCCAATGGAGGTTCAGTCTAAGTGACCTAAGAGCTCTGCCACCACTTACATCCGGTGAAACTGTTGTGGCCAGTTCCTCATTTGGTTTTTTCTAAATTGCCCTATGCATGTTGTCACATGTAATGCCTACTAATAAAGGACTGTTATTATCACATCTGTCCGTTCCCGAGGAAAAAAGTAACACTGACCATCATATAACCTAACCAACAACCTCCCCACTCGTCTTTATGATAATGTGAATTAATAACCGTTTATTACGAGACGGTAGCGTTATGCAAACGTAATTTGAAAGCAGAAAATGTTTACTGAGGGTAATAAATAATGCAGAATTAAGGTAAAGAGGGGAACAAATTAAACGCATTATATACTTAGCAGGTTTAACTTTGCCATCTGTACCCGAAATCCTTAGGGTACGTACATACAGGAACATTGAATTTAATTTTTTGTTGTAGGAATCTGCACGGGTAAGCCACAGAAGCTAACAGTATTGGTTTCGGTGGATTTGAGAGATGATAAAGCTCTTAGGTCGCTTTGCTTGAACCTCTATCGGGAGCAACACGGCGCAAGGGCCTTCGAGCTTGGATCTCGGCGTGGACGGTTACTGTAATCGCGTTACCATTCCGCAGGGCACCCGAGAGCTGAGCCAATACACGGCCGGTAGGAACGTTGACGATGTTAAATTGACTTCTATTCGAAATGTGTGAATATTTTTTTTAATCCCACGAAGATTTAAAAGCCGGGGCTTAAAAGGTTTCAAAACAACTAAAATATTAATTTTAAACTATATTTGTTATTGCAGGAAATTAAAGGCTTTTTTTATTTTATTTATTCATTGTTTTTTAATCACATTCAAGGCAATGAAATTAATAAACTTACTACGTTTTAAGAGCAGTGTTGGAAGGGACAATAATTAATTGTCACAACTGGACAAATTGAAATGCGACCACTCGAGAACAACCAGCTTTCAAATAAAAAAGAATCATCAAAATCGATTCACCCAAAGTTTTTTGGTAACAGACATAAAAAAAAAACAATCGAATTGAGAACCTCCTCTTTCGTTATACTAAGTATAGAAGTTAGCCGACACCGTGACAGGGGACGATAATTAACGCTTCAAATTGTCTAAAGGCCATCTTTTATGGGGGAATCTTGCGGCGTTATTATGCAGTCGATGTTTTTGCGGAGCAGTCGCCGGCGATGATCTCATGTTTGCGCAGACTGTCCGAAGGTCGCGGGAGATGCTCTCTCGGTTACTGCAAATATTTATATCCACTAGTGGCTGCGACATACATTTTGTATTAAGAATTTGTCTACTTACTATCGTCAATTGGCACATAATAACACTCATTGACTTTGGAATTATAGGATGTATTGCAGATCAACAACAAAAATTTATTCTAAGCTAACTCGTTAATTACGCGCACATTCCACTTAGGCGGCCCAAAAAAAAATCTGAAAATTATGTGGAACTGGCCTAAGAACGAAATTCTTTTGTTTACTACAAAATAATATTCCTTATATCTATATATATTATCTTGAGTTGTTTTTAATTTTCTAATTGATTTTTAAGTACATAAAAGTATTTAGTTAATTTAGTATTCTAGAAATAGAAATGCATTAGATTAGATACATAGATACTAGGATCTAATTGATAGCAAACTCTTAAAATTTTGTCAAATTTGTCTCCTACTTTTGTGAAGTCGGTTAAATATCGTGTAAAATAATATTGTTTGCTAAGCTCCGAGAACTAGTATAACAAATTACATCAAGTACAATTGCCTTAATAACTTCGTCAGTTATCTCTGGGAGGTCTGCTTAACGAAGCTCGGCATGTGGGACGATCACATCGCACGCTCAATTAAGCTATTGTATTTGCTTTCCCTTTTTCTTTTCTATATTTACTTTAACAGTTGGTCACTGAACATTATTTTGACCGTAATAAATTTTTACGACGTTAACGCATTTTTCAACCTGTATATTTTTATGTTTGTTGCCACATAACTTTCGACTAGTTGAATCGATTATCAAAATTCTTTATTTTAAAACTGGTGCGTCTAACTCTGATACTGGTGTCCATGAGAAAGTCAATATCACGCCAACCGATTTCGATGATTAATTTTTTATTGGATTGCACGTGCTTCAAGGGTAGTTTGAGGAGAGTTTGGTTAGGTTCTGATTAATTATATTTCGTGATATAACTACGATATTAGAACACAAAGACGGTATTCGCGCGTAATAGCGTTAACGTTTGATTCAATTTGGAGTCTCTTTTTCTTTTTACTCGTAAATTTGTATCTGTAAGACACTCTAGTGATTACAGGGTTTCAAGTAATTTGCATGATTGTTTGAACCAGTAATTGGTTTGATTATGATTATCTTTGTATTAAAATTTATGTTGATTTTTTCAGGTAAGTAAACGTTACGCAATATGCTGTACTTGTGGTCAAAGGTAAGTTGGCAGCAGAAGAAAGAATACGGTAAGTTAATGGAAACCGTAGTAGGCAGGGTTTTACCGTGGTGAAGTACGCACTTTATTTGATCCCAAGTCTGCTAAACCAATTGTGGCAAAATGGACGTTCAGTGGCATTACAGTTAATGATTTTGGCTCGGTAATCTGCTAATTCAATTGTGTCACTACGATTTTCCGATGACGTGACACCGACACTCGAATATTGTTCCAATTGTTAGTATTTATAAAATAGTGTAGTATATTTAGAAAATTATAAATAAATCATTTTTTTGCGGGTAACACCGCGGGTCGCAGCTGGTATACAATAAGCATCGGCCCCAATAATATTTGAGAAATATTTGAATACAACGCACAATCATTATAACCTCCATTCTCTTCTATTATCTCTATTTTGCGTTATTATACGAGATCATGGTACTTATTAAAAGCTTTCAATACGCATACAAAAATTTACCGCGAAATGGTCTCTAACAATTAACTGTTATTCCTGGCCCACATGTGATGTCCGTTATGGATAAGGATAGGGGAACATAAAATCGAACGATATGCTTTGGGTAAATATGAGAGTAGAGTGAACACTTAAACCACTACTTACCGATCATACCAATTTTACTAACTCCAAAAGGTCAGAAATAGACATCTTGAATACTAAAAATGTATCTATATGTCGGGAATTGCTTCAAAGCTTTCTTAAATGAATAATTGTTACTAATTATAATCAATCAATGTTTTTGCTTACACAACAAAATAAGTGTAAAGTTTTTTTTAAGAGCGAAGATCTGTTATTGATTTAATTTTAAATTAATAAAATAAAATAGGTAACTAAAATAGGTATATATTTTGCAAAATTTTCTGTTGATCCTCCACTACTAATAAATAAATACCACTGGCATATAACTTCAAAACAATCCTAATAAGAAAATATAAAAAATATAAGTTATTACGTCCCTTTTACTCTAGCGGGTTAGATAAAGACAGATTTTGCTTCTTTTCACCGAGCTTATTGCCACATGGGGCAGATTTTTTTTAGCAAACAATTTATGATTCTTAAAAATCGCAAAATGGCAATTCATTGTTACAAGCTAAGGGAAACGATCGACGGGAGGGAAACTAGTGACGATTAGATCGTTAAGACGACTTTCTTAGCTACTACGCTACCAGTCTTATTTCCTAAACGTAAGAGAAATAAACATATGTATCAAATTATAAATAGTTTTATAGCCGGAAACATTGAATCGATATTCGCTAAGTGTTCCTGTGAGCTTTGATTCATATATATAGGAAATAAATTTGATACGATAGTGATAAGCAGAGCGATTTAATAAAGATAAACGCACACAAAATCTATACTGATTCATTTATTTTTAATTTTCAACAATATATGTGTGTGTAACAATACAAGTGTCTTCTCATGTTTACGCCAAAATTGCCACCAAATATGCCTGTACGAAAATATAGTTAGGACGCTTGAATATCGTAGAAAAATTTCTATTTGGAATAGATAGATTTTTGATTTCGCGACTTTTGGAATATCTTACAGCGTAAGACCTCTAGGACTTTACTTTTAATTAAATTAAATTAAATCCAACAATATAATATACGGTCAACTTTTGTCCGTGAAAAACCAACATACCGGGTGTCGCCCTCGGAAGACGGGGAATCTTGTTGAATATTTCCCCTCCGTAAAGATAAGAAAAAGTTTATAGTTCATATCAATTATGTTGTTATAAATATCCTCTTTAAGTTCATATCAATCGTGTTTAATTAAATCTTTAAAAACCCAATTCCATTGTCCCCCATTCCAATATACACGGGTTAACAGTATGCAATTCATTATTATTGCTATATTATTTTGTATTTATCTAGTAATAAATTTCACCCACCGATACAATACGGTGTAAATGACCAGTTTTAACGCGTTTTTATTCCCTTTACGTGACGCCGTAAAGCTGAAAAGGTGGGCGAAGTTACGTAGCTCACGATGGGACGGGTAGATGGAAATTTATTTTCTCGCAGAGGAAGCTCGAGAGGTGTTTCCATTTCAGTTTTATTGCTTCCGTCCGCATTGCGCTCCCGGCCGCTGAATATGCAATGCAAATATCTGACACTTTTAGAAATATTGAAAATAACTTATATCTAGGCTGTTATAAGCCATATTCTGCGACATGATTGGTACCGCCTGCTGCAATGGATTATAATGGGAAAAATAGCAGGAAAAAGAGGTGTGGGAAGAAGGAAAAAGTCATGGCTAAGGAACATCAGGGAATGGATTGGTATAAAAACATTCGAAGCACTATTCCGCTTAGCCATAAATAAGGAGAAGTGTAGAAGGCTGACTGCCGACCTTCAGTGATGGAGAGGCGCATGAAGAAGAAGAAGGCTGTTATAATTTATATAAACCAAAGTCGCTTCCCGCTGTGTGTCTGTTCGTAATAAACTCAAAAACGACTCCACTGATTTTCTAGCTGTACTCAGCAAAGGATAGAGCGTTCTTAACGAAGGTTTTGACATATATATTAAGGTTTCGTATACTTTAGCTAAAATATAACGATAAAATATCAGCTGTCTGGGAGTTTTCAAAGACAACGACAGCTAAATCTTTTGAAGTATAATAAAATAATGTATGGTGGAATTGTGTATCTTATATAGATCTAGATAAGTCCGCGATGGCATATGTCTATCTCTTCAGGGTAACATACTATATCCATAATAACTCTTTTAGAATTGGGCGATTAGAAAGCGGTAATTGGAAAGCTAATTACACAAATAAGGTATTATTCCTAATTATTTTAAATACGTTAGCTGACTTGAATGAATATTTTTATATACTTTACATATAATAATGAATTATGAATATTATTATTTACCGTTTACATTATGCAATTACATGAATACCTTAGGAGATTTAGAAAAATCAAAATAATGCGCAATAAAATTTTTTCCGTCGCGGGTTATGTACCCGATAGTACCTGACGATTCACGATACCAATTGTTAAGAAATCATTATTAAGATATTCTATTATATATATATATATATATATATAATATTTCATTATAATATTTCAGAACTTAGATAAGAATGCGCCTTTAAATAGACTTACCATAGAATTGAATTCACATTCAAAAACGAATGATATCGACCTCTTTTCTCAAAGTATTGGTATGTTTAAAAATTTACTAACCTATGAATACTTTTTTTTGTTACTTAATTTTAATTTAAAGTTTATTTTAATATTACTTTTTGTGTTTTTTTACTAAAAATTTAATATTTCCACTCGCCAATAAATTAACTTTACAACGTTTTTATATATCGTATGTTAAAAATGTTCATTGTGTTGGTGTTCAATAAATAAACTAATTACATAATTTCGTGTCGCCCTAATTCAACCGGTTCTAATAGCCTGCTCCTTTTTCAAAGTCGGTTAAAAGCAATTTAGTTATTATATTATTGCTTTGTGCATACTTGTTTCTCATTCCCGCTCCGCTCGTCACTAACAGCACGCACGAGCCAGACGCAAATGACGCAAGTGGAGATTTTTGCACAGTTTACGAGCGCACACGAATTGCCGGAGAATCGGACGGACAGATGGACGGTGGAAACGTTCATATCTCGTCGACCTTCAGCGTGAGAAAATTTTAAATTGCAAAACAGGCTTGTGGGTTCTGTAATGTCTACCATGCTCTAAGCCTTGCATCACTTGCATTACTTCAAAATAGAACGGCAAGTTCTCGGTTTGTATCTTTGTTTGTTTTTGCGCTCTTATCCAAGTCGTTTATTCAAAATAGAAACCACAGCATTACATAGACATATTACAACATAGATGAAACAAAGTAGAGTCAATTATAGGTTTCCTTTTATACATACTGTAATAACTTGTAGGTCTTGTGGAATGAAACATAGTCCATTAACTAATACACTCGCTTCATACAGACGGCGTAACATTGTACAAAGAATTATTTATAACGAATACCGTCACAACTGCGCGTCTTCACAATCTTTATACAAAGTTAATTGGAAGTCAAATTACGTACTAACAAAATTTTCAGTACTACAAGATTTCATCCTTTTGTCGTGGACATACCTCAAAGTGCAAAGGAAGTGCTTTGCTTCGCCTTTTTTATTTGTACAGCAAGGGACTGAAATAGTTTGCCCGCGTCTGTCTTTCCCTTCGATTACAATGTTGGTGTTTTCAAGAGTAGAATGAATAGGCATTTACTAAGCTAGTGCGCCTTACCATCCAGGACTGCATTTCCACTCAACATCAGGTGGGATCACGCATCTGAAGTATAACTTCTTTAACTCTATTTAATGTATTATATAATACATAGACAAGATACTCGTATTATATACATATGAATGTCTAAGAGAGAAATAAAGTAAATGCTTGCACCTCTCTCTACTGTACGAAACTTTTTATCTTTACTATCATATCTCTCAACTGCCGTTCCCTTTCTCGATTACATTTTTCGTAACGCATTCACCAGCTTACTCACCAAGTCAAACGTGCTTGTTGAGTCATGCCTAGCTGCATGATATACTAATGTTATTTTTCACGACAAAAGCGAAATTTGGTGGCACAGGTTGGCTCGGTATCGAATGTCCAACCACTTATTATAATGGACTCTACATAATGGCTCGTGTACAATGAACGGCATATAATGGGCTAATATTGATTTCAATCTGCCCTGTCTTGTGAGTGTACATTCGTTCCATAATGGAGCATGAAATGGCTGTTTTACGTTCGGGGATGCCTTTAAATGGGTCATGGAGTTCTTGTTTATAGGTCTGTTATGTTTTAAAACCTGGGAATAGTGTTTGATAGTTAATGAAGAGTAGTTTCAGTGAATTTGCATTGAATTTATTGATTATTTTGTGGCTATTATGGTTTATTTTCAACCGACTTCAAAAGAAGGAGTTTGAGAACTCCTTTTGGAGTCAGTTCAAAACCGTCTTTTTTATACGCATACTGAGTGAACTGTGTTTTTGTATTAGGTATGTGCGTACATACGCTAATTGTCCAGAGAAACTGACCGCAACAGTTTAAGAGGTTTAAGAGTTGGCAGAGCTCTTCGGTTGCTTAGCCTGAACCTATATTGCCAATACCGTTCAAGACCGCATGTGAAGGAACCTCTGCTTGGACGGTTACTATAATTGCGTTAGCATTCTGATCCGAGGGCGACTGGGAGGGCCGAACCACGACACGGTCAGTAGCCTTTATCGAAATATTGAGAACAAAAAAAGGGTAAATAAAAACAGAATAATTGTTATTAACGTAACATTGTGCCCTTCCTCCATTGCAGTTGCCATATCCCCCTAAAATCATAACAAACTTGCAATGACTCACTGCAGTGGTGCATTTTTAATATCACTCTTCTTTGACTCACTGACTCACCCCTTATACAGTAGTAACCCCTATTTAGATATATCATTTCATAGACTTAATCAAACTACGATATTTAGCGGCGTGAACTCTTATGAGCCGTTGTAGCTTAGTGTCCGGGCGGTTGGCTCAATTTGCATATTACGCTAGCAACCCGAGCTCGATCCCCGTTGCCGGCTCCGATGAATTTGTTTGTTGCAATCTTAAGTGCTGATTTACCACGCGCTCGGAGGTGGAGGAAAACATCGTGAGGAGATCACAGTGTGTTACAACATTTTCTAAAACATGTGAAGTCTGCCTATACTCACTACGGATGCGTGGCGAACTATAGAGTACATGGGGTACTCTCTTGACATAGAAGGCCTGTGCCCAAAAGCGGGACATATGTATATAACCTGTAATATTATTCTATAGTATAAAGTATTGTTCTATAGTATAAAGTAAATTTTCAAAAATTCTAAGAACTTTTGCTAAATACTGTTTCTGTCGAATCAGTAGAAGGAAAGAGTAAGAAGGACTACTTTTTCCTAATGTCGACAACATGTTTTTAGGAAAAATGGCAAACGAGCTTACGGTTCACCTGATCTTAAGTGATCACTGTCGCCCATGAACACTCACGTGGTGCTAGAAAGGATTAGGCTCTTGAAGTACCCGAAATCGTTTAGCTTCGGGAAACACAAATTATAAAGTCCTCACGGAGACACTGGATTAGCCGCTTACAGCCGGTCCTTTTGGAAATCTTTATTATAATATACCAACGATGAAGTATGCAATATTTCTGAAATATAGCAGTGAGCAATAATAAAGCGTCGGTTGAGAAAGTTTGAATATCCGGGAAGATAAAGACGCTAGTTAATTGAAATAAATTTTGCATGATACACAATTAAATATCCCTAAAATTAAATAAAATATTTTAATTAATTTATTTATATTTCATTATAACATATAAACATAAACTTAAACGAAATAGGATATCTCACGTAAACTTGGTTAATACAGTAGTAGTTTTAGTACTTAGTGTTGCCACCATGTGGCGTAGAATATAATAAAAATAAAATTTAATGAAAAATACTGTCACTGTTACTAAGCTTACGTTTTTTTTTGATGACGAGTGTAGTTATCATTTTACCCGTAGTTGTGAACGTTTACATACATCACATTGACTCTCGTAATGCTTGTAGTACTCTAGTATCAACCGGATGATGTCGGCGAAGGGCATCTAAAAAAATAATCAACTGCACCATTCAATTGCAAATTGAGTTATTACGTCTCATTATTGAAACAATGAAGTGTTTGTGTAATAATTGTCCATTACATTGAGTCACTCGAGAGTGTTAGAGTGTTAACCTACTCGTATATTAAGTGTAAGGTTATAAAATCAAATTGCCAATCCACATTATGGACCGCGCTACGGATACCCTCTCTGTGACCATCCACAATTCTGATCTCTTAGCAACCTCGTAGTCGTAGTCTCCTATGAACTCGGCCGTTTATTATTCTGACTGCTTTTAAAAGCTTACTAACTGACTTTAAAAGGAGGAGGTTCTGTATTTTTTATGTTTGTTAGCGCATTACTTTCGACTGGCTGAACCGATTTTGATGATTCTTTTCTTATTTGCCTCGTTTTTATTTGTATGTCCCTTGTGGTCCCATTTAATTTTAGTCCAGTGTTGACAATGCGATCTATATGAAAACCAGATACTCGTAAACCATAAGTCTCAAATGTGCTTGAAGTATGTGCGCCACAAACGGACGAATAACTCGATATCAAGCCAACCGATTTCGATGATTCATTTTTTATTGGAAAAGATGTACTGTAGCAGTACTTCGTTAGGGTCTGATTAATTCTATTTTGTAATATTCCTACGATAATTTGGAAATACAAAGAAATCGTTCACGCGAAATAGCATTTAATGTTTGAAGTCGGTTTTTGTTTTTGGTCGTAGCAGTAAATAAAGGTTATTTTATTTTATTTATTGTCAGCGGTCGACTACGATCATCAGAGGGGTAGTGGATGGGTCGCCGATCTTTGAGAAACTAGATACGTGTATTCTAGATGACCACAAGTCGTAATGATTCGGAAAAAAAATTGCTCAAGGCAGGTGTACATTGTATAATTAAGTTGCGATAGTAATGTTGCTATTACATAAAATTTACTTACAAAATAAACCGATCCGTATAAAACTGAGGCTATAAAATCTAATAACAGTTTCAGGCTTAGTACATAACAATAAAACAAGGCAAGGTATATGTAGTTATTATGCTGTAATGTAGATATATCACGCTCGTCTCAACATTTCACGCAGAAAGAAGTTCCACATGTGTAGGACCTCCCGGGGTTTTGTGTAGCCTATCGATCTCTGCGGAGGACAGACCCCCGCCTCCCCGCCGCAACCTCCCCAATATCTAACAATACATCCCACCCCACATATTTACCATTCCCCGCACATAGCGGCAAATAAAGTTCGTTCCTAAATACATATTTTATTTTCGAGCATCCTCAAAGAATGTTCGTAACGGTCCTTTATGGGGTAATTTTGTCATTACGTCTTGTATATTCAAACAGTTATAATTTGTTATGAATGATAATAGATAGACAGGAATTAATTCGAATGTAGTAATATTTTATTTATAGTACAGTAGCTATACGTCCTCGATTCACCCTTAGCAAATGTTACCTTTAAATTTATAAATGTGAAATTGGATTATCTATACATACGAATAAATGAAATTGGAGTGTCTGTTTGTAATATTAAAATAAACAATTTTTACAACTTTTGTGTCTGTTTGTTCCGGCTAATCTCTCGAACGGCTCGACCGATTTTTTTATTTAACCGACTTTAAAAATAGGATATTATTGTTCAGGTATATGCTGTAAATTATTAATAAGTTGAATAGTTTATTTCTGTTTTTATGGATGCCTGAACGGATCTGAATGAAATTTGGCACAGAGATAAATTATAGCCTGGGCTAGCTCATGGGCTAATTTCATTTACCCGACTTCAAAAAGGAGGTTTTTGGTTTATGTATAATTTGGGTGATTTATCTATTATTTAGTATGGATATGATATACATCTCACGCCGGTATTCGAATATCTATAGGTCGTCTTTTGGCTTGAATTTGTAAAATTTAACAAATTAATAAACATTGGTATATTCTTTCGTAGTATGCAGTGAGATGTTGTCTCATAATCACCGGAAGGGATCATGTTTTTTGGTTTCCAATGCCACTGTGCCAACTTTATTTAAATATGTTTGATAATTAACATTAAAACTGTTGATTTCGCGATGATCGTGAGAGAACTGAGGCATTGTTGTATCGTACCCGTTAACTCAATGAAAAGTGAATCTTATTAAGTGTCTATTGTTGTCACGCTTACGTCACTCAGTATATGTTTTGAAGGATAGGTAAAGTTAGACGAGTAGCCATTTGATATGTCTTATCTATTTAGCAATATTCATCAAAATCCATTCATAAAAATTGGCAGTCATACGGACTGCCGGTGTGAAAACTTATCAACATCAATCTGGTTTTTATCTGTTGACATTCTGAGCAACAATGAAATACATGTTTGGTGTATTAATTATTAAAATATATTATGGGATTTACGAGATCGGGACAAAATATATATACAACATTTAGCCATATCGGTGAGGCGATTTGTCGATTTTCTCCTACTAACAAGTATATTTACGAGCAAAAACAACAACCTACTTCAAATCGAATCTAACGTTAAACGCTGTTACGCGCGGAAACTGTCTTTGAATTCACAAATAATCGTAGGAATAACACGAAATAGAATTGAGAATGAAAATATAACATAGAATATATTTTATCAATGTGGCTATAAATTAATTTCCAAATACGAATTCAGAAAGTATAGGAAAGTTGGTCCGACTTTACCTTATCGGGCACATTTACACAAATAAATCTGCCTTAATCCCGTTTGCCCTGTCAGTACTTTCATTTTTCACTCCACTAGACCTATACAGACACGGAGATGGAAGAATGAAATTGAATTATTTATGAAGTCGAGAGCGGAGAAAACATCGGCTACCTGTCCTTTTTGAGACCAGTCAGGTAACTTCGAAGACTTGTTAGTAAATTGCCCGCGATTAAAAACTATTTATATATATTTTCTATAATAAAAGCAGCCTAAGTTACCCCTTATTACATCAGCTATCTGCCAGTGAAAGTCCCGTGAAAATCGGGCCAGCCTTTCTAGAGATTAGCCGGACATACAGACAAAAATTGTAAAAAATGTTATGTTGCTATATGTACCGTTTATACATTCATATTGTAGTACAGAGCGGTTTTACGGATATTTATACTACAAACAAACACTCCAATTTTATATATTTGTACATATAAAACATTTCAAAGCAAGGATAATAAAACATCGACAAGCGTTGATATCACATTGCTATGAATATTTCATTTTTCGTACAGCATAGGACTGGAATCGTTATCAAAATAGAGTCAATACGCATTTACTAAGCGCCTTACCATCCAGGACTGCATTTCCACTCAACATCAGGTGGGATCATGGTCAAGCACTTGCTTAGAAAGTATTACAAAATAAATATTTATCGCTATTATTTACGAATCCAAGACGCCGAGTGCTCCAAGTATGCTTACTTAGTCACCAGATTTTAGCGAAAAGAGAGTACAGCATGCAAGTTCGCACGTCCGTTCGCGTGGTAGAGCGAGACGAAAACTGTCGTTCATTCGGCCAAGGTCACCATCCGGTTTGGTCTGTGGCGCCGAAGTTTCAATTTTAATACCTTTTTGGACTTGTTTTGTCAAATACATGATTACAAATACGTTGTAAATCCTCATTCTTATACTATAAATCTACACACATGTAGAATATAGTAAAAATTCGTACCAATTTATATGGGAATGTTTAAGATATAGCCGTGAGCAAAAACAAAGGGTCGGTTAAGAAAGTTTGAATATCTCGGAAGATTGAGACGCTAGCTAACTGAAATAATTGTGCATGATAATACAGTATTTCTCATTAAATTTTAGTACTTAGTGTCGCCATGTGGAGGCAACACTTAGTACCAAAATTTAATGAAAAATACTGTATTATTCAAGCTCACGTAGATATCTTTTTTCGTTTAAGTTTATGTTTTTTTTTAATAAAATATAAATAAATTAATAAAATATTTAATTTTTAATTGTCATTGCACAATTTATTTCAGTTAGCTATGGTCTTTGTCCTCCGAGATATTCAAACTTTCTTAACCGACCCTTTAATTTTGCTCACGAGTGCCAATATAGCCTAACAAATATAGCAAAACAAAATAAGGGTGGATGCCTTTGTCGTCCGCTAAGGTGGACCCGGGAAGAAGGCAACATCGGCTGGCCCGTGTCGCCTTGCACTGACAGGGCACAGAGGGGAAGGGAGTAACCTCCCCCCCGGGACGTGCTCTCCTTGAGCACAGTACAGAGGTGCTCCGGTGCGATCCCCTGGAGATCCCGGAGCCCCCCGTCATGTACCGAGGAAAGGGCCACCGGTGAGGTTTTAGTGGGTAAAAACCCCACATAACCGCCGCCTTCCCCAGAAGGCCGGGTATCTTTTAGAAGATTTCCTACCCGTTAAATAAATTATATAAAAGACTTAAAGTAAATGTAAGTCTGACTGCTAGGCACAGGTCTTCTCTGTACATTTAAGGGTATCGTCGGCCGTGCGACCCTAGTGCGGATTAGCAGACTTTTGACCTTTGAAAATTTCTAACACATATATGTTTCCTTACCATGTTTTCCTTCATCAAGTGTGGCAAATCAACATTTAAAATTGCAACAAACAAATACATTGATGCCGGCACCGGGGTGCGCAATCAGGTTACTAGAGAACTATTCAAGTTGAGGCGCCCTGACACAGCTGCCACGGCTCTAAAGTAATAGTACGTAATTATACTCGTTAATTAACGCTTATAAAAATGAGTTTTCCTAATTGAAATGAAACGAGTCAATTATGTCGTATAATTATAATAACAAAACGTAATGAGCAGTTAAACGAAATGCTTCTATGATGTGTTAGAGCGGGTCGAAACTATATTACTGTTCCACGGAAACATGGACTTAATAAAGTTAAGTGGTGAAAGTACTTTAATTGTAGAATGTACAAGAGATAAGTCAAATTGAGTCGTCGTTTCGTAACGACAACTCCGGAAGGTTATTTTGAGGTTATAAATGTCATTATTAAGACATTTCTGTAATTGAAATTAAAACTGTTATTTCCTGATATTAAACGCTTGTAATATAGCATCAGGTATAGAATAAAAAAAGATACAAGTATTTTTATAAGTAAAAAAAAAACCGACTTCAAATGCGACTTTCTTCTTTGTATTTCCGAGTTATCGTAAGATTATTACGAAATGGAATTAATCAGAATCTAACCAAAATTTCATCAAACTACCCTTGAAGTGTGTACCCGTTAAAAACAATTAATCACATCTTAACCAAACTGCATGGAGTGCGGAGTTATACAGGAGCTGTGAGATCTGAACTGCTAGCTAATTTTAAGATTAGCCGTTGGGATGTCGGGTTTTGTAACAATATCCTAGCTCCTCCAGCTTTGGATGAAGCTAGGATACTGTATAAAATTGTAAGACATTATTTTTTAAGTAATAAGTAAGGCTTTTGTTTGTACAACATCCGTTGTCCTTTTAGCATGATATTTTCTAATAGAAAAAATCCTCGTAAATAAAAAAAAATATAAAATAAAAATCATCATCGAAATCGATCGAACCATTCGTCCATTTGTCGCGCACATACTTAATGCAAATTTAAGTTTTAGGTATATGGTTGTCTCATAGTTGCCATTGTCAATTGGAGCACCAGCTTTCAAATAAAATAAAGAATCACAAAATCGGTTAACCCTGTCGAAAGTTATTAATAACATGTTATAAACAAACATATAAAAAATACAGACGAATTGATAACCTATTCCTTTTTTTGAAGTCGGTTGAAAAAGGGAGACAGGCAGCCAAGCCGTTACTGATAAATATCGACGCAGTATCAAGTGGTTACGACAGGCGACGCGTGGCGCTAGTGTCGCCGTGCCAACCAGACAAACAATCATTTCAACACTTTAAGGTCAATGCGATTCGCCGAGACGTGCGTGAGAACCGACCAGAGTACAACGAGCCGTGGCACGCGATTGAAATCACCTTCTAACACCTGATTCCGTATCTAATCGGAGGGGCAGGGCGTGTCCGCTCCGTGTGGTTTTGGCACGGTGAGTCACTGAGTGAGTCAGCGTGGCGGCGCCGAGTGGACTTTCCTGCATTCAATTTTCAAATAGGCACGTACTAGTGTGCTATGAATATAGAACGAACGATTAACGATTATTTAACGACAGTTTTGATTCAATGATTCTATTTCGAAATACATACTATGCCATGTTAGGAAGTCTTGCGCGATGATCTAATATGTCTTACATACCCATATGAAAAGGTATATATATTTATCTATATAAGATTCTTAAAACGCATTTTAACGACGCTGCCCTTGCTGTTCTTAACCACTAACGGTTAGCTGGAAGAAAATGTTAAATAGCATTCAGTTCTTGTACATATATCTTGGTGCAATAAAGAATTTATCTATCTATCTATGATCATTGGTTATCAGTTAGACAGGACTTAAAGGACTAACTTTACTACCTGGCATTAAGAACTTAATAACTTGTGGTAGAATATAAATTTAAATGATTTGAATTGACAATCAATCCGTGGCAACATAAGTGACAGTACATGGATGACGGAGCTTTCCTCGATTTTTTATCTTGGACTTCACCATCTATGTGTGTCAAAATTTGTGATCTAATTCCTCTGTTTTGTCACTGTCCTCTCTGACTCCCTCACTCCGCGTGATATGCCATTTTTTTTGACATGAATATCGACTACTTCAACGGCACTAAGCAACCATAAAGTTAAAGTTACAGCATTTATCTATACAATACATATGTCCCACTGTTGGACGCAGACCTTCAACTCTATAAAAAGAGTATAAGGGGATAGTCCACCACGCGGCCCTAGTGCGGATTGGCAGACTTCACATGCTTAACAAAATTTTTCTAAGACATGTAGGTTTCCTCACGATGTTTTCCTTCACCGCCGAGAGCGTGGTAAATCAGCACATAAAATTGCAATAACAAATTTATTGGTTTCAGCACCGGGAATCGAACTCGGGTTGCTAGCGTATTATGCAACTTGAGCCAACCGTCCGGACACTGAGCTACTACGGCTCAAAGCAACCATATGACACATGTATTCATAAATTGTTTCTTTTAGAAACTTAGCTTAAATGTACAAATAACTTATGTCTAGCAGAACATGCAATAAATTGCTATTAAGCAATAGTTTGTAGATATTTTTGATAATTTGCTTTGTTTACCAACATGCAATTAATACTGCTACCCTCCGTACAACTTGTAAAACTGTATGACGGTAAAGTGGAAAGTTGATTGTTTATATTTAAATACGTCGCAGTACAGACATAATCAACATTACCATATTTATTTTTTATAAACACCTAGAGAACAAGAAAAAAGGGGCGGACGCGTGTAGGCTGTTCGGATGTTATTTCCGAGCACACATCACAATGCTCGTTCAACTGACAGACAGTATCGACAACGGCCCATAGTACGAACATACTAACTGGGCCCCGCTAGTGTCATGGCGGCTGACAGGCACGTCTCGCTTGGAACCGTGTTGAAATGAATACCTTTCTTCATTGTTTTCAAAAGTTTATGATTGGCACTCATAACAATGACTGTGTAGAACATTTTATACCGCATCTATGGATTGTATACAAATTTATACCTTTTGGTAAATGATCAAAATAACGATCCCTAAGCGACAATTTATATAATCATAAATATAGATAAGCAATTTGTATTAATATCAATGTAATCAATGTAAAAGGTAATTTGATATCATCATAATGTCTATCCACTACTGAAAATAGTCCTTCTCCAATACCTTTCACCATACGTGGAATACGAGGAATGGAGGTTGCGCATGGTTCGAAGTAGTTGGACACCCTCCAGATGGACCCACGATCTTATAAGTATGTTTAGATGATACGAATTTGAATAGAAAATTATCACTTTTTGGACTAAAAAAATTTATTCCAGATAAGTATTCAATATTATTAACTAAAACTTTTCTGACGAACTGCATATTAAAGTTCAAGTATCATGTTTTATCTTTTATCAATCGAATTCAAAAAAGGACCTTCTTTTTTGATTTCTCAATTTTTCTGTATTTTTTTTATTTTGCTACTGCATATCTTTCGACTGAAAAAAAATAAAGACACATTTTTTTTATTTTATGAAAATATAAAACACGTTTATCTCTTATCATCCAAATTCAAAAAAGGTTCTAACTAAAATGTATGTATTTTTTAAGTTTCTTACCGCATAACTTTAGACTGGATGAATCAATTTTGATGATTATTTTTTTAGTTTAAAGCTGGTACTTCCAGTGTGGTCCTATTTTTATTTGGCCCTATACTGACAAAGGTATCCATGAGAGAACCATATAAGTCTTAAATTTATATCAAGTATGTGCCCTACATATTGCACGAATAACTCATTATCATGCCAACTAATTTTGATGATTCATTTTTTATTGAAAGTTTGATGAGAGTTTGTTTAGGTTCTAGATAATTCTATTTCGTAATATTTCTACGATAATTAACTTTTCACGTTTGAATTGATTTGAAGTCGTTTTTTTATTTTTACTCGTAAATAAACTTGTTACAAAAGACATTGAAAATAAGAAAACGAATGTATTTTCGATCTATTCGAACTTTTTTTCACATCCATATATTTTAAGCTTATTGGTAATATAATGGCGCTCTAATAGCCTTACTGCATTATCCATCAATCTGGTGGACATTTCCTACCCTACTACTAGGCATTTTAACTTTAGCAAAACAAATCTACTACTCACGGTGTAATGTACTGGTAAACAACTCAACAACAATTAATAATTTGTTCCGCTAGTGAAGGTGGATCTCAAACTTTCGCAATTGGAGTTCGCCGTCGGCAGCGGAAACGTTATTGAGTGCCCCGGCAAAGTTCCCGCACATGTTATACCGGGGAAGTTGTCCGGGAAGCATGGGGAACTTTGTTTCCGGTTATATGTTGATGGGATTCGCTACTAAAAGCTTATGTTACTAACATTGCTTACTGAAAAACGGTAGACGAATCGCTAAAAGTCGCATGACAATTGAAGTTTCAGTCATTTATTTATTTTCAATCGACTTTCAAAAAATTCATCAAACAATTCGTCTGTACGTTTTTGTGTTTGTTACCGCATATCTTTCGACTGGGTGAACCGATTTTGATGATTTTTTTTTACTTGAAAGCTGGTGCTTCACGTGTGGTCCCATTTAGTCCAATTTTGAAAACGATATCGACGAGAAAACCATATAAGACTTAAATGTGCATCAAGTATGTGCGCCACAAATGGAGAACCAATTTTGATGATTCATTTTTTATTGGAAAGGATGTACTTTAGAGGTAGTTTGATGAGAATTTGGTTAGGTTCTACGATAATTCAGAAATACAAAGAGGACGTCCGCGGGTAAAAACGTTAACGTTTGATTCCACTTGAAGTTGTCACCTTAAAGTTAGTTTGAACTGATCCTTTGAACTAACATTGCGGAATATCAACCACAGAGTCATGTTGCTCCAATGCTCAGAAAGCGCGCTGGCCGTAATGATTTGATTGGCTCATAACCATAATTGGCCGGGTCAATGGGATAATATTCGAAATAATAAGATCACTCGGCTAGCTCTGGATTTTAACGGGCGAAATACGAACCCGGATGATTGCGTAAGCGGCAATATGTTTAGTTTGTTGGAACACGAGAAATTGGAGCTGCCATATTTATTCATTGTTGCCTACATGTGAATATATACTGATTGTACAATTATCTTTATGCACGCTTGACTTAGAGAGTAAGATGGTGAATGCGTTATGAAAATTGTGATAGAGCGAGGGAAGTTCAGAGGGGTATAAGTTAGTAAATTTAGGGAGTTACGTGTCGTATATTTATTGTTTGTATTATTCCTTATCGCATAGCCAGTTACGTTTCGTTTATCTAAGACATTGTGCAGGCCAATGTCTGTATCAGATAGTAGGAGTCAGAGAGATCAGTGCGCGCACATTTTCTTTCTCTCTTTAACTATCATAACTCTTGACCTACCTACTACGTAGTGAGGTGACGACCTCGGCTCGGCTGGCATAAGCGGGGTGAGAGTGGCCGAGGATCGTGCTCAGGGGCATGCTTTCGGAGAGGCCTATGTCCAGCAGGAGACTATTGTAGGTTGATGATGATTGAAAGAACCCAATCATCGTAATGAACAAGAACCACGTCCAGAAAGCAAGAACTCCTTTGCAAGTAATGCTATCCAATTTCATGTAATAATTCCCTCAATCATACAACTGCGGATATCACGTGAAATGAGATGAAAGTGATATGAAATTACAGGGCCATCGCAAGAGCAGCTGACGCATGTATATGGCGTCGGATTGTCGCAAATCTAATTTTAAGCGGACGCCTGAATGTTGCAAATTGCCCCATTTCTGCATGACACGACCCTTGCGGTGGCCATGTTGCTCGCGATGCGAGGACAGTCTCATAACTTATATTATATTCTGACTTATATGTTTGCTTCTGTTAGTTAATTGAAACAGTGGGGGTAAACAGTTAAGTGATTACTATAATTCAGTAACAACTTAACTGATATACAGTGCGTGTTTTTTTATACATTCTAAGCGAGTGCTTGACGTACATCTGACGACGCGCACTACAAGCAGCACATACTATTATGACAAACCTAATACGATACCTTGGCGTGATTGGCATTCTGTGGATAAAAAAAAATGAAAAATTTAATTTTACACACATATCAATTTTTTGTCTCTGCTATACTTATTAATAGCTTGTAATATGGAGATGCTGTACCTAACCCCGAGATAATCTTACTGACTGAATATTGATAATTTTTATTTGCATTGGTGTGTGAGTGTGAATAAATGAGAGCGTGTTTTTATGTTGTGACAAAGGATGCC
The DNA here is from genome assembly GCA_029286785.1 of Meandrusa payeni. Classification (NCBI taxonomy): domain Eukaryota; kingdom Metazoa; phylum Arthropoda; class Insecta; order Lepidoptera; family Papilionidae; genus Meandrusa; species Meandrusa payeni. The sequence continues at coordinate 627,708 of JAGSMX010000007.1, read as the reverse complement.
TGAGGGGATCGATCGGGACGCTGACTATATCGGATGAACGTATCAACACTGTGCATTTATTTGAGACTTTCGTGTGGTTACTCGAATCATAAGTGACGTATGAACGCGGGCATGTCCGTAACCAAATTAGACGTCGTTTCGGACACAAATTCGACGATTGCGAGTGGGCACGCCAATTTAAAACTGTACCGTGAACGGCACGAAATGGAATTTGCGACTGCACCGTACGCTCTGATTGAATGGCGCCTCGCTCACGGAGATCAGGAAATTGGGAACGCTTGAAAATAATGGGACGCTGTATTAGACACGGTATACTGATATCGAAAGTTGATTTTGAATGGGTACTAGTAAAACTAAGACCTTACAGAATACTGGCAAGGAGTACAGGTGTTTCTACTTCTGTATTTCGACCTGTAGCCTTCATCTTCAGCATTATAGAATATGTTAGTATAATGCCAAAAGAAAATGACAACTTCGACAAGCAGCCTTGACAGACTTAGTGACAGAAAAAAACGACGGCATAAGACCTAAAGATTGATGTCCAACAAGTTGTACAGGCCACATCCACACCACTTTCGGCATCTATAGGGGAATGCATGATTACCAACGGCAGACTATTCCCACGAGACGGTCATAACCTTCAACTAGCGGATAGACTTTCGCTGAACGTCAAAAAGAATCAAAAACTAGGAGGACTATTACTATTTATTTTATTTTATATATGTTAGGAAAACTTACAGCTAGAAGAGACACAAGATAAATAAATTAAACAAGGAAATGGCCAATTAAAAGTTTTCACAAATAGAATAAGATGTACAATTAAGGATATAAAAATTAAACAATGGAAAGAGCAACAATTCAAGAAAAAAAAAGAGATCAAATAACAATAGAAGATAATAAACAAGTAAAAAAATAAATTAATAAATAGACAACGACAAAAAACCTTAACTCTATAATTATTTAATATACATATATAAACTACCTAAAATATCAACTTATTTTGTTTTATTTTACGTAAGATCATTCGATTTCATCATACACAACGTTTGTTTAATAATAACGTAAACAACATTTTAGTGTGAATACGCAAAAATTATATTGAATGTTTAATTTTACAAATGTCAAATGTTAAGCTGACCTCCGAGTTCAGTGATTGAAAGATCTTTACATAAGAGCTGTGTTTGCATTTAGCACTCCTCTTGAGTGTTTTAGAGTATTCGAGTGTTGATATAACACCGTTTTTATGTAAGCATTGCTTAGGTTTGCTCAAATTTGCTTTGTTAAAAAAAATATTGGTCACATGTTTCCTTCAAATCTATTTCACTGTTTTTTATTACAAAAAAACACCTGATTTCGACACGCATTCATTCAATAAACGCATTTAAATTTAGGTGTATTTAATTTTAGGTGTAATCAACTTTAGGTGTATTTCATTTTAAGTCAATTGTATTTTTTAAGAAACACCTGGTTTCGGCATGCATTCATTCATTAATCAATTCAATAAACGCATTTAAATTTAGGTGTATTTAATTTTAGGTGTAATCAACTTTAGGTGTATTTCATTTTAAGTCAATTGTATTTTTTAAGAAACACCTGGTTTCGACATGCATTCATTCATTAATCAATTCAATAAACGCATTTATATTTGGGTGTATTTAATTTTAGGTAAAATTAATTTAAGCTGTATTTAATTTTAAGTATGTTTAATTTTTCGTGCAATGTATTTAAATTTAGGTGTATTTAATTTTAGGTAAAATTAATTTAAGCTGTATTTAATTTTAGGTAAAATTAATTTAAGCTGTATTTAATTTTAGGTGTACAATCAACTTTAGGTGTATTTCATTTTAAGTCAATTGTATTTTTAAGAAACACCTGGTTTCAACATGCATTCATTCAATAAACGCATTTAAATTTAGGTTTAATCAGATTAAAAAGATTGAACAGAGCGAGTGGAGAGTACAAGAATTGCATAGGATATAATGAGCTTCCGCGACATTTTGATCCAATGGTGTGGACAAAGAAAGCATTTGTAATTACTTACTATGAGGTGAGCATATCAACATACATGAGCATAAATTTTATGACGACAGGTTTTTTTTTTTTTTGTTGACGGGGAGGAAATCTTCACAAAGATACCCCGCCTTCTGGGGAAGGCGACGGTTATGTGGGGTTCTTACCCATTAAAACCTCCCCGGTGGCCCTTTCCTCGGTGCATGACGAGGGGCTCCGAGATCTCACGTGGAACGCACCGGAGTCCCTCTGCACTGTGCAAGGAGAGCACGTCCCGGGGGTGATTACTCCCTCCCCCCTGTGCCCTCGTAGCGCAAGGCGACACGGGCCAGCCGATGTCGCCTTCTTCCCGGGTCCACTTTGGTGGACGACGCAGGCCCTTGTCGCCCAATGAACCCGAGGCCCCTTTTAGTCGCCTTGTACGACAGGCAAGGGATGCCGTAGTCTTATTCTTGAGAGCCCAGAACTACAGGTTATTTACCTTATTTATCTTCACTAATTTAAAATGAAACATTTGCAAGACTAAATAGGAAATAGAGGCAAATTAGTGTTTTTATTATATAAATTCTCTTCAAAGAATTTACCAAGCTATAGTTCAAAGGGAATCTGTTTTTAAAGGATCAAATCTTTACAAAGCTCGCTCTTACCTGTTTTCTTTGGAGGAGTTTTACTTTGCTCTAAACGTTATTTCTAGACAATTTTCTCCAGCGGCGCTACTTGACAAAGTATTGTATGCGACATTTTGTATCCAATTTATATAAAATCCAGACTCTTTTATAACTAACGTCTTTGTGAAGTAACTTATTTAATTTGAATGAATACGAATGGAAACGAGAAATGAATAAACTTATTTCTCAGAAAATGTTTCAGTGCAAGGTGCACTCCTAAAACATTTTCTCCAATGTCGATTTGATAAACGATTTTGAACCTAATTTTGACCGGTCTGTTAACTGAGATTACGATCAAATTAAAGTGTGAAACGATGCGTTTAGATAAGATAAGATTTATTTTTTCGCTAAAAACATGGTATTATTTGATGTTATACATATCATGTTAATTTTCAGTTTTAACATAATGTCATTAACTTGTGAAATATATGTCAATACTAGTAATTATGAGACAGAGATAACAGACATTTTCAACAAAGAAATTCAGAAACACTATAAATATTTAAAGCATTAAGCCACTTGTACAATCTTGTTCTAAATATAGATCTATTTAACATTTTTAATTCTATTGGAACCTTATTATATATTTTTACACACATAATTATGCAACTTTTGTCATATTTTATTTTAGTTTCTTTATGCGTTTAGTAACTCAAATGACACTTAATACGACAATTGACCACCGCCTGATTAATTATTGTTTTGTTCCCCTTAAGCCAGTCGAAACAGTATGATAGACTATGATATTGGATTTCTTATTTTACATATTGGTAAATAAAATTAAGTAGACTAGAAATTAGTAATAGGAGATTATAAAACATCTTAGATATATGCTTTTGATAACTAAACTAACTAATGATCTGTTGTAATTAAAAATATCAATAGTAATTATGATAAAAACAGTTTGAATAAAAATTAAAAGTACGGTCGAAACAGGATCATAGACTATGATATTGGATTTCTACTCTTACATATGGGTAATCAAAATGTGTAGACTAATGATCTGTTGTAATTAGAAATATCAATAGTAACAATGATAAAAACACTTTGAATAAAATTACCAGATAGTGAGAATGAGAAGTCAGTGCACTTAACAGTCCAATAATCCAAGACAATACATATCAAGGCAGCAAAATGTCGGTTTGCCTCTAAAGTACAGTCTTTAATATAAATCTGATACAATGCATACCATTTGAACAGGTATTGTTAGTGCTTCTATATATTTTTTCCTGCAAAATGGCAAATCATTTAACTCATTCTCTATCTCCGACAGTTCCATTAGCATAATAGTACTTTTTACTGTGTTGCTCTACTGTAAATGGGATTAGATTTCTGGCAGCTATAAGAAAAACACTCAAGATTGTATGTCAGGTCAGTTCACTGATTCATGGTACAGTCGGTTCCTTACCAGAAATTTGTAGGCTAAAAACAAAATGTTAAAGTTGTAAAATATTTTTGCAAGAAAAATTCGAACGAAAAATTATATTTTGCAACATTGCCGAGAGTGAAACGAGCGAAAATATCTCAACTGAACGAAAATCTGATATTCTGCGGAAACCGGACAATATTTACCATCGCAAAATTGAAAACAGCAGATTTCCAGGGAGACGCCGGGATTTAAAATATTCTAGAATCAAAAATTCTGTTGTTGAAATTGAAATAAACTTCGCTAAGATTTGACCGAACTTTTAGTGAATTTTTTCTCGTTTCCTATTTAATGTAAATTTATTAAAAAATAGGTAATATAATTAAATTATTAAAAAGATACCTTTGAGGTCGAACAATAAAACGCTCTTTAATCATGTAACGTCTAGAACAAATTTACAGTTGTTCTGTATTAATAAGCTCTATCCAACGAACCCGTATGTCGTCTTTATTCGACACTTTTTCACAAATCGTAACTACGGTCTTATTTCCTTTCCACTAATATGTAAAGTGACGTTCTTTACAGTGCAAAATTTAATAATTACCGATACCTATATCCATGCTAATAAGTAGGTTAATTTATTTTTACTTAAAATGTTCACTAATAACAATCTTCCGGTATTACTACTTTCATAACGCAACAAGAACAAATATTATGACTTCAAAAGTGCATGAATGTACGGCGAACTCGCAAACATAGGATTAAACTTCACAAATTTCCATCTTAATGCCCTCGATGGGTATCTATCTCGGCATCGCAACACTTCAATGAAGTAGCCTCAAATTAACTCGTCACTATAAAGCAATTTAACGGGGCAACCTCCACAGAGGCCTCTTATAACGAGGCTCCCGGCTAAAACAATCGCCCTATTATAAGCTCTGTATCAAGCAAACAACACTCAAAGCTTTACCAGGCCATTGTCTGTCCGTACTCTTGTTTCTCGACTCTCGCGACGGAAATAAACGTCTAGATTGTATCGACGTCGCGGGAGAATTGTAGAGGCGTAAGTGAATAGAGGCGACGTAAAGGAAATGACAGAATGACAGTTCTGATGTTCTCTTAGTAGCTTATTTATGTATATTATAATACACAGAGTAAGAAAAGAACGACGCTAACTACAACCACAAAACAAAATCAATGCACAAACTCTTTATATCCCAAACAACACCGCGCTATGTTACCATGTTCCCTTATTATTTTAAAAAAATACATTAGTAGTGAGGTTAGAATAACAGCCATGAAGTCTTGTCTGTCAAGAGCTTGTCAAGATAAATTAAAAAAAACAATTGACATCTGTATTAAAACTGAAAAGGTTAGATATTAAAAAGATATCCAATAGTCTACTAAGGCTACGGGACGCGAGTTGCAAGTTATAATCTAAATAATTGTCTATTATACGCACAGAGGTAGTGGTAAATCTATCCACGTAAATTGAATGGACACTAGCTACTAACATGGAACCAATTCTCTAAATATGATGCATATACAACATAATTAATAATATCAAAAAAAAATTAAGTTATGTCAATTATTGTCTTCCATTATCCACGATCGTTATAGCCTTGAATGTTTGAAATATATTCAATATTTCAATGACAAACTTTAAGGTTATAAAAATATATTGTTATAACTTACTATGTCGAACTGGTTTTTGTCTGATTCTTTAACGCTGTTGCTATAAGACTCTGGCATATGCTTGTTAGGAAGAATTTTTCAATTATGTGTTAATTTTGGAACCATTAACATTCCCTGATCTGCAAATACTGCTTGAAAAGATATTGTGAACATATTAATGCAATTGGGAATAACGGGAATAAATAAAATGTAACCACTCCTTCCATGTAGGGAAAATGCCTTTAGGCATTAATTCTGCATTTGCACAGCGTGCCATAAAATTTGAATAATTAAATATTAACCAGCTACATACATGGACGTGTTTTCGAAATCTGTTTCTTATTTAAGTCTGTATACCACAGACGGACTCTCTTATACAGTATATTAAAGTCAGTTTTAGTTTAAACACGATAGAAATTTCACGATGTTATAAAAACTAGTTCACTGCAAATGGAAACGATCGCTGTCTCCTGTCACTTGCGTATCGATAACATTCATCATTGTTCACGGACTTTCTAGAAACTTTTAGATTGCATCGGACCTTTTCCATGTATTTCATCTGACGGACAGTGTAGTCATGTCGCTTTTTACTAAGTTCCAATAGGACTTTATTAAATTTTATATATCACAGTAGAATTTTCACATATACTGCAAGAGTCTTTTAATGTTTCATCACATTACATAGACAGTGTTTCTTTGTGAATTTGTATCGATCCACCTGATTATTTGAATCGTATTATTATTATAAATATTTACATTTGCTTCTCACCATCTCTTCGTTGCTATTGGTCCCACATGGTGATGGGTTCAGCTTCCCAGACATCATCTTGGGAAATCTTCCACTGCCTTATGTCTTTGGACACTATACTCTCCAACTTTGTCTTGTATCTTCATCTGGATCTTCAGCCAATGTACCATCATACGTATAAGATCCAATTTACTCATCCAACCGTATTCAGCTCCATTTTCCAAAACTTTCGTCTCTCGTCTCTTCTTGCCTTGAATGAAATACTATACACGTAGCTTTCTTTGTTATTTTCGGAAAAGCCCAAAAGTAATAGTGCAAGTCTCCTAAACGTAAGTCATGGGGTGTTTAGGGCGTTTAAAAACTATGAAGAGTTTTTGAATACCGCCATATCGGTTGAACAATTTTTTTAATCTTTTTGATGTCAATTCCATGGGTATTAATCTGGTAATGCAAAATTATATACAGTGGCGAAATTACTGCATAGCTACACTATTACAATATTTAAAATCTGTTTAATAAAGACGAGAATGTTGTGTGCATTTACAATGGTATTAGCATAAAAGCGTTCAAGCATACTTCTTTTGTTGCACAAGAACTAATGGAAGCAAATTGCCATTTCTTTGCATTAACATTGCGGAATAAATTTGCATGTGGAGCGGTCACAGACAGCCGCGACGCCGCTCTCATTAACATGTCAATTAATTCCATCGATTAATCTCAATATGAATTTTTAATTGCAACGTTGAAGTATCTGGTCATTGAGGTGTCAAGTAATTATTATTAATAAGAATCATATATCAATGATATTGAAAGTAAACAATATGATGTATTTTTGTTAAATTCTTCATACCATTTCTGTTCTTCTTCACTTCTTGTTGCAATTTTCATGCCAGAAAGGATCTGGAATAATAATATTTAGTCAAATTAAAATGAGGTTGTATGACCCTACCCTCGATCGAGAGTAGTTAAAATATTTGGATTTCATTTAATATTTTATGTAATCCTGGATTCTTCGACAAGCGTGTGACCATGTCGGCGTATGTCTACACAAACATGGTCCTCAGTTACTCACTGGAGTCCTTTACCGCCAGTCACTTTCTTATTTTAAAGTTTCTTCGTTGCTTTTTTTCATTCAGGCTTCTCATTTCATCATTTGCCTTTCTTTATTCTGGTCACGATGTGATTGACAAATGTGGCTTAAATAATAATATCTCTTTTAAGTCACACTTTTGACTTATTTTAGAATATCTACATGTCATTCAAAGCTAATAGGTATAGTAACTTGTTAATGACCACATTTTTACGCTAATAATTAAGGCTCTTACCAACATACACAAAACTCAACTTTTTATACTCGATCGATTTTTTTCCAATCCCATCATCAAAGGTGACATTACTATAGTACTATCGCTGTCTTTCCGTTTTCGGCAACGGTCTCCTCATACATACTCATACAAGGAGCAAAAGAAATTATTCTTCAGTCGTAGCACAATTTTTGATGTTGCATTTTTGTAAAAGTATAAAAAACACGATAACTCAAATTGGTAAAGTTCACTCGTATATGGGGTTAAAATTATCTAAATAGTCATTCCTGTCACCTCCTAACAGTAACAGTAATACATAGAAGTACCGATAAACCTGAATATTTTCTCAGTCATTTTTCTCTCATATCCAAACCGAAGTTACTTTTTTGATTGATTAATTTTTATTACGTATCATTTTTAAACTGTCAAGTAATTAAATCGTTTTATGTACAGAACCCGTTTATTTTACGACACGTAATTATAACAAGGCTGTCGTGCGAGAGGCGGAGCGTTTCGCGTGTTATGTGATTTATTAGTAAGCGGTAGCTTGACGTGAATTTATTTCGGGACACCCGCTCTAAGGACACGCTGGTGTGAGAAATTTTATCATGGCCTTTGTATAATGTTTTAGAGTTCTAGTTGTAGGTCGAGGTTTGACATTTTTCACGAGCTGTCTTACCTGCGTCACTGTTTCTCTCCTATTACAATGCTTTAACTAAATTGATTGATTCAATCTTAGGCTGAAATTTATAAAGCGTAAATTGACTTTTTTCAGGCTACAATAACATTTTTTAACCATTTTTCTTTCTTTCTGTTTGTTCCGCATAATCCCAGGAACGGGTGGACCGATTCAGAGATTAAGATTTAACGAGGCTTTCCCTCTCAGATAGTATACGTAACGAGGAGTAACTTAGACCACTTTTATTTATAATTTAAAAGAATAATTTTTCATTGCGGATAAAACCGCGGGGCGTAGCTAATCTAATCGTCTTCTAATACTAGTTTTTTATCTTCAGGTACGTTATTGTCCCGTCGCATGGTGATCATTCTGCGTCAAAGGTAAGTGAATAGCAGAAGAAGCAAGGGCAGGGAAGAATTATTAATACTATTTTACTATGTCACCGATCTGGCCGTGCCATATCGCCTACCGATCACTTAAGTTTGATCCTATATATAGATGCTTTGATGCGCCACATCCCTTGATGGGCTATTATAGCCTATCCCTTAGAAAGACACTCTTCTGTCACTCCTGCCGTTTATGTTCACGCGCGATGGTGGTCACTCGATATTAATAGCGAGCCATATGCTCGTTTCCCTCTCCTGTCCACTAAAACCCAATAAATACTATATTTACGCTACCATATAGGTGTTTTTTTAAATTTATTTTCTATTGGAAAATATCATCCTCATAGGACAAAAGATAGTATAAAAACAAAAACAAAGGCGTTAACATTTTATACAGTATCCTAGCTTCTCCAACTATGGAAGAAGCTAGGATACTGTTACGAAACCCAATATCTCTGCGACTAATCTTAAAATTAGGCAACTGGTTGAAGGAATTTGACTATGAAAAGTGTGAACAATTAATATTATGAATTATGGTACACACACACACACATACACACACACACTATATAATATATATAAATAATTATTATGTTAAACAAATGTAAATTTCTAATATGTGCACAATTGCAACATAATGGGCGGGTACTGTTTCCTAAGACACAGGTTTTCCTAGTTTAGGAGACAGGACGACAATATATTTAGTGACATAGCTGTATGTGTGAACAATAAAGATATTATTATTATTATTATTATTATAATTCAACTCTTGTTCTCGCCACAGTCCACTAGTACATGATGCGCGACATCTCTAACCCCGCAGTCCATGAAGTTTGGTGAAGTTGTTTTTTTCATAATATTCTTACGATACTGTGCACCTTCATACCTTAAAATCTGACACATAAATACGTAGCTTAGCATAAAGACTGCTAGCTGAGATGTCTAGCAGTGTATAATTTCCTTGCTTTGAACGTATATCAAAGCCGCTAAGGACATATACCTCTACGACAGTCAGACGCTATAAGTATCTAAGTTTAAATTAGCCGAGTACGCTCTCTAAATATAACAAAAACCAAAAAACATACGCAGATGTGTCTACAAGACAAATAGTTATTTGAACTGCACGCGTCGGTCTTGAAAACAGAGTGTACACTGCAGCCATGACTTGCCTTCACCGGTTTGAATAATCACAAGTATAAAACAAAAACCGATTTCAAATCGAATCAAACGTTTAACGCTACGAATATAACGCGCAGACGCCCTCTTTGTATTTCAGAATTACCGTAGGAGTATTGCGATATAGAATTAATCAGAACCTAACGAAACTGTCATCAAACTAGCTTTGAAGTACATCCTTTCCATTAAAAAAATAATCATCGAAATCGGTTGCCATTGGCTGATATTGAGTTATTCGTCCATATGTCTACTTACTGCAAATTTAAGACCTATATGGTTTTCTTGTAGATGCCACTGTCAGGATTAATAATAAAAAATAATTATCAAAATCGGTTCACTGAATCGAAATTTATGAGGTAACAAACATAAAAAAACTAAATTGAGCACTTCCACCTTATTTGAAGTCGGTAGAAAGAAACAACAAAACGTTTTTTTTGTCCTTAAATAACATAAGTACCACTACATTTCCAGTAACAAAACTGGAGAAAATAATTTTAGTTAACATCTGTAATAATCACTAAAGTTATTTTTTCCAATTATCATTGAAGCTTTAAGTCCTAGATCGGATGTTGAAATACGAACCAGAGCAATTTTTCGGTACAGTACCCTCATTCCATTCCATATACCAACACTCGGAGCGTATCTGATAAAAAATTGTACGCTATTGTGTTCCGCCCAATAAAAAATATTCAAACGCCACTAAGGTTTTTTGTTCAAGTCACGCGTGCTGGCACCCTGTGCGCTTTCAAATAAAGTCTATCATTTTTAATCTGTGCCCCTCACAAGGCATACAGATAAATTTGAAAATAGAAAAATTAATACATTTTTTTTTTAACAATTATCATTAATGCCAGCCATTACGGACCTTAATCAGTTAACTGCCGTAATGATTACATCCAAAATGCTTTACATTTTGCTACCACAGAAGTATAAATTCTAAATAAATCAATATTCAACCTTTATGGAGTCACAAATGAAGTCCTTTTGTTTGGGCCATCTCTCAATCTAGAACGAATCGCTTTGCTCGTTTATTATTTGTAAATGTAAAGCAAATGACTGGAATAGTTTGCTCGTATCTCTCCTTTCTTTCCATTACATTGTGGGTGTTTACAAGAGTAGAGTAGGCATTTACATAGCTAGTGCGCCTTATCTTTCAGCATACATTTCCACTTAACATCAGGTGGGATCGCAGTCAAGCATTTGCTTAGAAAGTTTAAAAATAACATATTGTAGGTAAAGGAGTCCACTCTTTACATCGATATTGACGTAACTTTAATTCTTACATATATGTATCTTCACATACATAGTTACACAGTACGTTCTCATTATCTTTATCAGTAAGTTGCCAATCTGGTCAATAAACCAACAAGCCGTATTCGGGTCTATCGTCACATTCTATACTTTCTTCATTGACTCCATAATGTGATGGTAAGCCGAATGGTACTTTAAAATAAGTAACGCTGTCCTTGTATCAAATTCACTAAACGGAAAGTTTTGTCACGTTTGTCGGTGCATGTAACGATTTCGTAACATTGCCGCTGTCTGTAACCTCGCTTCAATAAAAAAGTTTTAAACGACTTCAACAAACACAGCGCCAGCCGGCTAACGCACCGGCGTTGTTGTTACTCTCGCCAACACCATTCTGAATACACGCAATTATTAATGCCTTGAGTTTGCTGTCACGAATTTTTCCCATCAAATGCGAACGTGCAGTCAAAATATCTCCACGGTAACTTTTCGTGTGTCGAATTAGTACTCTAACGCATGTCCACAGATATGTCATCATCATCAGCTCGTATTAATCCACTACTGGAAAGAGGCCTTCCACAAGTAGGTCGTCGGCCCATCTGAAGGGAGAGCGCCCTACGCTTCTTCGACCCACGCGCGGTCTCCATTCCAAGTTTCTCACTGTCTTCTCCATCTGCCGTCACGGACTCTACAGATGTGGCCGGTCCACTTCATCTTACTAACTTTAAGAGCTATGTCGTCTAACTTTTTTCTATGTCGAATTCTTCATATCGGACTCTCTTGAATCTCACCAAGCCAAGCGTATTAGCTATTTCCATCACTCGTTGTGCTATTTTCAGTTTGTAGACCAGCCCAGACGGTTAGAGACTAGATCTCTTGACCGTAGATCATGCTGATTTCTCTCACTGAATACTTTACTGTCTGAAGGCTTTTGTCGCCAGGCACTGGGGTATTTGCGACGATATATATATTTATAGGTAACACTCCTTATCTGCTTACTTTTCTCTCTTATCTCATTTTCTTCCACTGAGTGCTATAAAGTTTCTTTGTTACTTTTTGGAAAATATGCCTTAAAACTAACTAAAATACACCCTTGTGTTTAGGGCTAAACTGAGCTATCGCTTTAAATAGCCATATATAACTTCAACCACATATTGTACTTTTGTTTCCTTTCTATATTCAGTTATGATCAATTAAGTAGACATTTCAATTAGTGCTATATTTGTGCTAGTCCTGTATTTTTGTATTGGTACGAAGTTTCTTACGCCAGGCTTAAAGGAAGTGGGAGTTTTTGTGCGACTTAACTAAACAAATGTGAGAATAAAACCGTAAGAAAAATATATAACGGAAGTGCTATAGTCGTATACACGGCGGTCGATACCGTAACTATTAATGTAGTTCAACTCTCTAATCATAGGTGGCGCTTTAATGAATTGTTTATTTCTATTCTTCAAATAAATTATTTATTTATTTAAGATAAAATGTCTGCCAAACGTATTTTGAGTAAGCTAGAGAGAAAAATAATAAATGAAATCTAATAAAAATAAATACATGGCATATATACTTAATAACACATAGAAATTATTTTAAGAATTCCTTTAATAAAAATTAAATTTTACCTTGCGTATATAAATTAAGAGGGCAAATTTTAAAAATACTCTTTGTATAAAATACACGACACAATTTAAAGGTACTGTCTATATAAATAAACCGTAAAATTTAAAAATACACCTCATTAAAGACCGTCCCCGGCGGCGTGCATTATAAATGATATGGGAGTAGTGTAGGCGGCGCTGCCTCTCCGGTGCACCTTTGAATAGGTCGGGTTACTCGACTCGACTTGCACAATGTTTCACTTAGCGTGTTGTTATTAATGCAGGAACAAGTTGCGGCAGGCTGCAGTTGTTGCTGCCATTGAGTTTTATTAATTCAGAAGGAAATTATGTCTTGTGGTAGAACAAAGATTGTATTTGTATATTTAGTTACCACACGACTGAAGTTAAACTTAAGCTCCATCTACCATCATATACACATATATTATATATAAACAAAATATGATATATACACGAGTGTTTAAGAGAAAAAGAAAATGTGCGCGCGCATTACTCTCTCTTGCTCCTACAGTGCGATACAGACAATAGACTTGCAGTGTCTTAGTTATATGAAATGTAACTGCTCGCGCTTCTCTCTTGCCCCTACATTAATATCCGAAACGTAACTCTCTCTCTCTTTCTATCTTCACTAATTTTTATCTCCTCACCTTCCATTAGCCTCGCCCGTCACACTTTTCGTAACTCACCAGCTTAGCTTATCAAGGGTGCGTAAAGAACTTTTACTATAAGACAGAAGGCTAGCAATTTTTTTTTTGCAAATATTATTAACTTTCTTGTGAACCATTCTAAGCATAGGGTTGTGCTAGGAGATAGTTCACGTCAATAACAACGTCATAAAACAGTCTAATCGTGGATTCGAACCTACGACCTTACGATTCGCAGACCGTACCCTAAACCATTAGGCTATTGGCATTTCTATATTAAATATTATACAATAACGCTATTTTTAACCGACTTCAACAAGTATACTTACAAGCAAAAACAAAAATCGATCTTAAATCGAATAAAATATTAAACGCTATTACACATGGACGCACTCTTTGTATTTACGAATTATCGTAGGAATATTATGAAATGGAATTAATCAGAACCTAACCAAATTCCCATCAAACTACTCTTTAGGTAGCTAAGTTCATTCTTTCCGATAAAAAATAAATCATTGAAATCGATTGACGTGATATTGAGTTAATCGTCCATTACTAGAGCACATACTTGATGCAAATTTAAGACTTATATGATTTTCTCATGAATGCTATTGTCAGAATTGAACCAATTCTGTTCCCACCACATGGGAAGCAACAGCTTAGAAATGAAATAATAATTATCAAAATCGGTTCATCCAGTCCAAAGTTATGAGGTAACAAACATACATACGTATTGAGAACCTTTTTTTGTAGTCGGATGAAAAAGGAGAAGATCGCAATTCACATGTATTTTTCTTTAATATTACAATAATTATTGTTACTTGACCATTCTAATATATACAGTAGCACGAGAATTAAATATAATATCACGTTGCTAGACTGTAAACTCGAGCGTCAAAACAACGCCTAATTTGGCATCTCCGTAAATAGTTAAAAAAGACAGCAGCGGCTTGTAATAGAACATCGTGTTTGGGAGCGGGCTGAGTCGCCGTGGTCAATGACTCTGATATTTGCGACGCGAGCGTTGCTCCCGGCGACCGATTTAGACCGGCCTCACCAGCCGAGCCCATTCGCTCTTAGATCTTTCGCTAACACTATATTATGCACTCAAATGGAGGGATTTGTTTTTATGGATTTGATGAAACGCAGCCGAGATCGGTCACTGAACAACGTGTCTGACTTTCGTATCGACCTTAATTAAATTAGACAAATATATCGATCTCCACATGACCCGGTTACTAGAAATAAATTCACGCCTTCAATGAGATCGGTAGGCATAGATCACAGGCCTCAAATTTGCTCCATTCCTCTGTTACGTACATATATCTGATTTATTTATTGAAGTAAAACTTTTTTCTGATTTAGAGAGTAAGCTGGTTGATGTGTTACGATAAGAGTCAGGCGATGCGAAGGGAAGCTGAGGCGAAGATATAAGTTAAGATAGAAAGTGAAAGAGTTACGTTTCCTATATTACTGTAGGGGAAAAAGAGAATGAAGTCCAAGGCACACTCGTTTTTTTTATGTATTCTTCATTTGCACACTATAAAAAATACAAAAAGACGGACTTAATGTCAAAAGGCATTCTCTGCCAGTCTATCTTGGGGTTGTATAGAGACAAAGTAACGGGTGCAAGCTAAGTGAAATTATTCATATGTCACCCAGACCTAGGTAATATCACCAACTTTAATATGAGTATAGAAGAAGAATTCCAATCTCTACGTGAACGTTGAAAAAACTTCTATCACCAATATTGGATGTCGTACGCAGAAGATATTAAAATTTAAAAGAGCTAGAAAATCCCCGTTAAAGGGAAAACGTCTGCGCCGGAGGAAATAAGATTTCCATATGAATTTATCAGTCAATAGACGGGCTGAGCCGTTCTCCATAGTACACGAGACACCAAAATGGGGTTCGGCGCGAGGGATGGAACGACAGCGGATTGTACACTGAATGAATGAATGAATAAGCCTTTATCCAATGGCTCGAAGAACCATACTATTGGTTTGCTGCGAGATAAGGTGCTTTGATTGTACTTTAATACTACTATTATCCTTGATAGATTTAATGAAATTTGTTTTATAATTTTTTAACAATTTATGTAATAACCGCATTTACTATTAGTACGAAAGCGAAGCTCGTAGCAACAATCCAGCGGCTGCCTATTTACGCAGACCAGAGACTATTTGACACTTCATTGTCACAGTTGTTATGTGCTATATAAACGCGGGTAAAAATTGCCATCTCTATCTTTTTAACCTATCTAGCAATATTTTTTTATAAATATTAATAACATTCTTGTTAACCACTCCAACTAAGCTTAAGCTTGTGCTAGGAGATAGTTCACGTAGATAGTAGAATGGTAGATTTGATTGACGCTACGTTATGCTGTACTTTGACGTTATTTTTGCAATTAGGCAGTAGCGACGAGACGATAAATGTGAGACAGAAATAGAATATTTCTCAGACGTCTTAAAATGTCTCCCTGGATATTTTCCGCCTTCGCAAGCAGACAAAGAGGTAGTTTACCCTGAGGGAATCGATTTTCTCAGTTCCCCGGATTCGACCACCTCCTCGGGTATAAATAGCATCAGTGTGACCTCGAATCCCTTCTTTATTTCTTTGTATCAAATTAGATTATAATGACAGCTTTTACACAATCAAAATTAAACATTAACATGCGAGAGAGAATCAAAATTACGGCAGTAACTTATCTTAAGCCGTGTCACCTATGGTTTATCTGATTACATTATACGGTTTACAGCAATATGACCAACAAACAATAGGTATACATATATACCAATAGGTATCGATAATCTGGTATCGGGGAAAGACCCTGTAAGCAAGATCCGGCAACTATTTTATTAAAAAACTAAAAATATACTATCCAAAGTGAATTTTTTCTACATTCTGTTTAGAGTTTTGTATTTTTTGGAGGTATGATTATAATTGAGGTGGAATATGATTGTGCGTTGTTGAAATCATATTTAGATTCTGCGCGTGCGGAATTCGTCTCATATCATTTAGTCTTTTTGTCTATGTTAGTCAAAATGCCAATGATTTTTCTACAATTACACAAGTATAGTTACGAGCAAAAACAAAAACTGACTTCAAATCGAATCAAAAGTGAAATGCTATTACGAGCGGCCGTCCTCTTTGTATTTCTGAATTATCAGAACCTAAACAAACTTTCATCAAACTACTTTTAAAATACATCCTTTTCAACAAAAAATGAATCATCAAAATTCGTTGGAATTGAATTATTTGTCCATTTGTGGTGCACATACTTGACGCAAATTTAACACTTATTTTCTCATGAATACTATTGTCAGAATCTTACCACATGGGAGTAACCAGATTTCAAACAAAAACAGAATCATCAAAATCGGTTATTCAGTCGAAGATTATGAGATATCAAAAATTAAAAAATATAGATAAACATTTAATTTTTTTTTATAATTTCTAAGTAAGTGCTTGATCACGATCCTACCTGATGTTAAATGGAAATGCATCACCTGAATGGTAAGGCGCACTAGCTTGGTTAATGCCTATTCGTTCTACTCTTGAAAATACCCACATTGTAATCGGAGGGAACGCCTATTCCACTCCTTTGCTGTACGCAATTAAATACAACATTCAATTGTGTCTTATGTGTCTTGTGTGTAATTTATTCTGTCGGACCCAACCTCAGAGAGAAAGAAGCTGGTGGCCTGGTGGTTATAGCCATTGAACATTGATGACTTTCTTACTCGCTTCATGCGATCGATGTGTGTGTACTTAGGTTAGGGTATGATGGGGCTGTTATGCCCAAAAGGACAAAAGTCCCCAAAAAATAAAGAAAGAATTACTTTGTATTTTACTTTACTTTACTTTTTATTGTTAATTACTTTGTATTTTAACCGTCTATATTAAGTGTTAAACTAGAAACATATCAACCCCTTGATCAACCCACTAAACCAAACAGTAACAAACTTATGCAATAAATTCCTTTTTGCCACAAGCACTTCTGGAATTAGCCAAACTCCTCGAGGAGTTGGTCGAAGTTTAATTGTGAGCGCGCCTTCCCCATCCCCTAGACTCAGCATCTCCCCATTGATTGCATACTCGGTGGATTAACTAAAGGCATCGAGGAAAGCTTTGAGAGCATAAGAGATTAAATCTATTCGATTGACTGTGCCGTTTTTGTTGACTGCGCAAACGGATTTCACTTGATATGATTTCAGCTTATTTTTTATTTTTGCGAACATTTTATAAGTTGTTTTTTAAGATGTAATCGTATAAATAAATACGTCACTCATTTAATACGATCAGTTTGACAGTTCGGGTGTCATCATTTTAAAATAACGATCCGAGTTTTCCGAAAGAAAAATAATTTCTCACTACATCTATTCTTAAGTTGACGCCTTTAGTATACCGTGTTCATTAGCTTATGAGTTGCTGTGTTTCATGCTTTCAATGATTCTAGACATGTGGATTCCGCCGATCTCTCATTTACGTCGCATTAAGGCTGCATGGAGAACTGTTGCTGTACATGCCCGAAGCCAACTATTCCTTAATGCTCTTTTCTTTCAACGTACTTCAAAAAGAGTAAGTTCTCAATTCGTCGTTTCGCGTCGTTCGCGTAAGTTTCTTTCTTTTTTTATGTTTGTTACCTCAACTGGGTTAACTGATTTTGTCCTGGCATTGGTTTCCATGTCAAGACGAATAACTCAATTTCAGGCCAACCGATTTCGGTGATTCATATTTTACTGGAAAGGATGTACTTCAACGGTAGTTTGATGGGAGTTTGTGTAGGTTCTGATTAATTCTATTTCTTAATATTCTTACGATAATTCGGAAATACAAAAAGGGCGTCTGCCCGTAATAGTATTTAAGGGTTGTACTTGTAACAATATATTTTTTCACAAATATTACTAACATTCTTGTTAACCATTCCAACAAAGCTTAAGAATGTGCTAGGAGATAGTCCACGTCAACAGTCGAATAGGCCATATGATCAATTAGGCTATTGAAGGCATATGCCCAATAGGGTCATATATGGGCAGATATACATACAAGATATGTCTCTTTAATCACCCATACATGTACCGGCGTCAACACAAATATTCTGAGACTTACACAAACTATATCGTATAATTGTGTTACAGTTTGAAACAATGAAATTCCTAACACAAATCGAATTTGAATTCAAGTATGCATAACAGAAATTCTCGTTATAGCGACGTCAGACATTTCGCATACATTCTAGCGGAATTTAATTCTGGTTTCCTCTAACTAGGGGTGGGGGTTGACGTTACGACCCGACGAAATGTCTGTTCTACATTGATGATTTGAATTAACGCCTCTCTGTGGGGTGACAAGTTAGCGCTCGTTATACAACTTTGTCGGTCCATGTCAAGTTGTATCCTTTAGATACCGGTTATATAAGACTACATGTTAGATACCTTTAACATTTACATTTGTATTCACTGTTCTATTTTTTTATTAGAGAATGGGAACAAACTAGCATTAATCGGCTTACATGAACTTAGGTCATCTAATCGCCCTCCTATAATTAATAAATAGATTGCAGGTTTATTGCCTACCTATTGAACACAGTTAGACCCCCGACTCGAGTAGTCACCAGGCAAAGCGCAGAACTGTAATATTTGTTATACAGGGTATGAAGAGATCGCTTCCGAAAACGAAGACAGACGATAGTACTAATGGCATCTTTCATGATTGGGACGGAAAAAATCGATCGCGATTTAAAAAAAAAATCATATTTTTAAAACGTTTTAGTAGCATTATCTACGCTCTATCATGTTAGTATAGATAAATAAAACGTTTCATAAAAAATACATTACTTTAATTTAAAAAAAACAGCAATGAAACAAAAAAATCAAAGATTTTGTATTTCATTGCTGTTTTCTTTAAACATATGATTTTTTTAAAATCAGAATCGATTTTTTTTTCGTCCTATTATCAAAGGTGTTATGTACTATCGTCTGTCTTCGTTTTCAAAAGATGGGACAGCTTCAACAAGCTCATACCCTGTATTATAGTTCTGTACTCCATGTCGATATTAATTCCGTAATCTCTGCGGTAGGTCAATGACATGATTGATTTTATTTTATTAATCAGATATATATAATTAAGAATGTATTAAAAAATGTGATAGACATGTGAAGTCTGTCAATCCGCACTTGGACCGCGTGGCGGACTACGCTCCTATATTCTCTTTACAGAGAAGGCCTGTGCCGAGCAGTGGGACATATACAAAGGCTGAACTTAAACTTTTAATAATAATAAACATATTTTCTCGAATAAAGGGCGCAGCAGCAAAATATTTATTCAAAAAAATGTGTGCTGTTTTACTAATAAAAGTTACTTTAGACAGAAATTTAATTAAAATTTTCATCAGTGCTTTAAATATCCTCGCGACTTATGCTCTCCTAGTAATTCCGTTTCATAAAGTGCCCGAGATATTGGACGCCACGGCATTTCAGACTTAATATACCAGACTTGGTGCTAAGTACGGCCGTCTCAACACTGGAACGATGTCATGACATTTACTTACAAGCAAGGAGAATAATGTCATGACATACGAGTAACTGAAACTTAATAAGAGCTTTTATCTATATTTCATACAGATTGTTAACTGGCAACACATGACACCCAGCGATTGTTATGCATAATAACTACTTCCAATAATATCTTAATGATTTACCTGAAACTTATTGCATCTTTAATTCATAATTAATAATTTAGTTGATCGTCACATGAACTTGGCATTGTAAACAATAGTTTAACTTTATTAGTTCCTAATCTGACTTATAATTAATTTTGTATAAAGATTGTGAGGACGCGCACTTGTGACGGTATTCGTTATAATAATTCTTTGTACAACGTTACGCTGTCTCAATAAAGCGTATTAGTTGTTGGACTATTTTATTCCACGAAACCTACAAATTATAACAAGATAAAAGATATCAATTAACGAATTAGGTTCACAAAATGCGAAATAAAATCTGCTCTATTGTTGGCAAAATGACTTCTATTCGATGGAATAATAAATACGATTCCTGGTATTGAATCAGAATTAACATAAGTGCTATTTTGCCATAACATCCTTTCGTACAGTATAATACAGGTTACTTTCTCTAGCAAAAAAAATAACACGTCCTTAAAGGCCCCTTAGTTCAACTATTCTAACTTCGTTCAACATTAAAAAAAATATTGCGTTTAATAATATAAAAATAAATTCTATAAAATAAAATACGTCACAAATGTAAGTGTAGTCAATCCACAAACGGACGGATAAACGAGAGAAAAGCTCAATTATCTGTCAACTACCCGTCACATCGTACAACACTGGCGTGAAGTCAAAGATTGCGCATTATAACCGGGTAGAATGGGCCTTTCATACAAATTGGACGAGCAAGCGACCCGGTTACCCGGCTATGAAGGCCGTCAGCCCGCTGATAACCGGCTGAAGTGAGGACAATGAACACTTTTCATCCGTGAATTTATCCGGCTTTTATAGCATTAAGCTTTGGGAAATAGCATTGCTCTTTTATGCCGCTAACTGAGACAACTTAATGCAATAATGCCCTATCTATATAGCTCCTATATATAACAACAGAATCAAATAATAAACAATTATCTTGTATTTCTGTTTGTTGATTCTGTTGTATTCTTTAAAGTATATTTACAAGTAAAAACAAAAACGGACTTCAAATGGAATCAAACGTTAAACACTACA
Source organism: Meandrusa payeni (assembly GCA_029286785.1). Lineage (NCBI taxonomy): Eukaryota > Metazoa > Arthropoda > Insecta > Lepidoptera > Papilionidae > Meandrusa > Meandrusa payeni. The sequence goes on along the minus strand of JAGSMX010000007.1, from coordinate 606,451 downwards.
ACGCGCGGACTACCTCTTCGTAATTCCATCTATCGTAGGAATATTACGAAATTGAATTGATCATAACTTAACCAAACTGTCATCATAGTTTGATGATAGTTTGAAGTATTCCTTTCCAATTATTTATTATCGTAATCGGTTGGCGGGAGATTGAGTTATTAGTCCATTTGTAACGCATATATTTAATGTAATTTGAAGACTTAGATGGTTTTCTCGTAGATACCATTCTCAGAATTGGACCAAAATTGATGGAATCACACGGGAAGCACTAGCATTCAAATTAAAAAAGAATCATCAAAATCCGTTCACCCAGTCTAAAGTTAGTTGAAACAATATTCAAGTTTCAGTTGTACGTCATCGGAAAACCATAGTGTCATAAATAAACTAGCAGATGACTAGGGATATGGACCAAAACTAGCAAAAAAAATTATGATGTCACTAAAAGTTCATTACTACACTAGTATTATAACATGGACACCTTTAAGATTAACCTTATAGGCTCATATATTCCACTCTAGGCTTCATGTTCGCCTTCCATCAAGCGGGATGGAAGCCAAACGTGAGACTATTTACATCTAAAATTGATTATCGTTTGATTCAATATGATGTGTTAATGTGATGTAATATGGTGATTTTTACTCATAAATATACTTTAGTTTACTATATCCTATACAAAAAATTATAATATATACGATTTGGTGAGCATTGTTCATAGCAAACGTGACTCTGAATGAAACGAAACGTTGAAAGGAAACGAACGCAGCTTTTAATCATTCGTTGACATATTAATAAGCGGAAAAGCAAAGCTAGATTCACAGTTATCGTATAAATAACAAAAACTTCCATTGTCTCGCGTAATTCAGGAACCGATTTTATCATTCTCCATTCAAACGTTGAGAAAAATCAACGAGATAAGACATGATCATTGTGTTTTTATTGCGTCTACGTTTTTTGTCCGCCATTTTGGGACATTATTGTACAATGATAATATTAACGACTTATATTCAAGCGTTTATATACCGTTTTGCGAAGTTATTTCGGACTATTCTCGTTTACAGGAAAATGGTAATGTAGCACGCTCGTTTCCCTATGGCGTTATTACGCTCATAAATGGTTCGATACACGATATTGCACCTTAACAAGAACGGAATAGGGTTCAGATATAGTTTATACGTTCTCGTAAAACTGAGTCGATGTGAAACTCGTAAAGTTTATAGGGTGGTACAGACTATACTTGCTTTAAGGTTTGGAGAGAATGAATGGTATCATGCAATACTGTAGCAAGTTGACAGTAATATTGTAATTTCTAAACTTAATTTATCCTTTAAGACCTTAATTTTTTGATGTAGTGACATCTTTATATTACTAAATCATTATAGTTTTAATACTGTGAACACCAATAGATTTAATCTGCGATCGAAAAGAAACCCTTGGATTTGAATTTAAAGTGTCCTTATTGAATAAAAGTAATCGCTAAATCTTTAACGCGAAAAGACTAGATACCTAGTGCTGGATGACTAGATACCAATAAAGAAAAAGAATGATAGTTGGAGTAATAAGCTTTCAAGCCTACTCACCAAATTGTGAGGTTTGTGTAGTGGTGAATGATATGCGAGGAACTTGTTTAACATGATGCTTTTTTTTCATTTAGGTCGACTTACACAGCTTGGCCAGAGAAGCTGGCCTTGACTGTGTTACCCGTAAACATTCCGATCCGATTGATACGACCGAAAAACCGCAAGTCGATCGGTAGCTTTTTCACGGATAATCTACTAGGGACTTTAGACATTTATCGGAAAGAAAGTCATTGATGGGAAGCCTAACACTGAGAGAACAACATTTGGGGGCATTATGAATGTTGCTGTCCGACCCGGTCTGAGAATAAGCGGTGCTGCGAGCAAGGTGGTGGTCATTCAACATTATTGACTTTCTTTCTCACTTCTTGTGATCCTATTTAGATATTAGGCCTGCACTGTGTCTTAGATATACGAAACATGTGAGAGTGCGAGAGAAAAAATGTGTGCTCGCACTTCTATCTCTCTTGCGGCTACTGTAATATTCCACACGTAACTCTCTCTTTTTCCATCTTTACTAACTTATATCTCCTTCACAACTTCCCTTCGCCACGACATTCACCAACGAACACCCCAAGTAAAGCGTGCGTAAAGAAGTTTTACATAATAAGTGTGAGTTTCTCAAACTGGAGTCAGGTATACTGACATCATATATCCTAGTTATTGAACCTCGCCTGGTGTAATGAAGCTAGAACGAGCGCTCCATTTACGAGCTACGTGTTGCCCTCACGCCGTTGAACGTCGACAGCCGCGCCTGCGAATTAATATTAATCGCAGTCTCACACAATTGCCGCTAGCGTTCAGCAGGCGTGCAATAAATCACCAGCCCGCCTCGTGTGGAGGCGTTTACTTGGATATTACGCCGACAATTGTTTACAAAGGGCAAATATATCGGATACAATTTATTTCACTGAGTACTGAATTGAAAAAGGTGTCAGTGGTTTGGTTTAATCGTGTAGAGAGAATAAGAGACCACGATAACAAATGACCCCGGAATGAGGGGCCATTTCGGTCCATAAATTTTATGTTGTACTAATAATTAGATGTATGTCAATACCAATGATCATAGCAATTATAACAGCAATAAATCATTAGGGTTAGGCGGTCAACATGCTAGTGGTTGAGGTCTCGAATCCAAGCCGTATGGGTTTTCCGTTTTCCAGTTTCTTACAATTTGTGCTTTATGAACTGCGTTGAACTAACCCCTGTCAAATATGGTACGTTATAAGCTCTAGGAAAAGTGAATAGCCATTGATTGTATCGAACGCGTCTCTTATTCGGAGACCAACAGCGTTGGAAAGATTTTGTAAGGAAGTACGCGTAGCGTTGATAAGTTTTATAGGCAAAAAACTGATCATCACCTTTTAATTAGCAACCCTGTCTACGATGACTTGTTCTTCTTTCTGCCGCGGCGCGTCGCTTGCAATACATTTACGACCTGTGCTGTTTGATTAATTATATGTATTAGTCCCCAAATTATCTGTCCAACCCATTTCGTTTCAGGGCCTTGAGAGATTATTACTTATAATCATTTTATTGGAATTATGATCCTTGCCCAAGTCATGGTTATGGAACACACCTTTTATAAATCGTACGAAGAAATCAAGTCATGCACGTACAATCCACTGCTAAAAATAGACCTTTCCCGATAGTTCACTTCCGGCTAACCTTATGAGGTCGTTGATTCATAGTACTGTAAAATCCATAGATAATTTTTTAGACACACAAATATTTATAACACATACCCGAAAGAAATCAATCGAACACAACAAAAATTGTGATTCGTAAAATAAACCAGTGTAAAAAGACATGAAGAACGGTTTGCCAATCAATAAACTCAATTAATATTATTAATCGAATGAAAATAATTTCAATGGAAGCGATGCTGAAAGAGAAAACATCATAAACCCATCGACTGCGTAATGAACGAGCGAACTTTTCCAATAAAACCCTTTATATCTACCGGCGGCGCTCGTCTCTGTTTGCGAGCCAATAAAGTTCTTTCGAGTTTTTAATTGATAATCTCGCATCGACTATTATTCGCTTTAGAAACTTCGCTAAATTGGAATAAGGACAGACAATAATATTAATTTGAATAATAATTATTTTAGTTATAGCTTATTTTAGCTAAGAGAGCCGTAGTAACTCAGCAACCACAAGACTTCCCCAAATAACTTGATCCTAGTTACCGTGTTCGATACCCTTCAACCATCGCTAATAATTTTTATATTGCAATTTTAACTGTTAATTCACCATGAAGTCGCCGTAAGGAATCCTGCATGTCTGACAAATTAAAAAGGGTTCGATATAAATATCAGTCACCAAATCTAGCCTATTTGTCGTTATAGTACTTGAAATATCACAGTATGTTTTTCATCAAAAAACTATAAACGACATGGATATTTTTTTTTTTTGCCAAGACTATTATACAGTCATCTACCACCCACTCATTTTTGGATTTTGAATTACGAGACACATGTATATATAATATTGTCATTTGTTATTGTATGGGTCCAATAAAATTGACATATTTTGGGTCATATGTCAATTTTTTTCAAAATCGTTGCCAAGTGGCGTAGTTTTCACAATAGCCGGTGAAGCATTAACAAGGTATTTCATTGTAAGTAAATTAATATTGTAACAATAAATAACACGCATTATTATATAGCTACTGGCAACACGGACAGCCTCAGCGGAAGATTAAACTTTGTCGTGATTCTGTTCCAATATGGCCACTAATTGAATTAAACTTGCCCATCGACCTGATTGGCTAATCCTCTGGTTTATGTTCAAACCGTATTACTGATGCCGTTTAATTGTATCTCTTTGTCCCGGCGTGATTGGAAATTCACCGCATGATAATATGCACATGTTATTACGTGTGTCGATTTTGATAATGATTTATATGAAATCTTATTATAATATCCTTTTTGCTGGATGTTGTCTTAACGAGGAAATGACTGGCGTCGTTAAAAAATAAAAAGAAAGTCAGCAATTTTTTTTCACAAATATTACTATCATTCTCGTTAACTATTTCAACTAAGCTTAAGTCGTGCTACGTGATGGTTAACGCCAATAGTCGATCGGTAGATTTGAACCTACGGCGCAAAGTTTCGCAAACCGTACCCTAACCTTTTAAGCTACGGTAATATGCCACTAAATTATGGAGTATCCAAAGTAAAATTATAATATATAATATAAGTTATGTAAACATGACACACCAGACATGCCAGACTAAAGCTGTTAATATGACTCTAAGATAATCTCTAATAAGAAAAAAAAACACTGCTGCTGATGCACACGAGTGAAAACAAAATTTCTTTAGCTCCATCTATATGTATATATGTTTAAATATGTATAATGTGGGAACACTGCTCTCTCTTGCTCCTATAGAAATATATAAAACGAACTCTTATCTTAACTAACTTAGATCTCCCTCTCGACTTTCGTTTGCTAACTCGACCATAGTTTTCGTAATGAATTCACCAGCTTACTAAAAGTCGAACGTGCGTATAGAACTTTTACTTCAAAAACAACACAGTCCTTTAAAATTTCCTTTAACTTCACTCTAGAACTTAACGTTTATCCACGTTAAATTGTCCTTTAAAAAATGCCCCTATATACAGACATTTAATAAAAAGATTCATTATGCAAGAATATTAAATTCGAGTTGACAATGGGGGGCAATCTAGAACCGCTACGAGACATTCAAAGTTGTAAGAAATTTGCGCACACTCGATAGGGTGCTTTACAAGTCCTTTGTGAATCACAATGCCTTTCAAGTTTGTTTAAAAGACGTCTAAGTTTGAGGGAAACAGTCAAGTATAAAGAAACTCTGATATGCGAGGCTTAACGTCCTAAGTTGTGTTGTAAAACGTACTTGAAAAGCTTTCAATGTTTATATGACGATACTCACATCATATTTCCCACATTTAAATGTGACCGCCTTTGCAATGTTTGTTTCTAATCAAACTTAATAACATTTATTATTCTATACAATATAATAAATAGGATGTTCATAGGCAGGGCTACCATCGCCTGCACTAAATTTCAAGGACTTGCCCGCTCCAGTGCAGGCAAGCAGGAGCAAAAAAGTTTGCTCACTTTTTCTAACTTTCTTAGTAGCGCCACTCGCGAGGAGTTGAGAAAATCTGCGCTGGCTTGCACTGTCTGGGAAGCCATAGGCGGCCCGGTTTTCTTCACCAGTCGCCAGGGTGAGACGGTGAATGCTAACGCGCTGTTGCCATATTATGGCGGAGGATGGCTCACCATGGGAGATTTTAGTCCGCAAAGGCGACTTGTAGGCGGGCTCGTAAAAATTTTTACGCCATCTTGTTTATGTGCGGTTTCTTTTCAAAATGGCGGCGAAAGTTGAGCGTTTTTCCGTGAAGCACTCTATGTTAGTAAAGCATGCGGTCTCAAGCCAAGATGTAATCTAGCGTAATCCCGAGCAAAGGCTTAGGGAACTCGTACTGAGAGCTACACTTAAAATAAATACGTTTTAAACGTAACCTGGCCACAGTCTGATGCAATTTAATATAAGAACGCTGCTTCGACTTCACTTCGGCTATAACGTTTTAAAAAAAAATTCTTTCACCTTTGTGATTATGTGTATAATGTACGAGACATTATACATATATGTATAGAATATATATAGAAATTGGGGAAGGAAAGTCTTGGAATGGGAAGCAGAACTGTACAGCGCCCTACTTGCAGATGGACCGACGGTCTTATAAGGCTAGCCGGATGTAGCTGGATGCGGAAAGCGGAAGATCGTGAGTAGTGGAAAGCATTGGTTAGAGCTTATTTCCAGAAGGTGGTTGATACGGGTTAATAATGATGGTATAGTACTTGCTTATTACATTGATCGCAATACTGTGCGTGAATAACTAACTGCTTACTGTCATTTATGTAAAGTAACTAAAATCAATTTTTAAAACAAAATACTTTTCCATCAGAGACCTAGGCAACATCTAAACTAAACCTGTGAACATTCTTGACATATTCGCTTTGAAATCCTGACACAATTTAAAAATGGAAAACACCAACACATACTTTCGCGTTTACGTAATTTCCAAACTGAAACAGGATACGTCACTTTACGGTTTCAGTCGGTGCGCTTGACGTCAGTGGTAAATATTTTTCGTGTTAGTAGATCGTATTTATTACTTCTGAAAATCTTCTTATATCTTGTTTCTTCCCTTATTTAATGTTGTTTTTCAAATAATAATCAATTACCATTTTCAACATTTATTCGACGTGTCCAACACCATACGTAATGCAAAAAATATATCTATATATTTTTCGATACAATATATCGTGATTTGTTTATATGTAAGTAACCCTAAAAAAACAACCGCGGCCCGGATTACAAAATTTATACAAGTAGTACGCGGAGAGCAGAAGTGTAGTAACATACAATATTGCTACTTATCTTAGGTTATAGAATGAAATATATCGATATTCGATAAAATCGCGTATAAAGTGATATATCGCGTTCTTATCGAAATCTTAAGAAATAACGATATTGGATTGTCATTGCTGTCTTTGCGTACCCCGGCGATAAAAACACTAATTTTTAATTTCTTTAAGGTAATAACTAGACTAAATAAGGATATTTATTTAAATTAATTTTTCAAATTACCACACGGTAAAAGCAATATTTGTTGTTGCGAAGTTATAACGACCGCACCGCAATTTCGCTCGAGTGTTGTTAGGTCGGAACGATATAGTAATACGATAGTTCTAACGTCAAAGCTCGGAAACTAGATTAATATGAATTCACCACGTTAGTTTCGAGAAGGTATAGCACTCGGGAAGTTGTGGCAGTTCGTTACTTGGAGTTATGAGTTTAGCATACCTATTGAAATTGTAAATTGAAGTGGTCCATAATTGGTTGAAATGTTGAGTGATTCATTAGTTAGCCAGTTTATTCGTCACTCTGTTGCTATGAATAATTCCGTTCACACAATTGTTACCGTGAATTCTATTAGATTTGTTGAAGCCAAAAATAGTTTTTATTAGAACAGTTCTCTAGCAATGATTCATTATCGCCGTGAAAAAATATGATATACAATAATCTTTTGTCGTGGCAGCTCAGTATATGGCGTCTCATATTGCATAGTACGCTAGCACACTGAGTTCGATCCCCGATTTAGGCACCAATGAGTTTTTTTATTGAAATCTTAAGTGCTGATTTACCACGCACTCGGCGATTCAGCTACATGTCCTAGAAATGTTTCTAAGCCATGTGAAGTCTGCCAATCTTTACTAGGTCCGTGTGGCGGACTATGACCTTATTTATTATCTCTGTACAGAGAAGGACTATGGGCCATATATAGTCTGTTACTTTAATTTTTTTATCACGTCGTTGATCAACAGGGCTAGTCTGATTTGAAACGGATTTCTTCGTAAGAGTTTATCACCAATTTGTTCTAAATATTTGTCTAGGACGCTCCCTACGGATACAACGACTAACTTTATTAATTTAATTTAAATATGGGGTGCATCAGCAAAAACGAACCGGGCAATAATACAAATTTCTCAAATTAAATGAACAATATTACTTTTAAATATGACTTTTATACAAAATTATTTTTCATGCTATCATGATTGCCTTGAATTGCCAGGAAACTAAATTACTGAACATAAATAATAGCTTTAAATATTTTAATTCCGTATTAATAAGAAAAATATTGAATAACGATATGTTTACACAAATAATTATTACGAAAAAAAAACCGAAACATAAAATTAAACTTAGGCGAAGTCATGAACTCCAGCTACCACACCACGCACTAACTACGCACGTAATACTAACTATATAAGAGAGACTAAATCAATAGCATTATTTAAAAAAATACTAAAAAAATGTTGAATAAGCTCTGAGCATACATTTTAATCTTATGCCACATCCAAATTTAACTATTCCTCGAACAATTGAGAAACTTTTCGCGGTTTCAATAACTTAATAACTTTTAATTCTTCTTTTTCTACCTTTATTATTATTTCCTCTTATAATGTATAAATTATAATAAGATTTTTTGTCCTCGTCGGTTATATAAGTGTTATATTCTTTGGGATGCCCGAAATATGTATAATTTTTTTTTAGTATAAATTGTAACTTTCTCATGTAAGTGAATTGTTATTCTTATGAGAAATAATGATTGTAAAACCCGAACTTTAGTTCATAAATTTTCTACCTTATACATTGATAGGAAGCCTATTCCACGTTATATTATCTCAATGCTGTAGATACGCAAGTAGCAATTCTGTCGGGACTCGAATCGATATTTACGACTGTTCAAGTATAACGTCCATAATTTACGTGGATTACTACATCGAGCGATCCGAAAATTATGAGGAACGCCGTTTAGTCGTATAACTTACTCCAAATGCAAAATCGTTTTAGTACCGGATTTATTAGGTCGTTTTACAAATGATATAGATAAGGAATTTTAAAGACGAAAATTATAATAATAGAATCAATTTAACTTAGTTATTTAATTTTAACCGACACCAAAAAAGCGGGTGCTCTGTTCGTATGTTTTAATATTTGTGTATTCATTATCATTTACGAAACGATTTTAAATTATATTTCTTCGTTTGAAAAGATTATATTTAGGTCCAGTGTTTGTTGCCGTTATCTTGGATACAGAAGACATGTCAGGCAATTTATTTTTAATTATGTAAGAATGTTTATTGACTGAGATATTGATACGTTTATGACAGTCAAAACGCGTCAGTAGTCAATAGCCATCACGTTTAATCATTTCCTAGCACAAGCTTCAACTTAGAATGTTCAATATAGCTACTAATATCTGTGAAGAAAAAAGAATATTGCTAGCTTTTTTTTTTCAAAAGAAAAGAACAAAAACCAAGACCTACGTAAAGTAGTCCTTATTATACCTTCAGTTCTTATCTATTGACATTTTTTCTAATTCACGCAACGGCTTCCGCACCTAAGTGTTGAAAATTATCAAAAATAAATTGGCTGGTTTAATTAAATTTTTCATTATTTAAAAATTTTTTGTCATCGTTAATTATTAAACCGTAACGATTTTTAATAGCGAATGTTGTGTACACCTGTAATTGGCATACACAACAGGACTTAGTTTGTAAACTTGTTTATTACTACAATGAATTTCACAGGAAATTAACATTCGCGTTAGTTATCTAGTATAGTATAAATTAGGTCATAGGTGTAGGTTCAAGTACTTACTTAACTAGTCTAAGCAAATTAAGTTAAATAAGTACCAAACACTTTAATCAGATCTCTCTAATTAGTAAGGCCACTTAAACTCTGAGTTTGAGCAGAGAGAATTTATTCCAATTTATTTTATATATGAAAGCATTCGCCAAGTGAACGAGCGACTAAATGTCTAGTCTCGACTTTAACGACACTGGTCTATGGTAGGAAGTTAATCATTGACATTATCCTATTTACTATATTAACTGCGCCCCGCGTAGTTAATCACGATTAATAACCATTTATTTAAATTATTCTAAAATAAAATTAGCCAAAATTACATCTTATTATGTGCCAACTACCTGCCAGTGAAAGTCCAGTCAAAATTGGTATAGCCGTAAATTGTAAATAATAACATTATTTTGGTAAATATGTACCGTATATACATGTAATAAAAAGCGGTTGTTTTAACAGACACAAGCAGACACTCATCTTTATTCATTTTCATGAACTAACACACACACCACACATACACCACAGAGACACCATACACATTCTCTCACGCATGTTAAACAATACAGTAATATTATAACTAAGAGATGTTGGGCGGCTGGTGATTTGACTGACAGGGTACCCTAGTATAGACACCAGTCTTTCGTAAATTTAAGAATGTACGATAAGTTATATGTGCTGTATGTGAATTTGTGATATTGACTTTTGCACGTTACAATATAATTGACTAAACATACCCTTCCGTCGAGTTACTATGAATAGAGATTCAGGCTAAGCGACCTAAGAGCTATGCTACCTCTCAATGCGGTGAAACAGTCAAAATATCTCTGACTAATTGTCAAAAAGAATGTATTGGTATGATAATATATACTGCCATGTTTTTGGTAGAAAGTATTCTAATTATTTTAATAAATATTATAGTAGTAAAATAAATGTGAGTAGCTCCCGTAGTTCAAGCCATCTCATAGCAATTTTAAGTGGGTATTATTAGTGCCATAGTTGTAACTTTACCGCCACAGACTAATTATGCAAATGAGGCAACTGTTGGTTGTTTGAAGTCTGTGCAGTATCGCTCAGTAGCGGGTGGCTATTTGACTTCTAAGCCGTTTATGACAAACAGGAGTTGCGTAGTACCCAAATGCATAAAATTAAATTTATACACATATAATGTTTACTAATAATATTTTATTTGTTCTGTTGGTTAATGTTAGTAATTAATCTAATGTCTAAAGAGCCGTGGTAGCTCAGTGTCCGGGCGGTTGGCTCAAGTTGCGTAGTACGCTAGAAACCCGACTTCGATCCCCGGTGCCGGCACCAAAAAATTTGTTGTTGCAATTTTATGTGCTGATTTACCATGCGCTCGGCGGCGAAGGAAAACATCGTGAGGAAACTTATATGTCTAAGAAAATTATTCGCTACTAACTCTACACAAGGGTTTCTCTCGGTGAGGGGTAACCTCAGCTTGGACGGTTACTATGTTACACGTAAGAATTCCAATCCGAGGGCGCCCGTGAGGGCCGAACCACGACTCGGTCGTTTGCTTGCCAATACGCACTAGGTGTGCGTGGCAGACTATCTGTGTATCTGGCAGTGAAAGTCTTGCCAAAATCGGCCCAACCGTTTCAGAGATTAAGCGGAACAAACAGAAATTGTAAAAAATGTTCTTAATATACGTACCGTATATACTCGTATATTCATAATATATGTATTAAAAGGAGTTATTTTGATATTACAAACAGACAATCCAATTCGATTTATTTGTATAGATATTACGTCAATAATTAATGTCATCTGAATACTTAGATGTGCTAGGTAATATTGGTGACAGTTTTACTAAGATTTTGACTTTAACAATTTGAAATATGTAATGAAATATATTTTTTTACACACACACAATTTGCATACATATATGTACATACATATATTTATTACATACATTTATATTTTTACATATACATTTTTTTCTCAGATTTTCGGTAAACATCTCATGCTAAACTAATCCATATCCTGTATTAGGGAGATTTCTACCTAACGCCGAGTTTATCTTAGGAACTAAATATTGATAATGTGTGTGATTGAGTATATTGGTAGTATATAGGTTGTATGTGAGTGTGTGCATGAATGTGAAAGACCTTGTAAATTTATTAATAACACCCACATTTATCGGAGGTTGACTGTACGTAAAACGATTGCTTGAAGAGTGTTACGAGCGCACATCAATTACTATAGCCACTCTTCCGAGGTTCGAGATATCGTTTCATTTGGCGCACAGCTGACCGGGACAAATGATCGGGAAGAAGAATGGTGCCGTGATAAATTGCCGCGAAGACAAATCGACGGCCGGTCAAAGTATTTCAGGAGGAAGGATCTCACTGAAGCCTTATCAAAAATATTTAAACGCTATTCTATGATTTATCCACATGATTAAGGCTACGAGTGTTTTGGATATATACAAGTATATTTATGAGTAAAAACAAAAGAACGACTTCAAATCTAATCGAACGCTAAACTATATTACGAGCAGATGACCACTTCGTATTTCCGAATTATCGTAGGAATATTACGATATAGAATTAATTAGAACCTTATCAAACTCTCATCAAACTACCCTCAGAGTACATCCTTTCCAATAAAAAAAATCGAAATCGTTTAGCATGATATTGAGTTATCCGTTCATTTGTCGCGCAAATAGTTAATACAAATTGATTGTGTCATGGAAGCAATTAGGTTCAATTCCACGCCCATTGTGAGAGACTGCGTTTCTATGCCATATGTTATCAGACCATAACACAGTAAGAAACTAATAAACCAAAAATTAAATTAAAAAGGAACTTGTAAGAGTAGTTTGTTAGCGACAGTTGATCCTACTGATTGCCAACTTAGTTTTAAATATTATAGTTAGCGACAGTTGGTCCTATTGAATTCCAATTCAGTTTTAAATATTATAATCTATAAAGTTGGTGGACTGACTAATATAAAAGTACTTTAGTTTAGTCAACTAAAGTACTTTTATCGGTTGTCGGCAATCAAGGCCGTTTCCGCTTCCGTCTTTGAAAGAGATGCATATACTAGAGATTTAGGATAAAAAGGAGAGGGCTCTCTCTGTAGACAATTAGCGTACAGTTTAGAAAAAGTGAGTTATGCTGGAGAAAAAGCCCTTTAAAAGTGAATCTCGGAAACAAAGTCAGTAAGTCTTTAATAAATTACCTCTAAGTTTCTTGATGTATTGCTGTTAATAATATGATAAAATATAAAATATGTTGTGTGCGACGTTGACCAAGGTAGCTCACAAGTTATATAACCGCTGTTACATAACCTACATACAATACACGCATGGTTTCAAAACATATAATGTAAAATTCTTTACAAAATAAAAGTGATAGAACATGAATAATTTCTATTACAATATGTATTCTCAAGGTTCCCTTCACACAAAAACTTGGGAGGCAATTCATCAAGTTGAAAGGAAGGTCGCAATATATCATCCAGGCGGTTATTTATGGAAGTTCGCGAGCTTTCTTTGGAGACTTTGGTTAGACCTAAACTCCTTACCCCACATTTTATACGCCATACTATTATAGAAACTTGGATTTTACTACAATATATCAATTCCTGTAAAATTTAGAATAACATAAAAATGAAAATTATTAGTATTAATACAATTTTGTTTGTTTAAATGTTTAGTAAAATTTATTTTAATTTGTAAATAATCTTGAAGCGGAAGCTAGGGCTAGGGTTAAGGTTTCTACTTTCTTAAATCATATATTGTCTATATTTAATTTATACACAATTAATTTTTTTCAATGCCAGCCACCTTTTTTATGGATAATTAAAATTTCTTTCCTTCTTTCTTCTTTCTTTTTGACTAAACGAGAGCACATTATTGAGCTTTCCTTTGTCAACTAAGGCTAGGTTTAAATGGAGTCAATTAAAATTTTACTTGTCTACGGACAACAAGGCTAGATAGGTAATATTCCGTGCCTTCACTAAACAATTCCTAGAAGAGCCGAAGCCGAAAACTGGAAGAGCCGTAGCCGACGACTCGGAGAGCCGTAGGCGACGCCTCGAAGAGCTGTAGACGATTCGTAGAGCCGCCTACGACTCGCGAGCCGCAGTTTGTCGACCACTAATCTTGTTAAAAGAGGAAAAAAGTGTATATAAATGATGAAGGTTTGCGTAATTCATTCGCGGAAACTCCACATTTTTCACGTCTAAATGTTTGCTCGGCTTGTGGAAGAAATTAAAAGCACTCTCACACCGTCCACCTGAGCTTTTGCACGGACGCTTTCAGCTGCATATAGGTATCGAGGTCACGCTGCACCTGAACTGCCACTCGTGAGGTCCACTTAACCCTTTGCGGCGTTGGAGACTTAGATTGCTGTCCTCTTAATGTTTCTTTTTTATTCCTCACATTTTAATTGAATAAACAGTTAGTAAAATAGCGGTACACTGAATTACAAAGAGTCGAGAGTTTTAATTTTTAACTAGTTAGTGCTTACGTTATAACTAATAATTAGGAAAGCTGTATGTGCGTGATAACGTACGATAGTTATGCAACTTAGCCAACAATGTAAATATTATATTTAAGTTTGTACCACAATGTAAATTTTAAGTCAGTTTCACAACTATAGATTGCACTTGTAATAACATTAAAAAAATTAATGACTTAAAGACTTAAAACGAGTGTGATTTAGACCTCACGACTATTCAATCATTAATATCCAAAACTATTTCTGAGTATCACAATAATACCAATACCTAAATATCGATGTTTCACTTCACTATTAGAATTCGGTGCATGTCAGAGCTGTGTCGTCGGTTAAGCGCCACTTTAATTTCGCGCAAAGACCTTTAATTTCGTGGGTTTAACGTTCAAACATGGTCGCGGCCGGGAACGTTGCCCTAAATCTCAAAATGAAAAACTTTTTCTACACATTTTTCAGTGACTTTTCACTCATGCCTTTTTAAATTCAACCTAGAGTGCAGTAAGCTTTGCAATACGAACCTATGTGGATTTAAGAGCGAATGTTTTACTCTTAGATGTTTTTTAATAGTTATAGTGGCTAATGATTTTACCTGCTCACTTGATTTCTAGTGAATAGAATGAATGAATAGACACAACCACAGAAGAGCTGCAGATTGCCTGTTGTTGCTTGGACACACTTGGTTTCCGGACACGTTTATTTTTTAAAACAGATGGAGGTTCTCTATTCGTCTGTTTTTTTTATGTTTGTTACTTCATAAATATCGACTGTGGGTACCGATTTGGATGATTCTTTTTATGTTTGAAAGCTGGTACTTCCAATATAGTCCCATTTCAATTCTGAAAATGGCATCCGTGAGAAAATCATATAAGTCTTAAATTTAAAAAAAAAATCGAGAAAAGTACGAATAACTAAAATATCTTGCCAATCGATGATTAATTCTTTATTGTAAAGATTTTTTATACAAAATAGGCTCTCGTTTAGCTTCTATTTCGCTCGATGGAAGATAAAGATGAAGCCTAGCATGGTAGACGTGAGCCTATAGCGTGTCTGTTCACATCAAGTTTAAGGTGTCCCATTTGTATGGGTATGGAAAGACTGATCTCAGCAGAGAATTTCATTCCTTAGACATCCGCATAAGGAAGGTGGAGGCAAAATGCTTCGTGCTGCTCGCCTAAGTCGTTCGGTGATGGAAGTACTTCAAGAGTAGTTTGATGAGAATTTGGTTAAGTTCTAATTAATTCTATTTCGTAATTTTCTAAGGATAATCGAAAGTACTCTAGTTCAAAAGACGGCTATAAATTCATCTAGATGTATAGCTAACAATATGTATTCTAATATCATTTTAATGATTCCTATCTATATTGTAATACGCTCTGGGACCTCTCCATCCGGGCGGTCCAGATGAAACGCAAATGTTAACGGATGGGAAATTACTTTTGGGATTTACCACAGAATAATAATTAACTAGTTTTTAGAGATTGGTCATTTTCAAACAGAATACTTAATAAATACTAAAACTTCAATTTTTTCAACTGACTTCAAAAAAGAGGAGGTTCTCAATTCGTGTCTATGATTTTTTTTCTTATGTTGGTTAATTCATAACTTTTGATCTTATGACTTGCATGGTTTTCTAATGAATACCACTGTCAGAAGTGAGCTAAATTCATCTAAGTCATCTGTGTAATAGACACAGCTGACGGTGTGTTATATTGCCAGCATGTGGGACGCTGTCGTGCAGTTGCAGCTTTTTCGACACTATTCTGATGACCACCACTGATCCATACGTGAGGCCTTAGGCCTCGTGCACGTTAAGGATGCGCGAGCCTGCCCTCGATCTGTATCCCTGGTTGGAAAGGGATTCTTTTTCCGTCTGGGTGTATACCAGGTATAATGTTTCGGGGAGGGTTGGTGTTATAATCGTGTCTGTACACTTCGTTGAGGGCATATTTACATAACTTGTTAGTCTTATGTATTATTATGTTTTCCTTTCAATTGATATCAGTATGGGCATGAGTCTGAAAATAAAACAAATTATTATTATGGATAATAACACGAATACGAGATGAACAAGTTAAAAGAGCGCCAGACGGGAGGTGCGGGAATGGTGCGGGCTACGCTCTATCGATCGATCGTCTGGCCGCGCCCTAACGCCCGCCTACGTGAGTCGTTCCCCACTCCGCGGTAATTTTTGATATTTTATTACGCCCGTTACAATTATCGCCAGCGCCACACGCTCTATTACTCAGTGTTATTAATTAACGTGATGAGAGAAAAAGAAAAGAGAATGAATCGCAAGAAAACGTAAATCGAATCATTTTTAAATTACCTTAACAACCTTAAAATATGTGTGGCGCACCTACGTTGATAAAGTACACAGATTAGCCTGAGAGCTGACTTTTACTGCTTCACATTGAGAGATGGCATAGCTCTTAGGTCGCTTATCCCGAACCTCTATTGCTCGTAGCACAAGGGTCCCCCCGGGAAGGGTTAACCTCGGCTTGGATGATTACTATGTTACACGTTAGCATCTCAACCGGAGGGCATACGAGAGGGCCACCAGAGAACCTTACCACTACAGTTGTACCCGGATTTGAGAAGTGACAGAGCTCTTAGGAACCACTTAGAATCTTCTAACTAAAAGTGAACTAGTAACAGCCTAACCCGAAGTTCTTACAAAGGGTTCCCGAGTTGAAACTCAGTTCGGGCTTGGGCTGTTTTGTCGTTGGCTTGTTTATTCGTCAATTTCCTGTTCAAATAATTCAAACACAAACACAGACTTCCACTAAGTACGGTCTTGACTCTTTGGCTTCATTCCCAGCCATACATCTGCGAATACATAATCCGAGTAATCCGACCCTGCCCCATCAAATAAGTTCCTATTTGTTTATCATAAATGACTAGTTGACTGCCATGATGCTGCTTGAGATTTATATAAATTTTACCACAATAATTGTGATATTTCTAATATAATAAAAAGTAAACATTTCTGTAAAATTAAATTAAATTTATTCGCATTTCAAATGGCAATACCATTTTACATTCACACCGTTGTATTGAATTATGCAGAGAGCGCGCGCAAGTTCGTTTTAATTTTGAAAAAAGAACATCGCTGTGTCGACGTCGGATATTAAAAGTGTGAATTGTGGGCAAAGGTGTCACGACACAGGAGTACCGCGGCTTGAAATAAATTCTTTAATATAAAATATGATCTTGTAATTCACATTGCATTTTAATTTATATTATGTAGTTATCATTTTAATTTCAAAAGAAATTTGAATACATTTTCTTATTTAACGTCTGTATTATATAAGTGTAAGAAAAGAAGAAAATAATTTAAAAAAATATAGATGCAGAGAAAGACAATAATAACTCACGCACTTTTCCGCTTCAGCGACATGGTTCACTGCTAACATTAGAAAGAATCTCCGAACGGTTTAACTTCTAGGAGACAATTGAGCCAAGCTCTGCTTGGAGCGCCATTATTCCGACCATAAATCATCTTAGAGAGAGGCATGGCTGGCTGAGTCCATAGACAGAGCGCCAGTAATGCTATTAAAATGTTACCCCATGAATAATATTGTTTACACGACATTGAAATTAATAATAAATAAATAGAAATTAAAATAAATTGAAGATAAAAATAAAAATAAATTGTAGATTGTCCTAGATTCTCGAGCAAACAATGGATCTCGTCATAACAAAAGACAACTTTGCCAATATAGTACAAAATGACGATCATAGACCTCTGGTCTTCTAGTACCTAATGTGACTTGCTGCCAAAGTGAACGGATCCATTGTATCAGACATCTAACACACTTTAGAACACTTGCGACGAGTCTTAATTTCATGCCATAAAGCAGTAAAAAGCACCAGTAAATAAATCGATGACGAATTTAAAGAATTTTTTTTCGTAGCAAGTATTTAAGCGTAGTTACTTTACGATATATGCGATTTAACCTAGTGCGAGTCTAGTGTTATAGTGAATGATGAAATAATCTAACTAAATCTTCATTAAATATAAGTATAAGAAATACTATCACTTCGCTATATTACAATTCACTGAGAAGTTTATTTCTAGCCTCATTTGTAAAGGTGCCTTAACTTAAAGACTTTTAAAGGTCAAAGGTGGCCTCGCGAAATTAGTTTAATTGTTTCTCAACGAAGGCGCCCCACTGTAATTTGAATATTCCGAGACTTTAGATGAGACAAAATGGCGTCTTACTCTATTACCCTAATGGCTCCCTGTTTACACTGTTACACAAACTAATCTTGTTTTATTGCTTAGTTGTGAGGGTCCTGTTATTTACTTATTACTTCCGTCTGTAAAGATAAACTGTAATTACGCAGCATTCTATTATTCCTTTTATAAAATACGCCTTCGTCTCCTTATATCTATATATATATAAAAGAGAAAGTGTTTGTGTATGTTCCATATAGGCTCCGAAACAAGTTGACCGATTTCAATGAAACTTTCACGGAATCTTCAGATTGACCTGACAAGTAATCCCGTAAAGTTTGGTGACGGTCGCAGCATTCCTCTTTTTGAACTGTCAAACAAGCCATACGTCGTACTTTTATTTCTGACATTAACTTGAGCCCGATATGTTTTTGTAAAAATGATAAGAATGATATTGTATTTATTGATCTGTACATGGGTATACGTACATGTGATATGTTCATCCGCTCGAGAAGAGAATGAATACGGAGAGAAATGAATAATTTAATATATTGTGAGAGTTTAATTAAATATTTAATAACGTTTATTGTTTAATCTCCTCTCCTTGTATATCTGAATTATGATAGGAATAGAAAATAGAAAATTAGAACCTAAACAAACTCTCATCAAAGTACTTTTGTAATACATCATTTCCAATAAAAAAATAATCCATCGAAATCGGTTGGCGTGATATTGAGTTATTCGTCAATTTGTTGCGCACATACTTGATGCAAATTTAAGACTTGTATGATTTTCTCATTGTCAAAATTTGTAGGGAACAAATTGGAATGGGACCACATGGGAAGCACCAGCTTTCAAATAAAAAAGCACCTTCAAAATCGGTTCACCCAGTCTATAGTTATGACGTAACAAACAAAAAAAACATACATACAAATTGAGAACCTCCTTTTCTGAAATCGGTTGAAAATAATTTTTGGTATATAAAACGAACTACTCGTCGAAGTTTCCTTACATTGAATCTTAATTTGCGGCATCTTTATTATTGGATGGCGGCCGCACTAAACTAGTTCGTTCATTAGGCACGTGTCGAACGTATAAATTGTTACCCGGGGCGATAGAAAGAGGTCGCAGGGTGTGCAGATGTAGGCGTCGACCCCTGACCGGGTTAGCGCCTAAACAAAGGTTTATAACCTCTGTAGTGTGGAGACGGCACTTGGCTTTTTGTCTACACAATAGACAGCTTTATCAGCCTGTGGACTTGTTAGTTTTACTTCGCATCTGAATAGAGCCTCATTTTTTTGTCCACGACCAGTCCCAGGATAATGCGGACGGGTTGTGCGGCTTCATCACGTTCTGTGCTCACTCTTGAAGATGTTGTTTTTGTGGCTGATTACCGTTGTTAGCCCGTAGGCTTTTCAAATTTGCTGGACTTGAGAATTGACCGAGTCTGTAGCTATCGAATTCGATCCCCGCTTCGGTACCAATGGTTTATAGTAATTTTAGTGGCTGTTTACCTTAACATCCGTAACAGGCGAGACGCACACACTTACCATGTTAATATAACATACTTCATAACACTTGGTCTCCGGAATATCTTCGTGAGCGTTTCTTACTCAAACAATTCGTCGGCCGAGAACCTCGAACCTTCTATAACAAATTTCTAATGTTCACCTTATGTCACACGAATTTTTATCGCTATAAAACTAATAGTTTGCCGATTGAGATTAGGGAGGCTCCGTCAACTAATGTCTTTAAATCGCGTATAACTGAACACTTTCTACTCAAACAATGAAAAATACAAACTGGTATATATATCGTTTATGCATTCTATGTATATGTATATTATTATATTTATATTGTAGAATCTATATATGTATGTAAATGTATATTTATTTATGTACATAATATGCCAACCTTAGGTTCATCAACCATTAAAGGTTATCAGGAAGAAAATGCTAAATAGCATTAAGTTCTCTTTTGTACATATACTTTGGTGCAATAAAGGATTTCTATCTATCTGCTTTCTGGTGGAAGAAAACATTGTGATAGACCTGGAAACATAAGATAATTGTGAATCCAATTTGTGCTAGACTCACGTTACTCTATATCTAAACTCAAACTCTCTTTATCACAATACTTGTTAAGGAGTTCCAGCAAGAAACACCACCAACACAAAAGTAGTGACTGGTGGAGCTGCTTTAATCCATTCAAACAATTGACAATTATCTTTCCTCTAGTCCTATATACGCATAATACCACACACCGCTGACCCTCTCCCATATGTGATTAGTAAATGCGTCCACATAATTTATTGACATTCGAGCCCTTTAGAAACGGGAGTGTCTAAATCCCTAAGTGCTACATCTAACGTTGTATTCCCCAACAGATACTTGCCACATTTTATATTCCTATTGGGTTATCCTTTAAGCCACACAGATCTTACTTGGCTAGAATATCTTTATTTGAATTTCCTTGAAAACATCAACCACAGATCTCTTCTAATTGTAAATTATATTATTCATGCAAATAAAAATCATCGTCAAAATCGGTTCACTTAGTCTATAGTTATGACGTAACAAACATACATACAAATTGAGAACCTCCTTTTCTGAAATCGGTTGAAAATAATTTTTGGTATATAAAACGAACTACTCGTCGAAGTTTCCTTACATTGAATCTTAATTTGCGGCATCTTTATTATTGGATGGCGGCCGCACTAAACTAGTTCGTTCATTAGGCACGTGTCGAACGTATAAATTGTTACCCGGAGCGATAGAAAGAGGTCGCAGGGTGTGCAGATGTAGGCGTCGACCCCTGACCGGGTTAGCGCCTAAACAAAGGTTTATAACCTCTGTAGTGTGGAGACGGCACTTGGCTTTTTGTCTACACAATAGACAGCTTTATCAGCCTGTGGACTTGTTAGTTTTACTTCGCATCTGAATAGAGCCTCAGTTTTTTGTCCACGATCAGTCCCAGGATAATGAGGACGGGTTGTGCGGCTTCATCACGTTCTGTGCTCACTCTTGAAGATGTTGTTTTTGTGGCTGATTACCGTTGTTAGCCCGTAGGCTTTTCAAATTTGCTGGACTTGAGAATTGACCGAGTCTGTAGCTATCCGAATTCGATCCCCCGCTTCGGTACCAATGGTTTATAGTAATTTTAGTGGCTGTTTACCTTAACATCCGTAACAGGCGAGACGCACACACTTACCATGTTAATATAACATACTTCATAACACTTGGTCTCCGGAATATCTTCGTGAGCGCTTCTTACTCGAACAATTCGTCGGCCGAGAACCTCGAACCTTCTATAACAAATTTCTAATGTTCACCTTATGTCACACGAATTTTTATCGCTATAAAACTAATAGTTTGCCGATTGAGATTAGGGAGGCTCCGTCAACTAATGTCTTTAAATCGCGTATAACTGAACACTTTCTACTCAAACAATGAAAAATACAAACTGGTATATATATCGTTTATGCATTCTATGTATATGTATATTATTATATTTATATTGTAGAATCTATATATGTATATATATGTAAATGTATATTTATTTATGTATATAATATGCCAACCTTAGGTTCATCAACCATTAAAGGTTATCAGGAAGAAAATGCTAAATAGCATTAAGTTCTCTTTTGTACATATACTTTGGTGCAATAAAGGATTTCTATCTATCTGCTTTCTGGTGGAAGAAAACATTGTGATAGACCTGGAAACATAAGATAATTGTGAATCCAATTTGTACTAGACTCACGTTACCGTCTATATATAAACTCAAACTCTCTTTATCACAATACTTGTTAAGGAGTTCCAGCAAGAAACACCACCAACACAATGGTAGTGACTGTTGGAGCTGCTTTAATCCATTCAAACGTTGACAATTATCTTTCCTCTAGTCCTATATACGCATAACACCACAAACCGCTGACCCTCTCCCATATGTGATTAGTAAATGCGTCCACATAATTTATCGACATTCAAATCCTTTAGAAACGGGAGTGTCTAAATCCCTAAGTGCTACATCTAACGTTGTATTCCCCAACAGATACTTGCCACATTTTATATTCCTATTGGGTTATCCTTTAGGCCACACAGGTCTTACTTGGCTAGAATATCTTTATTTGAATTTCCTTGAAAACATCAACCACAGATCTCTTCTAATTGTAAATTATATTATTCATGCAAATAAAAAATTACCACGATTGTGAACGTAACTAGTACATCGCATCCTGACGTCACATTTGGCCGATATTTTTTTAAATTCAGACTTGCGCTAAGACTTGTAAAAACTGTAGTCTAAAAATTAAAACCTAGACGTTTTATATCGCCTCGGGCTTTCAAGTTATGTAACGCTGGCACGAACAACAGAATAAATGGAATATTCAAGTAGCACGTATTCTGAATGTTTTACGAAGCGGGCTACTCTACAAAATAAGCTCATAATTTTTTACCAACAATATTTTTTCAATAAATATTATTCTTGTTAACCATTCCAACTTAGCTTAAGCTTGTGCTAGAAGATGGTTCACGTCAACTTTATTTTTAAAATAAGCCCCAATAAAGTACTATTTTTTGTTCAATTTGATACTACATTACCACGGTGTACAACTTAGACGATTGATCTCTCAGAACGAAACGATGGGTTCATATATCGATTTTAACCAACTTCAAAAGAAGGATCATCATTCATTTCGGCCGTAGAACATCCACTGGCGGATTTCAGTCTTCCCCAACGATTTCCAAAAGGACCGGTTATAACCAGCTCGCATCCAGCTGTGTCCTGCGACCTTTATAAGGTCGTCAGACCACCTATGCTTCGCTTGCCGGTTCATGGTCCTCAATAATTATTTCAAACAAAGCAGAAGAATCGTCTGTTACTTGAGTTATTGGTAGGTTTATGACTAACTTCCCCTGCCTGTCGTAGAAGGCGACTAAAAGGGGCCTCGGGTTCACTGGGCGACAAGGGTGGGGGCCTTTGTCGTCCGCCAAGGTGGACCCGGGAAGAAGGCGACATCGGCTGGCCCGTGTCGCCTTGCACTGCGAGGGCAGAGGGGGGGAGGGAGTAACCTCCCCCCTCGGGACGTGCTGAGCACAGTGCAGAGGGGCTCCGGTGCGTTCCTCTGGAGATCCCGGAGCCCCTCGTCATGCACCGAGGAAAGGGCCACCGGGGAGGTTTTCGTGGGTAAAAACCCCACATAACCGCCGCCTTCCCCCCAGAAGGCGGGGTATCTTTTTGAAGATTTCCTCCTCGTAAACAAAAAAAAAAAGGTTTATGACTAACTAAGACTAGGGTAAGAAACTATTGCGATATCTCGATAAACACTGGCAGATATCTGATGTAATAAGGAGTAATTTACTCCACTTTTATAGTCCTATATCCAGCTTAGCGGGCAGGACCATTTCATATTTTAAATTATTTTTAATACCATCACAGGTGTAGAAAAAATCCGAAAACGAACAAATCTGTAAGTAACGTTATAAAATGTTTAAAAGAATTATTTTAACAATGTTATTTTTAGTGTTATCACTATTCCAAATTAGGTTTTTCTATAAAACTCCGATCGCATCACGCGATATTAATTGCGTGTTACGGCTGGAAATAGGGCTATTAATGTAAACTACGAAACGTTAATGTACTTTGAGGCACTATTGGGAAATCAAGTGTATGGTTTAGAGGCACAAGCCAACGTAACGCCAACTCCTGTAATGTATGAAGCATTTAAAAAACGATTACCACATTTTACAATGCTCGATATCGTGTGGTGAATGGTGCAACCACACACCACTTATTTTCAGGTAGATTGCAGAACGTTAGATATTTTAAATAACTATTTTTCTAGCGTGTCGTTTACAAGTTTCAATTTGAATAGGATATCCAGGAATTTCATAACACAGTTCCAAAATTCATATACAAATCGATAGATACCTACGTTCTTTTGTTTGGTTTTTTGGTCCGTGGTTTTGCTTTAGGTCAAGCGG
Organism: Meandrusa payeni; assembly: GCA_029286785.1. NCBI lineage: Eukaryota > Metazoa > Arthropoda > Insecta > Lepidoptera > Papilionidae > Meandrusa > Meandrusa payeni. Next base: position 582,026 of record JAGSMX010000007.1, on the reverse strand, counting down.
GACTGAGGATGTGTTTGAAAACATGACTTCTTATAGCAGCTGTTATAGTGGCAACCATAATAACCATATTGCTTATAATGGCTAATAGTGATAAATGAGGTGGACAGTCACACAGACTTAAAGAACAGCCATTTTAATGAAACCTGTAGAAGAACAACAAATTCCAACTAGCATCGCTAAAATGATATCGGTGTAGCTGTGGCAGTTTTCGGATCACAGGGGTTAGTAAAAGCTTGGATCGTCGATTTGGTCTTTATATACCTATACTGAAGCCGTGATATAACTAAATGGCAGAACAGAGAGTGGCCTAAACGGATAAACCTAACTGATACTACGTTTTGTATAAAGGTAGCCGAAGACCCATAGAATAATGTTCAAATCCAATAATGATGGATTCTTAGAAGTTGTATAAAACTTCAACATTTAATGCCACATTACATCTTGTGAAATTGTTCGATATATTTTGCATCGCAACTTATTGTTTGCTATCTGATGTTATCTTGAACTCTGCACTGTGCTAATTTCTATATAAGCACCGGATCATTGCAAGCTGGTGCAGGCGTATTGTTGCGGTCTCACACGCAACGATGGCAAAGGTCGGCAATAAATTGTGCTAGTAAATGGCAGTCGAGTCTTCCGTTGCTTGGGTTTCTATTTATTGCGGATCTGCTTTCACCCGTTCGATGTTGTTTATTCGATCCGCGCGATACACTGTCTAGACTTTCAATGTTGTGTGATTTATGTAAACCTTTTGTTAGTGCTGTAACCAATGGTAATACAGGTGCTTCTTCAAAGTAACTCTAAGTATTTCTTTTATTATTTATAATATAGTTATCATTTGTTATATTTACTGTGAGCAGTATAAAGTGGCCGGAATCCCATCCACCCACCACCATCCAACCACGATCCCATCTGATGTGATATAGTCGAAAGATGATAGTTTAGTAAGTGCCTATTCACTCGTACTTTTAAAGTCTCTCGCATCCTATTTGATAATTATTATCTTAGGCCTTTTTTTAGTGTATACATTAACTCCGTTAGTATGTCTGCGGATCTATTAACCATGACATAACCTTTTGAAACATTTTACATTGACGAAACATTACATCTTTGCTTAGTTTTCGTTTTGTTTTTAAAATTCAAATATTCAAAGAAAGATATTTCCAACGAAATGACAAAGAGTTTGAACTTCTTTCCAACCTCGTAGTCTTTTGTCTCTACTCGTCTGCCTTTTTAAATATCAAAATTGGACAATTCGAAAGGAAGTCGCAAACAAAAGAACAGACGCGTTCATCTCGGAGCAGCGTCTAGTTTTCTTTCCTATGGAAATATTTTCTTTTACAGTTTGTATTTGACATTCGACATTCATAAATGAAATGATATTTTTATTTAATGCTTCTTGTAAGTATTATTGTTAGTTTAAAAGTTGACGAAGACAGGCGCAATTATGCGTTAGTGGTATTCTCCACGAGTCAAACCTGGGTGAGAGTGAGAAACATATTAGCAGGTGTAATAATTAAAGAAAAGAAGAAGTCTTGGAATTTATTAGCAAATCTTTGTCGCCAAAAAAATTTTTTTGGTCTCGTAAAAAACAGGTTAACATTTTACAAATAGTTACAAACAAAACACTAATAATAACTTATTTCCATTTACATATAGATTTTAAAATATAGGTGATAGAGTGAAAGAAAACCTGTAAGAGCCATCTACTCGTTGTTACCAACAACAACAACAAGATCATCCGTTGTTGTGCTTCGGACAGTTTAGCGCTTATTCCATTATCGTTTTAAATAATATGCACTACAATATTTTATTTTGGTCTGGTGGTACGTAACTCAAGCGTTAGTATTCAAATAGTTTTGGGTTATCGATTAACTGGAAACCGTATTACGTCTTTCAACAAATGATTTAGGCAGAGATAATTATAATGAGAGAAATAATAAGGATTACGTGATATCTTTCTCAATGTGACCCCTATATTTATAAGTATTAAAATTAATTACTTGTTCATAGTTGTCACCTGTCACGCGCTGTCATTATGCCTTGACGTAGGTCATTATATATTATTTAGGTGAGACAAGATAATCCCCGGGGCACCCTCGTTACCACCCCGCGTTAAGTAACAACGGCTTGAATTTAATTAATTTTAATCTATGATGTAATTGCGAAAAAATTTTAGCATTCGATGTTAATACTGTACGCTTATTTACGCGCAATACAAAGAATATTCTCAATGTTGAATCAGTTTGACTGTCCCTCTGACTCTAGTCGGGTAGACAGAGTATTAAGTAGGACGTGCAAGCTTAAATTTTACATATATTTTTAATTTTAAATAAACTGTTAACTATTAGAACTAACGCTGCTTTCGTAACTACAAAATAAAATCAATTCTAATTGTTTGTGAAATGATAACACAATGGAAATTATTTCACAACCTCTCAACTGGAGTTTGTCTTGAATAATGATCTGTGTTAAGTAAATATAGCACTAAGGAACAATGGCAGCGTTGGAGGTACAATCGTGGGGGCACAATGGTGAAATGGGAGCTCGGTGGGGGCACAAGTAATTACAGTTCACTTCGCACTGCACTCCACAACTGCACCCCTTCTCTAATATCATTCCGAATGGACAATTGTTTTACTGTTATAACAAACAGATTAATTTAATTGTATTATCAGCATTTTTCTATGTTTGTTATACAATATTAATAACACACATTTACAATAATTCTACTAAACCAAGTGAGTTATGAGAGCTGTAGCTCAGTGTCCGGGCAGTTGGCTCAAGTTGCATAGTACGCTAGCAACCCGAGTTAGATCCCCGGTGGTGGCACCAAAAAATTTGCTGTTGCAACAAGGAAAAGTCCGAAGGGTTTAACGACTTGAATACTACTGACACTACACACACAACACGACATATGCCATTAAACTAAATGTTGCCTTTATAAATATAGTGAATAGAATGAAATACGAAATAAATTATTAATACGGAAATAGTTCAGGTGTAAAGGAAGTAGACAAGTCTTTCCCCACGGAGGGCGCGAGAGCAATAACGGAAATTGTGGAACACCGAATGCATTCCCTCTCCAGCGCAAATGTCGAATAAAATATTGGCACTCTCCGAGAATATTACGACGCTGCGCTTTGACGATCGTTTCGCTCATACACTTGCAGAGTGACTTCCATTAAATACCTTTATGCTGTTTGTTTACATTTCATATCGCGGCACATAGAAAGTCAGAGAACTTGTTTAGATATGCAACTACTACTAAATAAAAACTCAAAATTAACAGAAAACAAAGTTCAATATTGGCTCAAGTTGCATAGTACGCTAGCAAAACCGAGTTCGATCCTCGGCGTCGGCACCAATAAATTTGTTGTTGCAATTTTATGTGCTGATTTACCACACAGCAACTCATTTATTAGGTTTAAAACTTTAATTGTCTGTATATTCTCCTGACTGGCTTCTGTTTACTTCTGTTCAAGTTTGTACGCGGATGTAAATTGTAAATTATAATAAATTAATTATTCTCGGTACTGTTGGTCGATAAGAACTTGCGAAAAATATACAATGTAACATAATAGACAATTACGACTGTTTGTTGCCATAATAAAGAGAAAAAGAGAAAAAAAAAGTTTAGAACCAGGAAGAAGCGGGTGTATTGACAGGAGAGCCAATAACCGCTGGCGCATGTCCGTCTGCGCCCCCTTCATTCCCTTATTACCTTATTTTCCACTTCTGCGCATTAGCACTAGAGTTATTTGCCGCTAAATTTACATTTGCATATACATTTTGACACATAGCAATAATTAATATGTTTCCATTTGTTACAGGGCTGCTATCATGGGACTCTGGCGAGCACCAGGTCGACTTGGAGAAGGAACTGGCCACCCTCACGGCGCAGGCACCCGAGGGGGAGGAAGCCAGATATGGTGAGTACCACTATATATAAAAAACGAGAAAACGAGAGCTTTAGATAGGGGCAATTATGTAATCAACAGTCGAATAGAAAGTTGTGAAACATACAATTCCAAAGCAGTAATTGAGAAGTGGCTAAGGCGTTTGACTTACGACCTGATTGGTCACGGGTTGGAATCCCATTCGGCTTACACCAAAGAATTGCCTTTTTTTTCAGTTGTTAAGTACAAACATCACCAGCAAGAAATGCTCTGTGTAAGGTGACGACCTAACCAGCTGTCACATGTCAGGACCTAATAAGTGAGGTTCAAGCTAAGCTATGCTATCATTCCAGTTAAACTGTAAAAGTCAGCTTCTATGCCTAATCTATCAATGTTTTTCACAAAAAAAACCTAATAAGCCTGGTGAAAATTGGACTGCAAAAGCTGTCTCTGTCTACCCCGTCAGGCTAGGGTTAAGAGAACGTCAGAGCCTTTATACATTTCCTTGTATACAACCTGTAATTTTTGTACCAAATGGTCTTAATAGATGTATATTAGTTGAATAATGACCAACTTAAAAGGAAAGATTTTTAAATGAAGCGAGAGTAAGGTTTGCGTTTTGCCGATTTTTTTTATGGGTATAGTAGATGTGTGTGTGTATAGTGGTGATATAGTAGAAAGATGGTACGCGCTAGTTTAGTAAGTGCCTATTCACTCTACTCTTGAAATATTCTATGTCAAAATTGATGAAACATCTGTTCCTTATTCATACAGCAAAATACCACAATAGTTTGCCCGCGTTTGTCTTTCCCTCCGATTACAATGTGGTTGTGGTGCTGGTTTCAAGTGTAGAATGAATAAACATTTACTAAGCTAGTGCACCACTTAACACCAAGTGGAATTGTGGTTTAGCACATGCTTAGAAAGCATAAAACAGGATCCCAGACAAGTATTTGATTATTTGTTTTACAGTTTGTTTTTGTATCATTTTATTCCAAAGTTATAAAAGGTTAAATATTCGGTCCCACATAGTTCGAGCGTTAATATTTAACTTCGCCTTCCAACTACTCGTATATCTTTCTGCCGGTAGAATTTTGTCGAGCCTCGTGCAAACTTAATAGACTACAAAGTCCAACCCACGTCACGGTCTGATTGACGTCTTTTCCTTTGTAGTGTCCATGCTATTGATAAAAGCATTCTCATGTAATCAATATGGGGTAGTCAGTTCTGTCTAATGTTACCCTGTCACTCAATTGCTCACACTATGATTTGTTGTTGTCGTTGTCGCTATTGTAGCATAAAAGTTTTAAAAGTATAACTTCTTTACGCACGAGATGGGAAATCAGGTGGTGGAAAGAGAACAGAAGTTACTCGTAAGAGGGTGAAATAAATTAGTGAAGATAGAAAGAGACAGTTACGTTTCGTATATCTAAGACACAGTACAGGCATATTGACCAATCTAAGGCTACACAAAACGCATCTCTCTCTCTTTCTATCTTCACTTACTTCAATTTCCTTCTCAACTTCCCTTCGCCTCGCTCGATCACGCTTTTCGAAACACATTCATCACAATCTTACTCCCCAAGTCCGGCGTTCGTAATGAAGTTACACTTCGAAAACTTGTTTCAAATAGATATTTTTAAATTTGTCTCTAATCCTAATAACGTACTGCCACAAATAGAATAAAACAAGAATTTTAGATAAATTAAAAACTAAACACAATTCTAGGAACCCATTAAATAAACATAATAACAAATTAAGCTCCCGTAACAAGGTATTAAGTATAACAAAGATTCCTTATTAAAATAATCCGGGACGGTTATTTTTGACTAACTCTCGACAATATAATCCCAAGTTTACAAAGTACGCCATCTTTTATATTAAGCCACATAATTTGTACGCTTCTTGAGACAGAGTTTTGTCGGATTTTTAAAGGCGTAAAAAAGTTTGCTCAAAAATGTTACTTAATTTTTGTAACTTAAATCTTTAGGGGTTAATAGAGAGATAAAACTGTTATTTGTAGTAATGTAGTTAGAAGGCTGGTGAATACGTTATGAAAAGTGTGATCGTGCTAGGCGAACGGAACTTGAGAAGGATATATAAGTGACCGAAGATAGAGAGAGAGTTAAGTTTCCTATATTTTTTTAGTTTAGTTACAGCCTTCATATAAGTCCCACTGCTGGGCACAGGCCTTCTCTGTAAAGAGAGTTTAAGGGCATAGTCCGCCACGCGGCCTTAGTGCGGATTGGCAGACTTCACATGTCTTAGAAAAAATTTTTCTTAGGAATGTAGGTTTCCTCACGATGTTTTCCTTCACCGCTGAGCGCGTGGTAAATCAGCACATAAAATTGTAACAACACATTTATTGGTGCCGGCACCGGGGATCGAACTCAGGTTGCTAACGTATTATGCAACTTGACCGCCCGGACACAGCTACCACGGCTCTACTGAGCTACCACGGCTCTCAGTGCGCGCGGATATTTTCTTAGAGAAGAGAGATCTTGAATAATCATGTATACTATATTATATTTTTTACATACATATAGATGGAGCTAAGGAAGTTACTCTCATACTACTAGATACTTCAGTCGTTTGGTCGAAGCACACTCGTGTTTTTTTTTTAAATATTTTGTTGACATAAACTGGTATATTTAATCTATCCTTGTACAGGGAGTGAATCAAGGGCAGATCTTAAGTATAGCTTGCTTATAGCAAACAAAATTAGTTAGCGCAAGATTTTCGTATTTTTCCCGTCAAATTCAATTAGATACATCCACAGACAGTAATAGAAGCGCGTGATCAATCTAAAGTGACTCCCCAGTCGAATTAGAGAGTGACGCAGCAAGCTCTAACCTTTTCCCTAATCTTGGAAGCGTAACCTTTCCCATTTTATCAAGGTCAGGCGTCGTACAGTGTGTTACAATACTTGATTTATTGACTAAATGACTAGAAGCTTTTGGCAGATTAGTTTGTTTGAGAAAAGATTAAGCTCTCGCATTTTTTAACGGTATTTTAACTAGTAATTTTTTTAGCTACACATAATATGAAATGGTGACTAATGCTATCCTATCGTCAGTTCACCGGGCAATTTTTAGGCTTAAATTATTGATGTGAAACTGCTATATGCAGGCTTGACTTGGGGAGTAAGATAAGAAGAAATTTTGAATTGTTGTTTACTTTAATAATCGTGTATATATTTTATTATATATAAGAGGAAGCTAAACAAGTTTACCTTCGGTATTGTGGTTTAAAGCTCACTCGTTTTTTAGAAAATGATTTTTTCTAAAAGTCGATAACTTATTGATTCATGCCATCGACATCCGAAACCCAAATAGGTCGTAAATTCATTTCGCATCTGGCTCCTTTACTTACCGGGAAAAGCAGTGCTGATTTATTTCTTATGATTATGTAGTTTATAGTTTTGTATGCAAAAATTTTGATTGTCTTAACTAAAACCATCATAATATTAATAGAGCCCCGCAGGATGTATTATTCCCACCACGATTTTTATCTCTACCATGAAATCGACTTATCAGTTTTTAAAAGAAATATGCTTATATGCTTTGAAAAGAAATTTTATTAAATCTTAATATTAATTATAACAATATAAAGTAAATGTGAAGCCGATTTTGTACACATCATGACCTGTCGCTTTATTTAAGATAACGCTTAACAACTAAATATATTTGCTATAAAATTTACTCAGGCGCTAATATTACGACAATAGCGTCGGTATAAAAATATACTGTCTTCGTATAAAAACATCGTTATTATGAAGATCTGGAACGTTATGAGCTTATTCATGGAAAAATGAAGCGGTTAGAGATTATCTGTACATTGTGAAATAAATTTCCACTTGAGTTAGTTTTCGTGAATTTCTTCTTCGATGAAAAAACCCTGAGTAAAGCGAGTGAGATTTATAATTAACCGTTACATTAGTAAGTATATATACGGAAGTATATAATGTAACGGTGAATTATATTGTACGACTGTTAACTTAAACTTGGAATCAAATCCTATAATTTCATAGATTATTAAGCAAAATGTTACAAATGTGCTTATCGCTACAAATTGTTTAAAAATTTTCCGGAATTATCGAAATTACATTCATAATCAGCGTAAAGATAACCAGACGTCCACGTAAACAAACCATTTTTGAAGTAAAACTTCTTTACACACGCTTGACTTGGAGAGTAAGCTGGTGAATGCGTTACGTAAAGAGTGATAATTAATAAATAAATTCGTGGCGAAGGGAAGTTGAGAGGGAGATATAAATTAGTGACGTTAGTGTGAGTGGGAAAGTTACTTTATTTATTTATTTTTTTAAATAACCGCCGTGCTAGGTCATAGTGTTACGGACAGCTAAGGTCTTCCTGCAAACACTTTTCTCTACCCTTACACTACACATCGACACTAAATATTATATACGATTATTTGTAGGACTAATTACACTAGTTTAAATAATTTTGTAGAAACAAGAGAGAGCAGTGTATAAATATATATACATATAAACATTTAAATGAAGTCAAACAATTTGTGGAACACATAAAATACATTTTCGAAAATATAAGATGGATTAATTAGAGTGTTTCCTTGATAAAAGTCTAGTCATATTACCACATAAGTACGCTGGGATATGGAGTAAAGCACACACAAAACCGATACGCGTTATGAGGCGTACAATAATCCATTTGTTGAACGTGATTCATCATTTTAGCCTACGTGTAAAGAGCCGTTAAAGTCGTTTATTAAATTTCTAGATGGTTTAGCGTCTACGCAATTTTATCGCAGTTTCTAGTCGACTGGGCGACCGCATTGAGGGTAAATGGGTTAGCGAGACATACACACGTTGGCTACGTACCCCCGAATTGTACATAAAGTTTTCCAATTACAAGCAATTTGTGCAAACGTTTTAGTGCGGTGATAAAACTTATGTTTATTTGTAGTTTGGGTCGGTAACTGGGTCTCGGATTTATGTTTAACAATCTAATTAGCAATACGGGATTTGTAGCTACTGTTAATCCCTTTTTTTATATACTTGCTTTTAATGATTAGAGATTACCATTTAAAAGTTCCATACGATTGTCCTCCCTCCCAAAGTCCACGAATCGGCAAGCCCAACTTAGAACCCACGAGGTGGTCTGACTACGTTATATTGTAACTTTACAAATGGCTCTTGCTTAATAAATTTAAAAGCCACCACAGCAAAGGGCGGTTGGCTCAAGTTGCATAGTACGCCTACAACCAGAGCCCGGTGCCGGCACCAATACATTTGTTGTTGCAATTTTTTGTGCTGATTTACTGCGGTGAAGGAAAACATCGTGAGGAAACCTACATGTCTTAGAAAATTTTTCCATGTATGTTAAATCTGCCAATCCGCACTAGAGCCGCGTGGTGGACTATGCCCTTATACTCTGTTTACGGAGAAGGCCTGCGCTCAGCAATGGGAAATATATATATTTAATAAATATATATCTATATATTATATATATATATATATATATATATACGGGCTGTAACTTTAACTTAAAATGTTTATTTAATATAAATGACTAAACATGCATACTTTGTTAATTGTACCATCTTTATGTGAACATGTTTTACGTAAATAAAAATTTATTATATTTATGATTATACCAAGTATATTCCAAGTTAGTTGCATTCATGTATATTATCACTAAGATGTTATGGGAAAGGATTGCAGATAGACCTTTCTTAAGCGCGAAATTTAATTAGGGGCCGTCGGGATGGGAATATTAAAACGGTTTGAAACTCAACGTTGGACGAGGAGCCCAATTAAATTTCGCGCTTAAGAAAGTTCTATCTGCAATCCTTTCCCATAACATCTTAGTGATAATATACATGAATGCAACTAACTTGGAATATACTTGGTATAATCATAAATATAATACATTTTTATTTACGTAAAACATAACATAAAGTTACAGTATATATATATATATATATATATATATATATATATATATACGGGCTGTAACTTTAACTTAAAATGTTTATTTAATATAAATGACTAAACATGCATACTTTGTTAATTGTACCATCTTTATGTTATGTTTTACGTAAATAAAAATGTATTATATTTATGATTATACCAAGTATATTCCAAGTTAGTTGCATTCATGTATATTATCACTAAGATGTTATGGGAAAGGATTGCAGATAGAACTTTCTTAAGCGCGAAATTTAATTGGGCTCCTCGTCCAACGTTGAGTTTCAAAGCGTTTTAATATTCCCATCCCGACGGCCCCTAATTAAATTTACACGTAGCCGCAGCCAACGAAATCGAATCCAAGTAATTCCATTACATAGTATTAAGCTCATTAACGGAAAATATTCCCGGATTAACTAACCGGCACAGCGAGTACGTTTGTTTATATCATTAAAAAGTTCATCTTTACTTAAAGCTTATCTGATAACTATCGGACTTTCAATATGTACTTTAACTTACCGGCCTAGTACAAAGAGATATGCTTGGAAATTACGAATACTCTTATAAATACGTCACCCCTTTTGAAGGTAAACTCCTTTACGTACTTTATGATGTGGGGAGTAAGGTGAATGCGTTACTAAAAGTGTGATCGAGCGAGGAGAAGTTGAGAAGGAAATATAAGTTATTAATGATAGAAAAAGAAAGAGTTACGTTTCGTAACAACACACTCGTTGCCTTCCTTTCGGGTCCACTTTTATGGTACTATGGACTTCAAAAAAGGTTTTCAATTGGTCTGTATGTTTTCTTTTCTATGTCTTTTCTATAATACCGCATAATTTTTGAGTGGGTGAACTGATTTTTTGATGGTTCCATTTAAATTTCATCCAATTCTGACAAAGTGATCCATGAGAAAACCATATAAGTCTTAAATTTCCATTAAGTATGTGCACGACAAGTGGACGAATAACTAATATCACGTGATGATTCTTTTTATTGAAAAAATGTACTTATCGTATTAAACGTAAATAGGACCACATGGGAAGTACCAACTTTCAAATAGAAAAAAAATCTTCAAATCGGTTCATCCGGTCCAAAGTTATAGGTAACAAACATAGAAAAAAACATACAGACGAATTGAGAACCTCCTCTTTTTTGAAGTCAGATGAAAAAAAGAAAAGAACTACAGTCAAAAAAATAATTGATGCGAGTGTGTACTGTGTTTTTTTGTGCGCGTGTGTCGTGTGTCTGTAAGCTATCGTAATCAAGTACACATTTTAAACTAACGTGCGTATATTAATAATATTCGTGTCTTGAGACATTATTTCTATTCCGATATGATTTCTTTTCGTGTTATAGTTATTAGGTCAAAACGACACGTCTGATATCACCTTGAATAATTTTTCTACAATTCACGCAAGGTTAGAGAAATGGCCTATAATTTTCAGATTAAACATTTATTAACCAAAATCTTTGTAATGTCTATTTTGAAATAATTTGAATAATTATTAAATTCAAAATAATTTACATAGAATAATTAACTATTTTGTAGATATACAAGAAAAACTTGCTGACGCGTATAATTCTCTGTATAACTTTTCGAACCACTAACAGTAAATTCCATTATAACTTTTCCCAATTTATATTTCATAAATTAAACATTAAAATAATACTATATTTATTTAAAACTTTCTAATACTAAATAGGTTAACGTAATGCCAATATATTCAGGTTAAGAGCTATGCCACCCCTCAATCCGGTGAAGCAGTAAAGGCCAGCTTCTCTGGCCAACTGTGTTAGTTCGTCCAAAAAAAATGCCAACAAGATGGTGTTATTTGTGATGATATCATGTGGCTGTGGCATGTGGCTTCTTATGAGGTCAAAACAGAATTAAAATCTACAACCAATTGAAAACTTTAAACACAATTTCGAAAACTAGCACTTCGAATAGAAGCGCATTCCTGGTGCCCAGGGTGCAAGCCACCCTCAACAACATTCCGGAGAGGATTGCCTGTACACTAGATTGCAAGTATATTAATCACTGCCTAAGGCTGCACGGGTCATTAAAATAATTGTATATAAAACAGATATTAGTATGTATTGTATTGTTACTAACATAGTCATTGTCTTACTAACAGAATTATGAGTAAAAATTTTAAGCTTGAAATAAAGTTATTATTATTATGGTTGTAAGTATTTTAGTAAAACGGTTGCTTCTCACGTGCTACTGGGTGTAGAACGCTGATTTTTTTGTCTGATTCCCCATGAGAGGATCTTTCTGTGCGAGGTTATCGTTACATTCTATGCCACGATGTATAGGCGGCGGCTGTAATTTTAACTAAAATATATTATCTAAGGATTCCGATATTATCAGATGCAACTAAGGGAGTGTCCTTAAATTTAAAGGAAATGGAACAATGGATTAGCTTAGCGGTGAGGCGGAAACCTGTTTTTTTAAACAGTTTGCTAAATCTTGCACTGAAGATTAAATACACAAAGGATTTGATTACCTTTGTTTCGCAGTTACTATTACTTAATTGTCTCTATTGTAGCGAGAAAATAGGATTCAATTATACCCCATAAAGTATTCTTTGAGGAAAATACCGCGAGCGGAGATTAAGATTAGGTGAGATGAAGAAAAGACGTTAATTGCGTTACTTTTACAGCCTCTTAATTGGACAACGCTTAGTTTAAAGATCATGATTTATTAAGAAGATTTTTATTCTTAACCGACTTTGAAAAAGAGGAAAGGATGTTATTTATTCATAACAATTCAGATCGGTGCGTTTAATTCAAGATGTTCATCATCATAATCATCAGCGTGTGTTTATCCTGTGCTGGAAATCTTCTTCCTCAATGCCTTCTTCTATATACGATTCAGCCACTTCCGGCTGGCCTTATAGGCCCTACGCGGCCTCCATTCCAAGACTTTCGAGGCCTCACTGACTCGGCAGATGTGGCCGGCCCACTGCCACTTCAACGGAATTCGAATCGTTTCGGATTATATCCACTAGAGTAGAGAAATACCGAGCGTAGCACTTTCCATGGCTCGTTATGCGAAATTTCACCTTGTGTACGAGCCTAATGGTTAGAATCCAAGTCTGTACTCAAGGTCTGGGCACTAGTTGAAGACTTTCGTCTTCAGGACTTGAGGTGTTTCTGATGTGAGGATGTTGCAGAGATTTTCGAAATCCGCCCAACCCAGCGGAATACGTGTATGGATCTCTTTTTTGTCACCTCGAGATACAAACAAAAAAAATTTAAGTCAAACTTATTTTTAAATAGACAAAAATGCTAGATAGACATAATGTCACATAACTGCATACGTGAAAACTCAAAGAGCAATCTGTCCAAATCCATTCGTCTTAAATGTATTAAAGCAGCTCAACGCTATAGCCCAAAGGTCACTGATAATGTGGTAACTAAGTGGCAGACAATGGCGCGACGGATAACGACCGACTAAATGGCAGAGGTGGCTCGTTTTAATCCGTCAGCCCTGGCGCAATGCGGATAACTTACTCCCCGTTGGAAACTCGATTTTCGGCAAATATATTCGAAGGTTGGAAGACTTGGGTTTCCTTTACTGATATACAACTCTAATGTTAAATATCAAATTCTCGTATCACAATGTTAGTTAACATACTCTTACGAAACGGCTCCACCGATTTTTATGTAATTTGATATGCATATTCCGTAGGTCTCTGACAATCGGCAAAAATAAAAAATAGGGTGGACCAACCTTATCTTTTAGCGATATGAAAAGAGATAGCTTTTCATATCGCTAAAAGATAAGGTTGGTCCACCCTATTTTTTATTTTTTGACAATTTTTTTTATAATTTGGAATTAAAATACATATACTCGTAACTTCTTTCTACCACCAAGCCCCATTTTTTCCCATTTTTTGAGGAAAAAATGGGGTTTGAGGTAGAAAGCTTTATAAAAACAGAAAACATTATTATATTATGTTGTTTTCTTTTTTCTTGTAATAATTATTGCTCGAGATATAAATATATTGTTACATTAATAATGAGGAATTAATTTAACAAAACAAACTTTTTGCTTGGTGTTTTATTAGTATTATAGGCCGTCATCATTTATCATCATTCATTACATCCCCATACACAATTAGTTAGTTTTTTTTTTTTACCAAAATAATTACTAGAAATAATATAATATATACAGTAAAACGAGGTTTGCGGGGCCAGCTAGTTACATTATAATTTTTATTTTATAATTGTTTTACTTTTAGGTTCAAAAATGGAAAAAGCTTTTAAAATACAACTTTGATACAAAAGACACTTTTATGGCATTTAATTATTGACAATTATTAAGTTTTAACGCAAAATGGCGGCTGTAGGACAAGTAAAATACAATGGAAGGTAAAAAAGCTAAATAGCTCACGACGCTGCCGTGTTTAGAGAAATCTAACCGTCACGACGGCTGACCTGCAAACCGTTCCTAACGTATCCAAATCCTTGGCCGATGTTTTGCTTATAAAACTATATAATGTTCGTAAATAAAACAACTAACCATCCATATTCGGGCAAAACGCATCATTTTCTAAGTAGATTTTTGACATTTTTTTATTTAAATAACTTAATCTTATTCTATAAAAACAATTTTAAATTTTCTTTTTAATATCAAGTTAATAGTCAATAGAGTTTTGGTAGCTGTTTCCTCAGGTTGCACAGTATGCTACCAACCCGAGTTTGATCCCCGTTGCCGGTACCAATGACTTGTAATTTTAAGTGCTGATTTACGATGCGCTTGGTAGTGAAGGACAACATCGTGAAAAAACCTACATGTGTTAGAAAAATTTCTAAGACGTATGAAGTCTGCCATCGTCTTATACTCTCTTTACAGAGACCAGTACCCAAACGTGACATAAATAGGCTGAAACTTTTTAAGCTGTTAATTTTGTGTAATTTAAATGATTTTTTTTTAATTACAGTCGAACTTTGGACAACAAGTCAACCACAAAATTCAACAAAAAAATTATAGGCTTATTGGCCGGTTGTTTCTGTATACCCTATTGAAGTAATACGATAATATGAGATAATATATAATGTAAAGTATAATTTATCAACTTATATAAAAAGCCTTGAAACTTTTGTTCTATTACATAAAAATCTCTCGTTAAAAGGCCTAGTGCGGCCAGAACAAGGGCAGTTGGAAAACAACGAAGCTTAAGTATCCTTCCCCGCAAAATTTATTAGCTAACACCCTCTTCTCGGGCTGCAGATAAGTCGACCTTGGAGGGGTGGCTAGACTAATAGTCTGGAGGATACAAAAACTCGCCTTTGTGTTTGAAGGGTGTTTTATCATAAGAGGATGTTTTAGGGTTTCCATTGTATAATAAACACATTTCTCAAGCGAACGGTTACGAAAGCGCTTAGATTAAATACTGTAAGCGTTAATCGTGTTAGATTTGATAACTATTATAACAAGCTCTACGTCATTTACAAAAAAGGAGGAGATTCTCAATTCGTCTGTATGTTTTTAAATTCAAAAGTGAACTGGAAACCAAATTATGATGTCCACATTAATAGGTTTGCATGTGTGTGATTATTGTGTATTTTTAAGCAGTATTGATGTCGAAAAACAATCAAAATTATTAAGAAGTTTCTTCTTAGTAAATATGTTTTCATACATGTCACAGGAAACTTACGTAACATTCCCTTTGCAGGAGAACGATTGATTCAATACGCATCAGAGAACCTGGTGACAGAGATCCTGATACACCCTCAGATGAACACGCTGATGCAGTGCATGCGCAACCTGCTCAGCTCCTTCACGCGCCACCGGCACCTCGTGCACGCAGGCTACACGTTCGCCGGCAACGGCTCCTGGATTATGCAAGTATGTACACGCACCTTTAGGACATAGCGCACGTATAGAAGTTGTAGCGCGCGTAAGACGTAGCGCCCGTAGGCCGTAGATCCCAGCATAGCTAGTAGGGGGCTACGACAATTTCTATTTTTATCAGATAGTCTTATAGTTATAAACATTGGTACCCGTAACTTAGGTGATGGTCATGATAATTACTGACAAAACAAATTAAACAACAGAACTTAGTTCTCATCGTCAGGTCTGTCTTCCCCTCCGATTAAAATTTGGGTGTTTTAAAGGGAAGAGTGAATAGGCATTTACTAAGCTAGTGCGCCTTACCATCCAGGACTGCATTTCCACTTAATTCAGGTGGGATTGTGGTCAAGCACTTGCTTAGACAGTATAAAAAAATACTGACCTGGCTTTTGTTAAGTATCTTGTTAATTCGCCTGATATCAAGCAATCAGAATATAAAGATCTAAAATAAAACCGAGACGTTCCTAACTTCCAGGAAGGAGACTTGAAATAATCGCTTATCACAGCTGATGTCATAGAAAATTTTCAGGGCATTATAACTTGATAATACGATGTTATGAAAATAGTCTATTTCATGTTTTACAATAGTGGCATGTCACCATAAAGATAAAATAATAATGGCATGGAAAGAAGACTTAATATTCTGCAGACGTCTCCGCTATTCACGTTTCGAAACACTCGATCGAACTTGAAAGAAAATACCAAAGACGTTCAAGACATTTTACTTGAACCACTTGAGACGGATCGTTAGCGAGATTCAAGTACTTTTTATTTATTATATGTGAAAAAGTTGTTTCACTTCAACTTTCCTGATTCCAACTTTATGAAAAAGAATATCATACTACTAAGAGATATAGCATTTAAAATATTTATAGTTATTTTGGATTCTTGACTACATATATATATAATAGGCACAACGGGCACTCGGTACACTTCGAAATCGTTAGACAGGTTTTCAAGTCTCTGTTTTGAAATAAATTTGATTAAATTCCAATTGTTTTTATTTGAAGAATGAAGCGAAAGGTTCATATAGTACCTATAGGTCGAAACGCAATTTCCACTACTTAAATATCTATCATCTAAGTGGCAATTATCAGTCTCATATATGGGACTATACATATATAATGGTAAGTCACAGTTTTAATATTTAAACAACATCGGTTATTTGTTACGAACTAAAAAAACGACTGAAGTAAGACTTCTTTAGTTCCATTTATATGTATGTATATATGTTTATATATGTTTAATATATACACCACGAGAGAAGGAAAATGTGCGCGCGCAGTAATCTATCTTGCTCCTACAATATGATACAGATAACAGGCCTATATTGTGTTTAAGATATACGAAGCATAGGTGAAAAAGAGAGAAAATAATTGTGTGGTGGCAATTCTCTCTAGCCTCTACAATAAAATAGGAAACGTAACTCTTTCTCTTTCTATCTTCACTGACTTATACCTCCCTCTTAACTTCCCTTCGCCTCGCCCGATCACACTTTTCGTAACGCATTCGCCAACTTACTTGTCCAAGTCAAACGTGCGTAAAGAAGTTTTACTTCAAAAATATTCTCACTGTTGTTTATTCTAAATACCCGCACAATTGGAGTCGTAGAGCTACAATACAATTTGAGCGCTACAATACAATATCAGCGCTACGCTCGTAGCGCGAGCACAAATAAAAAGGCATCTACGCCATTCCGGCTTAATTTTTATTTTATTCCGCTCTTTGCAATACTGAATAAAGGCCATTCTTAGCGGCTGTAGCAAAGCTATTATCCGTTTATTCCTCACAGTTGGAGTTAACTTTTCTCTATTCAATTTACAAGCTTTCAACTTCAAATAAAATTTATCTACCATTTATAAATATAGCAATCTTTTTGCATTGACTAAAACTAATTTTATTTTCGTTTCATTTGAAATTTATTTTTAATTTCACTACGTTTAAAGCACTTTGAAAATGATTATGACTGACTAATATGACCTTCGACAAAAAATGATTACACCAATGGTGACTTATTTGTTTTTCTTTAAAAAATCTCTAAATATTTCTTTTTGTTCAGAAAATATTACTAACATTCTTGTTAACTTTTCCAACTATGCTTGTGCTAGGAGACGGTTCGCGTCAATAGTCCAATGAAGGATTTGAACCCACGACCTTAAGATTCGCAGACCATACCCTAAACCATTAGGCTAATGACGCTTTATTAGTGATGTGATGTGATTAGTTTTATATTTAAGTGTGGAGGACACTTTTTTTTTTGTTAACGGGGAGGAAATCTTCAAGAAGATACCCCGCCTTCTGGGGGGAACGCGGCGGTTATGTGGGGTTTTTACACACTAAAACCTCCCCGGTGGCCCTTTCCTCGGTGCATGACGAGGGGCTGCGGGATCTCCAGTGGAACGCACCGGAGCCCCTCTGCACTGTGCTCAAGGAGAGCACGTCCCGGGGGGGGAGGTTACTCCCTCCCCCCCTGTGCCCTCGCAGTGCAAGGCGACACAGGCCAGCCGATGTCGCCTTCTTCCCGGGTCCACCATAGCGGACGACAAAGGTTCCCACCCTTATCGCCCAGTGAACCCGAGGCCCCTTTTAGTCGCCTTCTACGACGGGCAGGGGATACTGTAGTCTTATTCTTGAGAGCCCGGAACTACAGGGCAGATTACTTAACGCTTATATTAATGATGCAATGTTTAAAATAATTATGTATAAAAAATTGCAATCAATCAATAAAAAAAACATTTTACACAATCCCATTCATTTATTACATATACAAATAGTTGTTATATGGTTATTGGCACCAATTAAGTTCTTCGATAAATAATTACTGACAGATAATACATAAATAGTGATTTCAATGCCTATATTTCTAGATTAAAGTAGAATCGAATTGCAAATATAGGGCATCTACTAGTTAAGTTATATATCCATGCATATGTACATACGACTACATACATATTAATTTATGTGTCATTTCATCATCGCTATCACTAATTAAACTACGGTCTGTATTGAATATGTATATAATTTATGACGTCAGTCAAAAGCTGTTGCATTAATTACATTTTGCAATACCGCCAGCTGCGTCGGTTGACGCCATCTTCAATTTCCTCCCGTCGAACGCTTCGGTTGTCAAAATGGGAAATGAATTCCATCTATTGGATACAAATTTATCAAATATATGCACAGAAATATTATCACTCTGAACATCGATATATACATAAATGCTTTATTGCTCACATTTAACATTAACAACAATCAATTAAAGTTATAATTACACTTAACTTTCACCGACTATGAAGCTTTAAATACAGATTGTGCTTTTGTGTTGTTTCAGGATGGGACATTTTCCCTCGCTGACTTTACTGACGCATACCAAGAGAATGAGGTTCAGCGCGTGATCCGCGCCTATGAGAACTCAATCTCCATCGATATACACTGCTCGACCGGCGGGGGCGAGTGGGCCAAGCTGCCCGACATGCCCTTTGTCAAGTACTGCAAGATAAGGGTCAACCCTACCGACATACTCGATTCCGGCTCTCAAGCCATCAAGGATTTTGTCAGTGAGTACTTTTTAATTATTTCAGATATTTTTCTATATCGATTTTTCCTATATAGAGACATAAAGACGAAAAAAGACTCGAAGAAACTAAAGAGATTGGCGTGGAAGAGGAGATATTTTTGTCCGTGACAGTCGGACGTTCCCTCCTAGCGTGAAAAAATATATTAAAATTCTCTTTCTGTCAAGCACCTTTTTGTCTGAGAGTCCTGATAACTCCAGTGTCCATCCATCCTTATTCGTTCTTAACAAGGGAAGGGCACCTCATACAATTACCGGCTACTTCGAGCATCGACGGTGAATTGAAGCGTTGCGCATCTGGTTAGATCAACGCATCGGGCTTCAAAACTCAAATTCTTCAATTAAAAAAAAAATGTCTTAAACTTGCGTCCGATGTATGGAAATAGTTTCCTGGTGTTTTTGTAACGGTTGGTCGACTCTTAGATTGAATATTAGGATTTTTTTTCTCATATTTTATTTTAAAATCGATCAGATGTAGCATTTTTAAATGCTCTTTACACCGATTGGATTGAAAGAGCGTAAGCGGACATTTATTTACCTAAATATCCACCACAAAAAATTGTATGTCTATTTTATGTATAAAAAATGGTACAATTTTTAATAGCCAGCTATAGACTGTCTACACAAGTTGTCTGCCCACATTAATACACTGCCAGACGTATTACACGCGCATGAGAAAGCGCAGATAAAACCGGCGTTGTTTATGGTCACGTTTGATGTCACCGCGCCAGTAAATCGTCTATGGTTTATTTATAATCTACATACATTTAAACGCATTTAAGTATATCACATGAAATGTAAATACGCTATAAAAGCTTTGTAAGAAACGTACCATTACAATATTTGCATTCATAAAACTATTATATTTAATGTTACACATATTTTAAGTTTTCAAGGAATACGCTCTCACATCCTTTTTCTAGCGGAGTACACACAGACCTTAATCACCATGCACTTCACATCAAACTTATTCTATTTTTTACTTAACTTTTAAGGTATATTTTTAGCGTAAGCCATTTTAGATACTTATTCGTTCGATTGGCATTATGAAAGACAGTAATTTATAATGTTAAAATAAGCATAAGAAAATCGAGAGTGGATCTCTAACGAATAAACTTCATCTATTTTTTTAATTTGGCCTTTTTCTTGTGAAGAAAAATTAGGAGAAGTAGGTCTCAGATGGTTCCTAGGCGATATTAATATTCAAAGAGCTCTAATGACGCCTCTTGGAATGAATACTATGATTTTTAATAGTCTACGGTAACTGTCGTCGTAGCGCAGTGCCCGGGTCGCCTTAAGTTGAGAACAACCCGATAACTAATAATTTTGTAAACTTTTATTAATATTGATAGAATTTTATATGTTTAAACTTTTAATTTTATTTTAAAATTCTTATGTAAATACAGTGAAATGAAATATATTGGATAGATATTTAGCTAAGGCTGCTGTGCTAAAATAATAGCTGGTATTTAAATAAATATATAAAAAATGCAGTGTTAAAAATTTCTAATGCTTTAAGTCTACCAATCCGGACTAGGGCCGGATATCATTACAGACAGGCTTCCCAACCTCAAATACTTCGCATCCTTACCGTGCACGAGGTCCAAAGCCTCACGTACGGATCAGTGGTGGTCATCAGATCAGTGACGAATAAACTGCAATTGCACGACAGCGTCCAACATGCTGAAGTGGCGATATCCCGACACACCGTCAGCTGTGTCTACTATACAGATGACTGTGACGAAGCCACAGGAAGACTGCTGACAAGGGCAATGGTCGCATCAAGGGAGAGGATAGTGGACTACAACCTAAAAATGGCGATGAGAAGCAGGGACACAGCGGTCGCGGAGAAGCTAATAGCAATGCAGCGGGGCGTCTGCGACGAGTGAACCGGAGCGTTCTCTGGCCACCTCCAAATTCAGGCATTATACATAAAAAAAGGAAAATAGTAACTGTAGAGGTGACTCTATGAATAAATGCAGAGTGAACAATTTAAGTGTATTGGAAAAGAACACGGACACGGGCCTGTGGTTGCAATCTAACAATAAAAAAAAACCTCAGATACTTATAAGAGGCGTTATTTACCTCTTTCACGCATTTTTGTCGGTTTTCTGTGATCCGACAGCTTCTCAGTCTGTCAGCTTCGAGCACAGTAAAGTATCACAAACTGAGTCTGTGTTGTAATGCCGGTTTATTATAATAAGTAACTGTTATCTAAGTCTATACGTTGTTAACACTTCCATGCGTATAAATATATAGATTAACTATTTACAAGCATATAAGCTTATCTTGTTCTCACAGTAATGGTTATAACTACGTATAAGTTTCAGTGTCGTAACGACAGACAGGAGGCATGTGAAACAAGTTTCAAACAATTAGTTAATTTGACGAGCGACTACAACTTGCTAATTTCCACATTACAAAAGTTGGACGTTTATAGCCCACCGAAACATGATGAATTTATAGCTCTAAGTTATAACCGGAGAGCGCTTGTACGCCCTAATTGGTGTTGAAAATATTAATAACGCCTGTGAGATTGCCACAGCAATGCTTCAGTTTGGTCTGTTATTATTTTTGTTCTAGACATTTTTGACACTACGAATAGCGTAACAGATTTTTGGCTGAATTTTTTAAACAAAATCTTCTCTTATATGATGGTACTATGAGTAAAAGACATTGAAAATAATACAGACAAATTGTGAACTTCGTCTTTTTTGAAGTAGTTTAAAAAAAAATAGCTAAGCGCCTGTATTTTTTGTATAGCAATAATACGGTTTGTGTTTTTCACACATAGTATTCATCAATAATAGAGTATAAATAATTGAAAACGTTTACTAGAATGTGAATGTGTATCTTTAGATAACCACAGTGACGTTATAAGAACACTAGTTCATAACAGAATTGTTTGTTCTAAGCAAAACATAAATCGGACAGATAAATTGGTAAAACAAAAACGCTTCATTCGAATACATTTTTCTACATTTACTTTCTCAAAGAAGAGGGAAATTATTTTACCTTCAACCTTCCCAAAGACTTATGAGACTGTAGCAACTTCTGCGCCTGTGTTACTCTATTTTAGATTGAACACTCGACGTGAACGCTTCGAACTTCACAAAGCGGTAAGAAAGTTGTAATTGCTTCTACGTAGAACCGCGAGGTAGGGATTATGAAACAATTTTAGGTACATTCTATAACTTTTCCGAAATAATTAAAGTATGTGTAAATTTGTATGAAATATTCCAAAATTTATAATCCGATTATAATACAATTAATGAAGTTTGCTTATTAAACTAATTAGTTTACTGTCAATTAATATTTTGAGCCGCAGTAGCTTAGTATCTGGCCCTAAGTTGCATAGTACGCTAGTTGTTTGGTATTTCGGTTGATATTGTATAATCGGTGAAGGAACCTTCATAAATGTCTTAAAAAAATCTAAAGAATCTGAAGATTCCGCATGCTTTAGAATTTCGCACTAGGGCCGTTTTTTTGATAACGAACTACACAGAGTGGCTGGCCTTTACTACTTCAAGGGATGAGAGGTGGCATAGCTCTTAGGTCGCTAGTAACTCAACAACACTAGGTCCATGTGGCGACTATGCCATTATACTCTCTTCAGAGAGAAGGCCTGCGCTCAACAGTGAGAAAAATAGGATGTTACTATTCATAATTCCAGTCACTAGTATAGAATGTTACATATTCTCGTGTCACAATGTAAGTTACCATAGTCCTTCGAAGCGACTTGACCAATTTTTATGACTTTTGACAAAACCAGTAGTTCGGAAGTTATTATACAAATATTTAATTTAACTCTCACAATATATTAAATTATTCGTTTCTCTCCGAATTCATTCTATTCTCGAGCGTGTGAAGATCATTACCTACACCCATGTACAGATCAGTAAATACAATATCATTCTTATCATTTATACAAAAACATATCGGGCTCAAGTTAATATCAGAAATAAAAGTACGACGTATGGGTTGTTTGACAGTTCAAAAAGAGGAGTGCTCTGATAGTCACCAAACTTACCTTACAAGATTACTCGTCAGGTCAATCTGAAGATTCCCTGAAAGTTTCATTGGAATCGGTCCAACCGTTTCGGAGCCTATATGGAACATACCCACACACTTTCTCTTTTATATATATAAAGATAAGTGTGGGAATTTTCATACTCCTTTAAGTAGTACAAAGTTTTTGCTTCTCGTATATAATATAATGATATAAAGCATTTCGATATCATACATCGAAATGCTTTATATCATTATATTGCGAGTGGATTTGTCGTGAATTTCCTCGCAAGTAATTCTATCTTACTCACGGCAGAGTGCCCATCAGTGAACATAATGGGCCAGCTGGCAGCGGTAATGGCTACGTCTGCTTCTGGTACACTTCTCTTTCCGCTCTGGTAACTAACTACGCAGAATGTTCCTGGAAATTGCCTCTTCAAGCTCACCGTAGAGCCTTCGTTAAGTTGAAACCTATTGAGGGAAAATAATAAGAAATGTATCATTATTATGTATTAAATTTTATTTTCTTTCTTCTATGGTTAACGACCGCTTATATTGGATATTCTGGGTAGGTTCGTCAAAATAAAAAGCTTTCTCTGTCTACAACGCATGGGGATAAAGGTCTTAAGATCATCTTATTTATTTTTAACAGTTTCTCTTTCTCTTTCTTGAAAGTTTCATGAAAACCACGGACCTACCCCGAGTGAGTTTCATGTGGAGTTTTGTCTACTGAAAATAATTCGTCCTACAAGAACGTCCGAACAATTGGACACGTATATATTAGGTCTCATGTCCCGTGTAACTTTCACTTTGTAACAAAATTATAGTAACTCCAAGTTGAGATTAAGCCCCGTTTTAATTAACTCTCCGATCTATGTACACGGGTGGCGATCGACCCAGATGTTCCACACATTAGCTCGCTTCATGCCGGAGACGTAATTAACGACCCTTGATATTTCTGAGCAGGTAGACTCCCTAGTTATCTAACTATTTAGGTCACCAGAGCCTAACCAATTTTCCTACGCATCGTAAGACAGACGCAACGAAATAGATTTACTTATAAAACAATGTGAGTTATAAATAAGTCTCACGACGATAAAATTGTTGTATTAACAAGTATATCTACGATTAAAAACATAAAACCGACCGATCAATTCGAATCAAAAGAACGCATATTATGCGCCAATACCCTCTTTGTATTTACGAATTATAGTAGGAATATTACGATATTGATATATATAGAATTATTTAGTTCTTTTTTTTTGTTAACGGAAGGGGGGGGGGGAATCGTCAACAAGACCACCACATAACCGCCACCTTCTGGGGCGAGATATTCAAACTTTCTTAACCAACCCTTTATTTTTGTCTCACAAGTCTCACGCGGCTAAAGGACTTTTCACTTCAAAATCTCTACATAAAAGTTTGTGCCCGATGATGGGGATGGATTGTCACCTATCACATATAGGACCCTTTAAGCTTAGTTGCACTAGAGTTACAAGTTATAATTTAAATAACTTTTAAGAGCTAAATAGATCCGACGTATATAAATGAACTCGGCGAAATCTCCGCTTATTATAACCTAAATAATGTTCAGAGTGGGAGAGTATTAAGACCAGTTTTTGAGAGCAAAATTATTAAATTTCTCCGGAACAATAGGCCATTGTGTAGCTGGGCGTATAATGAACAACATAATTCATAGAGAAATCTTCTCTTACAACTAAATCCTCGAACACAGACCAGTTATTGCATGTAGATTTTAACATAAAATAACTTTATATCTATAGGATAAACAGAGATTGCATACACAATACATATTGATAATGAATGTTAGTAATTTTTTAATTTAAAAATTGATTTATACGATAATCAGACATTAAATTATGCAGTAAAATCCCGCTCTGGGATAAGAAATATGCTTGTATGGCGGCCGCCATTTTGCAATGTTGGTAACACTAGAGCGAAGATATTGCAACGACTTAACGTTCGACTTACGATATAGCCGTCGAGATTTGATTCCCAAGGGGATTGTACTGATAAGTTACCATCCTCCGGATATAGAAATCAATTAATTCAGGAGGGTACAAGAGGAGAATAGACTAAGAGCCGTAAGGACATTAACGTTCAAGAGGTCTACGTTTTGCACACAATCAGTATTTCACAAATTCTCGTGAGTTATACCACATATTGCCATTATGCCAAAGTATTTGCAAAATTATTCTCCATAGATAAAAGATAAAAAATATATATTTTTTTTATATTTCCTAAGCTAACAATACCAAAACAATACCAGCCGTCAAAATATTATACAAGAGAAATTGTAGAGAACTATTCTAAACTTGCTCTTCTTTCCAGCTTACCTTGAGCCATACATCGCGCCGGCAAGTCTGGAACAGCTGCTGGTATCCAGCGACGTAGTTGGCAACATCAGATTCAGCCACCCCACGCTGTACGTGTTCCCAGGGGGGCAGGGCGACGCCGCTTTGTTTGGCATCAACGGATTTAACATGCTCGGTAAGTATTAGAAGCTTCTATATTACTCGTATATATATATATATATATATATATATATACTTATTAGAAGTTATTTAGGAGGTAAATATGCCCTTTTTGAGGTGGAGGTCGAAGCAAAATCAATAGTAGACCGACTTGACCCTCTCCCGAAGAGAGATGTTGGGGATATTTGTATTCTCTATCGCATTTACAATGAGGGGAATTCTGAGGAATTGTTTGGATTTATCCCAGTTGCCGATTTCCATCACCGCACATCACGACATAATTCCAAATTCCATCGATACCAAATTGATGGTTGGCGTCCACGACTGTACGTTTATCGCGTAACTTTCTTCCACGCACTATCAACCTGTGGAATGAACTATCACTAGCGTTATTTCCGAATGCCAAAGGCCGGCAGCTCCTTCGGTGTTATAGATGTTTATGACTAACGGTGATCACTCAAGACCGGGGGAGCCGTAAGCTCGTTTCCCCCTTTTTCTTTCCTTTTTGAAGTAAGTATTTAGTAAGGTAAGCCCTGTAGTTCTGGGCTCATAGAATAAGACTACGGTATCCCGGTATCCGGTATCTTCTTGAAGATTTCCCCCACGTAAACAAAAAAAAGTACTTAGTATGAATATTACCGCCTTTTTTATACGGCATTATCCTGTGACGAAGTCCTATAATATTGTAAGAATTGTTAAAAAAGAATGATGCTTTAAGAGGGTCGTCTGTATAAGCACTAGAGTCATAAATAAAAATAACGCCTGTCACTTAGCAGCTCGGCCTCCGCTGGTGACCTCGCCCGCCTCTCGATACTTGGCGAGCGGCCAACTACAATACTGCTTTAACAAAAAGACCTCACTCGGACTCTTAGACACCGAGCGATGGATATTTAACAAATCTATAGTCACAAAATCATCATGCTTTTCGCTTATTAACTGAATTGTACCTGTGTATGTACTTTTACATCGGTACTTAAATACCATTGGCAGCAATCAGGATGCCATAGAATATAAGTCAGAAGTCAAGCATAGAAACCATGGTCTGGTCTTCCAAACGTGAAGATTATTCGTGTAGTTTATTTATTTAGTATTATTTTTGAAGTTCTGACGAGCGTTGAAGTCAGCAGTTCATAATATATGATACCAGAGTGCTAAAGTAATGTTCCAGGCTGAGATTATCTATAGTCTAACCGAAAGTCTAGCCTACGAGCTAATAACTGTCATCCTATTGAAATAAAAGAGCATATCTTCCTTTACTTATTCCACTTGTTGCACGTTATCACGCATAGAATTATTAACAGATGAAGAGAATGACAACGACTCACGCACTTCTCAAAATCAGTGTTTAGAATCTTCACAATCGATTCATCCAGGCGAAATTTACAGGGCACGTAAAAAAATATACAGATGACTTGAGAACCTCCACCTTTTTTGAAATCGGATGAAAGAAAACTCGACTAACAAAAAGCTTTAGATCGATTATAAAAAGCTGGTTGATTCTTTGCTGTTGACAGCAGCTGGCATGGAGCCAAGAACATCTTAGAAAAATAAAACAAAATGAACCCTCCGATGTTGTAGAATGAAATTTCGAGAACACTAACAGTATCTAGGCGAATAGCGAGGGAATGTTTTTTTTTAATAATGAAGGGATGCCCGCGCTTAAAATTCCCCGCAGCTACGTTATTAATTAGTGGAAACTATAAAAGTTGCCAGCTTTACAATTAGGCGATTACCCTTAAAAGCGGCGAATAATTAGAATTTCTCAGAGCGCTAATTTGCGTGCTTACATAATATTAAATATTTTACTCCGCAAAAAGTGGTATGAAATTATTTATTATTTTTACCTAGAGATGGCACTATTCACAGTTAGCTTGTGAAACATCATATGAAATACTTTTTCATAAGTCACACCTGCTACCGGCCTTGAAGTAGCCTGTTTAAAATTATACATTGCTACTTTGCAACAACATCGACGACTCCATGGTCCGAAAGAGCGAACGAGTAAGGACGAATATTGAAATGCCTAAATCCGGTAGAGTTAGAAAGAGCAAAATATAATTTACTGTGTTGTCGCTTTTTGGCCGTGATTAGCTCAAGCGAGGTATTTTAAAAATAAACTATAGTCTTAGTAGGAGATCGATAAACCGTTAACGAATTTATTTTAAAAATGAAACGTTCAAAAACGTATAAACTTTCTCTTTCATTTGGGTGTGCTTTTGTTTTTATTTTTTTTTATATGAAAAGTGGCAAACGAGCATACGGCTCAACTGATCTTAAGTGATCACCGTCGCCCATGAACATCCACAGCACCAGAGGAGCTGTAGGTGCGTTGCCAACCTTTGCGATAGGAATAGGCTCGTTTCTTGAAGGTCCCTAAATACCGTAAACGTTCCGAAACACCGCTGGCGACAGTTGATTCCACAAGTTGACAGTGCGTGGGAGAAAGTTACGCGAAAAACGTACAGTCGTTGAACGCCAACCATCAAGATGGTGGCGGTGGTATTTGGAATTCTGCCGAGATGTGCGGTAATGGAAATCGGTAGCTGGGATGATTCCGAACAATTCCTCAGAACACTCCCCATGGTAATTGCGATACAGAATGCAATAAAAATTTAGTTTTCATACTACAGTATAAATATAGATTAGTACTGTTAATAAATATAACATATTAATTGCTTGGCTTATGTCTCTGTGAGCATGGGGAAAAAAAATCATTGACCATGAAATTTTAAATGAAAATTAAATAAAATCAGCATTCATTCCCATCTCTATTCTTAACCCAATAATAGGTTAAAGCTCAGTTGAGATTTATAGTAGAAGTTCAAAAGATGGGATGTCATGAGAAACGGGGACGCCGCGGTCGCGGAGAAACTAATAACAATGTAACGGGACGTCCAACGTGTGAACCAGAGCATCATCCAACACCACCTTCCAAGATCAGGCATTAAAAAAAAATGTAGTAACTGTAGAGGTAGCATTCTTAGTAACAAATCAAAGTAAAAAAGTACATTAAAAGAGCACGGGTACAAGTCCATGGTTGCGTTTTATTGAATACTATCGTAACCAGCCCGCGTCGCCGGGCTAGATATAGCTTTATTTTATTTAAACAAATATTTCTTTTTATTTTTAATTCACCGTATCTATTTTTAATACTTTGCAATATACTCCATTGTACTACAATATTGTTCACAATTACATAAATATACTCAAGGCATGTGTCATTACAAATTTGGGTTATAAAACAATAAAATATCATCATAGTAAATAAAAGTTGTATTTGACAGTTCAAAAAGACAAGTGCTCCGATCTTCACCAAACTTTACACGATTACTCGTCAGATCAATCTGAAGATTCCCTGAAAATTTAATTGAAATTAGTCCAGCCGTTTCGGAGCCTATACGGATCAAACACACACACATTCTCTTTTATATTTATAAAAAGATAAACTAAAGATGGTATGTCAACGAAAATCAATGATGTAATAGAAAATAGGACAAAGAGAACGTGATCAAATTAGTGTTTATTTTAAAATCCCGATCGGTAATTAAAACTGAAAATCGAAAACACGAAAAGCGCATCCAATTCTGTTTGTTTCAATTTATTTTCCAATCAAACGTCGGAATTCATTCTGCGCTGCCACTTTGTATGCGACGTTATCTCGAACATTTATTTGCTATTCGCGAACCATTTTTTATTCTATCGATTCTGCTCTATTTAAACATGCATACAACTAACGCAAAACATATAAATAAAAATAACAGTGCTTTAGACTGAAGTTAAATATATGTTTATATAAGTATTTTGACGAACTACACAGATTGGCCAGAGAAGCTGGCCTTGACTGCTTCACCGGATTGAGAGGTGGCATAGCTCTTAGGTCGCTTAGCCTGAACCTCTATCGCTAGTAACTCGACACAAAGGTCCCCCAGGTGACGGGTAACCTCGGCTTGGACGGTTACTATGTTACGCGTAAGCATTCCGATCCGAGGGCGCCCGAGAGGGCTGAACTACAACTCGGTCGGTAGCTATTTCACGGATAATCTAAGGGACATTCAAAAAGCCAAACTAACTTAGATTGCAACTTCGAGAAGCATTTAATAAGTATAATACATACACGATTGTTCAAGAGAGTCCATATAAGTCCGCACTGACCTGTCTTGCTTCTAGTGTGATAGAACCAATAGGCCTGCACTGTGTCTTAGATAAACGAATCGTAACTCCTTATCTCTCTTCACTAACTTCCGTTCGCATCGCTCGATCAAACATTTCGTAACGTTCTCGCCACACATTCGCCAGCTTACTCCCGTACAGATAGATCGTGCGTAAAGAAGTTTTACATCAATAATCCGTAACAAACAGACGAATAGAGAACCCCCTCCTTTTTTGAAGTCGGTTAAAAATAAATAAAGTAATTGAAATTTTTCTTTTTAAATTTCCAGTGGACGGCGGTTTCTCACGCAAGGCATGTTGGTGGGACTTCGCACGGCATCTTGACCGACTTGACGCTGTACTCTTCACGCGCCTCAACAACTGCTCCGTATCTGGCATGGCATCTGTCCTGCGCAGGAAGGCGACTGCTAACGTCTACCCTCAGATTGGACACTTCTTCTGCAATTTAGAAGTAAGTTGATCTAAAGAGGTTGATCTAATGAGGATGAGGAGAGAGAGCTTTCAAGAGTAGAGTGAATGGGCACTTACTAAACTGGCGCGTATCATCTTTCGACTATATCACCACTTAACACCAGGAGGGATCATGGTCAAGCGCTAGTTGACAGGCATAAAAAATCTAAACCGACTTCAAATCGAATCAAACGTTAAACGCTAAAGTCAAAATTCGAGTTTAACGTATGTATTAGAGCATTAAAATCACACATAATTCGAGGGTCGTAACTTATTAGGTGAAATTGTCAGTCTTTTTTTTTATTTTTTGTCATTATCATTATATTAAACGTGTAACAAGAACTTTGTAGCCATTGTTACAAAAATTGCGCGGACAGACCAGTATGAAATTTCCCACTAGTAAATAGTTATGTGATTATCCCTTTCTGTTATCCTTCCGACAAAATAATATATAATGACATGCAATACGTATGCACTAAGGGCCTGCATGTTCTCGCTCAGAGGCCATACAAATCAGTCAAGGTTGACGGCCCGGATAGTAAGTAATATTAGAATGAGACAAACTTCATTGGATGTTAAGTTGAAATATAATTGAATTATCGGTTTATTGTATGGCTTAATCATGTCGCGGCATTCCTTGATAAATTTACCTGCATTTACAATTCATTCTATGTTTAGATATTGGATATAACATTTTAGTTATTACGACCCTAGTTATTTTAGTATCTGTTTATCGTCACAAAAGTTTTATTTAGGTTTAAGCGCGGCGACCTAGGAACGTGAGAGATCTAAAAGCCAGCTTCTTTGGCCGACATGCAGACATGCCAAAAATTTTCATTACATTAGCTTAAACAGTAAGACTCTCTGAAAAAGTAGCTTAGTGTCCGGGCGGTCGCTTCAATTTGCATAGTACACTAGCAAAGTGCAAAAGCAAGTCTACAAATCTGCACTAGGCCGCGTGGAGGGCTACGCCCTTATACTCTTTTTTTTTAATATACACAAAAAATCTGACGTCCCTGACTCCCGAGCTAGGTAGACTTGTAGACGAGTAATAGACCTGTGGTTCAGAAGGCAGTGTCTTCTCCCATTCACGGTGCACAAATGTTTCAAAAAGAATCTTTTTTTTTAAATAATAATTGATAGGTCTTAACGTTTATATTGTGTGTGCGTGTTTGTGTGTTGTGTGTGTTGCGTGTAGTTGAATGAGTGCGTGCGCATGAGTATGTGTTTTAACTCTCACTAAATATTGCCATTCAATTATATATATATACGTCTTTATAGAGAAGTCTTATGACCAGTAGTGGTACATATTTAAAAGACTGTAGTGATTTTTTTTGTGATTCCAGGAGCGTCGCGCTTTAACCAGTCCCGATGGTGACAAAGACGCAGATCCTTTGCTCGTCTCCCTCCTGCAAGAGGGCGTTGACATGATGGGGGATTTACGCCACATTAATCTGAAACCACAAAACTGCTACCGTAGCCCTGATCCCATTAATCTGTACCATAAAGTTGGTCATGGTAAGTACCATTACATTGATACGTATAGAAATACTTTATATCCCTTCTAATAAAAATTGCGTGGACGGAGGAAGATGAAATTTCCCGCACAAATAGTTTGTATAGTGGAGCGCAGAATGATAATATTTTTTTGTCAGTGGGACAAGTATAATTAGTTGTGAGTTTAACTTTAAATCAAATTCGAATTTTGTGCGACTAGAGGTGGCCAAGGGTCACTATGGAGATAGTATAATATATGGAGAATGCATTATCTGTAGCACTAAAAAAATCACAATATCTTGAATTTTTAGTCTATGTTATATATTTATGACACAAGAAACGGGTAAATGAAGCAATAATATTTTTCAGGTACTCTCGACATGTACGTACTGAATCCGTCCAAGGACTCTAAACACGTTCGTGAATTCCTGAAGCGATGGCATAGTAGTGAACAAAAACTATTTGAAGGAGTGAATGTCTCAGGACAGTTTAACTTTCCTATTCCTAATTTAGTGTCAATATGTGCGTTACTAGTGTGGCGTCCAGCAAATCCTGATGATACGATAACGAGAATAATGTTCCCTGGTTCTACTCCACAACATAAAATATTTGAAGGTCTGGAAAAATTAAAAAACCTAGAGATTCTTCAACACCCTACGTGCACTGGTCGTCAAATGGCTGCTACTTTACCACAAGTTAGTAGTATCGCACCTACAGTAACATCTGTAACGAAAACAAAACAAACACGAGGTAAAGAAAAAAGTATTATCACAGAGACAAGAACAAAAGAAGATAAGTTGCTAGATGCCGAACAACAAAAAATGAAACATATTAAAGACGAAATAGATTCCAAAAATATCATTGACAACAAATTACTAAACGAATTGGTCGATGGAGTAGACAAAAAATTGGAATCTGTTTTACAAGATGCAATAACTGCCAGATTGGATACTAAGTTGGATGATAAAATCGCTCAGTATGAAAGTACTGTTATTGATGGTTTACCCAAAAAAAGAGAAAGTAAGAGAAAAGAAAAACTAATCGATAAAAAGCCGAAACGAATTGAAAAATCTGATGATAATAAAGAATCAATGGCCAAAACTGCAGAAGTTAAGAAAATTGATGCCGAAGTAAAAATCAAAGCTGAAACTAAGAAAAAACCGGAAACAAAGATAAAGCCTGAAGCAACAAGTACAATGGTTAGAAATAAAATTAGTCACCGCACAACTCAGAAGAAGATCTCATCTATCGTTAGCGATAAACGAGCTATTATAGACGACAAAAAATCTCCACCAACGACACCTAAAAAAACAATTGAATCTAAGTCAATTACAAATGTAATAGGCAAAGAAAAAATTAAAGGAAAAATTAGGAGATCGAGTCCAGCCAGTACACCTGCAAAGAGTGTAAAAGAAGCGAGCAATCGTAGAGTTGTAGAGTCTAAATATAAACAAACATCTCCCAAAAGGGATGTTACTCCGAAAACTATAGAAAAAAAAGATCTAAAACCTAAGCGAGAACCTATTTCAAGACGACCAAGACCGCTGGCTTCCCCAATAAAGGGCTTAAAGACGATGAAAAGCCCCACAAAAGCTTCCAAAGCAACTAAAAGTGATACTGCAAAATTGAAAGGCATACAAAGGGTAAATTATGAAGATATTTTAAAAGACGCTAAGAAGTCTGATGAAGATACATCTAAATCTCTTGATGATATTAAACAACAAGAACTAGATGAAAGAGAGGAACAAGAAATCGTTAGAGAAATAGAGGCTGTATTTAATAGAGATAGCGAGGCCGAAGAAAAAATAGAATACGTAGGTCGATCAGACATAGAAAAAATTACATGCCTCATAGATGGCCCAAAAACTGAAATGACTGCTGATACGGAGTTTGAAGAGGAATATCTGATAATAGAAAAGGAAGAAGTGGATCAGTACACTGAAAATTCTGTTTTAGAACATGAATTAAGCCAAGAAAAAGAAGATGAACTGCAGAAGCATTTGAAAGACAAAGAAGAATCAGAAAAAAAGAAAGATGACGATGAAATGCATCAGGTAAAACTAAAATTTAAAACAGAATCTGATCCAAAAACCAAAGATGAAATTAAACCTGATTCAAAAGAACAATCAGAGAGTTTAGAAGAAAAACAAGACATTAGTAGTGAAAAAAAGACAACAGACAGCAAGAGTGGACGTTTAAAGCGCAAAGATTCACTTGACCTTAATATTGTACAAGAATCTCAACCTGATGAAAAAATTTCCACTACGCTTGAGTCAGGAGCTACTACGGCTCCTACTCTCCCTGAAGATGAACGTATTACCTTAGATGAAATAAAAGAAGACCGGCAAGTTGAAGAGAAACATATTAGAGAAGAAACCAAAGAAGTACTTGCACCACAAACACTTACCGATTTATCTAAACCAGCTACGTCTGAAAAAAGACCTAAAAAGGAACCCCAATTAGGTCCTCTGAGAGATATTGTCAAAACACCAGATGAAGTAGCTGATCTTCCCCTACATGAAGAGGTAGACTACAGAACTTTTGAAGAAAAGAAAACGCCTATTGAAGAAGACCTTTTCAAGCAGAAGCAGGAAAGTGAAATCCATGATATTATTGTTCCCAAGGACCTTCCTCTCAAAGAAACTGCTTCCACCATTTTATCAAGAACTGTACAAGATGATGTTGTAGTTACAACTATTGAACGACCCTCCCATGCAGAACTAGTTACCGTGACACCAGGTTCCGCACCCGAGTCACCGATCTACCACGATGAAACCAAAGTTTCAATTCTTTCAGTTAAGGATTTGGACCCAGTCAAGGAATACGATACTGATTATATTTACGGACGATACACAGAAAAATTGCGAGAGACACATATAACAACATTAGATTCTCCAATAAAAGATGAAATACTTACTGATGAAACGCAATCAATGCATGAAAAAATACCATCAATTCCCGAAGACTTTGAAAAAGAAATGGAGGAAGCAAATAAATTTGAAACATCAGAAAAACCTTCCATCAGTCCTAAAGATGTGGAACGGATTGTAGCTGATGTAGCACAAGTCTTAAAGTCTGATAAAACTCTCGATGAACTTATAGCCGAAAAATCTCCAATGCTTCGAAAATCTCCGGACAGTTTTACGAAACTTGATGAAATGACTAAAATCGAAGTTACGAAAATGTTTATAGATAAAGAAAAAGAATTAAGAGACACAATAAAAACCGTGAAACAGGTGCCAGAAACTACTTCGGATACCAAAGTCGAAGAAAAGTATTTTAAAGAAGTATCTCCAGTAAGATCGATTACATCTGAAGATGTTAGTGATTTATCATATAAAACAGTACTTAGTGATGAGAAGAAAGGTGAAATGAAACATGACACAGACTTAATACATACTAAATTTGACGGAAACGAAGCAAAAATTCCATTGAAAACTACTAAACCTAGGGATTTGACGACTATTATGCCTAGAAAAATGGAAAACGGCGAAGACTTGCAGCACCCAGAAGAAATTATAGCAGAAAAGAGCCAAGAAAAAAGGTTAAGTGTTACTTTAGATTCTGCTAAAACATTAGAAAAATTAGAGGAAAAAATAGCTGATTTGAAAAAGAAAGAAGAAAGCACACAAAAAGATTTATATGATTTAAAAGTACGTGACTTGCGAACAGACGAATCAACAGGTTTCTATTCAACCATCGGTTGAGGATAAACCACCTGTTGATGCACTGTCTAAAGAAAAATCGCCTAGTCCAATTGAAAGTGTTGACAAGAAAATAATTCTCACTGAAGAGAAAGTCATGAACAAACCAACTGAAAAGGAGGTGACCACTTCAGCAGTCTCTGACGATAAGGTTTCTATTCCACCATCGGTTGAGGATAAACCACCTGTTGATGCACTTTCCAAAGAGAAATCACCAAGTCCAATTGAAACTGTTGACAAGACAATAATTCTCACTGAAGAGAAAGTCATGAACAAACCAACTGAAAAGGAGGTGACCGCTTCAGTAGTCTCTGACGATAAGGTTTCTATTCAACCATCGGTTGAGGATAAACCACCTGTTGATGCAATTTCCAAAGAGAAATCGCCTAGTCCAATTGAAAGTGTTGACAAGAAAATAATTCTCACTGAAGAAGAGAAAATCATCGACAAACCAACTGAAAAGAAGGTGTCGCCTTCATCAGTCTCTGACGATAAGGTTTCTATTCAACCATCGGTTGAGGATAAGCTACCTGTTGATGCACTTTCCAAAGAGAAATCACCAAGTCCAATTGAAAGAGTTGACAAGAAAATAATTCTCACTGAAGAAGAGAAAGTCATCGACAAACCAACTGAAAAGGAGGTGTCTGCTTCACCAGTCTCTGACGATAAGGTTTCTGCTCCACCATCGGTTGAGGATAAACCACCTGTTGATGCACTTTCTAAAGAAAAATCGCCAAGTCCAATCGAAACTATTGACAAGACAATAATTCTCACTGAAGAAGAGGAAGTCATAGACAAACCAACTGAAAAGGAGGTGACCGCTTCAGTAGTCTCTGACGATAAGGTTTCTATTCAACCATCGGTTGAGGATAAGCCACCAACTGAAAAGGAGGTGACTGCTTCACCAGTCTCTGACGATAAGGTTTCTATTCTACCATCGCTTGAGGATAAGCCACCAACTGAAAAGGAGGTGTCTGCTTCACCAGTCTCTGACGATAAGATTTCGGCTCTACCATCGCTTGAGGATAAACCACCTGTTGATGCAATTTCCAAAGAGAAATCGCCTAGTCCAATCGAAACTATTGAGAAGACACTAATTCTCACTGAAGAGAAAGTCATAGACAAACCAACTGAAAAGGAGGTGACCGCTTCAGTAGTCTCTGACGATAAGGTTTCTATTCCACCATCGGTTGAGGATAAACCACCTGTTGATGCAATTTCCAAAGAGAAATCACCAAGTCCAATTGAAAGTGTTGACAAGAAAATAATTCTCACTGAAGAGAAAGTCATAGACAAACCAACTGAAAAGAAGGTGTCGCCTTCATCAGTCTCTGACGATAAGGTTTCTATTCCACCATCGGTTGAGGATAAACCACCTGTTGATGCACTGTCTAAAGAAAAATCGCCTAGTCCAATTGAAAGTGTTGACAAGACTATAATTCTCACTGAAGAGAAAGTCATAGACAAACCAACTGAAAAGAAGGTGTCTGCTTCACCAGTCTCTGACGATAAGATTTCGGCTCTACCATCGCTTGACGTTAAGCTACCTGTTGATTCACTTTCCAAAGAGAAATCACAAAGTCCAATTGAAAGTGTTGACAAGAAAATAATTCTCACTGAAGAAGAGAAAATCATCGACAAACCAACTGAAAAGAAGGTGTCGCCTTCATCAGTCTCTGACGATAAGGTTTCTATTCAACCATCGGTTGAGGATAAGCCACCTGTTGATGCACTTTCCAAAGAGAAATCGCCAAGTCCAATTGAAAGTGTTGACAAGACTATAATTCTCACAGAAGAAGAGAAAGTCATAGACAAACCAACTGAAAAGAAGGTGTCGCCTTCATCAGTCTCTGACGATAAGGTTTCTATTCCACCATCGGTTGAGGATAAGCCACCTGTTGATGCAATTTCCAAAGAGAAATCGCCTAGTCCAATCGAAACAATTGACAAGACAATAATTCTCACTGAAGAAGAGAAAATCATCGACAAACCAACTGAAAAGGAGGTGACCGCTTCAGTAGTCTCTGACGATAAGGTTTCTATTCTACCATCGCTTGACGATAAGCCACCTGTTGATGCACTTTCTAAAGAAAAATCGCCTAGTCCAATCGAAACTATTGACAAGACAATAATAATCACTGAAGAAGAGAAAGTCATAGACAAACCAACTGAAAAGGAGGTGACCACTTCAGCAGTCTCTGACGATAAGGTTTCTATTCCACCATCGGTTGAGGATAAACCACCTGTTGATGCACTTTCTAAAGAAAAATCATATGTTACAGGATTAAA
Organism: Meandrusa payeni; assembly: GCA_029286785.1. Lineage (NCBI taxonomy): Eukaryota > Metazoa > Arthropoda > Insecta > Lepidoptera > Papilionidae > Meandrusa > Meandrusa payeni. The sequence continues at coordinate 544,127 of JAGSMX010000007.1, read as the reverse complement.
GCCAATAGGAGAACCAGCAATTACAGAAACCAAAGAGGTAACAATTGTAACCAAAAACAAGGTCACAGTTAAACGAATAATAATTCAAACGATAGTTAAACAAGAATTTGTTTATGTTGATAAAAATATCTTCAAATTAACTGTTAAAGAAGTAAAAACTGATGAATACCCAGACGGTTCAGTTATAACAATGAGAAGTCAACATACGACTTACCATGATGATATAAAAGATTTAATCCTAAAAGATTCGTCAGGTAGTTCAGAAAAAGAATCAAAAAAAGCTATAAATGTTTTAGCTGAAGCTGAAAAGGTTACAGAAGTCTTTGATGACAAGGTATCTAGTCCATTACCAGTTAAGGATAAGCCACATGTTGTTGAAGTTACTAAGGAGCAATCGCAAAGTCCAATTGAAGTTATTGACAAGAAAATAATTGGTGCTGAAGACAAAGAGATATCCGTTACAGAAATTCCGGAAGATAAGGGATCTACTCCAATGTCTGTTCAAGATAAGCTACAAGTTCATGGACTACCTAAGGAAAAATCGCCTAGTCCAATTGAAGCTGTTGACAAGAAAATAATTGTCACTGACGAAGAGAAAGTCGTCGACAAAGTAACTCTAAAGCAGGTGTCCGCTTCACCAGTCTCTGACGATAAGGTTTCTATTCCACCATCGGTTGAGGATAAGCCACCTGTTGATGCACTTTCTAAAGAGAAATCGCCTAGTCAGATTAAAGCTATTGACAAAAAAATACTGGTCTATGAAGAAGAGAAAGCCGTAGACAAAGTAACTCACAAGCAGGTGTCCGCTTCACCAGTCTCTGACGATAAGGTTTCTATTGCACCACCGGTTGAGGATAAGCCACCTGTTGATGCACTTTCTAAAGAGAAATCGCCTAGTCCAATTGAAGCTGTTGACAAGAAAATAATTGTCACTGACGAAGAGAAAGCCGTAGACAAAGTAACTCAAAAGCAGGTGTCCGCTTCACCAGTCTCTGACGATAAGGTTTCTATTCCACCATCGGTTGAGGATAAGCCACCTGTTGATGCACTTTCTAAAGAGAAATCGCCTAGTCCAATTGAAACTGTTGACAAGACAATAATTCTCACTGAAGAAGAGAAAGTCATAGACAAACCAACTAAAAAGGAGGTGTCCGCTTCAGCACTCTCTGACGATGAGATTTCTGTTCCACAATCGCTTGAAGATAAGCCACTTGTTGAAGCACTTACTAAAGAGAAATCGCCAAGTCCAATTGAAACTGTTGACAAGACAATAATTCTCACTGAAGAAGAAAGTCATAGACAAACCAACTGAAAAGGAGGTGACCACTTCAGCAGTCTCTGACGATAAGATTTCTGTTCTACCATCGCTTGAGGATAAGCCACCTGTTGATGCACTTTCTAAAGAGAAATCGCCTAGTCCAATTGAAAGTGTTGACAAGACAATAATTTCACTGAAGAAGAGAAAGTCATAGACAAACCAACTGAAAAGAAGGTAACCACTTCAGCAGTCTCTGACGATAAGGTTTCTGTTCTACCATCGCTTAAGGATAAGCCACCAACTGAAAAGGAGGTGACCGCTTCAGCACTCTCTGACGATAAGATTTCTATTCCACCATCGGTTGAGGATAAGCCATCTGTTGATGCACTTTTTAAAGAGAAATCGCCTAGTCCAATTGAAGCTATTGACAAGAAAATACTGGTTTCTGAAGAAGAAGAAACAATTGGAGAAAAACCGACTGAAGAGGTGGTGCCTATCAAAACTGAGTCTGCCGATAAGATTTCTGTCCCACCATCTGATGAGGATAAGTCATCTGTTGATGTAATTCCTAAAGAGAAATCGCCTAGTCCAATTGAAGCTGTGGACAAGAAAATAATTGTCACTGACCAAGAGAAAGCCGTAGACAAACCAACTGAAAAGGAGGTGACCACTTCAGCAGTCTCTGACGATAAGGTTTCTATTCCACCATCGGTTGAGGATAAGCCACCAACTGAAAAGGAGGTGACCGCTTCAGTAGTCTCTGACGATAAGGTTTCTATTGCACCACCGGTTGAGGATAAGCCATCTGTTGATGCACTTTCTAAAGAGAAATCGCCTAGTCCAATTGAAACTGTTGACAAGACAATAATTCTCACTGAAGAAGAGAAAGTCATAGACAAACCAACTGAAAAGAAGGTAACCACTTCAGCAGTCTCTGACGATAAGGTTTCTGTTCTACCATCGCTTGACGATAAGCCACCTGTTGATGCACTTTCTAAAGAGAAATCGCCTAGTCCGATTGAAACTATTGACAAAAAAATACTGATCTATGAAGAAGAAGAAACAATAGGAGAAAAACCGACCGAAGAGGTGGTGCCTATCACAACTGAGTCTGCTGATAAGATTTCTGTCCCACCATCTGATGAGGATAAGTCATCTGTTGATGTAATTCCTAAAGAGAAATCGCCTAGTCCAATTGAAGCTGTGGACAAGAAAATAATTGTTACTGACGAAGAGAAAGCCGTGGACGAAGTAACTCAAAAGCAGGTGTCCGCATCACCAGTCTCAGGCGATAAGGTTTCTATTCCACCATCGGTTGAGGATAAGCCACCTGTTGATGCACTATCTAAAGAGAAATTGCCTAGTCCAATTGAAGCTGTAGTCAAGAAAATAATTGTCACTGACGAAAAGAAAGTCATCGACAAACCAACTGAAAAGGAGGTGACCACTTCCAGCAGTCTCTGACGATAAGGTTTCTATTCCACCATCGGATGAGGATAAACCACCTGTTGATGCACTTTCTAAAGAGAAATCGCCAAGCCCAATTGAAAGTGTTGACAAGACAATAATTCTCACTGAAGAAGAGAAAGTCATAGACAAACCAACTGAAAAGGAGGTAACCACTTCAGCAGTCTCTGACGATAAGATTTCGGCTCTACCATCGCTTGACGATAAGCCACCTGTTGATGCACTTTCCAAAGAGAAATCGCAAAGTCCAATTGAAAGTGTTGACAAGACTATAATTCTCACTGAAGAAGAGAAAGTCATAGACAAACCAACTGAAAAGAAGGGAACCACTTCAGCAGTCTCTGACGATAAGGTTTCTGTTCTACCATCGCTTGAGGATAAGCCACCAACTGAAAAGGAGGTGACTGCTTCACCAGTCTCTGACGATAAGGTTTCTGTTCTACCATCGGTTGAGGATAAGCCACCAGTTGATGCACTTTCTAAAGAGAAATCGCCTAGTCCGATTGAAACTATTGACAAAAAAATACTGATCTATGAAGAAGAAGAAACAATAGGAGAAAAACCGACCGAAGAGGTGGTGCCTATCACAACTGAGTCTGCTGATAAGATTTCTGTCCCACCATCTGATGAGGATAAGTCATCTGTTGATGTAATTCCTAAAGAGAAATCGCCTAGTCCAATTGAAGCTGTGGACAAGAAAATAATTGTTACTGACGAAGAGAAAGCCGTGGACGAAGTAACTCAAAAGCAGGTGCCCGCATCACCAGTCTCAGACGATAAGGTTTCTATTCCACCATCGGTTGAGGATAAGCCACCTGTTGATGCACTTTCTAAAGAGAAATTGCCTAGTCCAATTGAAGCTGTGGACAAGAAAATAATTGTTTCTGACGAAGAGAAAGCCGTGGACGAAGTAACTCAAAAGAAGGTGTCCGCATCACCAGTCTCTGACGAAAAGGTTTCTATTCCACCATCGGTTGCGGATAAGCCACCTGTTGATGCACTATCTAAAGAGAAATTGCCTAGTCCAATTGAAGCTGTAGTCAAGAAAATAATTGTCACTGACGAAAAGAAAGCCGTGGACAAAGTAACTCAAAAGCAGGTGTCCGCTTCACCAGTCTCTGACGATAAGGTTTCTATTCCACCATCGGATGAGGATAAACCACCTGTTGATGCACTTTCTAAAGAGAAATCGCCAAGCCCAATTGAAAGTGTTGACAAGACAATAATTCTCACTGAAGAAGAGAAAGTCATAGACAAACCAACTGAAAAGGAGGTAACCACTTCAGCAGTCTCTGACGATAAGATTTCGGCTCTACCATCGCTTGAGGATAAACCAACTGTTGATGCACTTTCCAAGAGAAATCGCCAAGCCCAATTGAAAGTGTTGACAAGACAATAATTTCACTGAAGAAGAGAAAGTCATCGACAAACCAACTGAAAAGAAGGTGTCTGCTTCACCAGTCTCTGACGATAAGGTTTCTGCTCCACCATCGGTTGAGGATAAGCCACCAGTTGATGCACTTTCCAAGAGAAATCGCCTAGTCAATCGAAACTATTGACAAGACAATAATTTCACTGAAGAAGAAAGTCATCGACAAACCAACTGAAAAGGAGGTGACCACTTCCAGCAGTCTCTGACGATAAGGTTTCTGTTCTACCATCGCTTGACGATAAGCTACCTGTTGATGCACTTTCTAAAGAAAAATCGCCTAGTCCAATCGAAACTATTGACAAGACAATAATTCTCACTGAAGAAGAGAGAAAGTCATAGACAAACCAACTGGAAAAGGAGGTGACCGCTTCAGTAGTCTCTGACGATAAGATTTCGGCTCTACCATCCCTCGACGATAAGATTTCGGCTCTACCATCGCTTAAGGATAAGCCACCTGTTGATGCACTTTCCAAAGAGAAATCGCCAAGTCCAATTGAAAGTGTTGACAAGACTATAATTCTCACAGAAGAAGAGAAAGTCTTAGACAAACCAACTGATACAGAGGCGTCCGCTTCAGCAGTCTCTGAAGATAAGGTTTCTATTCTGCCATCGCTTGGGGATAAACCACCTGTTGATGCACTTTCTAAAGAGAAATCGCCAAGTCCAATTGAAAGTGTTGACAAGACAATTATTCTCACTGAAGAAGAGAAAGTCATTGACAAACCAACTGAAAAGGAGGTGACCACTTCAGCAGTCTCTGACGATAAGATTTCGGCTCTACCATCGCTTAAGGATAAGCCACCTGTTGATGCACTTTCCAAAGAGAAATCGCCAAGTCCAATTGAAAGTGTTGACAAGACTATAATTCTCACTGAAGAAGAAAGTCATCGACAAACCAACTGAAAAGGAGGTTACTGCTTCACCAGTCTCTGACGATAAGGTTTCTATTCTACCATCGCTTGAGGATAAACCACCTGTTGATGCACTTTCTAAAGAGAAATCGCCTAGTCCAATTGAAACTGTTGACAAGACAATAATTCTCAAAGAAGACCAAAAAGTTATGGACAAACTAACTGAAAAGAAGGTGTCTGCTTCACCAGTCTCTGACGATAAGGTTTCTGTTCCACCATCGGTTGAGGATAAGCCACCTGTTGTTGCACTTTCTAAAGAAAAATCGCCTAGTCCAATCGAAACAATTGACAAGACAATAATTCTCACTGAAGAAAAGAAAGTCATAGACAAACCAACTGAAAAGGAGGTGACCGCTTCAGTAGTCTCTGACGATAAGATTTCGGCTCTACCATCCCTCGACGATAAGCCACCTGTTGATGCACTTTCCAAAGAGAAATCACCAAGTCCAATTGAAAGTGTTGACAAGAAAATAATTCTCACTGAAGAAGAGAAAGTCATCGACAAAACAACTGAAAAGGAGGTGACTGCTTCACCAGTCTCTGACGATAAGGTTTCTATTCAACCATCGGTTGAGGAAAAGCCACCTGTTGATGCACTTTCTAAAGAGAAATCGCCAAGTCCAATTGAAAGTGTTGACAAGACAATAATTCTCACTGAAGAAGAGAAAGTCATCGACAAACCAACTGAAAAGGAGGTGACGGCTTCAGCAGTCTCTGACGATAAGATTTCGGCTCGATCATCCCTCGACGATAAGCCACCTGTTGATGCACTTTTTAAAGAGAAATCGCCTAGTCCAATTGAAACAACTGTTGACAAGACAATAATTCTCAAAGAAGACCAAAAAGTTATGGACAAACTAACTGAAAAGAAGGTGTCCGATTCACCAGTCAGGGACGATAAGGTTTCTCTTCCACCATCGGTTGAGGATAAGCCACCTGTTGATGCACGTTCTAAAGAAAAATCGCCTAGTCCAATCGAAACTATTGACAAGACAATAATTCTCAAAGAAGACCAAAAGTTATGGACAAACCAACTGAAAAGGAGGTGACCGCTTCAGTAGTCTCTGACGATAAGATTTCGGCTCTACCATCCCTCGACGATAAGCCACCTGTTGATGCACTTTCCAAAGAGAAATCACCAAGTCCAATTGAAAGTGTTGACAAGAAAATAATTCTCACTGAAGAAGAGAAAGTCATAGACAAACCAACTGAAAAAGAGGTAACCACTTCAGCAGTCTCTGACGATAAGATTTCGGCTCTACCATCGCTTGACGATAAGCCACCTGTTGGTGCACTTTCCAAAGAAAAATCGCCTAGTCCAATTGAAGCTGTTGACAAGAAAATAATTGTCACTGACGAAGAGAAATCCGTAGACAATGTAACTCAAAAGCAGGTGTCCGCTTCACCAGTCTCTGACGATAAGGTTTCTATTCTACCATCGGTTGAGGATAAGCCACCTGTTGATGCACTGTCTAAAGAGAAATCGCCTAGTCCAATTGAAACTGTTGACAAGACAATAATTCTCAAAGAAGACCAAAAAGTTATGGACAAACCAACTGAAAAGAAGGTGTCTCCTTCACCAGTCTCTGACGATAAGGGTTCTGCTCCACCATCGGATGAGGATAAGCCACCAACTGAAAAGAAGGTGTCGCCTTCATCAGTCTCTGACGATAAGATTTCGGCTCTACCATCCCTTGAGGATAAGCCACCTGTTGATGCAATTTCCAAAGAGAAATCGCCTAGTCCAATCGAAACTATTGACAAGACAATAATAATCACTGAAGAAGAGAAAGTCATAGACAAACCAACTGAAAAGGAGGTGACCACTTCAGCAGTCTCTGACGATAAGATTTCGGCTCTACCATCGCTTAAGGATAAGCCACCTGTTGATGCACTTTCCAAAGAGAAATCGCCAAGTCCAATTGAAAGTGTTGACAAGACTATAATTCTCACTGAAGAAGAGAAAATCATCGACAAACCAACTGAAAAGGAGGTGACTGCTTCACCAGTCTCTGACGATAAGGTTTCTATTCTACCATCGCTTGAGGATAAGATTTCGGCTCTACCATCGCTTGAGGATAAACCACCTGTTGATGCACTTTCTAAAGAAAAATCGCCAAGTCCAATCGAAACTATTGACAAGACAATAATTCTCACTGAAGAAGAGAAAGTCATAGACAAACCAACTGAAAAGGAGGTGACCACTTCAGCAGTCTCTGACGATAAGATTTCGGCTCTACCATCGCTTAAGGATAAGCTACCTGTTGATGCACTTTCCAAAGAGAAATCACAAAGTCCAATTGAAAGAGTTGACAAGAAAATAATTCTCACTGAAGAAGAGAAAGTCATCGACAAAACACCTGAAAAAGAGGCGACTGCTTCACCAGTCTCTGACGATAAGATTTCTATTCAACCATCGGTTGAGGATAAGCCACCTGTTGATGCACTGTCTAAAGAAAAATCGCCTAGTCCAATCGAAACAATTGACAAGACAATAATTCTCACTGAAGAAGAGAAGGTTATAGACAAACCAACTGAAAAGAAGGTGTCGCCTTCGTCAGTCTCTGACGATAAGATTTCGGCTCTACCATCGCTTAAGGATAAGCCACCTGTTGATGCACTTTCTAAAGAGAAGTCGCCTAGTCCATTTGAAACTGTTGACAAGACAATAATTCTCACTGAAGAACAGAAAGTTATAGACAAACCAACTGAAAAGAAGGTGTCGCCTTCACCAGTCTCTGGCGATAAGGTTTCTGCTCCACCATCGGTTGAGGATAAGCCACCAACTGAAAAGAAGGTGTCTGCTTCACCAGTCTCTGGCGATAAGGTTTCTATTCAACCATCGGTTGAGGATAAACCAACTGAAAAGGAGGTGACCGCTTCAGCAGTCTCTGACGACAAGGTTTCTATTCAACCATCGGTTGAGGATAAACCACCTGTTGATGCACTTTCCAAGAGAAATCGCCAAGTCCAATTGAAAGTGTTGACAAGACAATAATTTCACTGAAGAAGAGAGTCATAGACAAACCAACTGAAAAGGAGGTGACCGCTTCAGTGGTCTCTGACGATAAGATTTCGGCTCTACCATCCCTCGACGATAAGCCACCTGTTGATGCACTTTCCAAAGAGAAATCGCCAAGTCCAATTGAAAGTGTTGACAAGACTATAATTCTCACTGAAGATGAGAAAGTCATCGACAAACCAACTGAAACGGAGGTTACTGGTTCACCAGTCTCTGACGATAAGGTTTCTATTCAACCATCGGTTGAGGATAAGCCACCTGTTGATGCACTGTCTAAAGAAAAATCGCCTAGTCCAATCGAAACTATTGAGAAGACACTAATTCTCACTGAAGAAGAGAAAGTCATAGACAAACAAACTGAAAAGGTGACCGCTTCAGTAGTCTCTGACGATAAGATTTCGGCTCTACCATCGCTTGAGGATAAGCCACCAACTGAAAAGGAGGTGACCGCTTCAGTGGTCTCTGACGATAAGATTTCAGCTCTACCATCCCTCGACGATAAGCCACCTGTTGATGCACTTTCCAAGAGAAATCGCCAAGTCCAATTGAAAGTGTTGACAGAAAATAATTCTCACTGAAGAGAAAGTCATCGACAAAACAACTGAAAAGGAGGTGACTGCTTCACCAGTCTCTGACGATAAGGTTTCTATTCAACCATCGGTTGAGGATAAGCCACCTGTTGATGCACTGTCTAAAGAAAAATCGCCTAGTCCAATCGAAACTATTGAGAAGACACTAATTCTCACTGAAGAAGAGAAAGTCATCGACAAACCAACTGAAAAGGAGGTGTCTGCTTCACCAGTCTCTGACGATAAGATTTCTGCTCTACCATCCCTCGACGATAAGGTTTCTGCTCCACCATCGGTTGAGGATAAGCCACCAACTGAAAAGAAGGTGTCGCCTTCATCAGTCTCTGACGATAAGATTTCGGCTCTACCATCCCTTGAGGATAAGCCACCTGTTGATGCAATTTCCAAAGAGAAATCGCCTAGTCCAATCGAAACAATTGACAAGACAATAATTCTCACTGAAGAAGAGAAAGTCATAGACAAATCAACTGAAAAGGAGGTGACCGCTTCAGTAGTCTCTGACGATAAGATTTCGGCTCTACCATCCCTCGACGATAAGCCACCTGTTGATGCACTTTCCAAGAGAAATCGCCAAGTCAATTGAAAGTGTTGACAAGAAAATAATTCTCTCACTGAAGAAGAAAGTCATCGACAAAACAACTGAAAAGGAGGTGACTGCTTCACCAGTCTCTGACGATAAGGTTTCTATTCAACCATCGGTTGAGGATAAGCCACCTGTTGATGCACTGTCTAAAGAAAAATCGCCTAGTCCAATCGAAACTATTGAGAAGACACTAATTCTCACTGAAGAAGAGAAAGTCATCGACAAACCAACTGAAAAGGAGGTGTCTGCTTCACCAGTCTCTGACGATAAGGTTTCTGCTCCACCATCGGTTGAGGATAAGCCACCAACTGAAAAGAAGGTGTCGCCTTCATCAGTCTCTGACGATAAGATTTCGGCTCTACCATCCCTTGAGGATAAGCCACCTGTTGATGCAATTTCCAAAGAGAAATCGCCTAGTCCAATCGAAACTATTGACAAGACAATAATAATCACTGAAGAGGAGAAAGTCATAGACAAACCAACTGAAAAGGAGGTGACCACTTCAGCAATCTCTGACGATAAGATTTCGGCTCTACCATCGCTTATGGATAAACCACCTGTTGATGCACTTTCTAAAGAAAAATCGCCTAGTCCAATCGAAACTATTGAGAAGACACTAATTCTCACTGAAGAAGAGAAAGTCATCGACAAACCAACTGAAAAGGAGGTGACTGCTTCACCAGTCTCTGACGATAAGGTTTCTATTCTACCATCGCTTGAGGATAAACCACCTGTTGATGCACTTTCCAAAGAGAAATCGCCAAGTCCAATTGAAAGTGTTGACAAGACTATAATTCTCACTGAAGAAGAGAAAGTCATAGACAAACCAACTGAAAAGGAGGTGACCACTTCAGCAGTCTCTGACGATAAGATTTCGGCTCTACCATCCCTTGACGATAAGCCACCTGTTGATGCACTTTCCAAAGAGAAATCACCAAGTCCAATTGAAAGTGTTGACAAGAAAATAATTCTCACTGAAGAAGAGAAAGTCATCGACAAAACAACTGAAAAGGAGGTGACTGCTTCACCAGTCTCTGACGATAAGGTTTCTATTCAACCATCGGTTGAGGATAAGCCACCTGTTGATGCACTGTCTAAAGAAAAATCGCCTAGTCCAATCGAAACTATTGAGAAGACACTAATTCTCACTGAAGAAGAGAAAGTCATCGACAAACCAACTGAAAAGGAGGTGACTGCTTCACCAGTCTCTGACGATAAGGTTTCTATTCTACCATCGCTTGAGGATAAGCCACCAACTGAAAAGAAGGTGTCGCCTTCAGCAGTCTCGACGATAAGATTTCGGCTCTACCATCCCTTGAGGATAAGCCACCTGTTGATGCACTGTCTAAAGAGAAATCGCCTAGTCCAATCGAAACTATTGACAAGACAATTATTCTCACTGAAAAAGAGAAAGTCACAGACAAACCAACTGAAAAGGAGGTTACCACTTCAGCAGTCTCTGACGATAAGATTTCGGCTCTAACATCCATTGAGGATAAGCCACCTGTTGATGCACTTTCCAAAGAGAAATCGCCAAGTCAATTGAAAGTGTTGACAAGAAAATAATTCTCACTGAAGAAGAGAAAATCATCGACAAACCAACTGAAAAGGAGGTGACTGCTTCACCAGTCTCTGACGATAAGGTTTCTATTCTACCATCGCTTGAGGATAAACCACCTGTTGATGCACTTTCTAAAGAAAAATCGCCAAGTCCAATCGAAACTATTGACAAGACAATAATTCTCACTGAAGAAGAGAAAGTCATAGACAAATCAACTGAAAAGGAGGTGACCACTTCAGCAGTCTCTGACGATAAGATTTCAGCTCTACCATCCCTCGACGATAAGCCACCTGTTGATGCACTTTCCAAGAGAAATCGCCAAGTCAATTGAAAGTGTTGACAGAAAATAATTCTCACTGAAGAAGAAAGTCATCGACAAAACAACTGAAAAGGAGGTGACTGCTTCACCAGTCTCTCTGACGATAAGGTTTCTATTCTACCATCGCTTGACGATAAGATTTCTATTCAACCATCGGTTGAGGATAAGCCACCAACTGAAAAGAAGGTGTCGCCTTCAGCAGTCTCTGACGATAAGGTTTCTATTCTACCATCGCTTGACGATAAGCTACCTGTTGATGCACTGTCTAAAGAAAAATCGCCAAGTCAATTGAAAGTGTTGACAAGACAATAATTTCACTGAAGAAGAGAAAGTCATCGACAAAACAACTGAAAGGGAGGTGACTGCTTCACCAGTCTCTGACGATAAGATTTCGGCTCTACCATCCCTCGACGATAAGCCACCTGTTGATGCACTTTCCAAAGAGAAATCGCCAAGTCCAATTGAAAGTGTTGACAAGACAATAATTCTCACTGAAGAAGAGAAAGTCATCGCCAAAACAACTGAAAAGGAGGTGACTGCTTCACCAGTCTCTGACGATAAGGTTTCTATTCTACCATCGCTTGACGATAAGATTTCTATTCAACCATCGGTTGAGGATAAGCCACCTGTTGATGCACTTTCCAAAGAGAAATCGCCAAGTCCAATTGAAAGTGTTGACAAGAAAATAATTCTCACTGAAGAAGAGAAAGTCATCGACAAACCAACTGAAAAGGAGGTGACTGCTTTACCAGTCTCTGACGATAAGGTTTCTATTCAACCATCGGTTGAGGATAAGCCACCTGTTGATGCACTGTCTAAAGAGAAATCGCCTAGTCCAATCGAAACTATTGACAAGACAATTATTCTCACTGAAAAAGAGAAAGTCACAGACAAACCAACTGAAAAGGAGGTTACCACTTCAGCAGTCTCTGACGATAAGGTTTCTATTCAACCATCGGTTGAGGATAAGCCACCTGTTGATGCACTGTCTAAAGAAAAATCGCCTAGTCCAATCGAAACTATTGACAAGACAATAATTCTCACTGAAGAAGAGAAAGTCATAGACAAACCAACTGAAAAGGAGGTGACTGCTTCACCAGTCTCTGACGATAAGGTTTCTATTCAACCATCGGTTGAGGATAAACCACCTGTTGATGCACTTTTCAAAGAGAAATCGCCTAGTCCAATCGAAACTATTGACAAGACAATAATAATCACTGAAGAAGAGAAAGTCATAGACAAACCAACTGAAAAGGAGGTGACCACTTCAGCAGTCTCTGACGATAAGATTTCGGCTCTACCATCGCTTAAGGATAAGCCACCTGTTGATGCACTTTCCAAAGAGAAATCGCCAAGTCCAATTGAAAGTGTTGACAAGACTATAATTCTCACTGAAGAAGAGAAAGTCATCGACAAACCAACTGAAAAGGAGGTGACTGCTTCACCAGTCTCTGACGATAAGGTTTCTATTCTACCATCGCTTGAGGATAAACCACCTGTTGATGCACTTTCTAAAGAAAAATCGCCAAGTCCAATCGAAACTATTGACAAGACAATAATTCTCACTGAAGAAGAGAAAGTCATAGACAAACCAACTGAAAAGGAGGTGACCACTTCAGCAGTCTCTGACGATAAGATTTCGGCTCTACCATCGCTTGACGATAAGCCACCTGTTGATGCACTTTCCAAAGAGAAATCGCCAAGTCCAATTGAAAGTGTTGGCAAGACAATTATTCTCACTGAAGAACAGAAGGTTATAGACAAACCAACTGAAAAGAAGGTGTCGCCTTCATCAGTCTCTGACGATAAGATTTCGGCTCTACCATCCCTTGAGGATAAGCCACCTGTTGATGCACTTTCCAAAGAGAAATCGCCAAGTCCAATTGAAAGTGTTGACAAGAAAATAATTCTCACTGAAGAAGAGAAAGTCATCGACAAAACAACTGAAAAGGAGGTGACTGCTTTACCAGTCTCTGACGATAAGGTTTCTATTCAACCATCGGTTGAGGATAAGCCACCTGTTGATGCACTGTCTAAAGAAAAATCGCCAAGTCCAATTGAAAGTGTTGACAAGACTATAATTCTCACTGAAGAGAAAGTCATCGACAAACCAACTGAAAAGAAGGTGTCGCCTTCATCAGTCTCTGACGATAAGGTTTCTATTCAACCATCGGTTGAGGATAAACCACCTGTTGATGCACTTTCTAAAGAGAAATCACCTAGTCCAATAGAAGATACTGACAAGAAAATAATTCTCACTGAAGAACAGAAAGTTATAGACAAACCAACTGAAAAGAAGGTGTCGCCTTCATCAGTCTCTGACGATAAGACTTCTATCCCATCATCTGTAGAGGATAAACCACCTATTGATGGACTACCTAAAGCGAAATCGCCTAGTCCAATAGAAGACACTGACAAGAAAATAATTCTTATTGAAAAAGAAGAGAAAGTTGCAGGCAAACCGGCTGAAAAGGAGATGTCTGTTACGGCTGTCCCTGAGGATATGACTTCTATCCCATCATCTGTAGAGGATAAAACACCTGTTGATGGACTACCTAAAAAGAAATCGCCTAGTCCAATAAAAGATACTGACGAGAAAATTATTCTTTCTGAAAAAGAAGAGAGAGTTGCAGGCAAACCGGCTGAAAAGGATATGTCTGTTATGTCTGTCCTTGAGGATATGACTTCTATCCCATTATTTGTAGAGGATAAGCCACCTGTTGATGGAATTCCTAAAGAGAAATCACCTAGTCCAATAGAAGATACTGACAAGAAAATAATTGATTCTGAAAAAGAAGAGAGAGTTGCAAGTAAACCGGCTGATAAGGATATGTCTGTTACGGCTATCACTGAGCATATGACTTCTATCCCATCATCTGTAGAGGATAAACCACCTGTTGATGATAAGCCACCTGTTGATGGACTACCTAAAGAGAAATCGCCTAGTCCAAAAGACGAAACTGACAATAAAATAATGCTTACAAAAAAGAAGAGCAAGTTACAGGCAAACCGGCTGAAAAGGAGATGTCTCTTACGTCTGTCCTTGAGGATATGACTTCTATCCCATTATCTGTAGAGGATAAGCCACCTGTTGATGGAATTCTAAAGAGAAATCACCTAGTCCAATAGAAGATACTGACAAGAAAATAATTGATTCTGAAAAGAAGAGAGTTGCAAGTAAACCGGCTGATAAGGATATGTCTGTTACGGCTGTCACTGAGCATATGACTTCTATCCCATCATCTGTAGAGGATAAACCACCTGTTGATGGACTACCTAAAGAGAAATCGCCTAGTCCAAAAGACGAAACTGACAATAAAATAATGCTTACAAAAAAAGAAGAGCAAGTTACAGGCAAACCGGCTGAAAAGGAGATGTCTCTTACGGCTGTCCCTGAGGATATGACTTCTATCCCATCATCTGTAGAGGATAAACCACCTGTTGATGGACTACTTAAGGAGAAAACGCCGAGCCCGATAGAAGCTTTTGACAAGAAAACACTGATTTCTGAAGACGAAGAAAAAGTCATAGACATACCAACTACAAAGGAGGTTATCGCTCCAGCTGTCTCTGAGGACATGACTTCTGTTGATGATAAGCCACCTGTTGATAAACATTCTAAAGAAAAATCGCCTAGTCCAATAGAAGATACTGACAAGAAAATAATTCTTACTGAAAAAGAAGAGAAAGTTGCAGGCAAACCGGCTGAAATGGAGGTGTCTGTCACAGCTGTCTCTGAAGATATGACTTCTTTACCATCTTCTAAGGAGGATAAGCCACCTGTTGATAAAGCTCCTAAAGAGAAATCGCCAAGTCCTGTAGAATATACTGACAAGAAAATAATTGATACTGAAAAAGAAGAGAGAGTTGCAGGCAAACCGGCTGAAAAGGATATGTCTCTTACGTCTGTCCTTGAGGATATGACTTCTATCCCATTATCTGTAGAGGATAAGCCACCTGTTGATGGAATTCCTAAAGAGAAATCACCTAGTCCAATAGAAGATACTGACAAGAAAATAATTGATTCTGAAAAAGAAGAGAGAGTTGCAAGTAAACCGGCTGATAAGGATATGTCTGTTACGGCTGTCACTGAGCATATGACTTCTATCCCATCATCTGTAGAGGATAAACCACCTGTTGATGGACTACCTAAAGAGAAATCGCCTAGTCCAAAAGACGAAACTGACAATAAAATAATGCTTACAAAAAAAGAAGAGCAAGTTACAGGCAAACCGGCTGAAAAGGAGATGTCTCTTACGGCTGTCCCTGAGGATATGACTTCTATCCCATCATCTGTAGAGGATAAACCACCTGTTGATGGACTACTTAAGGAGAAAACGCCTAGCCCGATAGAAGCTATTGACAAGAAAACACTGGTTTCTGAAGACGAAGAAAAAGTCATAGACATACCAACTACAAAGGAGGTTATCGCTCCAGCTGTCTCTGAGGACATGACTTCTGTTGATGATAAGCCACCTGTTGATAAACATTCTAAAGAAAAATCGCCTAGTCCAATAGAAGATACTGACAAGAAAATAATTCTTACTGAAAAAGAAGAGAAAGTTGCAGGCAAACCGGCTGAAATGGAGGTGTCTGTCACAGCTGTCTCTGAAGATATGACTTCTTTACCATCTTCTAAGGAGGATAAGCCACCTGTTGATAAAGCTCCTAAAGAGAAATCGCCAAGTCCTGTAGAATATACTGACAAGAAAATAATTGATACTGAAAAAGAAGAGAGAGTTGCAGGCAAACCGGCTGAAAAGGACGTGTCTGTCACATCTGTCTCTGTCGATATGACTTCTGTATCGTCATCTGTGGAGGATAAACTACCTGTTGATGGACTACTTAAGGAGAAAACGCCTAGCCCGATAGAAGCTATTGACAAGAAAACACTGGTTTCTGAAGACGAAGAAAAAGTCATAGACATACCAACTACAAAGGAGGTTATCGCTCCAGCTGTCTCTGAGGACATGACTTCTGTTGATGATAAGCCACCTGTTGATAAAGCTCCTAAAGAGAAATCGCCTAGTCCAATAGAAGATACTGACAAGAAAATAATTCTTACTGAAAAGAAGAGAAAGTTGCAGGCAAACCGGCTGAAATGGAGGTGTCTGTCACAGCTGTCTCTGAAGATATGACTTCTTTACCATCTTCTAAGGAGGATAAGCCACCTGTTGATAAAGCTCCTAAAGAGAAATCGCCAAGTCCTGTAGAATATACTGACAAGAAAATAATTGATACTGAAAAAGAAGAGAGAGTTGCAGGCAAACCGGCTGAAAAGGACGTGTCTGTCACATCTGTCTCTGTCGCTATGACTTCTGTATCGACATCTGTGGAGGATAAACTACCTGTTGATGGACTACTTAAGGAGAAAACGCCTAGCCCGATAGAAGCTATTGACAAGAAAACACTGGTTTCTGAAGACGAAGAAAAAGTCATAGACATACCAACTACAAAGAAAGTGTCCGCTTCAGCTGTCTCTGACGATATGACTTCTCCACCATTATCTGAGGATAAGCTACCTGTTGATGGAATTCCTAAAGAGAAATCGCCTAGTTCAATAGAAGATACTGACAAGAAAAAAATTCTTACTGAAAAAGAAGAGAAGGTTGCAGACAAACCTGCTGAAAAGGAGATTCTGCCTGTCACAGTTCTCTCTGATGATAAGATTTCTATATCAACATCTTTAGATGAATCGCCTGGAGTGAAACCAATTAGAACTGCTGAATTTGTTGACAAAAATATATTAATAACAGAGGCAGTGGATAAATATGTTCAGAAACCAGAAGAAAAGGAGATACCTTCGTCAGATAAATTGGACAAGAAAATTTTAGGACCATTATCTCTTTTGGATAAGACACAAGTGGAAAATACTGATAAAGAGAAATCGTCTGGTTCATTTGAAGCTATTGACAAGAAAAAACTCGGTACTGAAGAACAGAAGCAGTGGCTAGACTCAACTTTGGAAGAACGTATTCCTACTCCAGATGAAGTGGCTAAAAAGATTTCAAGCCCACTACATGTGGAAGATACGGAAATAACTGTAGACCAAATTTCTATAGAAAAATTGCCAAGTCCTAGTAAATCTACTGAAAAGAAGGTTATTATTACGAAGAAAGATGAGAAACACCTAGACGATACCTTTGAAAAGAAGGTCTGCGTTATTGATGAAGTGGACAAGAAGACCTGTAGCTCATTATTACCTCTCGACCAAAAAACTAAAGAGATACTTGATAGTACGAAAGAGGGTTTACACGAATCCCAAGAAAATAAGATCCTGGCTTCAGGCAAAGTAGATAGGGTTACTAAGGACATGACAATTAAGCAAGAAGGAAATCTCCCAAATGGTAAAGAGATTCATGGAGCTATTGGCGAACAAATTGATGATATATTGCTGGACAAGGATACTTATAAAATATATTTTAATGGGGACTCCAAGCCTCAAAAAATTAGATCAGAAGGTGATGCAAAAGAAACATTTATCTCAGAAAAATGTGACGATTTAGAATATAATGATGACATCGAAATTGAAGAAATCCATCGCAAAGGTCATATTGATCTTAATAATGAAATTAAATTTTCACAAAAAGTTGCAACACGCAAGGATGAGTTCGATATTGATAGTGATTCGCACAAAAAACAAGCAAGAACTACTCAAGAATCTGATGATAGATTGAGTTCTATTTCGACTGTTGACAGTGGAATTATTGATAGAGATAGCTTGACACATACGTTATTGCAAGGAAGCAGTTCTGAAGATATTTCAAAAGAAGTTAGCCTAGAGGAAAAATATAGCTACGAAATTTCGGAAAAATCTTCGCAAAAATATACATCCAACCAATCTGTGAAGACGTCAAGTGAACATAATATTACACATTATGATTTTAGTAGTTTCAGTGGGGAAGAAACAATTTCCGATGTTGTGGTATCTAAAAATAAACATTTGGAGCCTGAACTGATTGATACCAAACTACAAAAGACTGCAGACACATTTATTATCGAAAATATCCAAACAGCATTAAAAGACGAAACCGTGCAACAAGGAATTAAGTCAGAAGAAATCGATTCCATGCCTATTTCTTCAAAACTTGAGAGAGTGTCAACACCTCCTACTGTACCAGTCAGTCCTTTACCTAAAACACCTAGTAGTTTTCAAGATATAAAAGTAAGTGATGGTGTACAGAGTGAAGTTAAATATGACAAGTTGCAAGGAGCTGAAGAAACAATAACAAAAATTGTTCATGTGGGAGAAGACGTCCTAACTCAAAAAATTTCAACATCAACTGAAAAGGTACCAAAACCATTCAGAAGCGACAAAGATGATGCCGATGAGACAGAAGTTTTATGTCTATTGCAAAAAATGGGTAAAATAAAGACAGAAACGGATACTATTACAAAAATAATTAAAGAAGGTGAAAATGTAGTAACACAAACAATTACCACGGTAACAACAAAAGAAATTATATCGAGGGAAGATGGCACACCTCAAAATGTCAAAACAACTATTGAAACTACAACTCTTAGCAAAAGTTCAGATGGGTCAACAACAACTACCACAGATACTCAAACATTACTTTCAGAATGTTCTTCAAGCCTCAGATCAACTTCTCAGCTGGATTTATACGACAAGGATAGAAAATTGGAGAAGCTGTACATAGAGCACGGTGATGACAAATCTGAATCATCAGAATATAGCTACCAAACACAAGATAGCGGCAGTGAGAAAGGTTTCATAAAAAAAGAGAGCTTACCTAAATTTTCACAGTTTATTAAAGAAGATGAAGAAGCTGATAGCACCGTCGAAGGCATCGTTATAGATACAGATGTTAGCAAAAAAATAGTAAAGGACAATAATGTTGATATAATTGAAACTACTACTACAACAACAAAGAAGGAAACTATACGAATCAATGATAATAGAAAGATTATAAAGACCACAGTAGAAATAAATACAACCAAAGAATATCCCGATGGTGCAAAAGATGTACAAAAGAATGTTGAAGTTAAAACAGAAGAAGTCACAGTTGATTCCAGTAGTAATCTGGATAAACTACTGTGTGATTTTTCAGTGTCCGAAGAACCTGAACAGAAAGTTTCTACTAAAACTGAAAATGTTATTTGTGATGGAGTTATTATTAAACGGACAATATTAACAAAAGTAATAAAAACTAAATATGTTGATAATCAGGGCATTCCAAGGAAATTAAAAACCCTCACAACTGTCACGACCACCGATGAATATCCTGATGGTTCTACTCAAACTAAGGTCGATAGTAGTACTTCGCTAGCAGATATAGAAATGGAAGATGTAATGGAAACCTCAGAACTTTCTGATTACACGATAATAGAAGATATGACAGTAGACGTAAACCGTCAAGAAAAAGATATAACCGTTAATGGTATAAATGCTTTACAGATTGTTACAACCACCACTACGAAAAAGATCTTATGTACGAAAGATAACAAAAGAAAAAAAATTCAAACTACGGTTGAAACGGTCACTGAATCTGTACTCCCAGATGGAATAACCGAAGTAACTAAAGATGTAAAAATATCTATTTCTGATTATGATAGTAAAATGGAACAAGAAATTTCAGATGGGTTCATTGAGGTAGGAGAACCTGAAGAAAACACAAAAATAGAAATGGAGACAATAACAGATTTAGGTATTGTTATAAACAGAAAAGTTACTATTACGACGACCATTCAACGTTATAATAATATATCTAAAAGACTGAAAAGGATAAAAACAACTATAAAAACTACAACAGAAGACGAACATCCTGATGGTTCTGTAATTATTAAAACTAGCGAAAAAGTTACTATTTTAGATGAGAATTTAGAAATTGACGAAAGTCGTATTGAAAGTCGATCAAATGATTTACAAAGTAGTAAAATCGAAACATTACTACAAGATCTTATACCAATAGGTGATCCCGAGGAAACAGAAGAAGAAGAATTTAAAGAGATTGTACAAAATAATTTAATAATAAAACGATCTATAATTACAAAAGTTAAAACAACATATTATTCCAATATTCAAGCCACCATAACAAAACAAAAAATTGTGAAGACCGTTACAACAACTGATGTGTTTCCTGATAGTTCATCTCATACTACTGTAGATACAAGTATATCTGTATTTGACATTGATTCAAAAGAGACATCTTATAAAGACGAGCAAGAAAGAGATAAAAATATTAAAGTAGAAACTAGATCAAGTACAATTCTCAAAGATGGAGTACAAATTCAGCAAGTTATAACTACTACTACAACAAGGGAATTGATGTTAACTGAAGAATCAGAAAAGAAAGTAAAAACAACAGTTGAGACAGTCACCGAGTCTACATTGCCAAATGGCGTTGTTGAGGTTACTAAAGACGTTAGAGTGTCTGTAGCAGATTACGAAAGGAACACGCTTGAAGAAACATTAAAAGGACTTAATAAAATTGGAGTACCTATTATTAAAACCACTTCCGATTTGGAACAAATTGAAGAAAATGGAATTATTATAACTAGAAAAATCACAATCACTACAATAAAGCAAGAATATGAAAATATTTTGACGAAATTAAGAAAAGTTAAAATTACCACTGAAACTACGATCGAAGATGAATACCCAGATGGGACAGTGATAACCAAAAGAAGTGAAAAAATATCTATTGCTGACGTTTTACCAATGATGCCAACAGAGCCACAGGAAGATGCAGATGCCTCAGAACCGTATATAGATGACAATGAGATAGTAGAGAATACTAGTGAAGAAACAGACATTAAAAAAGAAATCATGCAGCAAGGTATGATTACAATTAAACGGACGATTACAACTAAAACAAAACGTGAAACATTGGCTAGTATGGATCAAAATATTAAACGAGTACGAACTACTATTGAAACAACTACTGTCGACGAATATCCCGATGGTTCGGTAGAAACTACAAAAGATGTAAAAATTACAATATCCGAATATCAAAAAACTTCTGACAGCGATTTGCAGGCTGCTCTACAGGGCTTAACACCAACAGGAAAAGTTAAAACGTCAGTTGATAAGCAAACTAACAATATTTTGACAGAGAGCAATGAAAACCTTACTCAAAACATAACCACATACATTACCAAAGAAGAATTCAAAAACGATGACACCTGTGAATTTGCAGTAAAAACCGTTACAGAAACCGTAACAGAAAACGTTCGTAATGACGGCACAATTGAAACGACAAAAGATGTCCGTACACAAATCACATACCTTCCTCCTGGTACCGGTTTAGATGATTGGTCACCGGAAGTCTTAGAAAAGATTAATAAACAGCCGACGCCTCTGGAGGAGAGACCCAAAATCGATGAATTACAACTCGATGAGAAAAATGAAAAGACCGTAATGGAAAAGCCAAAGAAACAGCGTTCTCCTGTTGGAGAAATAACGACGGATACTGAAACTTTTATTAAAGTTATAAGGGAAGGCGATCATGAAATAACTCAGACAGTGACTGTTCTCACTACGAAAGAAGTCATAAGTCCCGAAAAAATTAAAGTTACCGTTGAAACCACTACAGTAAGCAAAGGCAATGATGGCATAATTAAAACCACAAAATCAACTAAAACGACAATATCAGAATTCAAAGAAGAATACGAAGAAATTATTGATACGGGTGAGAGTGAAAAGTCGTTTTCTAAACTTTCGTCAAAAACAGGAGACATGCGTAGTTCTTCCGCTGCTAGTGATGATTTCGACCATCCTGGAATTTCAACTCCACCCTCGGATATAAGTTCAAGAGGATCGCGAGCAGCAACAAACATATGGGGTACAGAAAGCAGTGGCATATATTATAGTGACGACGATGGCCAGGGGAGTCCTAGTAGTACTAAATCTCAAATAGCACACTCACCACGATCAAACGTAAGCTTTGAATTAGATCCAAAAATAACACAACTCTCAGATATATGCCAAGAAAAGCCTATGGAAAAATCTGAATATGACGCAACGATAGTCTACAAAGACATGTCACCATCCGTGCATTTGAGTCAAATCGCTGACAGTGATTCGTGTACCTCTTCTACTCATTCTGAAATTAAGTCTGAAGTTCGAGTGACTGATAAAAGTAACAAAACAACGGAACAATGTTTATTGCAAGAGAAAGACAAGTCAGAACTAAAAAAACAATCCATAAAGTCTGATATTACATTCCTCAAAGAAGCCGATGAACAATTTGAAAAAGCCATCGAAGAACACAAAAAAGTCAGTGGATCAGATGTGATTTCTAGTATTACGGCTAAATACGAATTGGACCAACATAGTCTTTCTAGTATGAGTCATCAATTGTCCACGAAAGAGGAAGGTATAATTACATTGAAAGATCTTAGAACAGAATCGAAGAAATTATCTGAAACAACTTCTTCAACGACAACAAGACAGGAGTCAAAATCAGAAAGTCAATCAAGTAAACGAAAAGATCCTATAAAATCTTGGGGCAAACCATTAGGTCTGCCTAGTCCCATACAACCACCTACTCAGGGAGACGGTAAAAGCACTCCTAAAAAGCAAGGTCCTAGTTCTAACGTACAAATTAAGAATAAAATAAACCAAGAGAAAAGTAAAGAAGCAAAAACTAGAGCATCGGAATCCCCAAGCAAAAAGAAATCTCCGAGTCCAGTGTATATGGAACTTACATATGTTCCTCATCATGGAAACTCTTACTATTCTGCAGTGGAATTCTTTAAAAGAGTCCGAGCCCGTTACTACGTGTTCTCGGGCACTGAACCTTCAAAAGAAATTTACAATGCTCTTCTCGACGCCAAAAAGACGTGGGAAGACAAGGATTTAGGTAAGTCTCCAAAGAATGTCTTATACCCCCACATTGTACTACAGCTGTTACGGCTAAAAATACTAATATTATAATAACTTCATATTTCAGAAGTAACCATCATCCCTACGTACGATACTGATGTACTCGGCTACTGGGTAACTGAAAACGAAGAGGCCTTGGAGAAATACAAGATAGATTTGTCACCGTCGGCTTCCCGATGCACTATCAATCTCCAAGATCACGAGACTTCCTGCGCGGCCTATAGACTTGAATTCTAGATTTCGGATCTATTTGTGGCCTTCTCAAAGAAGAAGTTAAACGGCAACATTCGGATGCTTTTGAATGATGGAACCAAAGAGTAATTAATTGTTGTAGGAAATAAAAGGGCTGTGATAAAAAGAGGCATTCCAAAGCATCCCTGTTGATAAAGCAAACATAAGCTAAGCTTCTTCTCAAGAGATTGCTGACAAATAGACTAAATAGATTTGTGATATTTGCATGCAAACGACAGACTTTTAAGGACTTTAATAAATTTAGACTTAACACGTTTAAAATTAACGCATCGGAAACATCAAGGTGTGAAGTGCTGGTTTAACGAATGTGCTCCACCGCCTGCCGCCGCGGCGACGTGTGGTTCCCCACGGACATGCTGATCCCCAATGGCAAAGTCCCTTACCACAATAAATCAATAACCAAATATTCGACCTAAGAACAGAGACGTCCATTTTTTTCTAAAGATAACCGTTTTCTAGTAACGTCACAAATACATGCCATTTAAAATATATTTCTGAATGTATTTTTTAAATTTGGTCTTATACAATCAGTAGAGCTTTTATACATGATATTTAGCGTAACCAGTCCATTTTGTTTAGCCAAAACACCGCTTATGCCAATGTCTAAATTTTTGAAACTTATTTTGCTAGCGCATTGTAAATTCCAAATAGAGATTATTGTACAAAAAGTATTGTAACGATTTTTTTAATTGAGCGCTTTTTGAAAAGGACGTAATGATTGATGATCACAATCATGAATAGTACGGCTCAGACCACCGGTGTGTTACTGAACAACGTCCACACCCTGACATCGTTTGTATCATCAAAGTTTAAAGAAAATGTAACTAAATGTCTTTTAAAGACTTTCTTAGAGATGTCGTTCGCCAGTGCACACGCACTAGTTGTATTAATGTTTGTTAGATTCAACGTAACTGTTAAATAAATCTAGAATGGCAAAGATAATTTCCACCACTATTGTACTAAAAGTTACCTTTAGTTAATAGATGGTGACAATTGTTTCCCAGCGTTACTTTAAAACCTGAGCTTCCCTGCCATTTTTGTAGATTTAATGCGACCGGCCACCGCGTCCAGTGCACAAAAGTAATGCCTGCTTTGACGTACTGGATGGGATTGGGGGATATGTGAATCAAACTTAGGAAAAGCCTGCATTTCTAAGACGCGATTCCATCTTCCAAACTGCCAGGCGTAGGATTCGGATGCCGCGGCCTTTGGTCCTTAGCCGAAGTAATCTGTGTCCTTCTAGACTAACGATGAGCCTAAATCGATAGAGAGCTTAACCCATATGAAAAACTATTATTATTACGAAATGAACAATCTATTTACCTTTGTTTTTAGTTGAAGTCAGCTTGTTGCGTATTGACCTGAGATAATTTTAAAGCGTGTTGTTTAAAAACTTATTTCTATGATCAGTTAATCACTAGATGGTTATTGAATCTCTGTTGTTCTTTTAACGTTGGTCGTATTGATATTTTTGTCCGTAGCGGCGTTGTTTTCAAATTTTTCTAGTCCATTTGACGTTACTGATTGAAGTACTGGTATTGTTTTGTTCCTATATCTGATTGGTGGTTGTAAGATTTCCTTTAACCTTTTGCTATGGAATAAAAAAATCCTCTTATATTAAATATTAAAAGTATTCCCAAATTAGATTATTTCCTTCGATTCCTTGAGTTCGAATGATGTGAGAATGTGATTCCATTAACATCTAGTCTAGAATAAGCTGTATGCTGGCTTTCCTCAAATATGTGTAATTATATCCTTTGTTTTCCACAAATTCCAGATGGGGTTACGAGTCAATTAATTTTAAGTCATCTGTAAAGTCAGGCGGATACGCCGCACTCCTCGCTTGTTCTGCCAACGTCCTGTAACCATAGTTGAAATAGATCGAATCAGTGTACGGGCACCAGCACAATAAATTAACATTTAAAAGGAATCTTATAAATACTTTATCGTATTATATGGACATATGTATATGTTTATATGTATATATATATATTTTGTGTAACCATCTGTATGAATGAGATATTATTTTATAGGAGCATTGATATAATATAGTATGTGTTTAATCGATGTGTTAATTTGTGTGAGCACAAGAAAGTATATTTTGTTTATGTGTATTTACGCTTTATCTAGTTGTTTGGATGGAACTAAACAGGGAGGTCTTGTTCAATGTTTTACATATTTCGACTCGTCACAGATGCATTCTAACGCACGCTATGTTGTGTCGCTTAGCGTTCCGTAATTTGCCAACTTAGGATGCGAGCAAGTATTAGCGCTGGGAATTTCATTTGTCCGTACTCTTCCAAAGAATGCATCGTTGACGAAGAATAAATTCGCTTCGACAATGTTCCGAATGATTTTAACAAGGCTTTGTATTATGTTAGCCGGCGCGAGCTGCGTGCCATCCGATACCCGGAACTTTACTATTGTATTTTATAGCTAGATCTCTAATTAATGCATATTATTAGGAATATTAAAATGTTATTAAAATAAGAATTGTATCAGCTTAGTAAACATCAATAGCTCCGGAAAATAAATCATTATTGAAATTATTAAATGTTGTATTTTTCCGAGTCACATCTCGGATTGGCTTCGTTAACTAACAGCTTCACCTTTAATACTAATTATAAACTTTCAAAATTGTGTCAAACATTTTCGTATTTAGTGACGAGACTATAGTATCGATTAATTTATTGTCGTATCTACAATGATCCGTTAACGATGTTTTGTTATTAATTAAACATAATTTATACAGTTTTTTTTATGATACTTCTTTGTATAGTATGGGACAATGCTAAAGGTTGTGTAAAGATATGTAAGTTGGATAAGAATGCTTTTGTGGTGCTAACAGCTGAAGTGCTATAGGAAAATGTTACAATGCAATGTTCCCTACTTCCCGTGTCATTTGTGACGTAGTCTAATTAAGGGTCGATTCGAACTGTGTATACAATTCGTCACAATTTCGTCACGACAGGCTGTCTTTGTTAAATTATTGTAGTATATAAATTTTATTCGATGATAAAGTCGAGACATCATTTGTGTTTAGAACAAACTTTTCAATTGTAGCAGCTGTACTTACTCATGTATATATCGAAATTTTTAATTCCTAAACATCAAGTACTAAATGGTCGATTATAATTTATCTTACACCCGTCGCGCTTGCTTAGGTCTCTTCGCGCTGTTCATTCCTAAAATTGGATGGAATACGACTAGTCTACACACTATACGCTCTTAGTACTATTTTTTTGATTGAACATAAAACTATCTGTAAATCTTTCATTTTGATGTTATTTACATGTTTAATAATTTAAATAATGAAATTATTTCTTACTGACGTCATTAGTTATTGTATCTGTAAACGAAATATGTAATACTAAAAAGTAAAATAATTTCATTGTGGTCGCATCTTTAATCCATTCTGAGTGTTTGGTGGAAATGTAAGTCATTCAACTAATAAACATATTTCAAAACAATTGTGTGTTTAATTTGAAAATAATCTCACAATATTGAAAGTGAAGTGTGATTTCGTAAGCGTTGCTGGAGTTTCTTCGGCCACTTCTTCTCCCAGCGCCAACGCTTCCCGAAGTGGCACTCTAAGTTAGTTTAGTTTTTGAATGTCCCCTGCCTGTCGTATAACTAAAAGGGGCCTCGGATTCACTGGGCGTGTGATTTCTTTTAAGAATATTGGAATACTAGTGGTATTCCAATATTTTCAATTATGGAAAACCATGGAAGGTAAAATTCTTATATCCTGACGATCCTTCCTATACCCAGGAAACACCTAGAGGCAGCAGGAGAGGGAGAATGATATCCATTATCCCTGCTGAAGAAGTCTCGCTGGGATAAAATTGAGTTCTCATTACAGCTATACGTGACAATATTATGGGAGCATGTTAAAACGACCTTTATATATATATACCCCACTGCTGGGCACAGACCTTTTCTGGAAAGAAAGTATAAAAGAGTAGTCCACCGCGCACCCCTTTTGTTTACGGGGGGAAACCTTCAACAAGATACCTCGCCTTCTGGGTGGAAAGCGGACTTATGTTTTAACCCACTAAAACCCCCCCGATTCCACGGTGCATGATAAGTGGCTTTGGGATCGCCAGTGGAACGCACGAACGGAGCCCCTCTGCACTGTGCTCACGGAGACCACGTCCCGGGGGGGTAGGTTATCCCTCCCCCCCGTGCCCTCGCAGTGCAAGACGACACGGGCCAGCTGATGTCGCCTTCTTCCCGGGTCCACCTTAGCGGACGACAAAGGCCCCACCCTTGTCGCCCAGTGAACCCGAGGCGCCTTTTAGTCGCCTTCTACGACAGGCAGGGGATACCGTAGTCTTATTCTTGAGAACCCAGAACTACAGGGCTGGGCCACGCACCCTTAGCCCGACTTGGTAGACTTCACATACCTTAGAAAATTTTCTAAGATTTAAGATTTCAGTCAGTTCACTGCTGAGCAACAACAAATTCATTGGGAATCCGAGTTCGATACCCGGTGCCGAGGTGTAAGGTAACGCTGTACTGCCCACCCCCTTTCCCATACTGTCTTACAGCTGGCTGTAGGTTACAGGAAACATGCGTCAATGAAACTTAGCTGTGGACTAGATTCAACATATATTTAATCAAATAATTTATTAAAACACTGAAACAACCGGTTTGGCTAAGTTCACTTCTTTGGTCAATTCCTTCTTTAGAAATCACAAACAGTCACAATAAAAAACATCTAATAATACACATACTTAAATATTTGCAAGATTATATTTTACTGCTAATACCGAGAGAACTAAATATATGTATGCCCTAATGAGGTCATTACAAAATATAATAGGTTGGGGAAAAAGTCTTTTCGCATTACAGTATGTATGAACTTGTAATAAAATCTCTTTGGCTTGTATTATTTGTATCTGGCTGCTTTTGGTATCATTGAAAGTTTACATTTTAAAGAACATAATTCCAAATTGAAATTAGGAAAACGTCCTGATCTTGCACCTAAAATTTCCACCTGTTTCGGTCTCTACTACTCATATTAGATATCTTGTGGCAGTGTCAGGTTAACAACACGAGAGAACTGCCAAAACCACTTGTCACCACAACGCATTTTGATTAGAAGTCCCAAAATTTCTATAGCTATGGGATCATGCCCGTACCTACAAGGCAAAAAGTTATCAAACAAAATGGTACCTACATACTTTAGTAAATATAAATAAACGTTTATTAGGAAAGAAACATTTTTATAACATTTTGGACAAACGGCGCGCGCACCCCGCATCCTCATTCGGGCGGCGCCCTCGGAGCGGCAACATCGTTCAAGGACTGCTAGACTTGTATTCTCCTTGTCTTTACCTTCACTATTTATTGTTTATTTTAATTTTATTGTAACTTAGTGATTGTTACTTTGTTTCTCGAGTGAAATGTTTGTTATGTAAATTAATATACGACGTGAATTTGTGATACGTGTTGTTTCTTTCTTTGCCGGCGCTAGAGCTACCTAACACTAAATTAAAATATGTTTTGAATTTTCTTTAAAAAAGCGAAGAAACTTTTTCCCCCACCTATTATTTGCCTTAAACACAACAATTGCAATATAAACTATATTTTACATATAACATAAATAATATGAAAGTAAGATTACAACATCAAATCACATCAAACAGGTAATAAAACATTTATGACACCATTCATGGAATGTTCTAGAGAAAAACCATCATCAGAAAACTTTGTAATACAATCCAGAGCTTTAATTATAAGCGTCAATAGCCTAATGGTTAAGGGTACGGTCTGCGAATCGTAAGGTCGTAGGTTCGAATCCATTTCAACTATTGGCGTGAACCATCGCCTATACCCCTCACCGGGGGGACTCTTGTGTCGAGTTACTAGCAATAGAGGTTCAATACGGTGAAGCAGTCAAGGCCAGCCTCTCTGGCCAATCTGTGTATTTCGTCATTAAAAAAAACATCTCCTAGCACAAGCTTTAGCTTAGTTGGAAAGGTTAACAAGAATATACGTAATATTTCCTAAAAAAAAGAAATATTGCTTGCTTTCTTTAAAAAAAATAAAATAAAAATAAAAAAAATAAATTTAACCAAAGACATTCAGGAACGTAAGTATTCTGTAAAATGGTGACACCAGACGCTGCGTGGTACTACCACCCGTATTTCTTTTGAGAAAATGTAACGTCTGATCTATCGACAGCATTGATCACGAACTTAGCTTACTTATAATCGTCTTATTTGATCCATCTAAAGATCCAATTAAGAGTAAAAACGATTACTTCTTACTGGGTCATTACAGAAATTTGTCCGACACTGCAATATTACTATGATAATAATAATAATTTACAACAGAACTATACAATAACTATTAAATAATAACTTTATTAATAACTAAATTAGATTATATTGTATACACTGCAATATTGGCTATTGTTTGGAACGGCGATAGCCTAATGGTTTAGGGTACGGTTTGCGAAACGTAAGGACGTGGCTCCGAATTCCACATTCGACTACTGACGTGAACCATACTCTATCACAAGCTAATTAAGTTGGAATTGTTAACAAGAACGTTAGTAATATTATGAAAAAAATATTGCTAGCAATCTTTTAAGCAAGTTATGTATGTGATTTAGTTCTTTATTGACTAAATACAGAGCCATGTTTGATTGTATACTAGACGAATGAGAAACTGGAGTTTAAACTTAAGTATTACTTTTAATGTTTGCAAATTGTAGTTAATTTAAATACCCCCTGCCTGTCGTAGAAGACGACTAAAAGGGGCCTCAGGGTCACAGGCGACAAGGGCCTTTGTCATCCGCTACAGTGACCTTGGAAGAAGGCGACATCGGCTGGGTCGTGTCGCCGTCAAGAGTCCCATCACTGTAGTACCGACTAATCAGAACAGGGTCTTTGGGTTTTTGAAAGCACCAAGATTCACTTGAACCTCATGTCGTCGGGCTTCCTCAGGAAGTAGGCAACGCGATCCACGGGTACCCGGTAGTCGTGCATCCAGCGGCTGCCCTTCCTCAGCGAGCCGTCGATGCCATCCTGCCACAGCCCCGCCGGCAGGTACACTGCCAGGGGAACAATACTTCGGTCGAGTCATTGCTTATATTGATCACACAACACAATACAAAAGTAACGATTACAAATTGAACACTGGAAATCTAACACAGCAGTCGTAACTAGGTCGCATAAACCATAGACATAGACATATTCGTTTTTGACACAAAATATGAAACACATCAAAAAGACAGAGAAAAAAAATACAGTTAAAGAAAAAACGGACAAATAGGACATAAGCCATGATGGCAATATTGGACACCGTCTCAGCATATGCCGTCGCAAGGATGCGGTGCCCAGGACGGGCTTGGGAGCCATGGGGAGTTTTTAGAGGAATTGTGCGATTTTCAATAAGAAGTCCAAATTCCATGGACTCCATCTTGACAATTGGCTTTCCACGACTGTACATTTCACGCGTAACTTTCCTTCACGTGCTATCAACCTGTGGAATGTGGAATCAACTGTTTCCGAGCCTGTACGACTTGGGGATTAATGAGCCTACTCCTATCTCAAAGGCCGGCAACACACCTGCAGCTGCTCTGGTGTTCTTGGGCGACGGTGATCACTCAAGATCAGGTGAGCCGTAAGCAATAGTTATAGATATACAATGGTTTCCACACCTTCTCTGGTAGTCTGTCCTTGTCGTAGAACGGGTGCTACGACCAGCTCGTCTCCGACAGCGAACTCGTCGGGCACCGAGAGCGCCGCGTCTCCGCCTGACACCAGCCATAGCGGCCGGATAAGTGGCAGCCCTTCCTCCAGCGCCTCGCGC
Source organism: Meandrusa payeni (assembly GCA_029286785.1). Taxonomy (NCBI): domain Eukaryota; kingdom Metazoa; phylum Arthropoda; class Insecta; order Lepidoptera; family Papilionidae; genus Meandrusa; species Meandrusa payeni. The sequence goes on along the minus strand of JAGSMX010000007.1, from coordinate 513,063 downwards.
TTGTACTTCATCAGTAGTGGCGTTATCTGGTGAAAACGAACATAATATACTACCAAATAATAGACAATAACTTCCTTTTTGAAGTAGGTTATATAAAAAGTAGCCTACGTGCTATTTCACTACATTTGCCTACGTATCTGTGTACCAAATTTTATCCAGATCCGGTATGTAGTATAGTCGTTCTGGCGTCATTTAATGACAAACATTTATCCAACACAACTAAACTATACAACTAATTAATAATTTACTGTATGTGAGATCAATAATCGTCTTTTCGAAGTCGGTTAGATAAGCCCAAGTTACTCCGAATCACATCAGTTATTTGTTTAGTAAAAGTTCCGTCAAATCGATCCAGCCGTTCCAGAGCTCAGCCGGAACAAGCATTTTAACAAACAAACGTTGTGCTATAATATCACAAACAGACACTCTTATTTATTTATATAAACTTTACTCACCAGTCTCTGTCGCAATAGAGTCAGATTTTTCGCCATCTCTAATACTCGTTCGTCGTTATATTTGCTCGGCAAATGCGTGAACTTCATCACGGGTAAGAACGTCGCCATCTGCAGCCATCTCATGTATAGCTCTCTCTCCGGCAAGTCTATACCGTTTTCTTGCGTCGAATTAGTTGCGTTAGATTCCAGCAATCCTTTCGATGATGGTAGGAACTGTTCGCTACCTGGCCAGTAAATATCCCCACCCACGGCCCCCGGCATTATAAACGGGTATCCGTTGATACCGTACGTCAACATTGTCGGTATCACTTGTCTTAACGCTTCCCAAGTAGATTCAAATGGGGGTAGGGAGACGAAGACCGGGGGTCTTGGCAGAGTGACCGCTGAAGACACCCCTATTATATCTAATGTCTTTTCGAAAGTTTTTGTAAATAATGTCTTGTATTGATCAGGATTGATTAATTGTTTCTCGCATTGGTAGTAATGTGGCATATCGTAGGCCGTTCCTAAGTCCAAATAGAATGAGTCTATGTAATATTCGTCTATCACTGCTTGAAGTTTGTCCAGCATCCAAGGAACTGATCTATTGTTGGTGATGTCGATCACAGCGGCACTTGGTGAGGACTTGAACCTGGTCAACGCTGGTATCCTGCGATCCCCGTTTCTCTCGTTGACGAGCAATCTCTTCTGTACTGTTTCCGCGAAATTTACGCTCTCGGTACTGATAAATGGTTGCACTGTGAAAGTCACTTTGAACCCCCGTCTATATAACTTATCGACAGTTATGTTCAACGTTTCGAAACGTGATTTGTCAACGGTGAAATCACCAACTTCATTCTGCCAGAATTCATTGATCAGTACGTGGCCTTGCTTAAGAAAGCCCAAGTTGATGACGTCTTCAGTGTATTTAGAAATTGTTTCTGCGTTCAATTCGTGTTTGAAACGCGGCGCAATTTGCCATACCGGCTCCGACATCAGTGATTCTAAGGTCTGCATGTCTTTTGGCTTTAAGCCGTCCCAAAGCGGCGCCCTTCTATGGCTGTGTATAGAAGAGTGAAGGGATTTCATATCTTTCGACGTGCAAATCTTGTATCGCATTTCTGGGAATTCTGTAACCTTATTAACGAAAGCAAATTCGTCATATTTCGCTTTCAGACATATTTCTTTTCTTCCATTATTTATGGAGACGTATAGCGGTGTTTCTTCGTCGATGATCAACGCCGCGCCTTTCGTGTTTATCAAGTACCGTGTCAAGACGTTACCCCATTGAGACTTTTGAATATCGCCAGTTATGAACGGCGTGAAGTCTATAGTGCCCATGTTAAGAGGCCAGGTCAAGTTCAGGGATTGGCCGCCGCCGTACCAGTGGACTTTTGTGTCGCTCCAATCAAAGCAGTCTGTAGGCGCGATGTCTGTGAAAAGTAGAGCAAAGCTTTTGTTCACTCAATTGTTCTTGGATATGTTTGTGTGATAGTATTTAATCATACATTTAAAACGTAATAATCTTTTTTTTGTATCAACGGGGAGGAAATCTTCAAAAAGATACCCCGCCTTCTGAGGGGAAGGCGGCGGTTATGTGGGGTTTTTACCCACTAAAACCTCACCGGTGGCCCTTTCCTCGGTGCATGACGAGGGGCTCCGGAATCTCTAGTGGAATGCACCGGAGCCCCTCTGCACTGTGCTCAAGAAGAGCACGTCCCGGGGGGGAGGTTCCTCCCCCCCCTCCACTTGTGCCCTCGAATGGGAAAATCGTGCAAGGCGACACGGGCCAGCCGTTTTCCAAGTGTCCATGACCCGTAAAGACTTGTAGCGCCGAATAAAGTATTCATCTACTATAAACATGATCTCTCACTACGAGCTATGGAGAGGGCTATGTGATGACGAAGGAAGGTAATCGACATAGCCCACCGTGTAAGCAATTTGAAGTTGCAATGGATAGGACACAAAGCGCGTAGAACAGAGCCGATGGGGAAGAAAAATTCTTGATCGGAGACCACGGACCGGTAAGCGTAGCGTTGGACGTCCACCCGCAAGGTGGTCTGACGTCAGCTGAACTGCAAACCGGTTACAACCAGTCCCTTTGGACATCTTTGGGAGAGCCCTACGTACAGCAGTGGAGGTTCTGCGATGGAAATGATGATGAGATCCACAAAATATTTACATGAGAGTAGTTGGCACGTCGCTCTATTCCGGATCTATCTATGCCTTACCTGAATGGAGAGCCTTCCAGTGAACAGAGTAGCAGGTAGTGTTGTCTAGGCCGGGGTCGTGCGGGAGGGACTTCAGATAGAGTCGCAAAGAGCGCGCCCACTGGAGGCACTGGGAGCCGTCGCTCTTGCGGTCCTCCGGGAGACAGGGGTACGACTTCTTCACACCTTCCAGACTCACGGCTGAGGGTCCAAATTAAGTTATATAACACGCATTAAAAAATATAATTAATGGAAGAAGGACAAATATCCATGTACGTGTATCTTATTTTATTACATATTTCCCTAAAACTAAGAAACCTGGAAGTCCCAACATACAGATGTAGCCTTAAATTGACCCTGGTAGACAAATTTTATGAACTCAACACGTGACGGTCAGTGAAGGAAAATTGCGTACTATAACCTGTTCGTGTTTATAAGAAATGATTCGAAATAAGATGCTTTTTAACGTTGAGTCGCTACTATTTGTGTCCAAAACTCTTTATGAATACATAATACTAACAATAAAAAAATAGAAGTAAAACTTCTTTACAAACTTCTTCATCTTTTCAGCTCTTTTCAAGCAGGAACAAAGCACCAAAACTATTTGGTAAAACTCACAAAGCAGCACGGTCTCCGACAAAGGAACTATTACTATCAAATGTTTCAAGTGACAGTCTGCTAGCACTTACCCAAACTGGCCTTTAGTATCTCAACGTCGTCGGTATTGTAGATCCTGATGAGCCTCTTGGGCTCGTTGAACTGTACGCTATCGAAGTACGCCTTGGTGAGCGCCTGCTGGTGGTACAGGACGTACGCGAACCCCACGAAGAACACAACGGCGAGGAACATCAGCCCCACGAACGCGCGGAGCTTGTAATCTGACGGCTTCTTGCGCATCTTTTGCGGGATACTCTGGAATACGTTTCCAATACCCATATCATCTTCATATTATACAACCATATGTATTTACAAGTAAAATCAAAAAGAAATAGGTGCGTGTACTTATGAACGCGCGTGTGAAGTTACACTTCTTTGGCATCGTTAAAAATCGTTTTTGATTTGATGCAAATAATTAATTATAATAAAATAAAAAAAGGACTGGACAAGGACAGTCAACACAGATAATATAGTTTAGTCTAAATTTTAATAAAAATATTATATTAAATAATAATATTTTAATTTATTGTCACTCGCCAATTAATTGCTTGCAGTCTACGCCTATAACTGCGATGGCATTAACTTCACAACTTTTCACTGTTTTATGTATTGTTTGTTAAAAATGTTCATTGTGTTGGTGTAATAAATAAATAAATAAATTTAAATCAATAAATGATACATAAACACGGATGGTTAACCTCAATTATATTGGAGCACTTGAAAAAGTATAAAAGCACAATTTTTTCACTAAAGGTTCAACCCATCATAATTTTTTCATAACACGCCTAAAGAAGTGTAACTTCAAAAAAAATCATTTGCTATTTAAATCTAAGCTGCAGCCTTCCGAACAATGTACCTATCAATTGGAAAAAAACTTTGTAATTTGACTGTTATACTTTTTTATATAAATATGTATATAAATATATTTATGTATACATTTTTGTATTTAGTAATTCAATTAAAGGTATAATATATATTTTTTAATAAAAAAATGTAACAATTTTCTTTTCATATTACTAACATTCTTCTAAACCATTTCTATTAACGTTAGGCTTGTGTTAGGAGATGGTTCACGTCAATATTCGAATGGTGGATTCAAACCTACGTCCTTACGTTTGGCAGACTGATGCTTCGTTTACAATTACTCTCCTATAATCAACTAATATTTAGCTCGAGTCTTGCACCGAATAAATGTATCTAATATGTTCTCGTATCGAAAAATCTAAATGTACTCTCGTAATGTAATCTCGTACCTGCAGTTTCTCCTTCAATAAGCTGGCCAGCGAGTTGACAGAGGTGACGGAGTTACTGGGGGAGTAGTCGTCGTCATCCATGCTGAACTCCGAGCGACCCAACCTCCTAGGGGCGCCGGGCTTCCGCCGCCCAGACCTGAGGGGTGTCCTGCAATGATAAGGCATACTATAAGACCTTTGGTACAGTTTCGTATCCTCACCTGGACTGACCGGATAAAAGGTAGTAAATGGTTGATCGTCAGTTCATGACTGCACGAGGAATGCATCAGAGAAGTGTGGAGGTGCTGTGAATAGTCGATAGTCGAATGGTGGATTCGAACCCACGGCCCTACGATACCCTAAGCCTTTAGGCTATTGACGCTTCAAATTTGGCTATTAAAAATAAGGTTACTGACAAAATTATATTAAAAATAGATTTAAATCAATTTAGACGAATTAGTCGTACATTTAACTTTTTACGGCTTTTATATGTTGTATATTTTAAAAGGTTATAACGGAATATACAGCTATATACCGTTATATGTATGACTGCTTTTATGTCTTTTAAACAATAATTGTTACTGAATGAGAAATGGATCCAAATATACTCGTACTATATTACATATTTTTCCATAGAACACATCATGCCAGAATAAGAAATAGTTTCAGTACCGTAAACACTTCTTATGTGTGATCTAGTCTAACGACAGTCTATGTTAGTCTCAGATCTAATCATTGAAGGGCCACAAATGCTGTCTAGAATTCGTGTAAAGTATTTCAAGACAATTCCGCAGATAAATCAGGCGTCATGTCAAATGAAGTAAACTAGAGTAATTGAAAACGTGAGCGAGGTCGAACGCACACGTCCAACTGGAAACGACATTATTAACATAATGCTTGTTGGTAATGAGGATAATGCAAGTGACACGAACAATGTCACATGTTCATGAGTGCTGGAAGTGGTTTCACAACACGTACTAATGCGGTAATATATTGCGATTTCAAATTATTTTGTTGGCTTATCATCTTGTGTTCCTAAACCCCAGGGAACTTCTAAAACTGTATGGGTGTATGCTGGGTGGTTGGGAATCTATGGTTGTATATGTTTATGACAATCTATCTCAAAACTAGCTTTAGACTGTTTTATAAGTCCTCCAAGTTGAGACTAAAAGCAATGCTCTTAGAGCGTTCAACCACTTAGCAAACTAAAGCACATGATTACACTCTCCCGTTTGGAGAGTGAGTTCAGGAATGACATGATCCAATTCCCTGGATTTCATCCTTTTGTTATACACATCCTTTAAACCCGAACGATGCGGTTTGCTTTGTCTTTCATTATTCGGAAATCAGAGGACTGGAATAGTTTGCCCGAGTCTGTCATCCACTCCGATTACAATGTGGATATTTCCAAGAGTAAAGCGAATAGACATTTACTAAGCTAGTGCGTGTTACCATCCAGGGTTACAATTCCACTTAACATCAGGTAGGTTCGCGGTCAAGCACTTTCTTAGCAAGTATAAAAAAATACTATAACCTTTTAGCTATATTTGTATAATATATAAAAGTTAAAGTTACAACGTTATGTCCCACTATTGGGCACATGCCTTATACCAGGCAGTTACTAAAACCAGCGGTGGTCCCCTTTGGTGCATGGCGAAAAGCTCCTGTGGGATCTCTAGAACGCCCCGGAACCCCTCTGCACTGTGCTCTGAAGCACATCCCGGGAAGGTTACACCCTTCCCCAGCACCCTCGTAGCGGACGACAAAGAACCTTGCCCTTGTCGCCCGTGAACCCAAGGTCCCTTTTAATCGCCCTCTACGTCATATCGTAACTTTATTCCATAAGCACAGGGACACTACGGGGCTATACCACTAACTTTAGTCTAACCTGATTGAGTTACAAATAAAGGAGTTATGTATTCTAATACTATAGGTAATGTCAACTTTGTATTTTTATATAACCTGTTCAGCACATTATTAAATATTTCCACGATTTCATAAACTGCGACTTAGATAATAGTGTTTACCTACAATTCTTAATATGGACATGTTATTATCTCCTTGTTTATTAATGGTCTGTATTCATGTACTTAACTAACACGACCGGGTTGGACTGAGTTGAGTTTTATTTTGGTGAAATTGCCGTTGGCATGGGGGCATAAGTAAGGTGCTTTGAGAAATTGTATGGATTATTTTGCTGTTTCGTTCGCTTAATTTCACTTACTTTTAACACGCAAATCAACAAATTGTGTCTTAATCGTTCTCATGTCAAAACTGTTTCATAAAATCTTGTTACTCAAATTTATTATATAATATAAGTAAAGTTACTATTGTTAATAAAATTTCATCAACTTAAAACGCGTTCATGTGATAGTATATTAAAGATCTTCGATGACACAATTTCAGTGGAAAATGATAAAGGTGGTGACGAAGATAGTTTTTAACAAATTTCGTATTCAAAACTGCACGAATATCACTTTGAGAGTTAATTAAAGACATAGAAACATGACCATAAAAATATGAACAGACCTCATAAAAAAGATTACGTCGTAACGTCGACTGTAAAGTAATCACGAGATTTGTTTTGTTAGAGCATTATATGTACTAGAGAATTTTATTACACACGATTAACACACTATGAATTACGAGATTGTTTTTATAACGCATGAAGCGTTAGGAAATCCAGACATAAGACCATGGCACGAATCAGACTACTTGTAAACTAATAAAAAAAGAAAAACTATTTTTGAAATAAATAAAAGAAAGTATTTTATCATCGTATTCAACAGAAATTATAATTCAAAGCAATTTCACACGATCAAAAATGTTATTGAAACTTTTTATCGAATATTAATAAGGTCTTAGGCATCCATTTAATAATGAAATAACTAAATTATTACTTACACACAAATCTAACGCCACAGAATATAATTTAATAAAGTAAAGAATATTAAAAACACAATTAATGTAAGAAGTCAACCGAAAAGGAATCAATGCTAGAGAGCGCGCGAAATGAACTGAGCGGGCAATGCAGGCGCGGGTAACACGCCCGTTCGCTGAACAACGCTGCAACCTGTTTTATTAATATAATCTTTTTTTATTCAAATGTGCTTGTTTTATTTTTTCAATTTCCGTACAGACTATAAATAAAATGCGAAAAAAGTATTACGTACGTAATCTCACGGTTAACCCAGCTATCGTTTACCATTACAGCAGAATTCGAAATTCAATCGACACCATCTTAATGGTTGGCGTTCTACGTGTAACTTTCTTCCACCTTCTGTCAATCTGTAGTATCAACTGTTACCAGCGATGTTTCCGAACCTGCACGATTTAGGAATGTTCATGGGCGATGGTGATCACTTAAGATCTCATAAACCGTAGGCCCGTTTGCCCACTTTTCTTATGTAATGATAACAATCTCAATTCACCTCACACCGAATATATTATGGTATACGTAACGATGAAGAACTCACAAATTTTATTGCGTGATGTTTTTTTATACATCCAAGAATCCAAAATCACTAACTCGGTTCATATTTTAGACGACCCATATATCGTTGGCACATAGACATTTTCGTAGGATTAAGACGCCCTTTACCGACACTACGACCATCCTAATAAACTAAATTTTAATCCGCACTGTCTTCTTGGAACCTTATTTAAACCTTTTATAGGAAAATCTGATCTGTGTTCTGTTCGTGTTAATAACCTTTGGTAAAGTCGATTTTCAACATTAATTTTAATAGTAATTTATAAAAATAAAACCATATCCGACCAAGGACCTAATCCCTGCTGTTGTGACATTTATATGCATAACGTCTTATCACAGGTAGAACAGATACTTATGTACCGTAATTAACACTTCTACTTAATGTGAACACAGATTAAATTAATAATATAAATCATATAAACTATTCAACGGAACAAAAACTTTAGTTATGTAACATCTGGACTTGTCTCTAGAGTTTACTACACTAATCAGAAGTCAATGCCTATTAAGATCCGCATGTAACCTTTAATTAACTTGCATAGTTATTTCTGTTGGTTTTTCTTGGACATGTGAGAAAAGACATACAAAAAAATGTATTGTGCAATGAGGGAAGCGAACAAGAAATAAATTTATATGCATAACTCTGTGGATAGGGAAGAAACAAGAGAGGTATACTAAACGTAGAAGACACGCCTGAGTTTTCAATCTCACCCCTAAAACAAAATGGCAAATCCTAAAGCAAAAAATGTTAAGAGGCATTTAAAAAGGGCATAAGAATTACACGTTGGTTAAACTGACACCAGCAACTTATTCCAAGCCCCTTCTGTTTTATAATCAAAGAATCGAAAGAAGCAAAAGTTCCCCTGGAATGTGACAAAAGGGTGGTATCTACAAATGTGTCAATTATGGAAAATCTCACCAACAGCAGTTGGTCCTAGCACAAATACAAAGAAAAATAGCGTACAGCGGCTAGCTGCCAACTGTCAGTCTTGTTATAGATGCTTCTTAGATAGAAAGTACACAAGTTAGTAGTTTAGTAGCTAATAGCAAATACGCTCTCCTTTTAAAAGACACGCATATTGAAATCGGAAGAAACCGTCTACGTAGAAAAGATTTAGGACCATTAAAGCATAAAAAGTATTAAACGCTTTCAAATGAGCAGAATTTCAAAAGAATGAAAACCAGATATGCGTCTCGACGTCCAATGGTATTAGAAATATGTTCGGCTATCGTACTTCAAGACGCACTGCTAGATTGTATCCTTTTGTTGTAGACATCCTCAAACCCGAACGAAGTGCTTTGCTTCGTCTTTCATTATTCGTACAGCAAAGTACTGGATTACTTTACTCGCAACTGTCTATTCCTTCGATTGCAATATAGATGTTTTCAAGAGAAGAATGAATAGTCATTTCCTAAGCTAGTGCGTATTACCATCAAGGACTGCATTTCTACTTAACATCAGGTGGGATCGTGGCAAGCACTTAGAAACTATAAAAATATTCTGTGAATTTAGAAACAAACAAACTGACACGTTGATTTGACATTTCTTTGTTTAAATGATTAGGTCAAGATCTCCTCGAGACGTCATAAGTGTGATAAAGTTTATCAGTTATTGAATATTTACTTTGATCTAATATGAGTTAACTATGTAGTAGAAATAATAGTAACATAAAATAGAGAGGTGTGTGTTATGTTGAAATCAAATCAGACTTCAATCTATAGATCATATAATATTGTAACAATATTCGATTGAACTTTTTTAAATGCCACCAAGGAAGCCATTTTACGATCCGTCGACTGTAACAACTTTCTTCAAGATGCGAGTGTAAATTAACAGTTACAGTCCACTTATTTCTTCAGAATCACATGTTCCGTGTTACAATACGCACTTGTATTTAGCGTATGTATTGTGCTCTTTCACATGAGTACCACTTTCAGACTTGAAGTAATTGCAAATTCTAATTAAACGTTAGCTCTGTACAGGAATCGAGCTTTATAAACGATATAGAGAGATATAGCACACTGTACAGACAGCAACGTATGCATTTTGATATTTCATTACTTATCTCCATTTCACATAATTTTGGTTCCGATATGATACACGATTCAATTCACTTAGATAAATATTAACAATATTACATGTCAATCTAATGTATTTGTTAGTGAATATTATTATTGTCTAAACTATGAAAATATAGCTTTCTAGCTAGGTATACTTATATAAGTAAATATCGTATGATATTACTTATTTAACTTATTTAATGATACGTTTATTATTATTATTTCTTTATTAATTTTTAGACCTTAGGCTAAGTTTTTATAATATTTCTATAAAAAGTAAAATACACAAAAATATCATACAGAATACAAAAACATTATAAAAACCTAACCTAGTGTGTGCCGCCGGCAACGAAGCAGAACCCAAGCAACCGGCGGTTAGGGCGACATAGAAAGAAACCTCCTGACGGTGCGTGTCGTGTCCAGGAGTACTGCCTTCTTTATTATTTTTATACTAAAACATTTCCGGAAACAAAGTGTATCTTATAGTTTAAGCATTATGTAAATCCTTATACTCATTTTTGCAGTAAAAAATTACGACCAAGTTTATTTACGAGTAAAGACAAAGACTAACTCCAAATCAAAATAGTGACAAATTAAATATTAAACGTTACTACGTACGGACGATCTCTTATATATTAATTTGAATACAAAGTAGTACAGTATCATAGTTATATTATGAATTTTTGGCGACTATATTTTGTATCTTCTTTCACAGTATCGTTAGGGAGTAATTACCAATCTGTAATCATCATTTGAATTATACAATCTTTAGGAGACCCTGGCACTTCCTCGGAACATATGTCAACATAATGATTACGTCCTGTAATAAATGCCCCTAATTTAAAGCATAAAAATATTATTAACAAATGACGTTCAAACGGTAAAAAAAATACAGTATTGTACATTGCCTATTTCCTCTTTCTTTAGAAACGGTTAAAAAGATTTTTTCATCGGTATTTGCTACAACGTGAATGACCCTCTATGTATTGTAGCGTATTATGAAAGCCCCTTGGTTTATTTGTATACATGATATATCATTACGTAAAGCAAAAACTTTGTGCCCCTTCTAACGAAAATGGCCCAAACGAAAGAGTATGACATCCCACACTTAAAATTTATACAGAGAAGAATGCTAATATATTTTTTTTTAATAATTCAAAATAAATACATTAATTCTATTAAAAAAACATATCACATTGCGTTTGACACACACAGCAATGCTCTCATTTCTGAATTAAAGTCGGATTTAGACTCCCCCTATTTAAGTCACCACTAATTTATGTTTAAAGATGCGTGTGAATAATTCCCGCGCAAATCTGACAGAAGACGGATGACAATTGACAAATGATGGCCTCTGATAAAATAATGGCGGGCGATGTGTGTCAATTGCTTGTTCGAACCGGACTGCAGTCGAGCGACGTCGATTGCGTCCGTCGCTACAACTACTTACAATTGCCTTACGTCTTACCACGGTAAGGCAAGCTCTTAAGTTACAACAACTAACTTCTTTTGCCTTTCAAAAACCGAAACCGGGATTTAGATATAGACCAACAAATACATTTTATTTATTGGCATCATAATACACAAACTATAGCATTTAATTTGAAAAAAAAAAATTAAATAAAAGACATGATGGGAACATTGGACACCATCTCAGCATGAGCTGTCACAAGATTTCCACAGCGCTTATTTTCTGCGGTGACCAGGACTAACCAAACGTGCGTGCGCTATACTAACTTTACATGGCCTCTGCATATCCGTGGCAGGTCAAAAATTGGAAAGGGTGCGCAAATATAAATATGGATACGAGGCCTCTTGGAAAAGTGGTCTGGAGAACAAGATGCGTATCAAAATAGCACATAATACCTTCAATAAGATGTGCAAAATTATTTGCCGCATTAACATCAATATAAGTTTGCGTGTTCGTCTCCTAAAATTTTACATGTGGCCCATCCTTCTTTAAGGTTCGAGATTTGGACTTTGAAAAAGAACGAAGAACGACCGTGGGAAACGTATTGAAGCGTTCCAGATTTGGGCTAACAGGAGCATGTTAGGTTTTATTTGGACTTCGAAAGTAACAAATGAGGAGGTTATACGACGAGTCAAAAAGATCGCAAACTATGGCAGACCATCAAGAAAAGTATCGTGTCTCGGTCATGGGCTTAGGCACGAAAGATATGACCTTCTCCAACTTGTCTCGATGGGCAATGTCGCTGGCAAAAGAAGTGTTGGTCGTAGAAGGAAATCATGGCGCCGTAACATCAGAGAGTGGACCGGAATCAGACCGTAAGAGACAGAGAGAGTTATGGTGCCAACCTTCGCTAATTGGAAAGGGACTTTAAGAAAAAGAAGACAGAATAAATATATAATACAATAAATATAGTACGTGTATAAATAGTTAATGCCGATCTCAATGCGAAAAGCCGGGAATTCGATGTCACAATGATTATTCCAAGGCCTTCGACTGCGTAAGATGGGTTTGTCTATGGAGAATCCTCCCCTTAACAGCTCTGATTGCAGCCCTTAATGGGTATGGAAAATCAATAGTAAAAGTCAATGACTTGGTGTCTGCAACTTTTAAACCATAGAAAGGGGTCCGCCATGGATGTATCTTGTCCCCTCTTCTTTTCAACATCTACGGCAAATATATAATGAGGACTGCGCTGGAAGATTGGGATGAAGAAATTTCTGTTGAAGGCTATAAGATCAGCAATCTCTGTTACACAATTATGATTATTATTTACATTGCAATAAGTATTCCTTAGTATGAATTTTAACTATATTCATGCTACGATATATACAGATAACTGTAGCATAGTCTGTGTAATATAGAAGGACACATTATGCTCATAAATTGGCTTACGACACATTACAAGCAGCATCGCAACTATAGATTGCAACGGGGGCGGGGTCAATGCCCGGATGTACTTCCTTATTAAGCAGTCCCTTAAGATTGAGTGCAGACTCCTTCCCCCTCTCCCGCACCTCCTGACACCTCGCTCCCCTCTTGCACGTCCGCTACTCAACATTTGCGTCAGACATTAGCCGCGATGTTCCAAATACTTATAAATGAAATGCTTACAATCACCCTCACGGTTTCCATTATATTCCATCTGTCGAAATTCAGCAAACAGACTATAATACTATTTGATATCTAATCTCAAGACAACTTACTTGACGCGGTCGTCATCGGAGAGCACGTCATTACCATCGTCCGCCGTGTTGCCATCACTGAAGCCGGACCCGGTGCTCTGGTGGTGTTCTGGAATCTGGAACCAACAGACCATCCATTAGTTAAGGCTAGATTCAATTTACTGTTTAATGTGGTCCCGCATTTATAAAAAAATTGGTCAACGTTCATTTCAATCACCATTAAATCATATTAATGATATTTTAAAGGTAACGTTGCAGCCTATATTTGTCCCACAGCTGGGCACAGTCCTCTGTAAAGAATAACGGCATAATCCGGCACGCGGTACTAGATTTTACAGATCTTAGAAAGTTTTCTAACACGATTTCCTCAAGATGTTTTCCTTCACCGTCGTGTGCTTGGTAAATCTTTACGTAAAAATATTTTTTATGTCAGATTTAAATATTAAAATACCCACTTGTTACTTACATTTAGAAATTTATCTGTTTGTTTCGGGTAATCTCTGAAAGGGCTGAACAGATTTTGACGACACTTTCACTGGCAGATAGCTGATCTAATAAGAAGTAACTTAGGATACTTTTAAATAAATCGTTTTTAATGTCAATCGCCTAATGGTTTAAGGTACGGTCTACGTCGTGTGCGGTAATCGTAAGGTTCGAATCCACCATTCGACTATTGACGTGAACCATCTAGCACAAGCTTAAGCTTAGTTGGAATGGTTAACAAGAATGTTAGTAATGTTTATAAAAAAAAAGAAATATTGCTAGCTAATGTAAATTTTAAAAAAAATATATTATATACATGTAAATGAATATAATATTTTTTTAAAAAATAATATATACATTTACATATAGTAAAAAGCGGTTAATTTAATATTACAAACAGGCACTTCAGTGTTATTTATTTGTATAGATGTTTGATAGATATAAGCTATATTAATAAAGTATTAATTATATATATCTGACCACATTAGTGTTATCCTTTAGTGAAGTTCCTTCCATATTATTAAACAAATAAAAACATTTGCTAGAACATTATAATTTTATTCAAAGAATCATCTCTAAGGAAAAAGTGTTGCAGACTGCGCGCGCACAACACAGTATCAACGACACAGACATTATCTCGTCAAGAAGAATAAATAAAGAACAAGATCAATTATTATTTCGAACCTGGTTCCTTAGAACATTTCCTTTATTAAAGTTTAAGACAATTATTTCATCCCACAAGTATACTTAGAATTAAAACCACTGCGCTGAAACACGGCAATTACAACCTAACTCTCATTAAACTACCCTGAAGTACATCCTTTCCAATAAAAAAATAATCATCGAAATCGTTTGGCGTGATATTGACTTATTCGTCCATTTATCACGTATATACTTAACGCAAATTTAAGACTTATATGGCTTTCTAATAGATGCAATCATCAGAATTGGACCAAACTGGAAGCTTTGAATTTAAAAAAAATTCATAAAAATCGGTCCACTCAGTCGAAAGGTATGTGGTAAGAAACATAAAAAATAAATAAACATACGGTCGAATTGACAATATCCACATTTTTTCAAGTTGGTTAAAATACAGTTGAATTGAGAACCTCCCCTTTTATGAAGTCGGTTAGAAAACAATGTTACCGTAGTGTATCGTTGAAAAGCAATGGAACGGCGTTTACTCATTTCACCTAGAGAACTCTAAATGTGAGCAAATATCAATAAAAAGAATTTTATCTTAACGGGAGGTGAGCATGTCGCGACACATGTCGATTTTTTTTAAACAAACTTTATTATTGTTTGTACATCTCTCTTTATAACAATTCATACAAGTCGTTTGGATATACAGTAGTAAAACCAAAAGCCGAGTTCAAATAGAATTAGACATAGACATAATCTTTATTGGCACAAAATAAACACATCAAAAAGACAGAAAAAACAAAAAAAAATACAGTTAAAAAAAGCGGACAAATAGTACATAAGACATGATGCCAATATTGGACACCGTCTCAGCATATGTCGTCGTAAGGTTGCGACAGCGCTGATTTTCAGCGGTGCCCAGGACTACCTAAAGTCGTGCGCGCCCAACAATACATTTAGATGGAATTTATACAGATAACAGACAATAAGAGTACAATAAATATGGACTAAACTGTTCAACGTTATTATGCGCGGAGTCCCTTTTTGTTTTTCTAAATTATCGTTGGAATATTACAAAATATAATTTATCAGAACCTAAACAAACTACTCCTTTCAATTAAATGTGTATCATCCAAATATATTAACCCGCTCCAAAGTTATGAGGTAACGCACATAGTAGAAACATACGGACGACTTGGGAAGCTTCTCCTTTTTTGAAATCGGTTGAATACTATAAAGTAATTCTAAAACTATAAACGATTGCTACTTTGGTAAGCGTCGGCAGTGGAAAAAGTGATCGAAGAAAATCTAGAAACACTTCTATAATTATTAGTGTTTTTGATAATTTTTTCCAAAATTTAAGCCGTAAGCAAAAATAGATGGTCGGAATAAAGGTCGGTTAAGAAAGTTTGAATATCTCGGAAGATAAAGACGCTAGCTAACTGAAATAATTGTGCATGATACACAATTAAATATCCTTAAAAATGAAATAAAACTTTTTTATTAATTTATTTATATTTCATTAAAACACATAAAGTTAAACGAAAAAGGATATCTTACGTAAACTTGGATAATACAGTACTTATCATTAAATTTTATTTTTCTTTAAATTTAAGTGCTTAGTGCAGCCTCCATGTGGCGACACTAAGTAAATAAATTAATAAAAAATATTTTATTTTAAGGAAATTTAATTGTCTATCACGCACATATTTCAGTTAGCTAGCGTCTTTACTTTCCGAGATATTTAAACTTTCTTAACCGACCCTTTAAATTTGCTCACGAGTGTAGTTTAAAAAAGTGGACCGTCTGACCTGCGTCAATGGTATGCAATCCAAGTCGCGCCACTTGCTATCCCGCATGACGAGCTGTGTGTCGGCACATAACAGTATACAGCCGGAGATGCGACACACAATTAATACTAATTACCATTGCCAATTATCTCCACTTCTGCACCTTTACGATGTCCAAGTTGAGAATCAGAGGTCACTAATTAAATGACCTTTTTGCATAGCATAAGTATATTTACAAGTAAAACAAAACCGACTTGAATTCAAATGTTAAATACTACTACGCGACGTACGTCATCTTTGTATTTCAGAATTATCATAGGAATATTACGAAATAGAAGCTAACTTTCATTAAACTAGCCATTAAGTAAATCCTTTCCTATAAAAAAAAACTTTTTTTTCGAAATTGCTTGGCGCGATAATATGTTATTCGTCCATTTGTCCCCACATACTTAACAGATATACATAAATATTCCAAAGAAACAAACTAGTGATTCTGGGGTCATATAACAGATAAAAGATTAATTTTAATTTAAATTAAAAAGTTCTGATTCACAAGTCAAATACTTTTTTTTAAAACTAATATAGAGATAACTTTTGAATTATAAGACCAAAACTGAAAAGCGACATCTATTTTCATATTCTGGAAACTCCTTAATTCAGCGTAGTTCGTTGATTTTCGTATAGATGGCAATGTAGTGTAAAATTCAGTTTATTTAATTTGATATAGTAAAAATTCTTTAACAAAGTGACGTTTTTTAAAATATTTTGTAGATATATTTATATCATAAAAATAAAATACATAATAATATAGAAAAAATGTTGTGCATTAAAATAGATAATCATTGACATTAATACGATTATTTACAGGACAATAAGAGACATTAACATGGAAGTGCTCTCGTATATAGTTCCCTCTTATGTACTAAGTTTACCGGAGAACATCGCAAAAAAATAACCAAAATATACCATCGTAACTATTCAGGGCCGTATTTATGAAGGCACAAGAGAGGGCCTCCACGATAGAAACATCGAAAATTTTCAAAAAATTAAAAATATGCACTGTTGAAGTTTGTTTCAACTGTTATCTTTATTAACTGAGCTAATTGGAGGATTTCTTGCATTATCAAACAAAATCAATGATTTTTTTATCCAATCGTCTTTTCTGCCCCGGACCTCCGGACTTCTAAGTCCAGTCCAGGAACTATGATTATAATAAACTATATAATATCTTACTACATACTGCAAATCAACAGAGTTATCGTGAATAGTAATAAAAAGAAATAACCTTAGAATCTAGATAGTTGTTGACACTGCCAGAGCTGTCCGAATTGCTGCTATCGATGCTGCCATCGCTGCCACTCAAGTCCCCACTCCTGCCACTGCTACTACTCTTGCTCAGGTCAGAATCGGATTCTATCCAGAGCGGCGAACGATATTTAAACTTGTGCGCGAACGCGTTAAATCGAGACTCTTTATTCATATTTACTCTACTGTTTTTTATTTAAAAAGAAAAATTTTACTGTTCACACTCGTTTTATATTAACATTTTGTAAAACAGATTATAAATACATTTAAATATTTATCATCTGTTAGGTATTTTTAATAAAATTTACTAGCGAATTAAAACAGCTACAGATTAAATATTGGTAGCGCGGGAAATTCGACGTTTAATTTATTTCAATTCACGTTTTAATTACGAGTATATAATACAACTGTTGTACTCAAAGGTGTTAAGAAAGTTTTGTAACTGGATCTAAATCTGTATTGGGTGGTAAGATCACGGGCGAATTCATGTGAATTGAATGTAGGCAAATAGGTCGCGCAGGCGGGGGACGTACAACTGCGGCCCGCGAGATTCTTATTTATATATTTTCATTCAGTCATTGAACTGACTTCGAAAAAGCAGATCGAAATTCTATTTTATTTATGTTTGTTACCTGATAACGTCATTTATAATCCGTTTAAAATAAACTTTTTTTTTTAAAGAGGATATCTTCAAATGGTTCCCATTTTAATTTTCTTACCATTAGTATTGAAGTTCTTCTTGAATTCGAAGATATGCTTGTGAACTCCTGTTATTACGAGAATAATCATTTGTTGAGTGAGAGAGTTAGTGATGACAATCAAATCCCCAACCTTATTTCTGCCTAAATTTTGAGATATAGCAGGGAAACTTCGATACAACAAAGAGTGTTAAATTGGTAGATGACGGTGAATGTTTACAATTTTTTTCACTAAGAATACTCATTTTACTTTAACGCTCTACGAGTATAACATACATTTTATGTCTGTTTCTCGGTCTTCATGTTTGTTAAAAATATATACTTGTATTGGAATCTAGCGTAGACATGAAATTTGAACATTTTTTGATAAATTAAAAGATCGTCTGTATGTATAAGTTTTATAATAAATTTTTGCATTAATTAACAAGTCATATCTAATTAAAAATACATTTTTAAGTACTACTACCGAAACACTCCCAGAGGACCCGTGATGTCATAATATTAGATTCCAAATGAAATTGTTTTAAAATGATGACGTCATGAAACTATGGCCAATGAATTAAACACGGCAAATCATCTTAGACTAAACACATCAATCATTTAAACTCAATTCTAAATCATGGTGCCAGCTAATAATTATTGATAATTAACTGAGCACAAAAAGTAAGTAATGCTCGAAACAATTTATTGCTTGGCTAAACTTTAGAACCAACAGCAGGCATATGATCGGACACTGTACTAATAATATAAAACAGCACGAGTGTCGCGGCTAAGCCAATTATCATAATAATGCAAAACGCACAAAGATGGCTGTCAACAAATAGTCGACATGAAATCTGAATAACAAAACATATATTGCAAATAAAAGTAGAGGGCGCAAGTTGAACGACACAAAGGCAGGACGTGGTCAAGCAATTTTGTTAATCTATGTCTGGAACACGGCGTGTTTCAGTGTCACCGCGTCCCGCCGTCCCGCTGACTGGACCTCGCTCTCAGGGAGCCGCGTGACACGTAATAACCCGCCAACAGGTTATTTTGTTGATTTGGTCAAATATGCTCTACGTATATTATATAATTTGTATGACTAATTATTTCTTGTTTTATGCAAATTTTACCGTGTAGTACGTATATAGACATAACTCGTCAATAGAGTAATGGTTTAGGGTACGGTTTGTGAATCTTACGTTCGTAGGTTCGAATCCACCGTTCAACTACTGACGTGAACCATGTCTAAGCGTAAGTTTAATGTTAGTTGGAATGGTTAACAAGAATGTTAGTAATATTTGTAAAAAATAATATTCTTTTGAGCCTACGTTTGAATAGACCACATTTAACATCCTTTTAACCGATTTCAAAAAAGAAGGTTTTCAATTTAGATGTATTTTTTTGTTTGAATCATCACTAATTGTTAACTGATTTGGATTTTTTTTATTGGAGATAACTTAGCAATTCGAGTCACGGTCTAATGCGGGTCGAATTCGAACTGGCTTGTAAAGTATATTATACAGGCCTTCTCTGTGGAGATATCCAGGCCTGTATAAAGGCTTAGTCCGCCACGATCACCTAGTGCGGAATGGTTGACTTCACAAGTATTAGAAAAAAAATCCTCAAAATGTTTTGCTTCACTGCCGGGCGCGTGGTAAATCAACACTTTATAATGCAACAAACAATTTTCAAAAAATATCGGTGGCGGCACCGGTATTGAACTCGGGTTGTTATTGCACTATGCAACTTGAGGCGAACGCACGGACGGAATCAATTAGGTTTTGCCAATGAAAGCGCCTTTTTTAACTTTTAATCATAGTGATTTTTACACATACTGGCCACCACATCGTATCTTTGGCACGCCAATCGTGTGTGCGATGAAATGATAAATGACATCATTGTATTAAATCGGTTTCATTATGAAACCTCACTGACAAATAGTAGACTCGAGGCTGTGATATTTTCAGAACATGAGATTCCAATGCCAATAATAAGGGACCTAACTAAAAGCACAAAAATAATAGAGAGCAGATAAAAATACGGGCGATTTTTTTAAAAAAAGAATGCTAACCATATTTATCTTTAAAAATATTATTAACATTCATGGAAACCATTCCAAATTAGCTTAGTTTCGTGTTAAGAGATGGTTTACGTCGATAGTCGAATGGTGGATTTGAACCTACGAACGTAAGATTCACAGACCGTACCCTAAACCATTAGGCAATTGATGCATTAATCACTCCTTTTGCTCTCCTCCTTTTTGAATTCGGTTAAGTACACTATTAACGCAACAAAGCCAAGTTCCACATGGTTCCGACGGTTTGGTAGACAAAAGTTACTCACTGTGTCATAGATCTTCACCCCGTCCGGAGTTGTCACTGAAGTTCTTTCCTTGTTTCTGTATACCACGGGACTGTCACAATCAATCGGTCCTATATCTGCTCTATCTTCTTTGTCTCTATCACTAGCATCTGCTTTACTTTCGAAAGGTTCTAGAAATTTTACTTCAGGAGTCGAGGATCTAAGTTCCAATGCATTATCTCTTGGACTCTGCGGACTGCCGACAACGAAGCCAACAGTAGACGGGCCAGCCTCGTCTTCGTCGATAAATTGAATGTCGTTAGGTGTTCTATTTGCTTCTAGAATCAAACGTTTCGTTTCCAGCGGCATTTCCACATAGTCGTGTGGGTAGGATTGTATTTTTAACCTAAGATCTGGTCTCTTCTTCACTCTCATTTTGATTGTTATCGTCGGGCGTCTGAACGAAATTCAAATATTGTCTTTGATGGTTCAGTGTTTCAATACTAGATAACTTATCTTGTTAATTCAAGGTTTTCACCGTGGACATTATAGGAAATTTTATATTACCTTGATTTTGTTCACACGCGAGCTAATGTTACAATAGTCGGTATAAATACGAATTTATTATCCAATGTTCCGCGTAAGTCCGCGATGTAGCAACATAGCTTCGATGGCGTACTAACGTGCTAGAAGATATCACAAGACATTTCTTTTCCTTTATCAAAACGATATCTTTGGCTGACTTGACGTAACGATTACCATCGCTGTACATTGTAAAATTTGAATGTTTGCTGTTTCTTCGATTAGATTGCGATATTAATTCAGAACGGTTGCCTTTGTCTGTACGCGAGACTCGATTTTAGAGAAATACTAACTGACATGGCAAACGTTGTTTTGCCGTATTAATTATTACTAATAAATAACTAACTTACGATGTAGTCTATGAATGAAGGCGGAATGAAGCGCTGTGAACGATGACGGTCTATGAAAATAACAAAACATCAAACGATTCATCAAATGAGGAGGTGGTCCTCAATTCGTCTGTATTTTTTGGACTGGGTTAACCGATTTTAATGATTCTTTTACATTTGAACGTTGGTGCTTCCAATTTGGTTGGTTGGTGAGAACAGCATCCACGAGAAAACTAAATATGTCTTAAATTTACATCAAGTATGTGCGAGACAAATGGACGAATAACTCAATACCACGCCAACCGATTTCGATGATTCATTTTTTATTGGAAAGGATGTACTTCAAGGGTAGTTTGATGAGAGTTTAGTTAGGTTCTGATTAATTCTATTTCTTAATATTCCTACGTTAATTCGGAAATACAAAGAAGAAAGTCGTATTTGAAGTTTTTGTTTTTACTCGTACATATACTTAACTAATAAATAAAAATTATATCTATAGCAATTTTTGGGATGGACCATCCTTATCACTTAGGGGTATGAAAAATAGTTCACGTTCTCAGACCTAATGAATCGAGTTTAGTTACAAACACTGTGACAATGGAATTTCATATATTCTCAAAGTACATAAATTTCAAAAGGATTTTTGTAAAAAAAAGAACAAATTATATTTCATCATCGTTACCATGTGTTCCTCGGGTTCACTATTGTTTTATTAACTGACTTCAAAAAAGGAGGTCCCTCAATTGATAATTCATAGCGCCGTCATTTATGAACCCACTTTGTTTGTAATGCTTAAAAGGAATGATGAATGTTGTTGGTATAATTCCTTTACTTTCTTTATCGAGATATTTTTGAATATATCTTATATGTGGGAACTAAAACAAGATTGTCGGTTGAAATATTGGTAGGTTTATGAAAATCCAAGAGGATGTGGAAGAAGCGAGAGGATTCGCGCCTGAAATTCTTAATATTACCAAATAATGATGTTACATCGGAAATAAATGGGGCGTCCGCGCGTAGTGGCGTATAATGGTAGATTCCTTAGGTCGATTTTATGTCAATTTCTGTTTTTACTCCTATATATACTTACGCTAAAATGGTATTTATTTAATATTGCAGGTACCCGAACCGACCCTTGCAAACACCTATGTTATATAAAATAAACTAAACACGATTTCTTTGTTCTCTTTATCTTGCCCAATAAAAGCGCAACCTACTTTTTGTTGTTGTTACAATTTATAATCTGTGCTCAATGAACTTCGCGCGTTTTACATACGCCGGATAATCTGATAGATAACAGAAAAATGCGTTTAAGTAACCTACATATATAAATAACATAATTTGAGTGACCCATACCCTGGATCCCGATTTGCCTGTGATGTATTACAGTTATATCAAATATCATTCCATCATTACTAATATTATTTTTATGACGATCTACACATATTGGCCTGAGAAGCTGGCCTTGACTGCTTCACCGGATTGAGAGGTGGCATAGCTCTTAGGTCGCTTAGCCTGAACCTTCATCACTGGACACAACTTGGACTTAATCTAAGGGACATTAAAAAGCTAAACTAACTTTGAGTGGGAGAAGTGGCCGAAGAAACTCCAGCAACGCTCCTAACGTGTAATGTGGGGGCTGCCCATAAAATAGCGGTATCGCACGGGAATTATTCGCAACCTCCGCGAAATGCCTTCAGAAAAATTTAATCGATGAATTTGTTTGTTGCTATTTTAAACGTTGATTAACTACGTGCTCGGAGTGAAAGAAAACGTCGTGGAAAAACCTGATTTATAACTATTTCTAAGGCATGTGAAACATTCGGTAAAAACTAACAAATTCGAATCAAATGAGCCCAACCTCTATGGGGTAGCATCGTTCGTTCTAGTTCGTAAGGCCACCTTCCAGCTCCATCATCCGATCAGCTCATATCACATAATACTCATCATAATAATATTACATTGTCATCCGATTTACACATGCATGCAAAATTACAAATCATCCGGAAACCGGGAAGTGGATCAAATATAACTTGCAAGATTTTGCAACCGACAGACAATAGGAGAAGTGAAACTAAATAAAAACTTGCAATAATAAGCGACACATACGAGTAAGACTCGAATTACGTAGGTCCCTCACCAATAAACATGTACAGAAAGGATAGACAGGAACGTAGCTTACAATATCTTATTGAGATGTACTTTCACATAATCTAATCTCTTACATCGCAGCATAACTCGCTACGCAAATAGGTGATAAGAAACTAGGATAATGCGTAGATCCTGTGTATATACATACTAGTGACCCGCCACGGCTTTGCACGGGAAGCACTACTTATTTTATAAGGTATATATTGATTAACAAAATTAAATCGTTGATATTAAAGTAAGAAAAAACAAATGAATTGAAAATCGTGGTCAAATCATCGCTATAAAAAAATTTTGAAAGAATATAAATGAATATATGATTAGTATATAGTATTAGTACATAGTCGTAATAGATGAATAGATGATAAATATATTTTAATCTCATTTGATCTCTCATAAATCTTCTAATATTGTATAATATATGGTTGGAAATATAACTCACCTCATCTTCAGGGTTGGCCAAATAATGTTGCTTCAAAACCTCGGACTCTAAATTCTGCAGCGTCGGCATCGATATCGAGTTTCTTCGTAACCCTGCTCTTCTCTGTTCTACTTCTTTCTCTATTATAATCATGTCACTAGACTCTTGCGCACCGAATGCTTTGTACGTACTCGGAGAAGATTCCGAGAGATCTGTAGATTGAGTGCTGGGACTTGTTGGCTTGCTGGAATTGACCCTAGATTCCGGATCTAGAGTGATGTATAGTGTTCCTTCGGGAGTGTTAACTACTATAGTATCACTGTTAGGAGTGTGAACTGATCCTAAATCGCTTGCATGTATTATTTTGTCCTCTTTTGCAGCAGTGGTTCCGTGTCTTCTTTCTCAAACTCCAGCCTTTTCGGGCGTATTGGTTCGTCGGCTTTCACATGTTCGAGTTCCACATATTCGTCTGCGAATGGAATCGTCGTGTTAGATCGTAGTTCAGGGGAATTTAGCCCTTTTGCGACTCCTTCGTACGGTTGGTTTTTGAATGTGTTGCTGTCCATTTTGCCTTTATTTCATAGTAAAAACCTGCAAGATATATATTATTTAAAACATTTGTTCAATCAAATTCTAATACATAACAACAAATCTCTACAAAATACCTCAACCGCATCTACGAGGAGGTTCTTTTACTAAGTTAAATGTTGTTTTTATACTATAGTTGTTTTACTTTTTGTTTTATTCGGTATTAAAACGGTCACTAACATTAAGTCAGTAAAAAATTAATGAATAAATTCGACTCATGATTTGAATGGCATAATGGCTGGTAATGCCTTTGTCCCAAAAAAAAACATTACCTTTGAAACACATATAACTAATATCATTTAAAAGTTAAATAAATTTAGTTGTCTCTATTTTAATTTGATAATAAAAAATGGTATAACAATACAAAGTTGACACCTGAGCAACGTTTTGCTCTTGAGTGACGTACCGGTGTTTAGTAGGCGCCATATTTGTTGTGTGATTCAATAAAGGCGGGAGAAGACGTCAAACTACATAAATGGATATCTTAATTGTTTATATTTACATTTTTTCATCGTAAAACTTCTTACATAATGACAGAACTACACACAGAGTTATGTTCAGTATTTCCTCACTTTAAATAACAAATTTCTGAAAGCCCTCTATACTCCTTCCATCTCTACATAATTAAACGTCAATATTCAAATATTTCAGGGCACAGTCTGGGTGGCTCCGGTAGTCCTCCCCCGGTGGCCCTTCCTCAGTGCATGGTGAGGGGCTCCGAGATCTCCAGAGGAACGCACCGGAGCCCCTCTGCACTGTGCTCTTCGGAGACCACGTCCGGGTTAATCCCTCCCCCTCGCAGTGCAAGGCGACACGGGCCAGGCGACGTCGCCTTCTACGACAGGCAGGGGATACCGTAGACTTATTCTATAAGCCCAGAACAACATACATAACCTAACAACTCAACTCGATTGTAAAGCCAGACTGCCCACCCCGTGTCTACAGCGCGTACTCTATTTCGGACATATACTGCGTAGAGACAACCTTGAAATGCAAGGCATCGTCGCCAACACGATGATCTGATCAAATGAGTGCCACTTCTGCCAATCTCTACTGGAGTCGATGGAGGCAGATTGTCCTTTTAAAGGGCTCTAGTGACATAAAAACATAGTGACGCAATTGTACTAGCAGATTAGTATAATAAACAAAAACCGACAACTATGACGTCACTCGTTTCCTCTTAGTATGTAAGCCAAAAGCAAACCGTACCAGTTCCAATATGTACTATGAGTGTGTGCACACAAAATATATCCTCACGGCTGCCCACACAAAGATAATCCCACAGTGACGCTACCGTGCCGAGATGTGAGGTCTTAACCGTAGAACATACGCGTCACTACTGCAAGTAGCCATGAAATATAATTTCTTATTCGCATCTATAAAAATAAATAAAATTATTTGGCATCATGGGACACCAGGTAAGAAGGAAGTTTCTTCTGATAATATAGAAGCAACACAATGTGCAAATTATACCATAAATTTTAATTGTAATACGGCTGGGTAGTACTCATTAAAGCGCCACCTATGATCAGAGAGTTGAACTACATGCTTATTAGTCACGCTTTTGCCCGCCGTGTATACGACGATAGCACTTCCGTTATATAATTTTCTTACGGTTTTCAGTCTCATATTTTACAATTTTTGTCTGTCCGTCCGTTTGCTCGCGCTCATCTCTGGAACGTCTGGACCGATTTTAGACTTTCATTGGTAGATAGCTAATGTAATGACGAATAAAAAAAATGGCTTTATATCGCGGGTAATACCGCGGCACGCAGCTAGTCTTAACATATACCTAGAGATATCTCTACTATATCTACTATTAACGTATATACAGAAAGTAAGTACAGATTTTATAGTGTCTTGTTTTTGAATTCCCGATGTTTTGAGGCGGCGGGTTTACAGCGGTCATTTTGGGAAATCCAACAGACAGAATTGTTTTTGCCTCGTCGCCGCTTTGCCTTTGCTCTCTTTGTGGTGCAAGCTCGACACTTGAGGAAATAAATCAGACGTATTACATAAGTATCCAATTAAATTTAACTAAGTAAACATGTGGAATCATCATCAAGCATCATTAAAACTGTTATACACAGTAAAACAAATCCTGATTCATTTTTTACCGACTTCAAAGATATACCAATTGTTTGTTGATTGGGATATTAGTCGGTTTATGTCAATCCGAGACTAGGTAAGTACTCCATAACGACCAGGGTCCTGCGTCTACTAAATCAATTGTGTACAAAATTAGCGTTCAGTGGCATCATAGCGGTTGAGTATTTGTTAGTTTAGTAATCTTTTAATTCATTGGTGCCACTCTAGTTCACCGATGACGTTCCACTAGCAAGCCAATCGTATGTGTGTTAGTGTATGATGTATTTGGTAATGATCATATGACTGTAATTGGTTCCATAATGAAACATCACTGGCAAATAGCAGACTTGGCGCTCATAATGTGGAAAAAGAATAAAAACATAAGCGCTACAACTTCGTAGTAATAAGTATGATACTTGAAAAGAGAACGTTCGAACGTAATAGAGTTTCATTTGATTTAAAAGTTTTTATTTTTTACTAGTAAAATTTTTATTGTGTTTGATTTTGAACAGGTCACGTCGTCTAAATGTACCTGAGTGACAAATGGATAAGGACGTGTCTTTTTCTTTATTATCTTGTGCAACGAAATGCTAACGGAACGCACACTCAGGAGCCACATGGGCCGGCAACGGGCTAGTGGCGGACTCCAACCGATTAAAAATCTTATATTGGTATTCCATCACGTTGACAGTATGTACGAGGGGATATCATCGAGCAGTTCTTCCGCAAACCCCGGTCGCTGCCTGGATTGCACGGACCCACCTCGGGGTGGGATGTGAAGCACCACTGTCATAAGACAATCCCTACGTTGTAACGCGGAATACGAACGTGCCGCCAACCAAGGGAACTCTCTCCAAGGGGGTGCCGTCCAACGGTCCATGTTGGTAGCGACACCAGGTTCCCCTGTTTAAGGAGGCTTTGAGCTGTCTCAGCGCTTCAACCGCGTCCTGCCGCCTCGGTAGATAAGAATGTGTCTAAGTTTTTCACATCACCTCAGCACAGGCAAACATACAAACACACACATGCCCATATTAAATATTATTATAAATATTAATATATTTTAAGGAAAATTGGAACTCTAACACCTAAATTTGATTGGAGGTTAGACTTTAATAGAAGCGTCACAATCGTCTGTTATTAATTTTACTATTATAGTACACTAGATTTGTATTTTGAATGATGGCAGTGTCGAAAAATCGTTGAGATGCCATGCCTACTTAAAGAATTGAGTCTTGACCCCGCGAACTTTGATATTTATATGAAACGAGATAAGATAATAAGTTGGATGATAAAAAAATAATTAATTTAAATTGAATATTGTTTCAATAGTGTAACACTTACATGTAAATATAATTTTATCCGCCGACGAGGAGGTCGAAATATAATCATACGCACACCGCACACGACGGCAAATATAAACGACATTTTATTGTATTTCACTTAAAAACAACGCTACTGAAGGTTCACGTAATAATAAACGAACAGAAACATTAAAAATAACACAATCACAGCATAAATAAAATAGTCCAGATAGAAAACACACCAAAAACATTTCACATTGCCACTCGGTAAACCGTTTTCACAATTCAAATTCATTTCAACAAATCAAATAACAAAATAAGGAAAAAATAATTCTAGTTCTTATTATTCAAATGTTAATTAACCTAAACCTTTAATTAACACTAAAGATCAGCTCAATGTATAATTTTGTTAACACAATTACAATTGAGATTAATATTTTAATTGCGTATTTCTGTAACAATTTAATTACAGGAATATGCGCGGTTGACATCACCGTCATAAAATATCCCGAGGCACTAACAACAACACTGATTCGACCTGTTATTCATACGCTTAATAGCGTTAATAGCAGATCCGAACGTTATAATTAAATTATAAAATTAACGTATCCATTGTTTCTTTCTATTATTCGTTGTTAGCATTTATTTCTACAAGACTCGTATTGTAATTTGTTTTTTATTGTAACTTCTAAAAATATATTACGGGAATTATATAAAACGATTATAACGATATATTATAAAAATATGCTAATATTCCAGCTATTTTATCGTGTATTTTTTCCAGAAGTAACGGGGTAACGTGGTATTTATTTGAACCATTCTAAATCGAAAAATAATATCTTTTTACTACATACGTTTGAATTTAATATACGATATACGACACATATACCAAAATAACATTTTTTACAATTTTTGTTTGTCGGTCTCGAACAAAAGCATACTTTTCTGTTGCTAAAATTTCCGAAATAACATAGTAGCTATAAATCGGCGATAAGGTATTTGTTTTGCAACAGCTAATTAAATTTGCGACTTCCTTCCGTTTGACCGACAGGAAACATGATTATTAAATATTCAACAAAACAACCGAATATATAATATCAACGGTATTAGAAAACGGTTGAATTATTTCTCAGTCAAAAGATTTTTTTTTTCTTTATTTATTCGGGATTTTTGCCATTTTGGGCATGTCAGCCCCATCATACCCTAAACTACGCACACACACATTGGTCGCATGAAGCGAGAAAAAAAGTGATCAATGTTGTATGGCCATAGCTACCAGTTTCCTCGCTCTCTCTGAGGTCGGGTCAGACAGCAGCATTAAGAAGACCCCCACATGTTGCTCCCTTAGTTTTAGACTACCTATTAATGACTTTCTTTCCTCCTTTAACGCTAGTGAGCTGCGGAAGTTATCGACTTATCGACGTTCAACTTGAAATTTGCGACTATATTTTCTTTCCTAATGCACATTCGTGATTGTTGCCCTTAAGGACAACTTACCTTGTCTTGGATTTTTCGATACTTTCTAAGCATTTGCGTGCCTGATGTTAACATCAGGTGGGACCGTGGTCCACTTAAGTGGAAATGCAGTCCTGGATGGTAAAGCGCACTAGCTTTGTAAATGCCTATTCACTCTACTCTTTAAAACACCCACATTATAATCGGAAGGAAAGACGGATGCAGGCAAACTATCCCAGTACTTTGCTGAACTAATAATTAAAGACAAAGTACTTCGTTCGGGTTTGAAGGATGTTCACAACAAAAGGATGAAATCCAGCAGTGCGTCTTGAAGTCCGATAGTGGAACCGGGATGGTATAGGAATTATAGAGAAAAATCGCTTGATGGAGAGAGTCGATTGTCATAAACATGTTGTTGCCTTTCAAACACGAAGTAGTATTGCACGCGCACGTCTTTGGTTAGTCCTGGGCACCGCTGAAAATCAGCGCTGTCGCATCCTTGCACAGCACATGTGTCCAGTGTTGGCATCATGTCCTATATCCTGTTTGTTCTTGCTTTTTTAAACTGTTTTTTGTCTTTTTTAATGTGTTTCATATTTTGTTTGTAATGTATTCGATGCCAATAAAAAATATGTCTATGTTTAACTCGGTCCATAAATAACTACGCTAACACAAAAAACACAGATGAATTGAGACTCCCTCATTTCCCTGAAGTCGGTCGTCAGATCTCTTGAAAGGTCTAGGCGATAAGCTCGGTGCGGGTTAATATAACGTACGCGATATTAAAAACACATTTAGTTCGTAAACAGCACAATTATGAATAGAGATTGGAGGAGACAATACGCGCACTTAACCACAAGCGTCTCACGCGACGCGCATAATGTGACGCGATTAACTCTCAAGTAGTTACGTATGTTAACTCATCAACTTAACAGTTTCCTTACTAACAATAGTATGGACGCGCTATTTTTATAACCGACTTCAAAAAAGGTGGAAGTTCTCAATTGTATAGATGATGGAATCTGTATAGATGTAGTGAGAAATTATTTTCCTTTGGGAAAATTCGGATCTTTATCAAAATACGATGACACCCGAACTGTCAATGAATTATCGTATTAAAAGAGTGACATTTTCATATGCATTAATATGGAGCTATTTGAGTGAGCACGATGAATACGAATTCAAAAAATGGTTGGTACTTGAGTACCTTTGTGAGAACGCTGATTTTTTACTGGCTTTTTCCGATGCGAGGTTATCTTTGCTGTTCCAGTAGACAGCCTGTGTAATAACTTAAAATATATAAGGAAAAGTAATATCGGTATGATAAAATTGATTGTAACAGTTCTGTTGTGCCAAGCGGTGTAATCTTACACCTCCCGTCGGTTAGCCGTTTAGTATTCCATCCAGCTGCAATGTCAGAGCTGGCGGGGCGTCCCAGTTGCATACAGTTAGCTCGGGGGCACAATAGACGTGCTAATACCGCTCACACACAAATCACTTCTACTTACATATCATTGTAAATGACGTGATATATGTAATGCTAGAAATCCGGGTAATTTTATCGAATATGGACATTTAACAAGCCAGCCAGAATTTTTTTATAATAGAGAAATAATGAATGAATGAACTCGAAAGTTGGAGGTCATTAATATTTGGCAAAAAACAACCCAAATGTCCCACTGTTGGGCACAGGGCTTCTCTGTAAAGAGAGTATAAGGTCATAGTCTGCCACGCAGCCCTAGTGCGGATTGGCAGTCCTATATCCTGTTTGTTCTTTCTTTCTTTAACTGTTTTTGTCTTTTTAATGTGTTTCATATTTTGTTTGTAATGTATTCGATGCCAATAAAAAATATGTCTATGTTTAACTCGGTCCATAAATAACGCTAACACAAAAAACACAGACGAATTGAGTCTCCCTCATTTCCCTGGAGTCGGTCGTCAGATCTCTTGAAAGGTCTAGGCGATAAGCTCTGTGCGAGATTAATATAACGTACGCGATATTAAAAACACATTTAGTTCGTAAACAGCACAATTATGAATAGAGATTGGAGGAGACAATACGAGCACTTAACCACAAGCGTCTCACGCGACGCGCATAATGTGACGCGATTAACTCTCAAGTAGTTACGTATGTTAACTCATCAACTTAACAGTTTCCTTACTAACAATAGTATGGACGCGCTATTTTTATAACCGACTTCAAAAAAGGTGGAAGTTCTCAATTGTATAGATGATGGAATCTGTATAGATGTAGTGAGAAATTATTTTCCTTCGGGAAAATTCGGATCTTTATCAAAATACGATGCCACCCGAACTGTCAATGAAAGATCGTATTAAAAGAGTGACATGACAAGTTGACAAGTTTTCATATGCATTAATTTGGAGCCATTTGAGTGAGCACGATAAATACGAACTCAAAAAATGGTTGGTACTCGAGTACCACTGTGAGAAAGTTGATTTTTTACTGGCTTTCTTCCGATGCGACGTTATCCTTGCTGTTTCAGTAGACTGTGTAATAACTTAAAATATATAAGGAAAAGTAATATCGGTATGATAAAATTGATTGTAACAGTTCTGTTGTGCCAAGCGGTGTAATCTTACACCTCCCGTCGGTTAGCCGTTTAGTATTCCATCCAGCTGCAATGTCAGAGCTGGCGGGGCGTCCCAGTTGCATACAGTTAGCTCGGGGGCACAATAGACGTGCTAATACCGCTCACACACATATCACTTCTACTTACATATCATTGTAAATGACGTGATATATGTAATGCTAGAAATCCGGGTAACTTTATCGAATATGGACATTTAACAAATTTAGCCAGAATTTTTTATGATAGAGAAATAATGAATGAATGAACTTGAAAGTTGGAGGTCATTAATATTTGGCAAAAAACAACCCAAATGTCCCACTGTTGGGCACAGGGCTTCTCTGTAAAGAGAGTATAAGGGCATAGTCTGCCACGCAGCCTTAGTGCGGATTGGTAGACTTATATCCCTTAGAAAAAATTTCTAATCATCTTCATATAAGTCTGTCTAAGTCATGTAAGTTTCCTCACCATGTTTCCCTTCACCGCCGCGCGCGTGGTAAAACAGCACATAAAATTGGAACATTTTTTCGCAGTTTTCATTAAAATTCTCAAATCAAAAACAAAAATGACATGAATATAACTATACAGTCAACTCCCACCGAATTGGACGTTGCATTTCTGGTCATAATACTAATTTGTCATTTTCAATGTTTGAGTAGAAGGTATTCGAGCGATTTAAAGACAATAGTTGATGAAGCTACCGTCATCTCAATCGACACGCATATGTGTTCCCAGAAGCACGACTCTATGCAGAGAATGCGAACAAAATTGTACTAACCTTTATTATTGAAGGTATTGTTTCAAATCCACTTAGTTTAGCGACAAGATTGTCTGAGCCGGCCCTGGCCTGTCCGCGTGTAAGAAAACGTTCCAGTGTAATCAAACACTCTTATCTATAGAATAATTTCGCGACTTGTTCTCGGCCTTCATTGATTATGATAAGGCATATTTCAGTCTTCGAGAGATGTAATAAATCTTTACTATATTACGTCCGGCCCCACATATATCAGATATGCGTAAACTTACTACGAGTGTCCGTCAATTCATCGTTGTACATATGGTGTTATTAAACGAACAAGTTTATTTATGAGTAAAAACAAAAACTGACTTCAAATAGAATTAAACGTTAAACGTAATAACGGTCGGAAACCCTCTACGTATTTCCCAATTATCGTAGGAAAATTACGAAATAAAATTAAAATGACCAAACCAAACTCTTATCAATTAGTTTCCGCGCTAAGATGTATTTAGATTCATCGGATTTTTTAAATATTCAAATATATCATGTTTTGTTGCGATTAGTACCCATTTACGGGGTGCTCAAGACGCTAGCAATCCAACTAAGTAGGGCACAGCCAATCCACAGTGAAGTGAAGCTGTAAAAGCCCTTACGTTTAAAATAAATTGTTCAAATATGACATGTTTGTGTCCAGTTAGTCCTCTTCTTTATAGAGCGTCCCTCAGGAACGTTCACTCTCATCAATTAGTTTCCGCGCTAAGATGTATTTAGATTCATCGGATTTTTTTAAAATATTCAAAAATAATATGTTTTTGTATCAGTTAGTTCTATTTTTTATTAACTTTTCTCGGGAGCCTTGGCATTTTAACCCACAGATGTAACCTTCACAGCCTCTATTATCCATTGAAATAATGGAAAAAAATACTAAATTATTAATAAAAAATAGTGAAGGTATTTTGTTATTCTTTCAACGTTGAAACCCTTCTTTTAATTATTTAGCTGTTAATTTATTATATCAATAATATGTAATAAAATAAAATAAATCTAAAAACCGAACGTACCGCAGTTTAAATACACCAATTATTTTCAAACACACGAAATGAAACGTTAGTGAAGAAATTTTCAAAGATGGCGGCAGGCGATGCGCGCGCGAACAACACTGGCCGCAGCTATCTCTGCGCCGGCGGCTCACCTGCCTTAGTTCCGTCTCTAGGGGAAACTGGGTGACCATGCTGCTACCGCCTGAAATAAGGTTACATGGGAAACATTTTGCTCGAAGCAAACGAAAAAAAACTGAGTATGCTTTAGACTACACAACCGAAGTAATTCTTTAGCTCCATCTATATGTATAATACATACACGATTGTTCAAATAAAATTTGTATTAGATATACGGAACATTATATATCTCCCTCTCAACTTCCGTTCGTCTCGCCCGATCACACTTTTCGTAACGCATTCACTAGCTTACTCACCAAGTCAATGCGTATGCGTGCATAAAGATGTTTTATCTCAAAAATGTGTGGTGTAAAGTATTACGAAAATGGTTTTATGTTTCCTCACGTAAAGGAAAGTTAGAAGGAAAACCTTTACAGTAGAATGATAAATATTTCATGGTTATTGTACACCACAGATAGACGTCTTGTGTAAGCAGTGGTTCATCTTAACTAAACCAATAGGAATTCTATTATTTAGCCTTTAGACCTTTTTCGCTTTAAAAAGAAACCTGTGTCCTTTCCTATGCTCTTAGACTATTTTTGTACCAAATTTAATTTGTTTTTTTAATATTTTTTTTCAGAAATATTACTTACATTCTTGTTAACAATTCGAACTAAGCTTAAGCTTGTGCTAGGAGATAATTCACGTCAATAGTCGAATGGTCGATTCGAACCTACGGCCATACGATTCGCAGGCCGTAATTAGGCTATTGACTTCATTAGTTTAGGCGTGATTGTGTAAGTCACAGACGGAGTTATCCAACACAATTTAATGTAATGTTGATCTATGGTGCGTAGGCACCGCACATTGGGACACCGGTGTTACAGTGTTTATTACAAGGAATTCCTCCAGCGGCGACCCACATCTCTTCCCACGGGCTGGGCTCGTTAGCCGGCGTCTAGCGACTCGGTTAGCGGCCTTCCACTTATGACGGCCGTCTGGACAACGCGCAGGAAGTGGTCGTATTACACATAACACAATGATACTGTCTCCTTGTTTTATAACAAGCTTTACACGAAATTAATACTGATTGTGAAGTACAACTGTCGCAATCCTGATCCGGTTGAAGTGTCGTCGAGACGTAATACTATCTGAGGTCCGGCAAGTCTTTGCTCTTGTAATAGAGAATCAAATTATCCATCCTTAAAGCTTCGGCACAAATCAGTATGTTTAACATACTTCGTTTTAGAAAAATTTCTAAAACGAAGTAACTTAAAGTTTCCTATAGATTTTATCCCTCACCGCCGAGCCCGTAGTATATCTGCACATAAAATTGTAACATTCAAATTAATCGATACCTAGGATCGAACTCGGGTTGCTAACGTACTATGTAATTTGAGGCGACCGCCTGGAAACAGCTGCCACGGCTCCAATATGTAATAACCTAACGAATATCTATATTAAATAAAATTATGTAAAAGTTTATATATTAAGGAAAACAACAATGTGAGATTCTCGATCGGATATGTGACGTCCATCGCCTTTCACTTGGCACTATTTTTTTGGCAAGTATATTTTTGTCCTTAACACGGCAATGAATAAATTGATAGCAATAAGACCTCTTTTAACGCAAAAACAAAAAAAGGAAAAAGCCGACTACAATTCAAAGCAAAGATAGTCAAGTCTGCAGTCTGTAAGTCTGCAAATATATAATAATAATACAATAAATAAAGAAATAAATTAATTAAAAAAAAAAGTCTGCAAATTTGGACACTATTGTAATAACACACTTGGAGCCGAGACTTTGTTACTTGGACCTCGACATCGAATAAAAAAAATTCTCTACTGGCTCCATAGTTATTGCATATGTAATTTCATTCACAGATAATTTTGTTTTTCCTTTTAAAAATGCTTACAATTATCTTTCACAACTAACATTCTTGTTAACAATTCGAACTAAGCTTAAGCTTGTGCTAGGAGATAATTCACGTCAATAGTCGAATGGTCGATTCGAACCTACGGCCATACGATTCGCAGGCCGTAATTAGGCTATTGACTTCATTAGTTTAGGCGTGATTGTGTAAGTCACAGACGGAGTTATCCAACACAATTTAATGTAATGTTGATCTATGGTGCGTAGGCACCGCACATTGGGACACCGGTGTTACAGTGTTTATTACAAGGAATTCCTCCAGCGGCGACCCACATCTCTTCCCACGGGCTGGGCTCGTTAGCCGGCGTCTAGCGACTCGGTTAGCGGCCTTCCACTTATGACGGCCGTCTGGACAACGCGCAGGAAGTGCTCGTATTACACATAACACAGTGATACTGTCTCCTTGTTTTATAACAAGCTTTAGACGATATAGAGCATAATACTGACTGTGAAGTACAACTGTCGCAATCCTGATCCGGTTGAAGTGTCGTCGAGACGTAATACTATCTGAGCTCCGGCAAGTCTTTGCTCTTGTAATAGAGAATCAAATTATCCATCCTTAAAGCTTCGGCACAAATCAGTATGTTTAACATACTTCGCTTTAGAAAAATTTCTAAGAAATGTAAGTTTCCTATAGATTTTATCCCTCACCGCCGAGCCCGCAGTAAATCTGCACATAAAATTGTAACATTCAAATTAATCGATACCTAGGATCGAACTCGGGTTGCTAGCGTACTATGTAATTTGAGGCGACCGCCTGGAAACAGCTGCCACGGCTCCAATATGTAATAACCTAACGAATATTTATAATAAATAAAATAATGTAAAAGTTTATATATTAAGGCAAAAAAAACAATGTGGAATTCTCGATCGGATATGTGACGTCCATCGCCTTTCACTTGGCACTATTTTTTTGGCAAGTATATTTTTGTCCTTAAAACGGCAATGAATAAATTGATAGCAATAAGACCTCTTTTAACGCAAAAACAAAAAAAGGAAAAAGCCGACTACAATTCAAGGCAAAGATAGTCAAGTCTGCAGTCTGTAAGTCTGCAAATATATAATAATAATACAATAAATAAAGAAATAAATTAATTAAAAAAAATGTCTGCAAATTTGGACACTATTGCAATAACACACTTGGTGTTGAAAATAAATGGAGAAATTGAGTAAAGAAAAAACAAAGAAACAGATAAATAAATATTATAAAGAAATTATATATATACTATACATATATATATATATATATACAAAATATTTATTTAGAATATAGAAGTTATCAAAAAGGAAAATAATTAAGATACGAATATAAATACTAGCTTGAACAATCTCTGACCCCCTCTAGTCAGAGAAACAAATAGAATTTTCCGGAAAGAGCGAAAACATGTCCTTTCTGGGGAAAACCATTAAAAAAAAATAGCACACTTGGAGCCGAGACTTTGTTACTTGGACCTCGACATCGAATAAAAAAAATTCTCTACTGGCTCCATAGTTATTGCATATGTAATTTCATTCACAGATAATTTTGTTTTTCCTTTTAAAAAAATGCTTACAATTTTCTTTCACAACTAACTTTCTTGTTAACCATTCTAAGCTTATGCTTATTCTAGGGGATAGTTCACATCAATAGTCAAATGGTGGATTCGAACCTACGTCCTTACGTTTCGGAGACCTTACTCTAGACCATTAAGCTATTGAACCTTTAATTTGGATAATATTTCGGAGATAAAGGTACTTTTTAAAGACAAGTTATAAGTTATATATAATGGCGTTCAAAGTGCAATGATAGCGGCTGTTAACAAATAGCGTAGACATTATTTAAAGCAAACACACATTAGCGGCTCGTGAGCGGCCAGTTATCGTGTGCTAGCTCGTGTGTGCACGGACGAATGCTGCGGAGATCACGTGCATCACATTAAATACCTTAAACTCTACCCAATAAGGATCCAATTAACATCCTAGCTGATAATAGAACCGTATGAAATACGCCATAGTTAGCTATAGCGTAACATGTGAGATCATTCTGTGGTAATTATAATGCGAGAGGTCAAGCATATCAGATTATGTGGTATAACTAAATATTCTCAACATAAATCGGTTCGACACACTTCTATTTTGCAACCGACTTTAAAATCTGAGGAGGTTCTGAAGTCGTCTGAATTTTTATGTTTGTTACCGCATAACTTTCGACTGGGTAAACGTATTTTATTTTTTATTTACTCAATATCACGCCACCCGATTAAAATGATTCATTTTTTATTGGAAAGGATATATGTACTTCAAAGGTACTTGAATGAGAGTTAGGTTAGGTTCTGATTAATCCACAATACCAGAGGACTTGTGCGGGATCCCTCATCCATAATTATTTTTTTTATTATACTTCTGATTGTTTTTTTTTTTTGGTTTTTTAAGGCTTTAATTTACACCTATAACTGAGGTAACCCTTGTTCTTCTTATGTCTTTTGTATTTTTTAATCTGTAATGGTGTTTACTTTCTTGGTGTAACTTAAATAAATAAATAATGACCTACTTATTTCTATTCGTCTCGCTAAGTCCCCATCAGTTTTTAAAAACTTGTTAACGCATGGCTGCCGATAACGTGACTATTAGGTATACATAGATTTTTTTATTTTTTTTGTTTGATTTCTTTTATTTTACGTTATTTGTTGTTTTTAGAACCAATCGGCAAAATTAAAAAAATATCAAAAAAATATATTTTTTTTATCTGGTGGAAGGAACTTTGTATCTGGTGTCGCATGATGCCACATCAATTGCTTTTTTCGTAAAATAAGTATAAAAAACATGAAAATATTTTAAAAGTGTCATGTGTTTGTGTATGCGCGTGTTCATGTTAGTATTATAATTTTCGTATTGAAGTGCTTTACTTACTTCCATGCATTGCATTGTTCTCTCAAGGAATCTCGAGTATTCGGGGTTCCGTTGCTGAAAAAAATCCCAGGTGGACGCAAGGCGCTTGGACGTTAAATTCGTGACAAGGAATCCTAGAACAATGAGCACTTGGCACAGACTAACAATATACATGTATTACAAAATTAAAATGAACATACAATTTATATTTCTTGTTTATAAATCATTTATCTACTTGTTCGGTCTTTTTATTTCTCCGAGCTCTCACTCGCTTACTATCGGCGCTATCCTCTCTCTCTCATATACTTTCAGACACACAGTACATCGTAAATGATCGGCCACTCTCGGCTCGAGCTCATGGACATGACCGTAACGCTACATTTTGACGTTAATGTCACCCGCTATCATCAATTCAGATGTGTTTGTTCGTTGTCAAGTGAAAAAATACAAAAAAAAATCAGTTTAATACAATTTATTTATTTAAGCGAATTCTATAGATACAGATTTAGTTGAGACGTACATATGTGACCGACGCACGAGATACATTTATATGGTGACACCTTTCTCCCGTCCACACTGCTAATGTTAAATAGGAATGTAAGTAATGTTAACACCATGCCACAGTGTAAGAAATTACAGAGGCGTCACTACATTAACCTGTGATAAATATTTATTAACTATATCCCCCACTTAGGTACATGGAGATTACACAAATTAAACGGTATATATGAGATTACTACTTGTTACAATAATTAAAAATAAGTTACAAGACAATAAATGTATCTGTAGTCACTTACACTGTGACTTTAATTACGACATATTACAAATACATAGAGATAAACGATTCCACTCACATTTCTACTCTGTGGTCATAGAAATATTAAGTTATACTTACACTATATTAAGTTATAACACCTGAACCTCTAGAATTTGAATCAAGTAATTAATATTATGATATTAAACAATATTACCGATGTCTTTTGATTAATACAGTTTCAATATAAACTATTTTTTAGATAAAATCAATATCAACTTACACAAACATTTGACAGGTAACGAAAACATGTCACTTAGAAACGGTAAACATTTAAATACAAGAACAGCAGATGCAAAATTAAGCGGCCAGCACACTATAATACAATACAAGTACATAGACATTTTAAAATATATACCGACCAGTGCATTCCTAGCTATGACCTACGAGGCATACATGAACTCCGACTGTTCCGTCCACAAACTTAGTCTTACGAGCGATGGAAAGAACTATGCTCGGCATTTCTCTACGGGATAGAATACGAAACGAAGAAATTCGACGGAAAACAAAGGTAGTCGACATAGCTCTTAAAGGAAGTTGAAGTGGCATTAGCTGGCCACGTCTGTCACACTGGTCGAGTGATGGCAGATGGGGGAGGACAGTCTTTGAATTGAGGCCGCGTATACCGCATAGCCGTAAATGACTGGATGTGAGAGGAAGTGAGAAGTCTTATTTCCAGCATTGGAAAGGCTGATGACATTATATTTAAAACTTAGCTGTCATGATCTTTATTGCATGTGTCTTATAAATTCCTTCAATCCAAAAAAATAAAGCTACAGTTGGCTCTAGAGAATTACAAGTGAATCTTTCTTCTTCTCGATATCTCTCTACCGTGAATTACCAAATCCTAGAGTATGCATGAATATGGCTGTATTAAAAAGGCTAAAATGAAAGTAATATTTTTATTTAAAGTGTTACCTTCATTAGATTGAATTGTGACAGAACGTTTAAGACGTTTAAACTCTATCTTTATATATATTAATTTACAACAAGGATAAGTGAAAGGACTTGACTACAACTATGTCAGTTGCTTTGAAATCAGTGAAAGGATTGCTATTCAAACTCTTCAGATTGCAAATTTGAAAATTATGCATACAATTGATAATTATGCATGCGAAATATGCATCAAAAACAAGCTAATGTTTAGCCGGTGTTTTCATTAATGAATTTCTTCTATTATGAGTAAACAAAACTTTAGTTTTGCCTACACCAAAAGCTTAAACCAAAATATTTACCATAAAAACAACATTATTTAATAAGTGACACGCTAAGTACTTGTCATTATATGTCATATAGATAGATTATTAAACATTTAAAAGAAATAACGGTATTATTAGAAACTTAGTGTACCATTTTAAAGATAAACTATACATAAAAACCAAGTGTGAATTCTTTAAAAAAACATTTACCATTGAATAGTTTTTTTTTAAAACAAATGCCTTAACACTTGATGTTAAGTGAAAGCAGTCCTGGATGGTAAGGCGCACCAGCTTAGTAAATGCCTATTCACTCTACTCTTGGCTACATAAAATACACATATTGTAAGAGGTGGGCAAAATATTCCAATCCTTTGCTATACATATAATAATAAACAGACGTAGCAAAACATTTTGTTAGGGTTTGAGGGATGTCCACAACAAAAGGTGGAAATCCAGCAGTGCCTTTTAAACTCCGATGGTGGAACGAGGATATTTGAGACGATATTCCTACCTTTTTAAAGTAATTAAAATATTCTTGATATATTTTAAAAGTTTTATTTACTTAATTAACATAAAACTAAAATATAGTATATATTTGCCAGTGTTCTTCAAACATGAATATATATATATATATTAATACGTGTAAAATTAATCACAGTAAAAGTTGCCCTAGAAAACCTTTAGTCGGTAAATACTGTTCATAATAATAATAATATACACTTTAGCACTTAAACGTAAGAATCTATAAAAAAATAAGACATTAAAAAAAATGATAGTGCTTTATAAAACACACGACTGAAGCAAAACTTCTTTAGCTCCATCTATATGTATGTACACACAAAATATAATATATACATGGTTGTTCAAGAGAGAAAGAGTG
Organism: Meandrusa payeni; assembly: GCA_029286785.1. Classification (NCBI taxonomy): domain Eukaryota; kingdom Metazoa; phylum Arthropoda; class Insecta; order Lepidoptera; family Papilionidae; genus Meandrusa; species Meandrusa payeni. Next base: position 471,529 of record JAGSMX010000007.1, on the reverse strand, counting down.
TGAGAATGTGCGCGCGGTGCTCTCTTGCTCCTACAGTGTGATACGTACAATAGACCCGCGCTGTGTCTTAGATATTCGAAACGTAACTCTTTATCTTCACTAACTTATATTACCCTCTCAACTTCCATTCGCCTCAATCACACTTTTCGTAATGCATTTATCTGCTAACTGCCCAAATCAAGCTTGCGTAAAGAAGTTGCACTTCAAAAACAAAAATTCATTTAAAATTGACTTGTTACCTCCAATTCTCTCCAAGCTGTATAACATTAGTAACAACCTGTACATCTCTTACTGTAGCACAGACTTTCACTGAAAATAGAGTAAGACGAGAGAGGAGGGTAGAGATAGTCCGCCACTCGGCAATAGTGCGGATTGCCACTCTTTACATGTCTTAGAACTTCTTTCTCATACATGCAGGTGTCTTCATAACGTTTTCCTTCACCACTGACCACCTGATAAATCGGTACTTAAAATAAAAAAGAATTTTGGGTACCCGCCCGAACACTAGCACGGCTCGAACCTATTGTAACAGAAGGATTGGTAAGGATCGGTTGTTGGAGCAAATGACATGGTGGGGAGGAGAGATGGCGAGGAGAGGGTAGAATATCAAAGTGATTATTTCGGTTGGCGGAGGTTCACTTCGTTATTAATGGACCAAAAATAAAGAGTGCAAAATAATTGTATTCTTTTTTAAAATTATCATAAATAAAATAGTCTGTCGTTATGCTATATTATAACATGCTCATAATAGTGGTTGTTCAAGGGCTCCCATAAGGGATGCAAAGGCCACTAATCTGGTCATAATTTTGATTTTGGATGCCCGAGATGTCTATCTCAAATGGATGTTTCAACCAATTTATCGTATGCTACTTTACTGTATACGATGCAATATGGCACGAACATAAACATACCAACACGTTGTACTGACAAATGCATACATACAAAATCGTTAAACGATATTAAAATAAAAGCATAGATATAAACCGGTGGTGACAGAAGTCGTTACGTGGCCATGAGTCTGCTATTGTCACTGACAATTCATTATGAAACCAGCCAATACAATTTAATTGTAATTTTGTAAAAAACTGTAATCCTCTACTTTTTTTGATATGTAATTTTCAATTGAATTTTTTGATCATTGTTTACGAAATTAATAAATGCCAATATTGGAAACAATAGTGGAGCGTCTGTGGTAGTCTATTGGAAATAGGGTTGCACGATATTTTATGAAATATCGATATTATTATCGCTTTAATCCTATATTATCGAATCATCTAGTATCGATATATTTCATCCAATACCCAAATATCATAAGAAAATTAAAAAGACACGAAGAGTGTACAGTATGTTAATACTGTACACCACACACTCTCCGCGACGACAGCACTAGTTGTAAAATATTTATAATCTGTGCCGTACATTTTTTTTGGATACTTAAAAATTACGATATATTGAAAATATCGAAATATTTATAAAACATATGGCACAGGTATCGACATTGCATTAATATTTTTCGATATAATATACATCGAAAAATATATCGATATATTTTTTGTATGAACATCCCTAATTAGAGAAGCATAGTAGCAGATTACCGAAACTAACAAAAATAAACATTAGTAACGTCACTGAAATCATCTGACAATTGGTTTAGCAGACTCGGGACGCTAGGTAAATTCTTTAAAAACTACGTAAATATTCCGTAGATTCATTTAAATTTGCCACTTCCAGTAGTTTAAAAAATTAGTTAATAATAGTTAATTAGTAAATATTACAATATTTTACTGCCTAAAAATGCTGTCACGTTCTATTACGTGGAATAGACAGACGTGGTCTGGTGTGAGACCTGACTTTCGAACCCAAGGTCGTCCAACTTAGGTTCACCTTAAAGTTCTTTGAGAAGATCGTTTACATAAGTGGCAAATACGAATTTGGTGGAAGGAATTTAGGAATTGGTTTTAAGTAATCACTGCCGCCCAGAGTGGTCTACCACATCCGAGGAATACCTCGGGAGGGTCAAGAATAAGTTCATCAAACAGTACTTATCTATAGAATGAACGAACCAACGATTTAGTTAATCCTTATAATATATATTTGTAGTAATATCATTAATACAAAATGATATTAGACATTTAAAAGCAAATTAAACTCGGATCGTTAATTGACTGGTTAAAATAATCTTTACAATTCAATCCCCAACAGTTTTACGTTATCTAAATCTAAATCCTTTCACGAAACCTATCACTCAAAATTAACTTGCATATCAAATTTCGCCCGTATTACGGTGCGTTAAGGTTTGAAATGCGTTAAAATAATACATATACATACATTTATGAGATATGTTCGCGTACAACTATCAATAACTACACATATAACGATATATAAACAATTAAATTGCCGCTATCTTCTGTGCAACTGTGTTGCCTGTACCAAAAATAAGAATAGATTATATATACATGACAGATATTGCCTTTCAGTTTTATTTATGTATGGCAAAATTGAACTGTCATATTACGCGGATGAATTTTAAAATGACCTAAATCTAATAATCGATGCTAATATTACAAGGAGAAATAGTTTATAGGTGCCTCGACATACGAGTTTAATTCGTTCCGTGCTCGTATCTCAAAGCAATTTTCAATTTTATAAATGAACAAAAAAAAACACGAACCTAACTCGCCCGTTATGAGGTAACATACATTTTGAAGTAGGTTTAAAATAAATAGAAGGTGTACTTTTATTGTGTAATAAACTAAGTGACGTATATCAAAGAATATTCATTTGGCCCGTTGAAACCTTTTAAGTTAAGATGATACAATCATATTTACTTCCTCAGTGTATTGTCAATCACTAACATAGAAACATATAAATAAATAATATAATACAAACACTCACACCCGTTACCCAGAGCGGTGAGCAGAGATCACGGATAGCAGCATAGTAAGACGACAAATAATACTAATTAGAAATGTATATACATAATTCTAAACAAAATAAGAAGCGTCAAAAATGTAAGAGCTTAGGGTACTGTCTGCGAATCGTAAGATCGTAGGTTCGAATCCACCATTTGACTATTGCCGTGAACCATCTCCTAGCACAAGCTAAGTTTAGTTGGAATGGTTAACAAGATTGTTAGTAATATTTCAGAAAAAAAGAAATATTGCTTGCTTTCTTTAAAAAAAATCTTTACATGTACAACAGCAGCATGTTGGAAGAAGCAAGCAAAAAGCTCTCAAGCTATATTTTTTTTGGGAGTATTATTTTTATTATTTAGGATTATTTTTATGGGAGGAAATGCTGTTATTCATACGTGGCCGCTGGGTAAGCGGGCGAGTTATGTCGGGCTCGGCCTTACTACAGGCCCCGACCGACTAAAACCTCCCATGGTGAGCGGTCCTTCGCCGTGATGAGGTCGCGTTAGCATTCACCATCTCGCCCCGGTGACCGGCCCCTCCTGCGCCTGTGGGAGGGTAGCCATGCTCACGAGGCGGGGAGTTGCCCAACTCCCCGCCAGCTGCTCCACTAAGGAGGTTCGAAGAGGCGAAATCAATCTCTAGCTATATTACTCAAGTGGGGGCAACTTAATTTGACAGTATATGCAGTAGCCACTTTTGTTAAGAATTTACTGGACATTGCAGCAAGTAAACTCGTAAAATATGGGTCACTACACGTTTATGATTAATGTATGCGTTATTCTTTAGTAATGTTGGAAGACATTACTTATTCTATGTTGTTATTTGACACCTATAAGTTTAATTAGTAATAACGAATTAAAAATATTCAAGTAAGAACTTTTGTTACACCATTCTTCCACACCAGTAAAGGTTGACTTTGGTTATAAACATAAGTTATATGTAAGTTTAGCCCGTAGTCCTGGGATAATAGAATTAGGCTGTGGTATCCTCTGCCTGTCGTAAAAGGCTACTGAAAGGGGCATCGAGTCCAAGGGCGTCAAGGGCCTTTGTCGTCCGGTACAGTGGATCGGGAAGAAGGCTACACTGGTGGTGCCGTGTCGCCTCGCCCTGCGAGGAACACGGGTCCCGGACGTGCTCTCCTAAAAGCACGGTCCAGAGGGGCTCCAGTGCGTTCCTCTATAGATCCATGCACCGAGGAAGGGCCACCGGCGAGGTTTTAGTGGGTAAAACTCCCCATGTTGTTGAAGATTTCTTCCCCATGAACAAAAAAAAATGGTAGAGAAAGGCAACGTCTTTCCTTTTTTCTTTGTACGCAAATTTTATCAAGGGTTTTTATACTTAAGAAACTAAAACCTGAAAATTCATCGGAATAAGATGAGGGATTCAAACTGCTAACCGTCTGAATCAAAAGACCAAAGTTTACACACAAGACTGTTAATCTATATATATAAAAGGGAAAGTGTGTGGGTATGTTCCATACAGGCTACGAAACGGCTGGATGGATATCAATAAAACTTTCAGGGAATCTTCAGATTAACCTGGCGAGTAATCCTGTAATTGGTGACGGTCGGAGCACTCTTCTTTTTGAACTTTTAAACAAGCCAACGTCGTACTTTTATTTCTGACATTAACCTGAGCCCGATACGTTTTTGTATAAATGATAAGAATGATACTCTCCAGAAGAGAATGAATACGGAAAGAAATTAATAATTTAATATATTGTGAGAGTTAAATATTTATGATGAATGTTTATTGTTTAAATAAAATAAATCAAAATCTAGCCCAGGTCTGTATCTTGGTACGCTAATGTCCTCTAAATTAAAAAATACTAACAATGGTGTAACAAAGGGATACTTCATCTCTGTGACAGATTACAATACTAACATTATTCTTAGATGCTACTTAAGATATGATATTGATTTTTTTTGCGAGATTTTTTTTCTACCGATTAAATTGACTTAAGCCTAATATTCACTTAGGTCATTAAACAATGTCTTAAGTTACCGTAATCAGAGCGCGCCCGTCTTACATTAAGTTAATGATGAAGAGGCGGTAAATTTAATTCTAAATATATTTAAGTTACGTAATCTATATTTTATTACTTAGTCGATAAACCTTTATTATTACCGCTTCAAGTTATAAAGGCGCCATTTTCAAAATAAATGCAAAACGAAGAGAAATTATAATAATTATATATATATATTAGAAAAATTATTATTACTATGGCGTCTAAATTGGAGCTTGAAGCCTTTATGTGAAATCTTAGTGTACCTTCTTGAAAGTGTCTCTCCGATTACAGAAAATTGGCAGTCAGTTCATATCTCTTTCTCTTGCGAGGGAAAGAGACTGGCGGCACTTGCAATTCCAGTCTACACTCTAATGTTACACAGCCATGGTTTCCTTCTACGACCGACACTTCTTTTGCCAGTGACTTTGTCCTTCAAATTAGGTTGAAGGTCATTTCTCTCGTGCCTTAGCACATAACCGAGTTACGATACATGAATGTTTTACATTCTCACGGTCTGTAACAGTTTGGGCTTTTCGTTGACTCAACTTTAAAGAATTAAAGTAAAAGAAATATAAAGTAGCGCATTATTGCCGTAACTTTTGGGACGACATACGCTTGATGGCAACACCGCACCATCCAGCTGTCAGTATGACATATTTAAAAAGCGCGCCTTTTACTCCTACTAACGTATAGTTACAAATGGTAGTATAAACTTATGTTTAGTTTGTATTAAGCATAGGTTAGGTGGTATTTCAAAATTGAATTTTTACGGTTTTTATTTTATTATTATAAAACATTTGCTGGTATTTTGGAGGGTAGTCATTGTGTAACATATATTCAAAGATAACTGTGTTGTTTTGTATGATTTGTTTTATGGGAAAAGGAGCAAATGAGCAAGAGATATGAAAATTCACGATCTCTTTAAATTTTCTTTTAATTCATGGAGAATTTTCGTTTTTGTTTTCATAGTAGTATGTTTCAGACAAAGAATATAAAAAAAAATCTCTATAAAACCTTTCCAATATAAGAAAAACGAGTGGCACGACTGAAAACTTCTTTAGCTTTATCTAAATGTATGTAAGGAATATATTTCGTATTGTATTAATAATTTTACTAGCAAAACCAAGCGCTTTATGACAGTGACAAGATCGGTATTGACTGAACACTGACTAAATATATGTAAAAAAATATTCAGTCAGTGCATATATATACACAATTATTCAAGAGAGAAAGAAAATGTGTGCTTGCACTTTTGCCCCTACAGTAATATACGAAACGTTACTCTCTCTCTATCTTTACTACCTTTTATTCCTCTCAACTTCCGTTCGACTGGCTCGATCACGCTTTTCGTAATGCATTGCATGAATCAATCGTATATAAAGAATTTTTACTTCAAAAAGGTATTCACAAAAGGATAATGATTTACGTCTATGAGACGACTAATTCAATTAAAAAGTTGACGCCAACAAATTAAAATCGCTGTTCGCAAATCACACATTTATCTATCTCCGACCACAGACATTGGACTCATCATGTGCATAGTTGGGTAAATATCTCCAAACATTATTTTAAAAGTGATTAAATTATTGGCGATAAAGAACGTTAAACTAAGTGTTATTCGATGTATAATGTCGTCTATGTAATATTATAATAGTTAGTGAAACTTGTATTCCGTAATAATAGTTCATGAAAACACATTGAATAGCGGCAATAGTTACGACATTAAAATCTAAAAGTTTTTTTTTTAATATTTTCTACATAGAATTATCTTTGCTTATTTCTTATCTATGCTATTCATTCGATATATAAAGTTAAGTAAGTATAATTTCCAACGCGTATTTATCGTTTATAATGTACGGTATAACACCATCTTGCCTTTTCTTATGCATTACAATTGGAAACATTAAAAAGTTAAACAATAGGTAAGTACACACAACATTGAAACCACGTATTCCTATCACAGTGTGCAGCGCGGTGAGCTCACCACGCACCGGACATGACGATTACAAACATAATAATTCTAACTAAAATTTCTTTAAATAATCACAATTACATAAAATTATTCTCTATAATTATAAGAGGGGGATCCTGCCGCCATTGCGCGGTCGGCCATCTTGTGCAGCTCCGCGAAATGGCGGCGCGTCCTCATAACGTAATACCATTGTAATCCCTTACTTCCTACGCTGTCAGGCGACGACGGTGCCGCCTACTCCCCGGTGTCGCTCCAGCTCGCCTCCTCCGCTATCCGATCCATGCAGTTGCACAAGAACTGGTACTGGAAAATTTAATAAAAGTGTACATTATACAAGGTATCGGGATACCTTTGATGATGGAACGGGGAAAAATCGTTCAGGCCGCTGCAAAGTGAGTATCAGGGTACAGTAAGCTGTGCTGCACCAGTGCGGGTTTGCGTACGTATTTTGCTTGTTCCAATTTTGTTTCCAACAATTTCTTGCACAAAAGCCACCTATGCGTTTAACACCTCGAGACGCAATATGGTAAAATGTGAGACGATGGTATGCTCACGTATGGCGTGTGCAGTGCGATGGCGGTGGGCGGGCGCTCGGGGCGGTCGGGGCGGCGGTACAGCAGGCGCGCGGCGGCGGCCTGGTCGTCCGCCCGCCACTCGCGCACGTCGCGCCACGCCAGCTGCAGCGCGGGCCCCGCCTCGCCCTCGCCGCCCGTGCCCTCCGCCTCCTTCCACGCCGACAGCTTCAGCCCGCTCCAGCCTAAACACACAATTATTTAATCCATTATTACTCTTCGACACTTCAGGCAAACAAGACCGTCAGTAATGAATACAACGAAGACGATCAACATAGAGACATTAATTGCACAGTAAGCACATTTGGTCAGTGTAAAGTAGTGGAATATGTAAGTGGTCATTGGAGAGCCGAGTGCCCAGTCTAGTGCTTAGTTTTTTTACATTTACTTGTATACTTTTTGTTCATTGCATTATTATAAATGGAAGCTGGATAGCGCTAGTCGTATCCAAGACGGTTGAAAGTTTTACCAGTACTGTCCGAACTCATAATAAACTTACTTCGTTTTGGAATCTGAAGTATCATTTTCCCAATACCCACCTATCTATCGGAGTAAACAAAGAGTGGATTGTGATCAGAAAAGAAGAATATTATACAAGTGTGTATGTGTGTGGGGGGCAGACCTAGTGCGACTTGCAGTGCGGGCGTGGCGCGGCAGTCGGTGCGCGCTGGCGGGAACACCACGTCGCCGTAGCCGGGCAGCGTGCGCGCCAGCGACAGGTAGTCAGCGGCGCGCCGCACGTCCTGCAGCGCCTTTAGCTGGTAGAGCCGGTTGCCGGCCGAGCACACGCCGCGATTCACGTCCTCCACCGCCTGCACACAGCACACACGTACACTCTCCACATCAGACACAATATTAATATGACCTATTAAATTATCTTGTTTGTTAAACAATTGCTGCAACTTTAAATAAATTGGCTGCAAAATAGCACGATTTAGAAGTTTCATACTATGGTTCTGTTATCACCCTTAGCTTTATGAACATAAATATACACCACCAATAACCATTCAGCACCTCACCAAATGAATGACGCTGTTTTATTCCATTGTTCACTTGAACTGTTTTTACATATATTCAATGCAGTCTAATTCGTAACCTCGCAGACCATAGTTCTCAATTAGGAATTTGGGTCAGAGCTATAATTACTAAATAAAAGTGGTGTGTGCAACCAAGTCGTTTTTTTAAAAAGAGATTCAGCCACGACTGCCTAACATAAAATCTGGGTTAATAAAAATGTTTTTTTTTGTCATCTATCGGCATAGTTTTGCCCCAGTCCAATTAGGTCCCAACAAATTAGAAGGCTAAGTTAACAGTGGTACAAATTGCTTGTTTGAAGAATCCAAGTGCAAGGGTAATTCATAGTGGAGAAAGGGGAGTCATTTACAAATGTTTTTAAATATTTTAAAGTGTATGTCAATTGTGTCTATGTAGAGCACAGTAAAAAAACATCACGTGCATCCAGATGAAATATGACAAATGACTTTACTCATAATTTAAGACAATTAAATAGATTTTTGAAATATAGTTTGATCTTTCACTCCATTGTGAAAACATTTTTACTCTGTAGTCACACTGATGGCTCACTATTTTCTTATAGTGGATGGACTATAACATATAACGGTCTGACCGGTCGCCACATGTTATCATTGGAAGCTGTGCAGGTGGAGAATGAGAGAGAGAAGGGGAGGGGTGCGCGTCACCTGCCAGAAGAGGAATGCGGCGGCGGCGGGGTGCGCGCGCGCGAGCGCCTCGTCCCGCTCGGGGGAGAAGAGCCACTTGCGCACGCACACGCAGCTGGCCGACGCGGTGGAGTAGTTCTGCACGTACAGCGAGTGCGGGCACTCGTTGGCCTGCAGCTTGCGCTCTGCAATCACAACACAAACAAAGTTAACGCGCAAGTACCACGACCACGTACAAACGGCGTACATGCCTGTTCATTATTTATGCGTATATGTATGGATGAGAATGTGGTGGAAGTACGTAATCTCTGCCTAACCATTCGAGTGAAGTGTTAGTTTTTATTTATTTATTAATCGAGTACTTATTTATACACGTGTGTATGTTATATATGTATATGTATTTATTTTGTTATTCTCTGATCTTGACAATAATATCAAAATGTTTTCTCTCTCCCAGGGTTGACTGGTAGAGAGTGCCATTTTGGCACTAAGCTATTACCCTTACCAAAGTTGTACTCGACGATCTCGAATAGGTAGAAGTAGGGGCGGAGGCTGTTGTCGAGTGAGATCTTGTCGCAGACGGCGCGGTACACGTGGTCCGCGTTGGCCGAGCGTGCCACCGCCACCGCCACTACGCTGCGGTCCGGCAGCAGCACCTTCAGCTCCACGGGCGACGCGCACGACTCCTCGCCCTCCGTGAGGAACTCCTGCACCGCCTCCGACTCCGCTATCACACGCACCGCGCACACCTGCAACCACGCCAGTCAACTCAAAGCTTTATACATGAGTCTTGTGTTTGTACAGGCTTGTACAAGCACAAGACGTAGGGTAGTAGGGTTGGCTTTCTTTGATCTTCTTCTCCATTTCCCAGTCTTTAGTAACCTCTTTAGTTATATTGTTGGAGGTCTTGACCCTGCCTATTGTTCCTGCGTGGCCGTGGACCAGGAATATCAAAGAAAAGACACAGGTTTCCAACTAGAGAGCTCTTTCTCTCTTGAACGTTCGTGTCTATATTATATACTTACACACGTATATAAGTAGAGCTAAAGAAGTATTACTTCAGTAGTATGTTCACTCGTTTTTTTTTCGGTATTCTATATAAGAAGTTGTTCTACCTTTTCCAGATATTGCTCCAGACCTCGCCTCCTCGCGTCCAGCTGCTGCTCGCTGAGCGTGAAGGGCCATTTGCCCGGCAGCTTCGGGAAATTAAATCCTGGAATTCAATTATCAATAATGCAAAATGTAGACTTCTTTAGATTAGGTACAAGCTGTATTAGAGTCGTGTGCGAGTCGTCAGCTGAGTTACCGCGCGGTTGGCTCAAGCTGCATTTGTACGCTAGCAAATTCGAGTTCCATCCCGGTTCCGGCAACAATAAATTTTTTGTTGCAATTTTACGCGCTAAGACGTGTTGGTAAACGAAAACGTCGTGTGGAAATCTACCTCTTAGAACTTTTTTCTAAGGCATGGGAAGTCTGCCAATTCGCACTAGGGCCATGTGGCGGACTATGTATATATACTCACTTTACAGAGAATATACACGTAATTCAAGTTTACATAGTATCAACTGCTGGTGTCGAAATATTGACGTTCTACCAACAATATCATACAACTTACACCAGTAGAAATTACAAACATAAAATGTATGTTACCCAGGAACTCCTTCCTCAACTGCTGATGCAGTGCAGCGAACTCCCTGTACCGTCTGCTGCAGAGGTGCCGGCCCGCCATGTGCACGTTGAAGGCCACGAAGGATCTGCCCGTGCTGCGCTCCATGACCACCCGGTAGTCCGGGATGGAGACCGGCAACGAGCGCTTATCTGTGTAGTCGTACTTCTGATACACGGTAGCGCGCGAGTTAGCCGCGCCTCCGATGACGCCCACTGGAGCCGTGTCATCTCCAGGCTCTAAGCGTTCCGCCTCCTGGAGACGAGGAAATACGTCAATCACTTATTGCCGTTTAATCGACTTTAAAAGGATGACATTTTCAATTCTTTGTCGTTTGTGAACCGATTTAGTTCTGTTTGTATGAGAGGGTTTGAAAATTAGATACCAAATTTCAAACGTCTGCGAAATGTAAGGTCGGTAATTCTAATCCACCATTCAACTTTTGACGTGAACCATGTCGTAGCACAAGTTTAAGCTTAGTTGGAATGGTTAACGAGAATGTTAGTAATATTTGTAAACAAAAAAAATATTGCTAGGATTTCTTGTACCCAAAAATGGAAAAAGATATTTTGACCTAGGCCTACTAGGGACTTTGGCCTTAATATTGACCAAAAAGTTCCTAAAAATCGTATCAAAAAATGGTTGTTGATTGAGATCCATCGCATTTACCATGGGGAGTGTTCTGAGGAATTGTTAGGAACCTCCAAGCTACGGATTTCCATTACCGCACATCACGGCAGAATTTCAAATTCCACCGCCACCATCTTAATGGCTGGCGTTCCACGACTGTACGTTTCTCGCGTAACTTTCTTCCACGAACTGTCAACCTGTGGAATCAACTACCACCAGCGGTGTTTCGGAACGTTTACGATTTGGGAACCTTCAAGAAACGAGCCTACTCCTATTTCTAAGGCCGGCAACGCACTTGCAGCTCCTCTGGTGCTGTGGATGTTCATGGGCGACATCACTCAAGATCGGGCGAGCCCTAAGCTCATTTGCCACCTTTCATATAAAAAAGATATTGGTAGGTTTATGACAATCTAAGACTAGGCAAATACTCCACGTTGTACACACCACTACAAGTAGACCATAAACGTAGAAGATGATAAAGAATATATACGCTAGAACTTCAACTTCATGCACACTAGTACGTGCGTTTAATGTGTAATTTGACTTGAAGTCAGGTTTTGTTTTTAATTGTGTACTTAAAACTAATTCAGAGGTCATATCTACGGGCAGCCCACCATAATAGCTGACCTGAATGTACTTCTAGCTTTAGTCGTCGTTTACATGGTTCTAGCCTATCAACACAAATACTACGTAACCAAACAATACATAACATAGGTAAGAGACGCCAAGGATTTTGTATTATTTTTGGCGCCCAAAGACTACGCTTGAACGATCAGGCGGACGTGGGAGGGTTTTGTAACAGATCTATCGTCCATCACATGACCGAGCCCACCGGCTATGCGCTGAAGATATTATCTCTAATCGTTTGTCGCTCAGTCTAATTAGCCGATGCAAATAGTATTTAGCTTTACGATAGTTTTTATTGAAATGGATACTACTTCTAGAGTATCAATTTATTTAAAGTGGTCGAGAGTCGCGGTAGTTCTCAGGGTCGTCAGCGCGATCGCCTCAAGTTCCATAGTACGCTAGCAACCAGAGTTTAATCCCCGGTGCCGAAGCAATTTTAAGATTTACTATATTTAGTCCTAATGTCCGTATTTCAATTCTATCTATTATATATAAATGTCACACATTTCATTGACATTTTACATTTAAAATTTTAAAATACAAAAAGAAATAAATTTAAGTAAAGAGGTTTCATATCTTTACTTTACATATATATAAGCTGTAACTTTTAACCTGATAGTCCACGTATTCGTGTGTGGTCAATTATCATAGTTTTTTAGGCAACAAGGACGTTAAAAGTTTAAAGCTACGTATTCTTATACTAGACCAGATATTATTACATACTTCCGTATTTTTAAAAATTGTCTTACCTTCTGTGTGACGGAGATGACTGTCAGAGTGAGACAATCGCCACCAGACTTGATCAGATCAACCACCTGCTTGTGGGTAGCGCCTTCCACGTTCACGCCATTGCTATAACACAGTGTTCTATTGTAATATGTCCATTTGTACTGAAAATTAGTAGACACAAAGTTTTTTTAATGGGAATAAAAACAAACGTGTGTATATATACGATCTTACAAAACATACTACAAGAATACTTTTAAATATTCAAAAAAAAATCAGTGATAGCCTAGATTAGTATACTTAAGCTTCGAGCTTATGTGATTGGCCCGTCTGGTGTTAAACCATTAAGAATTTGGCGTCCATCTGGAAAATTTAGAGCGCGCTGAGTAAATAGTTCTACATGCGTGTCGCTCTTTGCGGCCCGCAATATCGTGGCTAACAACGTGTTTGTGGCCACTTTGAACTTTATGTTTGGTCAGTAAACAATTAAAGATATTTTGTTTTGTAATATTACTATACAGACACGTGTGTTGTAAAAACTAAACGTAAAGCTAATAAATTAGCCCTTGTTACTCATCGTCTCGCGAAATCGGACACACATTACAGGCCTCGCGATCTACAATCGACTCCCTAAGCACGTAACTGAGAGCTCCCAGTCTAGCAATGTTAAAAAATAGGTTGAAGTCATGGCTGGTTGAGAGGGCACTTTATGGTGTGGAACAATTGACAAATAAGCATTTTATCATTAGCATTTAATAGCATTATATCGGTGTACGGTTATTGATATATTATTCTTTATAGGCATGTACGGTAGAATGTTATTATTGACGGTCCCATTGTTAGCATTGATATTACCAGCGGTGGAAATAAGCATCACATTGAGTATTCGCTGCGGAAAAATTTCTACTTCGCGGTACCAAATTACATTACTTCTTTGAGCCTCAGCCCTGTAGTTCTGGGCTCCCAAGAATAAGACTACGGTATCCCCTGCCTGTCGTAGAAGGCGACTAAAAGGGGCTTCGGGTTCACTGGGCGACAAGGGTGGGGGCCTTTGTCGTCCGCCAAGGTGGACCCGGGAAGACGGCGACATCGGCTGGCCCGTGTAGCCTTGCACTGCAAGGACACAGGGGGGGATTAAGTAACCTCTCCCCCCGGGAAGTGCTCTCCTTGAACACAATGCAGAGGGGCTCCGGTGCGTTCCACTGGAGATCCCGGAGCCCCTCACCATGCACCGGGGAGGTTTTAGTGGGTAAAAACCCCACATAACCGCCGCTTTCGCCTCAGAAGGCGGGGTATCTTTTTGAAGATTTCCTCCTCGTTAACAACAAAAAAAATGATCTCCTGAATTTTAAATCTACGCTTTACCTAGCGCACCTGCTATGGAATAGTCGTTGCGCTCAGATTTTTATTTTGCTTTCTAAGCAAGCGCTTTACGATCCCATCTAATATTAAGTGGAAATGCAGTCCTGGACGATAAGGCGCACTAGCTTAGTAAATACCTATCCACTCTGATCTTGAATACACCCACATTGTAATCGGAGGGAAAGACAGACGCGGGCAAATAATAGAAGACAAAGCATAGCGCTTTCAGGGTTTGATGTCCACAAATAACATGAAATTAAGCAATGTTTCTTGAAGTCCGATGGTGAAACGGGGATGGGGAATTAGATCAAATAATTTCTGAGAACACTATCCAAAATGCTATCTGTAGAAAACCTAGACAAAGACTAACTCGTGGGCTACCAAGCGCCCAGTTAAGTTGTTTATTTCAGCAATATTTTACGAACAAACCTTCTTGATTATTGTGACTTTTTCAAAAGCAGTACAACAAAGAAACACGAAGGAGGACGAGCCTTTAGCGTCCTTCGCCAAACTAGGTCATAACATAAAGAGTGAACTCGCGTACTATTTCCCCCAGTTCGTTAAAACGGACGGGCTTATTCACGCTTTTACAATTCGGGGCAATTAAAATTGTAGGCACTAAACACATTGCGTTAGGCCTGCCTTCATCCAATCTTGGACATTTTGTCCAATACTTGAAGACCTATGTTATGTATATTTATAGTATTAATATAATTATCCAATTCAAACTAATCTTCGCCAAGTCACGGCACTTGATTCATGCAGCTAATGCAATCAGAACACGTCGAGTAATTCATTTTTTGTATTACTGAAGTAAAACTTCTTTACGCACACTTGACTCGGGAAGCTTGTGAATTCGTTACGAAAAGTTGATCAGACGACGCCAACAGTTGGGAGGCAGATATCAGTTAGTGAAGATAGAAAGAGAAGTATTCGATAGATATTTTGTAGGGTGTATTACTACTGTCAGTGCAAGAGAGAGGTGCGTTTTCCACACATCTTCTTTCTCTCACAGCCAGATTGGACAGCGCAGGCCTATTGTCTTTAACATACTGTAGGAAGAAGAGCAGCAAGAACAGCAGACTGTGCGTGCACATTTTCTTTCACTCTTCCTATTCGTTATGTTTATGTATATACATACAAATACACATAGATAGGAGCTAACGAAGGAGATTTTTTAATACAAAATGTGATATCTACATTTCATAATATATTTAATAATAATCTGGCAGGAGGACATAGAACAAGGATGAAAAATACGCCATAATTTATAGTAAACGTTACATTTTAAATATTAGGACTCGCCTGGGCGTCTCCAAATCGTATATCTCGAAACCGGTGCTGGGGCAATGGTAGAAACAGTAGCGGAATTCCCCAGATCCGCCATGATGCAACATGATGCCAACAGCCTCCACCGCACTGAGTTTCACTCATTGACACCTGATTGTAGCACGGAACACTAACTAAAGCCAATTTCAAAGCGCTTGCAATTTTTTTTCTAACACATCGGCTTTTAAATTCCCATGACGTTCAGTAAGACACGATGATAACAGTACACGTTCTACGTATAAGTAAAACGAGGAGGTCAGTGAAGATGTCGCCGTTAATTAATTAAATAACAAACATTGATGCAATCAATCTATTGCGACGTTAACAAAGACTGCGGTTTCGCGTTAATGTCATTGAATTCAGCTCGAATTTATTGATGCAGGATATATCTGTGCGCAGCCCTAAAACAAGCCCTAAAATAGGTAATATGTTTATCATATTACAAATGGTCTCTAAATGAGAAGACTCCAATCTGGCTCAAAAGCGTTCACTTCAAAAATGTTTTTGTTTTCAACATTTTGGTAGATAACCAAAAAATACGTCGACGTCTTTTACTTGAGAGAAGAGATGAGCAGCTAATATCATTCATTTCGGTCTTAAAGGTAAGGCGTTTTTATTTCAATTCTGGACTCGCACTATTAGATGCAGTTCTTTCTTTCTATTTCGTGCAGTCGCTATCACAGACGTTCGCCCTTTAATTCTTCGTTCATCTCTTTCAAAAAATATTTTCTGCTAGAATGTTTGGTTCACGCTGCAGTCGAAAGTGACTATTGTCCGGTTGGTAGAATATTTAAGCTGTTAAAATAACTACTATTTTTTAACGGAACTATTAAGATTTTAACGGGGCTTTTATTGGAAAAATCCCGTCAAAATCGGTCCAGCCGCTCCAATGATAGCCGGAACCAATAGACAAAAATTGAAAAAAATGTTATTTTGTTATATGTATAATATAAATTCATATGCATTAAAAGCAGTTTTTTTAAATATGACATTCAGTCCAATTTTATTTATTTGTATATATAACTACTTGCAAAATGGCCGACATAAATTGTGAACAAATAATACGAACTAAAAATGGTAATTTATTCAAGTAGATGTTTTCAAGTCGCTTTTAAAGGACAACTTGTAGGTGTTGTGCACCGAACAAAATTGTTATTTCACGGTCGCTAACACAATGTCTGCTTCTTTAGGGGCCCAAATGTCATACTGGATATAGACATTTCATTTATTGGCATCAACATATTAATACTCTACTCACAAACAGAGTTCGATTCATTTTCTATTGGATGTACTTCAAGAGTAGTGTAATGACAGTTTGGTTAAGTACTGATTAAATCTATTTCGTTATAATCCTACGATAATTCGTAAATACAAAGAGAGCGTACGCGCGTAATAGCGTTTAACGATTGATTTGAAGTCGTTTTTTGTTTTTGCTCGCAAATATTATCAATCACAGAAACAAGCGAAATGGAAAAATATTCTTGAATAAAAATCCATTGCATGACCGATAAAATGTTTACCGCGGAGTACCATTGGCATAATGCAACTTAAAACAGTGAAGGAAATGATTGCGCATGTGCACGATAAGCGCGGGGATTTAACAGCCGCACGCCGGAGCGCAGTTTATTGGCTTTACGTCGCTATTGACCCTATTCGAGATAAACGAGTGGATTGAACACAGGCTGCTCATTTTAAATCTAAAGATTCGTACAGCATGTACTATTTATTGCTTGAGATCACAATCAAAGCGCAAGTGCGGCCTCTTATGGAATACTGTTCGCGTCTCTGAGCCGAGGCTCCCTAATACCAACTTCTTCCGTTTGATCGAATCATCGACGATCAGGGTCTTTCCGATCGACTTGACCCTCTGGTACGGCGATCTCGGAGCTCTTTGTATTCTCTATCGTATTAACCACGGGCAGTGCTCTGAGGAATTGTATGGAATCATCACAGCTAACATGACGGTAGAATTTCAGATTCCATCGACACCATCTTGATGGTTGGCGTTCTATGACGTTTCTCGCGTAACATTCTTCCACGTACTATTAACCTGCGGAACCAACTGTTGCCAGAGGTGTTTCCGAACCAGTACGATTTGGGGACCTTTAAGAAATGAGTCTAATCAAAGGAACGCACCTCCAGCTCCGATGATTTATGGGCGACGATGATCACGTAAGATTGGGTGAGCCGTAAGTTAGTTTGATATAATAACTCATGACTCATGTTAAGTCATCACGCCGCCCATAAATATCAGTTTGTTACAGATAACTATCTGGGATCATGATGAAAAGTAGCTGTTACTATTTAAAGGTTATATTCATGACATTTTCAATATGGTACAGACGACGTTGCAGGAATTGACTCAAATCAAAAATCGTCTCTAACTCCTGACTTAGATGTCTTTTCTTAGATCTACTAAATAGATTGGGGCAACCCTTTGACGAGTTGTTAGGGATTTCTAGCGAGTTACGGCTCACATTTTCCTTCGCGTTCAGTATTTTTGGCCAAAATTAATTGTCCGTAAGTGCATGCAATAATTGTTAATTACAAAAAAAATACATGAATGTAGCTAATGTTGCCAGCAATACCTCGTCATTTCAAAATAATCATTCACACTTTCCTTGGGCGAAAAGTCGTGTAAAAAGAATAACGAATAATTTGGCATCGAATACAGTAACGTTAGCGGGAGTATATAGTAACTTTCAGCGTTTCGATAAAGCATTAAACAGGCCAGTGTATTCGATACGTCTAATTACAAGTAATTAGTACATAATTAACTTAATTGGAGCAAAGGAGCACACGACTGCAGACTGCATCATTTATATAGGGATGCCAACCAACATAGCCATGCCAACATGGTATCATTTGTAGATTTATACATATAAATGAAATTGGAGTTTGTGATATTCAAAATACCGCTTTTTACTGCATATGAATGTATATACGGTACATATAACACAGGTGTATATACGAGCAAAAACAAAAAACCGACTTCAGATAGAATTAAACGTTAAACGCTATTACGCGTGGACGCTCTCTTTGAATTTCTGATTTATCGTAGGAATATTACGAAATATAATGAATCAGAACCTAACCAAACCTCGTCCAATAAAAAATAAAAAATGAATCAGAGAAATCGATCGGCGCGACATTGAGTTTTTCGTGCATTGGTCGCGCACAAACTTAATGCAAATTTAAAACTTGTATGGTTTTCGCATCATGAGGTAAGAAACATAGACGAATTGAGAACCTCCTCCTTTTTTGAAGTTGGTTGAAAAACATTTTTTTTTAAGTCTGTCGGTCTGTTTGTTTGTACCGGCTCATTTGAGTGGTAGACAGTACTTTTATTTTAGAAAAAATTATATGAATAGTTTTGTAATCGCGAGTGACATCGGGGGCGCAGCAGTGTAAGCGTTCTGCGCGGATATAGAATAAGAAAAATGTGTGAAATTTGCGAATGCTTTTATTGTATTTTCTGCATTTTCTAAACCAGGGCAATCATTATAGCCTGGTTAGTAGGAGCTCGGTTAATGATAGCCAACGTGCAAAGATGTACGCAGGTGAAGCCTATATATCGATCTACACCCGATACAAATTATGGAACGATTAGGAATCATATAGGTCTGGAATTATATTCCTGTACCGGTCTTTCGCTCCAATTTCAATGAATGACGAGTCATGTAGAGACCAAAGTAGTATATAATTCAAATCAATTTTACGATATTGTATGACTCAGTGGCGTTAGATAAGATAATAGCCTCGAATATAAAACAATTCAAATTCAAACGGATTGTGTTGGCTGCGATGATATTCTGAAGGCTGATTTCGAGCACGGCGATATTAATGTGCATATTAAAGTCAAAAAATACACTACAGAAACAAAACAAAAGTTACAGACGCTCTGATCCAAAGCAATAAGCTTAAGTGGCGTTGGGCTGGACACATAGCCAGGCTAACAGACAACAGGTGGACCAACAGAATAACATCCTAGACTGGAAGGGTTCTTGGGGCACCAGAAAGTGAGGAAGACCAGCTTCCCGATGGACAGACGATATAAGCGGCTAGTAAACAGTGGAAAACAACAGCAAAAAACAGGGATACTTGGAAATCTCTAGAGGAGGGGTTCTTACATAAATTGCTAAATTAATCATCTAGTTACTACTAGATAAATAGAAATTAGTATATATTTGAATTAGTAAGAAAATAAGGCTTTTTTATATTTTCTATTTATTTATTATATGTTGATGATCACATAGAAGTTTTTTCGCCCTCACCGGCCCTAATCCGATGTAATACATGCGCAGTAAGTCTGGTGGAAGCCGCTGATGCACTGCCAAGGACAACGAACATGCGCATCGTTGTTCATGTTGCCCGCCAACAATTATACATTTTTGAATCAAACAGGCCATCAGCTTGTTAAATTTAGATTAAAAAAAAGAAACCACAGAAGGACGAAAATGTATTATAACTAGTCTATGGTGTTAACTACAGTTTCATACATTTTTGTACCTAAATATATGACTGCTTTATCTTTGCATTTTGTTTCAAATTTGACAGTTTTGCAATTTTCATTTCAATGTATGTATGTATAGTTGGCGAGAGATAACTCTAGCGCTGAGTGAATCATGGATTTTTTTGGACGAACTATACATATTGGCATTGACTGCTTATTTGGATTGAGAGGTGGCATAGCTCTTAGGTCGCTTAGTCCTCAATCGCTAGTAACTCGACACAATAGTCCCCCCGGTGAAGGGTAACCTCGGCTTCGACGCTTACTATGTTACGCGCAGACATTCCGATCCAAGAGCGTTCGAGAGGGCCGAATCACAACTCGGTCCGTTGCGCTTTCACGGATAATCTAAGGGGCATTCAAAAGCTAAACTAACTTTGAGTGCCATGTCGGGAAGCGACTTCCACATCAACGGTCAACACTAGAGTTATTTGCAGCCTACTATACGTTCCGTCAGTGTGTAAAAAATTACGCGTACCCATTGATATGAAATACGAAACCAGTTAATAAAATTCTGATGATAACAAAATTCATAAACCCAGTCTCGATACGTGACGTTCACGAGTTATCGTGACTACATACAAAATTCACACAGAGACATCCGGATGTCCTGGTAAAGGGTGTTTTTTTAGAGGTATAGAACTTTAAATTGCAATAAAACAACGATGGATTATTCGATTGACATGATTTTATTTATCCGAAAGATAATCTTGTGGCATTACATTTTAAATATGATTTCTGGCATATGACCGCCACGGCTTGCTCGGATGTAGTCCAATCTGGACGTCCAATTTTCGCCAACATTTGTGGCCGTATATCGGCAATAACACGGCGAATGTTGTCTTCCAAATGGTCAAGCGTTTGTGGCTTATCCGCATAGACCAATGACTTGACATAGCCCCACAGAAAGTAGTCTAACGGTGTTAAATCACAACATTGGAGACCAATTCACAGGTTCACAACGTGAAATTAGGCGGTCACCAAACGTCTTTCAATAAATCGATTGTGGCACGAGCTGTGTGACATGTTGCGCCGTCTTGTTGAAACACAGCTCCTGGACATCATGGTTGTTCAATACAGGAATGAAAAAGTTAGTAATCATGGCTCTATACCGATCACCATTGACTGTAACGTTCTGGCCATCATCGTTTTTGAAGAAGTACGAACCAATGATTCCACCAGCCCATAAAGCGCACCAAATAGTCAGTTTTTCTGGATGTAACGGTGTTTCGACATACACTTGAGGATTAGCGTCACTCCAAATGCGGCAGTTTTGTTTGTTGACGTAGCCATTCAACCAGAAGTGCGCTTCATCGCTAAACAAAATTCGGTTATGAAAATCGGGAACAACGGTAATCTTGTTTTGGGCCCATTCGATGAATCTACGCCTTACTTGATGATCGTTTGGCTTCAATTCTTGCACGAGTTGGATTTTTTAAGCACGCAAACCAAGATCCTTCCGCAAAATCTTCCATAAAGTGGATGGACACAGAAGAGTTACCAAGTGCTTGGTGGCGAAGGAAAACATCGTGAGCAAATTTAAAAAAAAATTAAATCCGTTGTGGGCTACGTTCTGTTGTGTAAGGGAGAAGGCCTGTGCCCAATAGACATATATAGACACACAATAATCATGCTTATTAAGTCTAATAACATAGTTGAGTCAGATGGGTAGATATTACGGATTTCTTTTCATGGTCCTGGCACACCTTTTTGTTTACTTGTGAAACTATTATTTATCATCACAGTAGTTGGTGAAAGTATGCCAAGTTAAGCAAAAGAATATTTTTTTTAGGTAATTAATTTGTTTGTATATGGAAATAACATCACTATTACATGGGACATAAAAATAAATGACCCTTTGCTGATTTGTAATGAGATCAATGAAACAACAATCTACTTAAGTAGCTATTTATAATTAAATTATGACATTTATATTGCAATTATAGAGATTTATGAACTTGTTTTTATTTCTCATTATTGTTAATTATTATGTTATGTTTAGATAATATTGTCTTATATTTATGTGATAAATAACATATTGAAAACAATATTTTATTGTAGTTTAATTTTACTTCCTGTTCCGAACATAATACAGTGCTCATTGTTACATATGAGGCATTTGCGATGATACATCCCAATGCTGGAGTTGATCTATTTAAATCCCCTTATTACACAATATGCCGGATATCTATTAGCAATTTTATTTCAGTATTAATTCATGTTAAATAAAGTATATTGGGTGCAATACTGCATGAACTTGGGTCATTAGACAATTCTACATAATTTATCCATAAGGTGTTATAATATCTCAAACTATTTATTGTTTGATGTCAAGACCTAATAGAAAGCCTTTAAATTTTCTTTGAAACCTTGTCCAATTTACACTTAAGTTCCAATTTTGTGAAAAATCTCTACATGTGTTTTATTCTGTTCGCAATAGGATAAAACTTCACTGCCAAGTAGGTTAGATCATGGAAATAATTAATTTTAAGTAATTTAGTTAATTCCAAGTAATTTATTTGGACAAAAGGAAAGGAAAAATAACAAAATGTTTGTAAAATGCTACAGTACTTGTGTTGCAGCAGTTTACAACTACCTAGAGACACGAAAAATAAAATAAACTTAAAAATGTCACTTACATTTTTATATCTACATACATTATTCATATTGTTAGAATATCAGTATATATATTAATGATAATAGTAATTCACACAAAACCAGCACAATAAATGTGTTGGTTACTATTGCTTATAATGTAAAACAATCTTACAGGTAAGGTATTTCATGCTGTCTCAAAGCAGATACAAAATTAAATAAAAATAAATTTCTATATAATTCATTAAAGTAGTTAAGCTAGTTTCAATACAAATTTATGTAGATGTAAGAAATCATATTAAAATAATATTAAAAAAAGAGAGAATTTAACTAATGGTGTAATACTCTTGGTGACCAGTGTAGATTAAAAGAGAAGACTAACTTATGACTGAAGTACATAATATTATTCAACTAGGCGGATCTTGGCTGTTTAAATACATATAATTATATAAAATCGACTCGATTATATTCTAACCCTGTAACAAGGGCCAAAATAATTAGTTAGTATTGAATTTCTTCTATGTTAAGTGCAAGAAGAACTCGTAAGCAGTCTACGCCCACGTTGCCTTTACCATAATTAAGTACTTACACTTCTAATATCCGGTCTCCCTTCCTTATACCAGCTTGCTCGGCGGCACCTTGCTCCAGAACAGCACTGACATGCTGCAGGGGCGCATATAATTCACCATTGATTGACCGTAACTGCCCGCCTTCCGAAACTTGCCCGCGCACGTTAAAACCGAAACCAGTTTCAGTTTTGTATATAGTAACTCGACGGGGTCCATTACTTTCCACTGGACCCTTATTATTTCTTTCGGATCTAACAATACTGTTATTATCGGTCTCTGTCTCAGCCATTTTGGACAGTTTTGACCACAGACGACAAATATATTTTTATGTCACTGACGTTGTTGTGTCACAGGAGTACATATAGTACGGGTTAAAATTGGAGTATTTACAGTTTTTATCGTTCATTTTTAACGTTCATTTTTTCACCAAAATGTATTTAATGAGAAAAACAATAAAAGTGGTAAATCTCAAGGAAAACTTTTCAGAAAGAAAGAGAAAACACATTATTTTCTTAAGTAATACATCTGTTTGAACTTCGTAAATATATAAAACTAAATAATTAATAAAGTCGATTACATCATGAGACCGGTTACTATCAAAATTATAATTTTAATAAATATTTCTAAATCATTTTACGAGTGTAATGATAAAATACTTCACGGTTATTCTTATTTTTACGAAGGAATTTATAGTTTCATAGGATTTCTGAATTTTCAACTGTCAAACAATAAAGAGAAAGCCAGACAATAATTTTCGTGGTTTCGGGGTCCTACGAATCTAAAATTTATTACTTTAATAATCGACAATTTTTGTTGCACGTTGTACTCACTAGTTTTTTTCAATAGACAAAAATATTGTGTTACCTGTTTGTAACTTAAAATAATTTTGAGAAAGCTTTTAACTCAATGATCAGGATAATAGCAATATCACACAAAATATTAATTGAGGTTACGTAATTTTACGTTGTGTTAGTATTTTTTAGGTACATTTGATAGTTTTTTTTAAATAAAATTTACCTATTCAATTCATAATATTGACCAGATACAATTTAAAAATATTACAAATTTTAGATAATGAACGTAGATGGCGACACTGCTAAAACAACGTGGTACAAGAAAATTCTAATTTCCTTCACATCAAAATCAGCTGTGAACATCAGTATGGCCGCTCAATTATCCACAAAATAAAATTGTTTTTTTATAAATCATACATATAAATAGAATAGTGCAATTCTTGTGTTCGTAGCGCGTTGTTGTGTATTAGAATTTAGAACACTGTCGGTGTTGATGTTGACTAAAAGTGTTGCGTCATGATAGGATAGACCTCTCACTGACAAACAAATACAACAAAAATTGCTATCTACTAATAGCAGGCGACTGTTTGTTGCATTTGCGTTTCGCTTTTATATCTCTATCGTCGGTTGTGATTGCGGGCTGATGTGTCTCGTGTATCATTTGAACATAAATAAGTAATAATGAGCAGCATACGACTGAGCTTCGTGTCGTTGGGGAGAATAGCGGTTCGGAGAAATTCCCATCTGACATCGGGTGAGTGGTTTTTCATTATAATTATTTTAATTTCTGGCTTTTGCCCAAAGTTTTATGTCGCAGTTGCAGGTACATTCGTATTATTGTTTGATAACATGACGTCACGTATCATAATTTGAATAATCTCTTTCCGCTCCAAACATTTCTTTTTATTAGTTTTATATTGTGTCGTTTTTCTATCCATAGATGATTTTACATGGCAACAGTTACCATCTTGAACAGATTTTTTGTAAGGTCGAAAGTCTGCAGTTAATTCATTTATTGGGGTCTTGTGATAACAAGGTCATTAACATTAAAATTGTATAATTTGTGCTTGACATTGGCTCTTAGGTTCTTTTGGATGCAAGTGGCCCATTCATCAATTGTGAATTAATAAGTAGTTTAATATTGTTATGAATAAATATTATAGAGTTATAGGAGATTTGCATTCTATGCTGTAATACTATATTGTACAGACAATTTTAGTATTTATGAGGCAAGTAAACTTAGTGATATATGTAGCACTTTTGCATTGTTAACAAGTGCACAATATGTATGGTCTATTTGGTTTCGGTGCTCTGTTCCGAGGAAATTGGGCCCTGGGATGATGCCATTGATTTTGTAAATTTTTGATGTCACGGTCAATGAAATAATCAATATACCAAAAGTATTGAAACAGTGACAGTTTAATCATTGGGTGAGGTATTAATGGTCTCACTACAGGACTATCAAAGCCTCAGCAGCTGTAATTTTTTACATTTATTGTTTCCATAATTTAATGTTGGTAGCTGTATGTAAATAACTATTTGGGGGTAAGTGGCTACAGGATTTATTTCTGCCATTCTGCAGTAAATAATTAATTTAAAAAAGCTCTTTTTAAATCTAGGCATTTCCATTTTGTTATATGTTAATGGATTAAAATAAATGAATTTAAAATTGATAAATTATTTTGTAAAATATTTTACATTGTGTAAAAATATATCCTAAAAAAAAGAGTAAGTAATATCAATCAAAACAGGGTAGACAGAGATAACAATCACTATCCACATTCACCAAGCTTATTTATTCCCATATGTATCATGAGATTAGCCATTTACCTACACACCTAGCACAAAATGCATTAGTGCAGTATGGCTGGGATTTCAGTCCTTAGTTTAACACATAGCTAATAGGCCGATGGTAGCTCAGTGTAGAGCGTGGTAGCTCAGTGTCGAGGCGGTTGGCTCAAGTTGCGTGAATGCAGCTAGCAACCCGAGCTCGATCCCCAGTGCCGGCACCAATAAATTTGTTGTTGCAATTTTATGTGCTGATTAACCACGCGCTCGGCGGTGAAGGAAAACATCGTGAGGAAACCTACATGTCTTAGAAAATTTTTCTACGACATGTGAACTCTGCCAATCCGCATTAGGGCCGTGTGGTGGACTGTGCCCTCATACTCTCTTTATAGAGAAGGCCTCTGCCCAGCAGTGGGACATATATATTATATATATAAAGGCTGTAAAAAAAAAAAAATAGGCCGATGATGGTTGAGAATCTCTGGGCTAGACTATATTGACAACTATTGTAATTGTTTTTTAATTTATGTATCAAACAAAAGAAGTTGACTCCAACATACCCTTACAAACTTCGCTTACGTGTTTATAAATGAACTCTAATGCGAGGATGGAGAAATTAATTTACGGTGGACTTACGGGCAATTCCATCGCAGAAAATGAATGAAAAACATAATGAATGTGTTACTCTGGATTCCAAGATGTAACACACCCACATATAAAAGTAACGTCGACGGTAAAAATAACGTAACTATCTCTCTTTCTATATTCAATAACTTATATCTCCCTCTCAACTTCCTTTCGCCTCGCCTAATCACACTTTTCGTAGCATTCACCAACTTACTCCCCAAGCGAAGCATAAAGAAGTTTTACTTCAATAACGATATCCGAGGGAAGGTCTAGCTAGCTGGACTTCATTCCTCCAGCAGCAAGTATCTTCACTTGACTAAACACCATTCCACCAAGAACATTGAATCTCAAGCGATCCCATTGATTGGGCTAATATCCTGCGCGTTTCAGTACCACCTCAGCAAGACTGTCTTAAGAGTCCCACACATTAACAGTTCGCCTGCAGTCTCTGGTTATATGAGGCGGCCTGCCGTCCAAGGTCTATATCGCCCAGTTCAAAACCTACGAGGAAACTGAGACCACGCCTATTGCGATTAACTGACAGACTAAAATCGGCCGGCGGACTGTTATTGTGTGGGACTCTTTATGCTCCGATTGCCCGATCCCGTGATAGCCTCAGTGTGGAACTGCGAAGTGAAAGTGGCGTTGCGTCATGGCTCGGTCGCGGGCGCCGGCGCCGACCGAGCAGAGAGGGTGATCTCGCCGGGCTGCTCGCTGCGCCGCTTTCCAACTCGTTTCCTGAACTACCCCGTGACTAGAACCTTTTATCTGTAGATATCAACCAAAGTAATTGATATCATAAATCTTATTTATTATACATTGCCTTCTCACCAATCAGGTGCACATTCGCCTAGCTAGCCTTTTCTCATTCTTCTTTTTTGACTTCAAAAAAGGAAGAGGTTCTTAATTCGTCTATATTATTTTATGTTACCTCATAACTTTGGACTGGGTGAACTGAGTTTGATGATCCTTAATGGTTTATGTTTATTCTTAATATATTCTGTATACTCGTATATTCAAAGAAAAAAATCAATTTAGTCCTATTTTGCCAATGGCATCCATGACAAAACAATGTAATTTTTAAATTTGCATTAAGTATGTGCGCGACAAATGGACGAATAACTCAATATCATGTCAACCGATTTCGATGATTTATTTTTTATTGGAAAAGATATATTAAATTCAAAATGTAAAGAAGTAGATTAATGCAATTAATCCGACAATAATTCGGACATACAAAGAGAGTGTCGGCGCGTAATAAAGTTTAACGTTTGATTCGATTTGAAGTCGGTTTCTGCTTTTACTCGTAAGTATACTTGTGCTATATTGTATAATGTAAGTTTGTTTTTATTATACCGGTCTGGGATGTAAAACCTGAGGTCGTAAACACTTAGACTTCAGACAATAATTGTTTCCTTATATATCATGAGGTATGTATATTTTGACGGTATTGGTTCTGCTAACCCCCAATTTTAAAGGCAGACCCAAGTTTGACAACAGCAATTTATACTAAACGTATTTGAAAAAATGTAATTTACAGTAATGAGTTACAGCGTGATAACTTTTAAATTTCAATACCCAATATGGGAATATTTATTTTTCTTCTATTATTTATATTTTTGGCTTAGTTTTTGAGTTAGCACATAATTAGAGTTAGCGTAGTACAAATTGTTAGTGTCGATTTGTATGTGGTGCAAATTACTACCTCCACTTGAGCAACGAACCCAGGACTCGTTTGTATTATACGCGATTGTGTATATTTAACGATGCTACCAAGGTAACCTTGTATATCATTAGAAAATTAGAACTAGAGGTCGACAACTTAAATATTAACTCGAGGCAAACATTTTGTTTTTTAAGTATAAATATGACATTTTTAAAAGCGGGCGTTCACTATTCTCTCTTTTGTGATCAAAAATAAAGTTACGCGTTTTTGTGTACTTTGATTTCTGATCACGAAAGAGAAACTGATTCCAGAGGAGCTGGTTAGCTTGGAACAGTTGGAAGGCAGAGCTCAGGTTCGCTTAACCTGAACCTATATGGAGGCAACACTTCGTGAGGGGACCTCAGCCTGGATGGTTATTTTATTCTAATGAACTGACTTGTTCCGATGGCAGACAAACAAACAACTTCGTCAAGGACACGCTCTTCAACTACTTACAATTACGACCTTTACAGACAGGCCGCCTGAGGAACGTTGAATTTTATATATTTAAGGTCCGTTCCGACGGGGCGACTATGAAACGTATTTTATAATATTGTACAAAAAGTGAACAGACCTCTGTTTCCACGTGGTGCACAGTCATACGTCGTGACGGTGTAAATTTGCAGTAGGCCACTTTCTATCGCATTACGTAAATATTGTGCTTTTAATATCGCGTGCACATTTGATTGCGCATTTTGTGGCAAAATTAGAGGCGCCACTTTCCTTTTCTCCGAGTGCCGCCGTAATGAGATAATAATGGCGGAAATTTGCTTCTATACTGAGCGTATGTTGGTGTGCTATTATAAAGAATTAAGTTAGTTATGTAGTATGTTTGTGGCAGTGGTAGCTCAGTGGCCGGTCGGTTGCCCCAAGCTGCGTAATATCCTAGCAAACCGAGTTCGATCCCAGTCGGATCTAATGTAATTGTTTTTGCAATTTTAAATGATAATTTACCAGGTGCACGAGCACGTGGAGCCTTTCTCCATCGTGAGGAAACCTACATGTAGTAGAATTTTTTCTTTCTTTTCCCACATGTGAAGGCCATAGGCATAGCCCGCATTACGGCGTGGCGGACTATGCCCTTATATATATTTACAGAGAAGGCCGGTTCCCAACAGTGGGACATATATATTTATATAGACTGTAACTTAAAGTTAGTTATGTTTACAGTTTCCAAGCGAATGTCTTTGGGATATCGTAGAGAGATCATATGCTATGGTCGACGGATCACCGGCCTGACTTGGTGAATTGTCTTTGTTGTCATTGTGCTTAATTTGATAATTTGGAAAATGTTGTTTGTATTTCAAGTTTTGATTAAAAATTATAATTGGAAGTGAATTGTTACTTTTCGTGTCAAGGTGACTTTGTTGGGAAATTGGTACACGTCTCGCTGGAGACCGGGTCTGTAAGGGCAAGGACTCAGTACAGTCGTCAGCATACGAAATAAAATATGAAACCAGAAACCGTAACGTTTTTCGAGAGTTATCGTGATAATATAAAAACAATGTCCGGAAACAGAAACGGACATCCGGAAGTGCACGTAATTTTAAGATGTTGGCAGCCAGTCCGCAGACATTAATTGTCGAATACACTATGAAATAAATTTTCTTACAATACACATATTATCGTATAAGTACAATGTGCTTGTGTTAAAGGCATTTTAAGTCAGCAGAATTACTTGACTTTGACGCGTTCAAAGTAAAGCACTACTTAACCGCTTCGCGTTACAGGGCGGTGAATATAACCCGATATTTATTGCGATAGTAAGTGTGACTTACTTGCGGACTTTAAATATAATCTTAGCGCAATCATTAAAATGCTGCTTCCTTGTTGGGAAATATCTCCAGGGAAAGATTAATGATAGCATGATATATGGGCTCTTGTAAAAACTAAAACATCGTCGCCAACCAACTTTAACTGATTTTAGTGGAATATAGTAGTCACATAATAAGAGCTGTGCTCTTTTGTCCGACTTCAAAAAAGGAGGAGGTTCTCAATTCGTTTATATTTTTTTTATATTGGACTCATAACATTGGACTGGGTCAATCGATTTTGATGATTATTTTTTATGGAAAAGGATGTATTTCAAGAGTAGTTTGGTGAGAGTTTTGTTAGGTTCTAACATTTCGTAATATTCTTACGATAATTTGAAAATACAAAGAGAGTGTTCGCGTGTAATCGCGTTTGATTTGAAGACGGTTTTTGTTTTTACTCGTAAATATACTTGTAGATTGAGAATGGTGGTACTTTTTCTAGAATTGTGAATATTTAAATATATATATAATATATATATATATTTATATATATGTAATATTTTTTCGTTATAGCACAGGATTGAAATACATTGTCTTAAAATATTTTGTCTAGTTTTTATGCAAACATCGTGTCAAAGATAAAGCATAGATTTAATATAAGACCTTTTAATTACCATTTTCATTTAATTGTTACCATTCACGTTTTAGTGTCAGTTTTAGTAGAAATGCATATGAGTGTTGTCTCATTGTTTACTCTTGTCCGACAAGATGCAGTTAATGTAGTAAAGTAATATATTTTTTATACTTTCTAAACAAGTCCTTGACCACGATCCCTGACGTTAAGTGGAAGTATTCTGTCTGATAAGGCGCGCCAGCTTAGTTAATGCTTATTCGCACTATTATGGAAAACACTCGCATTGTAATCGGAGGGAAAGACAGACGCCTACAAATTATCCCACTACTTTGCTGTACGAATAATGAAAGACGAAGCAATGCATTTCGTTCGGGCTTGAGGGATGTCCACCATAAAAAGCAATCCAGCAGTCTTGAAGCATGATAGTGGAACTAGATCATGTTATACCTGAGCACACTCCAAAGTGTCTCGGTAACTCAAACGTCTATTGTAGCAAAATTAATATGGCCTGACTTTATAGCTTTGTGAAGCATAGTATATATATATATATATATATATATATAATTATTATTGTATTTATTAGAATGAGTTTTATGGATCATAATTTAAAACTATCCATATATGTGTAATAGTTAGGGCTTTCACATTAGAAGCAACGAGATGTACGGGTACGTTTATATTGCTTGCGAGTGTACCGCATCGTTTATGATGCCTCGTGATGTGTTGTAATATTATATACTTTTACCAAGAGCACTTGTGAATTTTTTGCTAAAGCGTGTTGCACAATTTGATAGCGAAAGCGTCGAGGGCGCTTAGCTTCCTCTCCTTTGTCGGTTGTATTGTTATCATTAGTGAACATATATTAGAAACGCAAAATGTTACAATCAATTCTATTCTAACCGCGGCGTATCGAGCGGTCTGGGGCGAAGTGCAACCGAATTAGAGTAACAGTCCAACGCCAGGTTATATCTAATTGCCCTAAGAGCTTGACTACCTCTCAAAACCCGGTGAAGTTGTAACAGTTTAGGACTGCCACCGTAAATTCATAAAAATCCTGCTTTAAACCACACACCTAAAGTAAAACTTCATCCATGCTCCATTTATATGTATGTATACACAAAATATAATATATACATGATTGATCAAGAGAGTAAGAAAATGTGCGCACGCACTGCTCTCCCTATAGTGTGGACATACAGACACTAGGCCTGACGTAACTCTCTCTCTTTCTGTCTCTCACTAACTTATATCTCCCTCTCAACGTCTCTTTGCCTCGTACGATCACACTTATCGTAACGCATTCAGCAACTCCCTCAAGCCAAGCGTACATATAGAAGTTTAACTTCAAAAGGGTGTATGTGATATCACACGCCATCCGAATTTGGTTCGGAATTTTGCCCCCAACATCGTGGCCTGTTACCGGGCTAACTGTAAAATATCAAGACATGATTTATTTGAATGAGCACAGATACGGCCGCTGCCAGCCTCGAAAATGTAACGTCCGTGAATTACGTGAAGCCGAGCCGTTATTAATGTGACGCGCGATACAGCCGCGCAAAGTAAAAAATGATTGCCATAAATACATCATGTAACCGACGCCCCGCTCATGCTGAACTTGTAAAGATGCTGACATACTAGAGCGTTGCAGGATGCTCAGGATAAATATTTAGTTTTGTCCTTTCTGTATTAATCGTCGTATCTTTTTCCATAAGAATTGCTGGTGTAATTTAAAAGAAAGTATTTCGATTAAATTTTATTGTACGGTCGATTTTGACAAAAGTATCTTTAAGTACACCGACTTATGAGTGAGTCATGTTTTAAGGTTTATAGGATAGGATTATTGAAGCGTCAATAGCCTAATGGTTTAGGGTCCGGTCTGCGAATCGTAAGGTCGAAGGTTCGAATCCACCATTCGGCTATTGACGTGAACCATCTCCTAGCACAAGCTTAAGCTTAGTTGGAATGGTTAAGAAGAATGTTAGTAATATTTCTGGAAAAAAAAAGAAGTATTGCTAGCTTTCTTTGTCGTCCGCCAAGGTGGACCCGTGAAGAAGGCGACATCGGCTGGCCCGTTTCGCCTGGCATTGCGAGGGCACAGAGGGGAGAAGGTAACCTCCCCCCGGGAAGTGCTCTCCTTTAGCACAGTGCAGAGGGGCTCCGGTGCGTTCCACTGGAAATCCCGGAGCCCCTCACCATGCACCGAGGAAGGGCCACACCCACATTACCGACGCCTTCCCCACAGAAGGCGGGGTATTTTTTTGAAGATTTCCTCCCCGTTAACAAAAAAAAGCTTTCTTTTTATAAATTAAAGGTTTGCCTGCGATCTAGTAGTAAAAGTATTGGGGCAAATGGCGATATATTAAAACGGCAATAAGTCAGATTGGAGGTTAATTTTTTTCTTTTATGTAATAGTTATTGTTACGACAATTGCATTGATCCAATATAAGAGAGGGTTCAATAAAATATAATTATATATTTTCGTGTAAAATTTGCACGTATGCGATACACAAATTGCGGTCATATGGTATACAGAGAACTACACCTTGTTTATTTTTTGTTGACATCGTAAAGCGTGTTTCTTTCAATGCCTAAAATTAAAGTACCCTTATCAGTCCCTTAACTCAGCACAGAGCGGCTCTTTTGTAGTAGCATTAGCGCACAGTTCGCGCCCTCGACCTTACTAACACTCGCCTACTGGCAGTGTGTGCTCACCCTTAATATACGTTCATAACTGGACAGTGTATTCAAATCACGAAAGGGAAAATTTTAAAGTTAACGAGTGCACATGCGAACAGCGACTCATCTCTGTCTCTTATGTTTTGTTGCGAAAGCTCATTACATGTGCTTCATAAAAGTTTTCGAATTGATTCATTTTGCCAAGGTATAGTCAAATACCTCGGATTTCTATACATCTCGATCTCAATCAATATCGTATTATTTTGTTTTGTTTTTCTGTTAAGTTCCTTTATCGGTTTACAATTCCGTTACATACCTCCACGTATCCCTTATGTTTTACCCTATCTTGTACGCTGTTATTTGTGAGTCAGTAATTTTATGATACAACCAAACGGTAAGTGTCTATAACGGCAACCTTTCGAGTCGATAGAGTGAAAGATTTCAATTTACGTAACGCTAAAAAATGCTAAAAAACTCTATAGAGGGCGGTCGTCCTCTTTGTATTTCCGAATTATTGTAGGAATATTACGAAATAGAATTAATAAAAACCCAACCAAACTCTCATCAAACTACCCTTGGAGTGCATCATTTCCAATATCCAAAATGAATCATCATAATCGGTTGGCGTGATATTGAGTTATTCAACCATTTGTGGCGCACACACATGATGCAAATTTAAAACTTATATGGTTTTCTCATAGACGCCATTGTCAGAACTGGACCAAAATAAGACCACACAGGAAGCACCAGCTTTTAAATAAAAAAAAATCATCAAAATCGGTTCATCCAGTCGAATGTTATGAGGCAACAACCATAAATTTTAAGAAAAAAAAACATACAGACAACATGAGAACCTCTTTTGAAGTTGGTTAAAAATACATACCAACAGTACGTTTGTCC
This sequence comes from Meandrusa payeni, assembly GCA_029286785.1. Classification (NCBI taxonomy): domain Eukaryota; kingdom Metazoa; phylum Arthropoda; class Insecta; order Lepidoptera; family Papilionidae; genus Meandrusa; species Meandrusa payeni. The sequence goes on along the minus strand of JAGSMX010000007.1, from coordinate 437,491 downwards.
TATTTAATCAAAACAATGTTCTATTATGTAATAATATAAAGCAAACTTCAAATCAAGTCTATTCTAAAAATTGATTGAAATTTTGATCTGGTGAGGCGGGAGGCACCGTTAAGCTGTTAACGGTCTGTCTCCGTCTCGAATCTTAAATATATAAATAAATAAACGAGACCAAAAGGGTGAAGCCCTATGCGTTGGACAGACCGAATCAGCAACAACACCAACATGAGAGTCCACGAGGCATTTCACACCGCCAAAGACCGCAACAGGTGGAAAGCGATCGTCCGACACATAATTCGTGGAGGTCGGCAATGAGGAAAGCGATCCAAGGAGGTAGAGAAGAGTGTTTGTTTACTGGTAACTCCAGACGCAGCTGGTGAGAACAGACCTGCTTCTAGTACTATTATGAAGCGTCAAAGTGTTAGTTCAATGACCTGCGGTAATCATTTTTATCATTACATCAGCATTACGTTGTATCATGATATTGTTTGCTTACAAATGTGAGATTGTAACTTTACATACAAAGATATCTTGATATATTTTTTTTGACACAATACCACTAAACATCAAGTGGGTTTAATCAAGCTATTATAATAATATTTAGTTTTTATATTTTGTATGGTATTTTTATTATTATTAAACTTTTAAAGCTCTTTGGTTATCTCTATTGGGAGCTAAATAGCGCAACGGCACCCGAAATGTGATCTCGGCTTGGACGTTACTCTAAACGCGTTAGCATACCGAACCGAGGGCATAAAATATCAGTGTAATGTCATCCACATTGGAATATACACAGGTATCAAAGTCTTCCCTCACGTGTCAAAATACCATCATGAGTTTCATTGAACGTGCATAAATGCTATCCATAAACTATTTATGAATCTGTAAATCTATGTGATAAAAAAAACTGTATTTCGAATAATCGAACATTGGAGACTGCAATACATTATCATTCTGTACGGTACCTTTTACAAAGTCGTGATGCTTTCTTCAAGACTACAAACCGCCTGTCACGATTGAAAGATGTACCAAAAATTTTTGACGATACCGAATCGTGTAGGATTTGGTTGGACGAATCACGGAATGAGATGGAAAAAATCAATCCATCAGATTGTTTTTTTTACTTAAGACTGTACCTAAAAATCGTATCCAAATCGTATAAAAATCGTGGCCGCTACTGCTTTACCGGATTGCGACGTGGCTAAAGCTGTTAGGTCGCTTAGCCTGAACCTGTATTAAAATGAGTAATTTTAGAGCAATTTTTTGGGTAGGCCCTACACGACAGATATTAGGAACGCTCCTGGAGTTTATAGGGCCACTTCTCCCATCGCCAATGCCTACCGAAGTGGTATTTAACTGTAGTAAGCAATTTGAATATTTTGATAGTGTCTTCCCATTAGTGCGCCGTGTTGCTCCTAAAGAAGGTTTAAGATGAGCGATCTAAGAGCTATGCCACTTTTCAAATCTGGTGCGACAGTCGAAGCTATCTTTTCTGACTAATCTGTGTAGTTCTGTCACAATTAAAAATCTTCTTATGGTTATTCTATATCCTAGTTAACATTGATCGCACATTTAAAATCGTTTGTTTTTATTGTAAAGCCTCTACAATTTATACGACCTTACACTTTGAATAATGTTCAAATGTTTTTTGCAATGCAGAAATGTTTATTTGAGCTCCGGCTGGCGGTCGTTTGGGTTGGTTCACGGTTAGGCTTTGTTTCTGCGCCTGGCCTCAGTTGAGTAACACTGACCGTGACGAGCGTACGAATAGTTTATGTTATTCACTTATTACGAAGTTATATTGTCAGTCGCCCATACGTTACTGCCAGTAAAAATGATAGTGAAAACGAGAGCCCTACTACTAGCTCAATATCCGGTCGCCTCAAGTTGCATAGTACGCTGAGCAACCCGAGTTCGATCGACGGTCCCGAAACATCGAGGACACCTACATGTGTTAGAACTCTTCCAATCCACGTAAATGTACGTGGTGGACGTGGTTCGTGATTAAGTCGACTAAAAAAAAACAATATTCTTTTGTTGGAAAGTGGTTAGTTTCAATCACGACACATGTTCATTTTATTGACAATATAACCGAACCGAAAATATACTGGGCAACTACAACCTACAAATTGAATAGTTTTTTTGACTTTCAACTCGATTTGTGTTTGCTTTTAATAAATACTTGTTGAATTATTAAAATATAATGTTTGTTCTGTCCGTTGGTAGGTTGCGTTCAAACGTGCCGGTCAGTGCGACGCGCTGGTTTCCGGCCGCTCGGCACTTGCTCCGTGCTGTGCAAGAGTCCCACCGAGCAGCCTCCCGGCACCACCGGCGCATCGGGCGCCGCCGGCACCCCACACGGACCCACCAAGGACACAGCCAGCACAGGTGACAACTTTTTTAATAACCTATATACTTATACGAGCCTACTCCTACCTGTAAGGAAGGCAAGGTAGTTGCAGCTCCTCCGGTCCTGTGGACGTTCATCATCAAGCAACGGCGATCATTTAAGATCAGTGTTTATAAGTAAAAAACGTTCTGCTCGTCTCGTTCCTACTCTTTTTTCCTCAGTGAATACGAATGAATTAAAAGAAATACTCGAAAAATAAGTAAAAAGAGTTCAATATTCGTTTAATAATATAACAATGATAATATCACAAAGGAGTAAAAAATCCAAAGCGGACAAATTATTAGCGAGACATATGGAATTGGAGAGGTTGTTCACCTCGAGGTATCATTGAACATTGATAATGATGACATTGTTTGAATAAACAAACATTTTGTCTAAACGAGTGTGTACATTACACAGTGTGTACGTTCCTTCCCAGAGCGTACTTTGCGATTTATTTAATAATGAAAACACAAAAAAAACGCACCGGGGTTCCTCTGCACTGTGATCACGGAGAGCACGTCCCGGGGGTGAGGGAAGTTAATCCTTCCCCACCTGTGCCCTTGCAGAGCAAGGCGACACGGGTCAGTTCATGTCCCCTTCTTCCCTTGTCGCCCAGTGAACCCGAGACCCCTTTTAGTCGCCTTCTACGTCAGCCAGGGGATACCGTAGCCTCATTTTACGAGCCCAGACTTACAGAGCTGGGATCAGAAAAGCCTACGATAAGTTTACATTTACTTTGATTATATTAAAATATGTATATATGTATGCGCATGCGCAAGGCACACTACTAACAGAGCTTCCTGTATTACTTCCCTGAGCAGGTACACTTAAGTGATCATTTTTAAGGACTTAATGTCGGTATTCAGTTTACAGAAATGTGGCCATTTAATATTAATCATTTATAAATGATTTTCAAATATATTAAAATGATTGTGTTACACAATACTTATTACTTACATGTTTTAATACTTTCTAAACGAGTCCCCTGATACTAGCTTAGTACCTGATACCTGATGCACTAGCTTAGTAAATGCCTATTCACTCTACTTAACATACCTGCATTTTCGGTCCGTTACTGTACTAATAATAAACGATGAAGCAAATCGCTTCGTTCGGGTTTCTTACAAAACAAAATATTTAATTCTATAAATCTTCCTATACTGTTAAGTTTAGATCTTAGTTTTCTTTTTTAGTTTTCAGTTAGTTCTTATAAGATTCTTTCAACTATCTTTTATTAAGGATAAGCTTACAATAATAATCATAAATTCTAAAAATGAGAAGTAATTTAGAACCACCGGGAAAGAATCGTCTAAGTCAGGCCTTCAATTTTTTATCAATATACGTAACAGTTGTGTGTTTATAAAAAGATATTGCAACAGCCTTAACGACCAGCTTATCGCTAGGGGTTATTATTCATTATAAAGTAATGACAAGTGACACAAACGATGACTATGGATGTTAAATTGTGTAATGTTAGGCTTGCAAGCGAAATATCGATAACCTTATCGTTTAAAAGACAAAGCTGAAAAAATCAATAAAGCTCAACATTATGTTCATTCCGCACAGTTCACCGTTGCACAGATAATATTTACAAGTAAAAACAGAAATGTCATAGATTCCACGTCTCTAGAGTAACGCTCTTTTATTACCGGAGTATCATAGTTATATTACGAAGTTCTAGCCTCTACATTCTCTCTCTTCTGCCTTATTCGATAAGGAGTACTTTTATTATGTAAGATTATCATAAACCTAACAATATCTCAATAAACAAGCATCCTTCCATACGATTTTTTAGTAGTTTCATATATCTTAGGAACCCAAGATCCAGTAAAAAGAGTTCAATATTCGTTTAATAATATAACAATGATAATATCACAAAGGAGTAAAAATCCAAAGCGGACAAATTATTAGCGAGACATATGGAATTGGAGAGGTTGTTCACCTCGAGGTATCATTGAACATTGATAATGATGACATTGTTTGAATAAACAAACATTTTGTCTAAACGAGTGTGTACATTACACAGTGTGTACGTTCCTTCCCAATGCGTATATTGCGGCTTACTTTGCGATATATTTAATAATGAATCCAGAGAAACGCACCGGAGGTCCTCTGCACTGTGGTCTCGGAGAGCACGTCCCGGGAAGGGGAGGTTAATCCTTCCCCACCTGTGCCCTCGCAGAGCAAGGCCAGTTCATGTCCTCTTCTTCCCAGGTACACTTTTGCGAACGACAAAGGCCCCATCCTTGTCGCCCAGTGAACCCGAGACCCCTTTTAGTCGCCTTCTACGTCAGCCAGGGGATACCGTAGCCTCATTTTACGAGCCCAGACTTACAGAGCTGGGATCAGAAAAGCCTACGATAAGTTTACATTTACTTTGATTATATTAAAATATGTATATATGTATGCGCATGCGCAAGGCACACTACTAACAGAGCTTCCTGTATTACTTCCCTGAGCAGGTACACTTAAGTGATCATTTTTTTAAGGACTTAATGTCGGTATTCAGTTTACAGAAATGTGGCCATTTAATATTAATCATTTATAAATGATTTTCAAATATATTAAAATGATTGTGTTACACAATACTTATTACTTACATGTTTTAATACTTTCTAAACGAGTCCCCTGATACTAGCTTAGTACCTGATACCTGATGCACTAGCTTAGTAAATGCCTATTCACTCTACTTAACATACCTGCATTTTCGGTCCGTTACTGTACTAATAATAAACGATGAAGCAAATCGCTTCGTTCGGGTTTCTTACAAAACAAAATATTTAATTCTATAAATCTTCCTATACTGTTAAGTTTAGATCTTAGTTTTCTTTTTTAGTTTTCAGTTAGTTCTTATAAGATTCTTTCAACTATCTTTTATTAAGGATAAGCTTACAATAATAATCATAAATTCTAAAAATGAGAAGTAATTTAGAACCACCGGGAAAGAATCGTCTAAGTCAGGCCTTCAATTTTTTATCAATATACGTAACAGTTGTGTGTTTATAAAAAGATATTGCAACAGCCTTAACGACCAGCTTATCGCTAGGGGTTATTATTCATTATTAAGTAATGACAAGTGACACAAACGATGACTATGGATGTTAAATTGTGTAATGTTAGGCCTACAAGCGAAATCTCGATTACCTTATCGTTTAAAAGACAAAGCTGAAAAAATCAATAAAGCACAGCATTATATTCATCCCGCACAGTTCACCGTTGCACAGATAATATTTACGAGTAAAAACAGAAATGTCATAGATTCCACGTCTATAGAGTAACGCTCTTTTATTACCGGAGTATCATAGTTATATTACGAAGTTCTAGCCTCTACATTCTCTCTCTTCTGCCTTATTCGTTACTTACTTTACTTTTATTATGTAAGATTGTCATAAACCTAACAATATCTCAATAAACAAGCAACCTCCCATACGATATTTTAGTAGTTTCATATATCTTAGGAACCCAAGATCCAGTTAAAAGTAAGTCGTTATAAAAATATCAATTTTTAACCATCCACGTTCACGTACTATCAACCTGTGGTACTGTCACCAACGACAACGTGAATACTCCATACAAAGGCCGGAAACGCACCGGCAGCTCCTCCGGTGTTGTATATGTTCATGGGCGACGGTGATCACATAGGATCTGATGAGCCGTAAAATCGTTTACCCCTTTCCCATAAATATATATATATATATATATAAATGACGCCACTGTGAGAAATAACATAAAAATATAGACAAATAGACTCTTGGTCTTCAGAAAGGTTGAAATTGAAAAAGGTTGCTTTAGAAAATGTTATTTATATTCCATTTGTTGTTATTTATAATTAAAGTACTACGACGGGGCCGGACAAGACGCGTGCAATTACTAAGTAACTGTTGGCCGGGCTCCATACACGTGCGGCAAGAAACTATGCCACTTAGATGACCTGTATTTACAATGAATGGTGATGTCTGACAAATGGTTTTGTAGCGGAGTACAAAACAATGGAGAAAAGACGAACAAGAATATGCTAGTTGGAAGGCTCTATACTCAACTAGTATTTATGAATTGAAAGCACAATGTAGCGTGGGATGTATTAGATCAAAAAAGACACTTAGGACAATATGCTATGGCAGAAGTATTTAATATGCAGCAGCATTTCTATAATTTGTAACGCACTTAAAATAAAGGCTGCTCTACTGCTGTAGTTCCTGGACGTTTTTTGTTAATATTGTTATGGAGACTAAAGATAGAAGATTTTTTATTGATTACAGATAATGGTAGGGTTATGACAATCTAGGTATGTACTCTTAAACGACATCGAACGACGAATGTGCTGGAAGAAGGAGCATAAACTATTATACTTCATACGGTATAACTTTCATCCTTCAGGTTTGAATTTATGTCCATGCTGGGATTTCATCTCCGGCTGAGAGATCGTAAGATAAAAAATAAACAACTACACTATCAGAGTCAGATAGCAAGCGCTAGTTTAAGAACACTGCTTGCTTTTAACAAACAATACAAATAATTTAAGCAAGATGGATTTAAATTCGACTATCGCCGCGATGCAGTGTGCGCTGGTGATGGTAGACGTCTCCTCTTGAAGTTGCAAAGGTCGGCGTGCCAACATCGGTCACACTTTTAAAAACAACTCTTTATTATGATTGCCCGCTCAATGTCAATGCGCAATTTACTAATGATTTGTTTACAATCAATGTAGACGAGGGCCGCTCATTCACAACACACCGTGCCAAATCTACGTACGTATTTGCGTTGGTACACTCCGACAAAGAACTCGGGCTACTCTCGGGCTATAATTTATCGCAAATTTAGAGTTAGAAATTGTCAAAGTAAAATTATATATTTATAATAATGTAATTACTTTTGCTTGCATTCAACTATGGCGTCCTACAGGGATCCCTTTTGTGTCCAGTTTTATTATCTCCGTAAAAGTTTTATGATTCTTCTATAATATAGGATATTTTTTCATATATCCCTGCACTGAGTAACATAATTTAGCTATTATTAATTCAACTAGTAGTACTCTAACTTTAATTTAAAAAGTTATGAATTAAATTATGTTATTTATTAATTAGTGGTGACAAATGTTTATGGGTGTTTTAGGAGTTGTATTGCTATACACAATTATAAATTCAAGCGATTGCTTGTCCACGATCTCACCTGATGTTTCATGTTAAGTGCAAATGCAGTCCTGGAAGGCTCTTAAAAACACAAACATTTTAATCAGAGGGAAAGACGCAGGCAAACTATTCTAGTCCCTTGCTGTACTAATTTCCGTCTGCATAACGGGCAAATGTACTTTAAAGTATTATAATAGACTCTAACCTGGCAGGTCAAGCATCCGGCGGCAAGAAGTCAGGGTCGGGCAACAGCGGCGTGCTCACGTGCCCCAAGTGCGGCGATCCCTGCACCCACGTGGAGACCTTCGTCAGCTCAACGCGCTTCGTCAAATGCGACAAATGTCACCATTTCTTCGTCGTGCTCAGTGAAGTGGACACCAAGAAGAGCATCAAAGACAACGCCGAGAACAAATCTGGTTTCTACAGGTGATATTTGTTCACTTCTACATCTTCTACTGTTTTGTCTTTTGACAGGACGAAATCATCGCATAGTCTTGGCAATGATAGCATTCCTGAGGACCGTGGTGATGTCTTTACCACTCTGTGATTAGGTAAACTGGTATAACGATGGTTGCAGTACAACAACGGCGCTCTGCTTTTAGGCCCATGCAATACTTCATCTTTACGAATAAATAAAATTGGAGTGTCTGTTTATAATGTTAAAATAACCGCTTCTTACTACATACAGCAGATAAATGTATATTCGGTACATATACCCAAAATAACATTTTTTATTTTTTAATTATTAACATTGTACGATTTTTGTCTGTCTGTCGGTTTGTACCGCCTAATCTCTGTAACAGCTGGACCGATATTATCGAGATTTTCACTGGCAGATAGCTGACATTATAGAGAGTCACTTAGGCTTTTCAATTTATTTTAGAAAAAAATAAATAAGTAGTTTTCTTTAAAAACAAATGAATGCAAGGTATTCAACGTAAGTGTGTATGGCAATCAATGTCTCGCTGAAGCTTTTGCAAGGTGAATCGGAGACTGCGTTTATTGCTTCTGGCATAACTATATAAGCTCATTTCCTACAATACACATCATAATATTAGCATAAAGTACTCACGAACTTAATAAAGTGTACTTGAGTGTCGCGATATCTCCGGCACGAGGTGTCGTCGAACTCTATATAATTGCATGTTGTAGTCATGACTTATTCAGTCTTCATCTTTATCGTGATCATTAGGTTTTTTAAATAATTTATTATGTACGATAATGATTTGGGATTGTATTGCGACACTGTACTGACATGTCAACATCGTAGACGTTAGTATTGGGTGTCTTCTTACCTGCGATGATTTGACCGACTTCACAAAAGGAGGAGATTTTTATCTGTATTATTTAACTCATAGCGCCATTATTTATGAAAGTATTATGAAAAAAGTGGTTTCAATTAAGTCCCAAATTGATTTCGTTACAATAGTTACCTTAGGTTCCGCAGATATTGGGCTTACTGGGCGACAAGGGTGGGGGCTCTTGTCATCCGCAGAAGTCGATCCGGGAAGAAGGCTGACCCGTGTCGCATTGCACTGCGACGGCGTAGGGGGTGGGGATTAACCTCTCCCCGGGACGTGCTCTCCTAAGAACACTGTGCAGAGGGGCTCCGGTGCGTTCCACTGGAGATCCCGGACTGACACATGATTAACGTGTCAATTGTACGCCATGGGAAAACCAAAGTTGCACTTATGGACTGAAAGGCTACTAAAAGCAAATATCGACCACTATGATGCCCTTGACCATTCATTTTCTACACAATTGGTTAAGTAGTTGGTGGGTTTATGATAATTACTTTGATACTTCAAAAATAAAAGCGCGCGTAGCAGCGTTTAATGTTGATTTACCACGTTTGATTTGCTTTGTAGTTCCCGCGGTGTTACCCGCGATTCAAAACCTTATTTAAAAATTTCTGAAATAAATATAGCCTAACTTAATCCTTATCAAGTCGGTCCAGCCGTTCTAGAGATTATCCGGAATAAACAGACAAAAAATAAAAAATATTATTTTGATATTTGTACCGTATATATGCATTTGAGCATGAAGTAAAAAAGGGTTATTTTATTATTAAAAATATCTTTTGACTTTACATTACATCCTCGTGATATAAGGTTGACCAGCAGGATAATTAACCAGTCCAAGCCGAGGCTGTCTTGTACTCTCAAAAGAGGTTCAGGCTAATTGACGTGAGAGCTGTGCCATCTCTCATAAGCCTTTGAAACTGTAGAGGCCTTCTGGATGATGAACTTCATATAAAAAAACTTATACTTAGTGGGTCTTTTTAGGGTCAGCTAATTTTTGCCGACAAACGGTAGTTTGCAAAGGAGTGGAACAAGTTGCCGATGTCAGTGTTTCCGTTCAAGTACGACGTGGAAGACTTCAAGAGTAGAGTGAATAGGCACTTACAAAACGAGCGCGTACCATCTTTCGACTATATCACCACTTAACATCAGGTGGGATCGTGTGAAGCATTAGTTTATACCCCATAAAAAAATCTGCGTTCTGACTACTTTAGTACTTTGATGACTTAGGTACGAGCCGCCAAGCAAGTGATATTTTGCTCTGAGACTAAAGCAAGATTTGAGATACGAGGATCGCACACTACATCTCTACATTGGCTCTCAGCTAAGACTAGACCTCAGTTTGTGTGCTTGTTTAATTCGCTTTCGAAGCATTTTTGATAAGTTGGGTTCGCGTTTTTGTACATTTACAAAACATTAGTGGCAATACCATTTCAATTAATTTCAATGGGGAAATTGTCTTCAGCAAATGAGCAATTATTTAACCCGTATGTCGAGAGTATCCTTCTACGTCGTAACTTCGTCGTTGAGCTAGTTATGTTATTAGTCGCAAAGCTAACGGCTCAATAGTAGCAAGAAGAGGAACGAAGAAATATCCTTAAAGGAGGAAAATATATGTATATATCTATTTTACAAAGGGACCAACGTTGTTGCAAAATTTTAGCAACAGGCTCATAGGGCCCTAAATGGGGTCATTAAAAAACCCGTATGTTGAGTTGAGTTGAGAGTGTACGTCCACTTTAAATAGCATGATTTCTGTGCCTTATACGTTTAAGATATATGTAGATTTGTATGCGTTAAATTTCAAGTTCGTGGGGTCACGGTTAATGGCATTCACAGTAAGGCGCCCAACTGCGCTGCAACCGCGAGCTCATTAGGCTTGGCCGCACGCACCGCGTTTAGGTTCGCGTCCGCATGCGCATACCAATCGTATGATAATTTGTCAACGATGTTACTAGATGTACCAGTGCTGATTGTCGCTGTTAGCTCGAAGGATTATCCAACTTCATCAGGCCGCACTATCGTCCAATTTAATCGGCACTGTGTATTTTGAAAAGAAACAACGTATAGACTTTGAGACGGTTTAGTTAAGACTGATTCTCGCACACAACTGTCAAAAATGTCAATCATATCATTTGACATTATTATGTCTAAATCTCGAGCAAACTAACGCAATGGCTTCTGAGAGGAAATGTCGGCTGTTACTCCTGCTCCAGTAGATATTGCGTACATTTTGGATTAGTCTTATAACATATGTACGCCACTGCTGGGCGCTGGTTTCTCTATGAAGATAATAATAGGGCATAGACCTTCACGCGGCGCTAGTGCGGATTTCACATCACAGAGCGCGTGATAAATCAGCACTTAAAATTACAACAAACATCTTCATTACCAGGGATCGAACTCGTGTTGCTAGTAGCTCGGGTTGTATAACTTGATGCGACCGCCCGGAGACTGAGCTACCTTGAAGCACTATATTTGTTCTATTTTATTGGATGAACTGTGATAAATGCTGCTGTTAAAACTATTTACAGAACGCACAAAAGAATTCTTGAGACGGTGATTTCTGAAAATGGATATTTCTGACGGCTAAGTGCGCTTTTTAACTTGACAATTGAGGAAATAAAGTATTTATAATGTTTATTCATTACTATTACATTGTAACTAACTGACTACATGAACATAGGCAAGGTGACCTGCCTTTGCCTATTAAATGTTTTATCCTTATGAATTTATTTATCCTTTTTAATACCTATTGCGATGGAAACCCTACGTAGCCAATAATGCTTAGAAGATAATCCGAAGTGGCACCCAAAGTTATAGTTTTTCAATGTCCCTTAGATTATCCGTGAAATAGCAACCGATTGAGTCGTGGTTCGGCCCTCTTAGGCGTCCTCGGGTCTGAATGCTTACGCGTAACATACTAACCGTCCAAGCCAAGTTTACCGCTTACTGGGAGGACTCTTGTGTTGAGTTACTAGGGATAGAGTTTCAGGCTAAGCGACGTAAGAGCTTTGCCTTTTATTATTATTTACGACTAAAAATAATTGACGACTTGAAATCAAATTAGTGATGAATCACACGATACGTTCGTCGCACATGAGTCACACGACGCGGACGTCGTTCGTTTCCGAAGTATCAGTTATCTTACCAATTTCTAGTAGTTATATTCTCTTTTCTTTCACATGCGTACTCATTGCCACTAAAACTTTTTCTTAGATTGGAATAAAACTATCAATACATCAATCAATAGTCATTCTTTTATGTAATCGCATATCAATCGTTGGGCGTTTTGCCTAATCTATCTACGGAATCCAACATCCTATACTCTCAAAATTATTATCGCCCGCGTTATGAGTGTACACGTACATTAAAAACTATATGATTTGAGAACTTTCTCTTTTTGAAGTTGGTTAAAAGCTAATGTGATAATAATATCCATAGTATCTCCATAATTTGTAAATAATTAATTTGCTAATAAGTGGAAGCCATAGCTGTCTATCCCGCTAGCGTTAAAATACGCGAGAGCTTATATATAAGTAGTGTATTTGTTATCTGTGACGCAACACCAACAGAGATTCCTGTCATCTATTACCGCAGGTCTCTTTGGTGCCGTGTCCGATCGAGAGTCACGTATCGTTCGATATCTCGCAGGCGTTTATTACACCGTCACTCGATATGTTGCGCAAGGCACATAAGCAACCGTGACATTGCATCTCGCCGGTTACGCAACCCCTCAGAGCTGGATTGCGATTGGTGACGGGGCAAGCGGAAACTTCCTCTGCTGTGTTGCAACTTGATATTGAAAGCGAGCCTTGTCTCGATTGAATTTGTACAGCCTCTTGACTGGTTCCGTTATAACCACCCACCGACTCTCTATTTGTACAAGTCAAGACTTCGTTCTTTTTGAATCGGCTTCAAAAATTTTAATTTATTTTAATATGTAGTTTTGAAGTAAAACTTTTATAATCACGCTTAGGGAGTAAGCTGGTAAATGCGTTTCGAAAAATGTGATCGGGCGAAGCGAAGGAAAGTTGAGAGGGAGATATACGTTAGTGAAGATAGAAGTCAGAGATTTGTTATTATTTACATTAGGGGCAAGAGATTGAGGTGCGCACATTTTCTTTTTCTCTTGAACAATGGTGTACATATTATATTTTGTATTATACATGTATGTATTATGTATAGATGGAGCTAAAGAAGTTTCTCTTCAGTATTAAAGCACAGTCGTTTGTTATTTTATTTTTAGTCTACAATGGCTTATTTGAATTTAGATCCTATTAATTTTGTTAGCATAAGATATAACAAGGAACTCTTAAATTCATATGTATGATGTCGAATTAGGGTTGCCAGCGTACGTAATTCAAATTGAGACTCATTAAGTCATAGTTTGACTATAATAATAATAACGTTTATTTGCGGGATATGGTAACTGACATGATGATAATTTTTAGGCAGGCACTAGCATATTTCGCCCAACCGGCATGCAAATACTAATTGATTCTATTCTACAATTTAAATAATCCTTTTTACAAATTTTACATTTGAAAATCACTTCACGCACTTATGATACTTTACGGTTTAAACGTGTAAAATTCTTTAAGAGAATAAAAACTGTTATGAATTAGCCACTGTTTGAGTTTCTTCTATAATCGCTGCAATGGTAATTCTCTCATTTCCCGCGGTATTTTGTGATATATTATTATATTATTTGTTTGTAAGTGGTTGAATTCTTTCTAACCGCATTTACAATGCTATAATTGCACTCAACGTTCTACACTTCTGTATTAAAGCAAAGTTAAAATGTCCAGGAAGCCACCCCCGCCGCCGAAAAAGATATTCGAATACCTGAACAAGCATGTGGTGGGACAGGAGTACGCCAAGAAGGTGCTGTCGGTGGCCGTGTACAACCACTACAAGCGCATATACAACAACGTGACAAGCGGGGCGCCGGCAGACGCGCACCACCCACTTCACCACACGCATCGAGGTCAGTCTCTCCCATTCTCTCTCTTTCTTTGGTAGTATATAACTCCTTTCGAGTTACTCAATAGCACTAGAAGTACCTCTGTTAGTAGTGACGACCTGCAAATGTTCTCAACCGACTTCAAAAAAGGTGGGTTTCGACTGGGTGAACCGTTTTAGATGATTCTTTTTTTTATTTGAAAGAGCCTGTCAATGGCATCAACTTGCATTATGTGAATCAAGTATGTGCGCGACAAATGGACGAATAATCAATTTTATGCCAGCCGATTTTGATAATTCATTTTTTATTGCAAAGAATGTAGTTCAAGGGTAGTTTGATGAAATTTTGTTTATAATATAATATTCCTACGATAATTCGGAAATACAAAGAGGGCTCGGCCAGCCATTCCAGAGATTAGCGGGATCAAACAGACTGACAAAAATTTAGAAAATGTTATTTTGGTATATCCATTTGCATGTAGTTAAAATCGGTTGTATATATTACAAACAGACACTGCAATTTTGTTTATTTGTTATATATATATATATTTAAATGTTGGACAATTTAAAGATAAGTTATCATATGCTACCCTTATAAATTTCATCCTGGTATAGTTAAGTACATCTCTCAGTTGAGAAGGAGTTCGTTATACATCTATGATACTACGTCGATGATGTTATTTTAAAAGCGAAAGAATCATCGTCATGGCCGGTGCGTTTCGTCTCAGTCCGTTGTTTTGTCAATCTGTCGCGGCTTGCATTGTCGCCCTGCTTTTTGTCGTTTAGGTGAAAGTCGACAATTCTCATAATTGCCGCCCTGTTGCCAACAGCGCTCGTTTGAATATCGATAGTATTTGTCGCTGGTTGCTGTAAGTTTAGTGGGTCAATGAAGGTTTATAAGTATATTTACAAAAACCAACTTCAAATCGAACAAAACGTTAAACAATATTACCTGCGGACAACCTCCTTGTATTTCCGAATTATCGTAGTGAATATTACTACATAAAATTAATCTGAACGTAACCAAACTTTTTTCAAACTACTCTTAAAATACATCCTTTCCAATAAAAGATTAAAAATCGAAATCAATTGCGTGTCTTGATGCAAATTTAACACTTGTATGGTTTTCTCATGGATGCCATTGTTAGAATTGGACAAAATTGAAATTTTACAAAAATAACAATTTTTACAAAAATAACAATTTTTTTACAAAAATAATATATTTTTTAAAATAATAACAAAATCGCTTCACCCAGTCGAAAGTTATGAGGTAATAAACACAAAAATTCAGAGAGAAATTAACAACCCCCTTTTTTGAAGTCGATAATAACGCATTACTGAAATTGTCTGTTATTGTATCAATCAATTTCCTCTAAACCTTGATGACTTATGTTTTTATCAGACATCAAAGAAGGATCGGTTTCTTAATTCGTTTGTGTATTTGTATGTTTGTGCACACATGATCTAAAAGACAGCTAAAAATAGCAAATATTGATTATAGATAGATATAACTTTATTATACACCAAAATCATATCATCAATCATAACTTAAACTAAAAATCTACCTTGATTTTACAAGTCGTTGTACAATGTTACCTTAGCGCTTAGACTTTTTTTTTGACGAACTACACAGATTGGCCAGAGAAGCTGGCCTTGACGGCTTCACCGGATTCGGTGGCATAGCTCGCTTAGCCTGAACCTATATCGCTAGTAACTCGACACAAGGGTCCCCCCCGTGAAGGGTAACCTCGGCTTGGACGGTTACTATGTTAAGAGCTAGGAGCAATCTCTTCTTTGTATGGACAAGAAATATATGAACTAAACTGGACGATAGCTCACACATATTATACAATTATTATAACTAATCTATACATATAATCGCTGCACTAAATATGCCTACAAAATAATTTATTAATGATTATACTAATACATAAAATATATATGTATCCTAGTTACGACGATATTGATTAATAATGCCCCGTTAAGAGATTTCAAGATCAAAGCACATCAGAAGTCGAATGGTATTAGGAAAGGCATTCCACATTATGATGTTAATGAACGTTCATATTGTAAACAATTGGTTTAGCAAACTCGGGGCCCTAAGTATATATTCTAAAAACTAAAAACCGTATCTTCTTCATCGTATTATTCATTTCTTAAGGTAGTGCTGATCTTGAAGTGACTTTTCTCATTGCGGTCGGAATGCCGAGTCCCACTATGTGTTTAATTTGGTCAGACCAGCGGATAGGTGATCGGCCTCCTAATTTTCCCTACAACAGCTATTTTCTCAATTATATGGTTGCCTTCGGGCAATGTGGCCAAAGTAGATAAGGATCGTATAGATGAATATTAGATGGGGATATTTGTAGGTTTATCAAAATTCAAAAAAATCAATGGATATTCCAAGACTAGGTATGTATTGCTTACCGAACAGGAATGTGGAACAAGGCAGAGAATGTAAACGCTAGAACGTAAGAGCATACGTCTGCGACGGTAAGACGTTTTAATTTCTGTCACACACTGGCAGAGTGTTATTGTTTGTAAATATACTTGTTATAACTTCTATGTGTTCATCTACACTGGGCGTTATGAAATCGCACGCAACAGTCCCCGGCCATGTTATCCTGCGTGCAGCTCATACCGAGGGATTGCACACAACGCGGACACACCTCGCACATACTAACTCACCACCCACCCACCGCCGCACGCATTAACAACTTGTCGCACTCGCGCTGAGGTTCTTCGATTAGTCAATGTATTATTAATACCACGTGGTGTACCGATTCCATTGGTGTACTACAGAGTACATTAGTTGGGCAGACAGACTTGAATGCACGATTTTATCTAATAGACAATGTTTCACTCATGTGTCATTTAGGAACAAATGGCTTAGAGAATAGTTGCCACAAGTACATTGTTTAGTGTAGTAATAGATACGCTAAAGATTAACCAAACAACTAACGTATCGTTAGGATTAAACGAACTACGCACGGACGTTTAAAGTTAATAAATAAGTTGGTTATATATGCTTGATTCGCATTGTTGATCTAGTCGCCCTATTATAGAATTACACTTCAAATGGAGCGGACAACTTGGATCATTCAAATCACACAAATTTAAGCTCATAACTTATTCGGTAAATCTGTCAGTTATTATTTATCATTAGTAACTTAAACGTTGCTAAGCAACCGTGTTATATACGCGTATATGTGTATGAAAGGCATGGTAGTGTGTGTAATGTTTTTATTGATATAATTGTAAAAAAAGTACAAAGTTTTTGTTCCACGTATTAAAATAATGATAGGAAAATGGACAACACCGCCCACGATCACCGCCGCCCATGAACTGTTACAACTCCAAAGCAGCAGCAGGTGCGTTGTCGGCCTTTGAATAAGGAGTTAGGTTTGTTTTTTATAGGTCCCTCATTTTTTATATAAAGACTTACCAATATATATTTTACTTATATTACTATCATTCTTATTAATAATTCCAGCTAAACTAAGCTTGTGCTAGGAGATGGTTCACGTAAATAGTCGAATAGTGGATTCGAACCGTGACGAACCTTACGTTTCGCAGACCGTACTGTTAACCATTAATAATATAGATTCGGAAGCATTGTAAAAGAAAATTTGATTGTTTTGCAGATCTCCTACACGTGAGCCACGGCGGTGGTGGCGGCGCTGAAGTTCTGGAGAGACAACACCACGAGCTGCGTCTGGACAAGAGCAATGTGCTGCTGCTGGGACCCACGGGATCCGGTCAGTGCTATGATATATATGATAAGCATATATTAATCGCCGTACTGACAGTTAAAGAAAAGTATGTGAGAAAGGAAAAGTATTTGAGAAGTCTTTAGTCCAATTCTGACAATGGCATCTATAAGAAAACCATGTCTTTAATTTGCATTACGTATATGCGACAAATGGACGATAAACTCAATATCACGCCAACCGATTTCGATGATTCTTTTTTTTTTTGGGAAAGGATAGTTTGATGCAAACTCTCATCTATGTTTGGTTCTGATTAATTCTGTTTAAAATATTCCTATTCGGTTTGTCGTCTTACAAGAGGCTCTAGTGCACATGCGAGAGCGCGCGAGCTGACGTGTTCTCTGTGTGCAGGCAAGACGCTCCTGGCGCAGACCATCGCGCAGTGTCTGGACGTGCCTTTCGCGATCTGCGACTGCACCACGCTCACGCAGGCCGGCTACGTCGGCGAGGACATCGAGAGCGTCATCGCCAAGCTGCTGCAGGACGCCAACTTCAAGTGAGCAACCGCACCCACACATGCTGCTGACTAGCTGCGCACCACGATTTAAAAGTAGCCTAAAGTTACTCCTTATTACAACAACTACCTACCCGTAAAAGTCCCGTCAAAATTTGTTTAGTCGTTCCAGAGATTATCCGGAACAAAAAGGCAGACACAGAAATCCACGCGCGAGTTGGACGCAGTCGGAGCGTCAGGTAAAGAGAGGAAGTATCTTTCCCGCTGTACGCACGCCACCGCTCTTGCGCCTGCGGTGTAGTGATGTGACAGTTTTCGTACACTTCCCGTGTTATCGCGTTAGTAATGAAATTGCGATCCCGGGTTATTTATTTTATTTTAATAAGAGTCCATCAAATTCTGTTACAAGAAAACGAATTTTTATTTACCGCCAAGCACGAGAAATGTTTAAGACATATGCAATTATTAAATTTTAATGTTTTTTTTGGTTTCGTTATCTAAAATAATTGTTCAAAATAAGTGATAAATATTTTTTTTTGGAAAGAAATACTTAAATTTATCGACATCCTCATTATGGTCGTCAATAATTATATTTAGGACAACTCGCGCGTTGATTATAGAAGTTATTATATTAATGTCTGTTGTGTCATCAGCGTGGAGCGGGCGCAGACCGGTATCGTGTTCCTGGACGAGGTGGACAAGATCGGCGCAGTGCCCGGCATCCACCAGCTGCGAGACGTCGGAGGTGACCGCTACCATTATACCATCCTGCACAGAGATGCACTACTCGTTGCTTGTTAAATAACATTGGCGCCGTTGCAAGAGTAGGTCGCCATAATCTGGGAAGTACCACGACAACCTTAAGGAAATAGAGATCGCTGTCCCCTCTACCAATAAGGACGCGACAAAGTTCACAGTGACTAGTTGACAGCAGACTTCTGTGCGTTACTTACATAAAATAATAAATACGATAGAATAGAAGAAAATAGATCACACGACTGATCTAAAACTTCTTTAGCTCCATCTATATGTATATATATGTATATGTGCACAAAATATAAAATATACACAATAGAGTCTCAACTTCTCTTCGCCTCATCTGATCACACAAAAATAGAGTCATCAGTGCAACTGCAGACTAAAGATGTTTTCACAAGGGAGTAAAAATGTAAACATTTTATATTCCAAAAAATATCCAATGAAACACGTAGCTCAGATGTACAGATTTTATTTCATCACCACGGTTAAAAACAGGACAGAGCCCTCTGTTGTCCTGTTACATGTAACTTAGTCAACACAAGATTTTCATTTTTTTATTTAATGTAGGTAACAAACAAAAGGTCTGTCGTCAACATATTTAGCTTTTTATATTTGTCACGACCTAATTCATTGAGGGCGTGGCTAATCAAATAAGCGTACATAAGTGTGTACACCTGTAACGAATGTAAGAATCCGTTCATTTTGTATTTAGAGTGACATAATCGCTTACGAGATTAATTGTTGTGAACAGGCGAGGGCGTGCAGCAGGGCATGCTGAAGATGCTGGAGGGCGCCGTGGTGTCGGTGCCGGAGAGGAACTCCCGTAAGCTGCGCGGGGATGCCGTGCACGTCGACACCACCAACATATTGTTTGTGGCGAGCGGCGCGTACAACGGCCTCGACAGGTACACCGCTGCCAACCCCAGTACGAGACGTTTTGATAGGCGGCCATTGCTAAATGCCTTTCGAAATAAACAAGTATATTGACGAAAAAAAAACCGAGATTAAATCGAATCAATCGTTAAACGCTATTACGCGCGGACGCCCTCTTTAAGAAATACGTAAAAATAAAAATATTTTTACGAAATATAATTAACTACAACATAACCGAACTCCCACTCAACTACCCTTGAAGTACATGCTTTCTAACAAAAAATATTCATCGAAACCGATTGGTGTCATATTAAGTTATTCGTCTATTTGTCGCGCAAACTCTTAATTGTAATTTAAGATTTACATGGTTTTCTCATGGATGTTGTTGTCCAAATTGGGAAACCATATGGAAAGCACCAGCTTTCAAATAAAAAAGGAATCATCTAAATCGGTTCATTCGGTCCAAAGCTAAGTGGTAACCAATCATGGAAACGAATTGAGAAGCACATCCTTTTCTGAAGTCGGTGGAAATTGAGTTTAACTTCGTGTTTGGTTGTGCAGGCTGGTGCAGCGTCGCAGCAACGAGAAGTATCTCGGGTTCGGGGCGTGGGACCGGTCGGGGGGCAGGCGCGCCGCGCTCGCCGCCGCCGCCGCCGACGCGTCCCCGCTGCAGTCCGCGGCGGCCGAGGGCGACGAGCGCGACGCCTGGCTGCGCAAAGTGCAGGCGCGCGACCTCATCGACTTCGGCATGATACCGGTGCGTGCCACCACCTACTGCCGCTTCCACTTCGCTCTGTCCTGGACGTCGTCGTGGGATATCTTGCTTCCTTCCACGTATCTCTATACTCTCCCTCATGTCTTGGCTGAGCCCTGCCAGGACGTCAGATTCCCTACGTAGTCGGAAGGGGTACTCTTAACGTGCCCATCTCCTACTATTATTATTATTATAGTATGCACATTCTTCAGAGTCACTGCTTGTTTTCAAATGCTACTTTCAAACGAATAGTGTGGCATTGTCTTGTTATTAGATACTTGTTATAGAAATAAAGGATTACATTCATCCTTGTACAATATCACGTGTATTAATTAGTCTGTCTGTGTCTATGAATTAAAGTCATAGTGCTTATGTAATCTTAACATATAATTTTCTAATTGCAGGAGTTTGTGGGCAGATTTCCAGTTTTAGTGCCTTTCCACAGTCTCAATCAAGACCTACTTGTCAGGATACTAACTGAACCTAAAAATGCTATGGTGAGTGTTTTTTATAAATGAGTAAAAAAGTTATTATCATTTTTGGTACTGGTATGGTGTAGACATTTTATATAACCGGATGTATTTATTAGAATATTACATTTATAATACCATTACCATAAATCGTGGTGGCTATTTACACCTACAGAATTTCAAATTCCATCAGCACCATATTGATTGTTGTTGCTGTCAACCTGTGGAGTCAATTGTCACCTGTGTTTAGGGACCTTCAAGAAACGAGTCTACTCCTTTTTTTTTGAACGGGGAGGAAATCTTCAAATAGATACCCCCCCTTCTGGGGAAAGGAGAAGGTGGAGTTATGTGGTACTTTTCCTCAATCACTTTCGCGTGAGCTGTAAGTTCGTTTGCCACTTTTCATATAAAACATTAATATACAATATATACATGTTTTTCAAAAGTAAACACATTCTGTACATTGCCAATCTTTACTTACAGTTCAAGGAAATATGTTTTCCATTTATTTTTAATTATGTTTATTGAGTGTATTTAAAAAATATAATAAATAGTGTGTGTGTCGTGGTGCAGGTGGCGCAGTACAAGCTGCTTTTCGCGATGGACAAGTGCGAGCTGACGTTCAGCGAGGACGCGCTGCGGGCCGTGGCCGCGCTCGCCATGGAGCGCAAGACCGGCGCACGGGGACTGCGCGCTATCATGGTACCACCACATATACACACACTGAACTAGACTCCCACTCACTACACTCGTCTTCAACAAATCTCTTCTTCTAGTCTAATGCGATTGTAGCGATTTTTCAACTGACTTCGAAAAAGGAGGAGGTAGTTATGGAAGACAACGCTATTAATGTTATTAGACGCAAGATCTGGCCGCACACAAATTTCTAACAACCGTTTGACCTTTATATGTCTAAAATTGTGCATACATTTTACTACTGCAAAATGCAAATTTGCAATGGGTGTACTACACGTTGTCAATTATGGTAAAAGGTAGCATTTGCAACAAAAAAATGAAAATGACCTTATACCCAACGTATATGGGTCAAGGGAATGGAGACTACAGTAATAATAATAAATTAATCATCGAACAGGAAAATCTTCTCCTGGAAGTGATGTTCGAGATCCCCGGCTCGGACATCGTGTCGGTGCACATACACGAGGGCTGCGTGCAGCACAGCGAGCCCCCGCGGGTGACGCGCCGCCAGCCGCCCCGCGAGCGCGACCTGCACGACTGGCCCTCCGTGCGCCTGCACAATTGTGAGTGTCCCTCCTCACTCCCACCCTCACCACTACGTGCACCCCCCGCACCACTGTACTGCCACCCCACTGTGTATCGACTGGTACATGTCACATCTGTCTTATAGAAGATCAGAACAGCTAGAAACAACATAATGGTTCATCTGTAATCAATATCGCTAGTTTTTCGTTCTTTCTGACTTAGAGTCGGCGAGGGTTCCGCTCTCTTATTGAGGGTAAATTTTAGAAGAAAACTGTTCGATCGAACATCCAACGGTTTCTTTGTTTCCTTAGCAAACTCACTGAATGAATGCCGGTGACCTGCACGACTGAAGTCTACCTGAACCTGCATCTTCATACTTAACGGACTTTGAAAATATTTGGTCCTTCGAGCCGGACTCATGTGGTACCATGATTTATTTTTTTCCGTGGCAAGTAAAGCTCATAAACAATGACAAAGTTGACCCCCCTATGCCTAACGTTCACCGCCGCCCAGTCAATGGTCAAAGGTGCGTTTACACAGAGAGAACACTCATATGTTTCTTATAAGGTGTGGTTAATAATAACAATAATGCGTCTACGAGATCTTTTCTCATAAAACTGCAACTGAACCAAGTTTTGGATCTAAATCTAAACAGTGATGTAAGAGTATAATAAATGTTTATTTATCTTCATCTCATCAAAGAAGTCTTTGTTCTTAAGCTCGTTGAAAAAATATTGATATATCGATATACAATTGCATCTATCGAAAGATTATAATAATCGATTTTTTTCAGAGAAATTCTTTCTTACACTTACATCTTTTTGATAAATTATATTTTATGTACACTATCAGATAAATATTTTTGGATTAGTTTGATAGTAAATAATAAAACAAATTATTATTGATTGTTTTTGCTTTATAAATGATATCTATTGATTAGTTATTGATTTACCTAGTAAATAATTACAGATAAATTAGGCCAAATAAATTATTTTTTGAGTTCAAATGATGTTTTAAAAACATCGATACGGTATATATCGATATCTTATTGCATTTCCAACATCCCTATCCGTTCTGTTTTGTATTTTAAATTTTGTTTGTTGCCCGTATCATTCTTATAATGTGTTCTTTAATCTTTTGTCTTCAGACTGCTTTATTCTGTTTTGGTGTTTCCAGGAGCTCAAGCTACTCGGCCACAGCCATCTGTCAGTCAGTGGTGCGCGCTGTGAGCGAACACAAGTATGGTGGTTACAGGCACGAACGAACGCGCGGACCTCGACTCTACTAACAAGATTCCTCCCTCCTCCCCGACTCCCCCAAACTCCTCTTACCGTGCCTAACTTATTTACGAATTGACTTTATGTCAGCGTATTTGGAGACTTCATACGGGATATTTGAGTGGTCATCTTAGATTGTCGATATTTTATTGAATTGTTCTCAAATTCTGGTTTGAAATTGTAATTTTCTTCTACTTTTCGTTGTTATTCACAATATAGTATTGCTTGTACATCCCGTCCACGCAGTTAGCATTTAGAAACAGTTTGCGACGCGTATTAAGTTGAGTCCAGACAGCATTTCTTGTCTTCGATGTGCCAATCGTAGCATTAGAAATTGATACACAGACAATTTAGTTTAATTTTTTAAACAAATATAACGAACAACATTAAAACGTTTAATACATACAATAAGTAAAGTATGATAATTAGTCAAAATGTGACAGTGGTATATACTATTGTGTAAATTATTTCTCTAGCTAAATTGTCCTTTGCGTTGAACCGTAGTGTCCACAACCACCATACAAATTTGCGCTTGTGATGTAAATTACTGTAAATAATAGAGACGTTTGTATTTAAGGTTTGAGAATAAGCTGTTTTTTTTCTACTTCTCCCTAAGTTAAGCAACCAACAACTAGGCAAAATGAAATTTGTTCCGGTTGGCAACCCTGTGAGAAATTTTCTATATGACGTTAATGGTATCATAGATAATTATTTTTTTCTTTAATTTAAATAACTTGAAAAGTTGTGATGTGGATTACTTGATATGCGGACAAATGTGATTGTATGAATTATTTTAGGTCTAAAACATAGATTAGTTTGGATACTATGGGACGAAATAAATTCTAGATAAAGTATCACGTTACATCTAGTGCTAAATAGTTTTAAGTCTATTTTCATTAAAAAAATAAAATAAAAAGAAACCAGAGCGGAATTCCTTATGTGTTACGTTTCTCCGCACACTGATGTTCACATTTGTATTGAATTTGATGTTTACGTAAGTGTCCTTTTAATTTAAATCGTGAAAATTTAAATTAACAAACATGTTTTATTTGGACGATAGCGTTCTCGGTAAGGAAGGGTAGCAACAAATTTATTATAAAATTAAAACTGTGTTCATCTCTGACGAAAACAACAATAAACAATTGGAAAACGGATTGTTTCTTATTTATGCTTTAATATTACTCTAGTTATTAACAATTACATGCAGCAGCAAAACCGACTTCAAATCCAATCAAAAGTTGAACGCTATTACGTGCAGTCACCCTCTTTGTATTTTCGAATTATCAAACCAACTCTCACCAAACTACCCTTGAACTACATCCTTTCCAATAAAATAATATTATGTATATATAATAAGAAATGAATCATCGAAATCGCTTGACGCGACATTGAGTTATTCGTCCGTTTGTCGCGTTCGTAAATAATGCAAATTTAATACTTATATGGATATAACCTGCTCCCAATAAACAAGTAAATATCCGTTCACTCAGTGTAGAATTATGAAGTAACATATATTAAAAAAGACATACAGATAAATTGAGAAGATTCACCTTTTTTGAAGTCGATTTAAAAAGGCAACGGACTTGAATTTGAAGAAAAATTAAATGAATTTTATTACAAAGCGTGGCGACGGTCTTGAGGAATTATACTTACGCTTTTATAAGTTTCTGTCTTCATAATGTCAATAAAGTCTCCACTAGCTCGAAGACCTGAGTGTAGCTCGTATACAAAGCGACAGGAGTTATACGAATTAAGTCCGGCGGTCTGAAGTCTGTCACGACGCCACGGGCTTTCAGCTCTACCGTGATGCTATGCGCTTCATCGTGACTCAAGCATACATGGCCGCCTCGCCTCCCATCGTCTCTAGGAGTACCCACACTGAACCCGTAATCTGGTAACTTGTTATCAATAAGATATATTAGGTACGCAGTTATATGTAATGACTTTTTTCTAATATTCCCTAGCCCTGCTTCTCTGAACATTTCCAAAGAGCCCTGTAAAGTAACCATAGAAAACAAACACGGACTGCCAATTTGCCAGCCGTTCGCGTCCTTTTGGTGATCAAACTCCTGCAGCAGCTGGAATCGTGTCTCCGTTTTATTGCCGTACCAACCTGCGAGTCCTGGGCGCATGTGGAAATGCTTACTGTTAATATACAAGCCAGCACTTGACCCCGGCCCGCCGTTGAGATATTTATACGTACACCATACGGCGAAGTCTATGTTTAAAGACGGTATATCTAATTCTACGGCACCAATTGCGTGACACAGGTCCCAACCGATGATTATGTCACGTGCATTAGCCTCTTTACTGATTCGTTTCATGTCCAGAGATTGCGAAGTTCTGTAATAGACTGCCGGTAACAATACTAAAGCAACGTCTTCTGTCATGGCGTCAGTAATTAGATCTTCGTCGATAAATGTTCCCTGGCAATGCACCACTTTCACTGCGTCATTTATCTGTAATCCTCTAAGTATCACTTGACTGTCGACCGCGTATCGATCTGTTGGAAAGTTAAGGTCATCAAGCAATATTTTATATTTGTTTCTCGTTGGCTTATAGAACGTTGAAATAGCTTGGTGTATATTAGAAGTGGTGGATCCTGAAATGACAATTTCATCGGGTCTTGCGTTGATCAAAGGTGCCATTAGCTTGGCTAAATAACTGGAATACGATTGATATTTGTTGTTGTCAATCGTCCATATTCCAACGCCATCTCTCTTCCAATGTTTCAAAAGATCCAGTAATGCTTTCTCCGCGTTAACGGATGCCAAGCCTAAAGCATTTCCGCACAGGTAAATTTCGCCTTGTTTTATATAAAATCTTCTTCTGAAATGGCGTAAAGGATCAATTTTGTCTAGCGTGTTCGGATAGTCGGGGTCTACTCTGAAATTACGTTCCATAATCTGCAATTTTATTCTTTTTTTATATTTCTCAGTATTTTTTAATGAATCTATTAATATCTTCACATTTAATACCTTAGAAATGTCTATGACACGCAGTCACTTTGTCGTCTGCCTTTTTATCAATACGTCTTCCCTTCATATCATTTAATTCAATAAATTATACTTTTAAATTCAGTCACCTTATCAACTTGTATTTGTTCGTTAATCTGTACAAATAAATAAAATTTGTGTGTCTGTTTGTAATATTCAAATAACCGCTTTTTACTACATGCATATTAATATATAGCACTATTCGTGGAAAAAATGTCGTAAGTAGAAAACGTTAACTTTTACAGGAATGTAAAAAAAACAGTAGGGTAATTACGCGACAAATTATAAAACTAAGTTCACAGTGATAAATTGATAGCAGATCTTCTGTCTGTTACCTACATAAAGTAACGTACGCCTGTTCGTAAGAAAGCAAGTGGAATAAAATAATAATAATATGATAAAAAAGAGTAATTAACAATGAAATTAAAAAAAAGTCTCATGGACAAAAATTCCAAAGGACCCACTTCTATTCTCTCAAGTGTATTACAAAGACGGCCGTCAAATTGTCGTCTCTATTTACTTCACTAAAAGGGGAGCGTGGGAGCTTATTTAGTTAAACCGCGTTACAAGTTAAAGATACCCTATATACATACATCCCACTGTTGGGCACAGGCCTACTGTGTAAATACTATAGTATTTTTACTACGTTACTATTACCATAAGGGTATGGATTGCCACGCGGCCCTACCGCGGATTGGCAGACTGCATATGTTTTAGAACATTTTCTAACATTTGTAGGCTGTAGTTACCATGGCTCACCAAGCCATGCTCCGCGTCTGCGCGGTCCCGAGTTTGACCCCTATGAATTTGCTGGTTGTAATTTTTAATGCTGATTTACCACGCGCTCGACGGAAATCATCGTGATGTTGCATTGCAGTCCGGATTACTCGTACTGTGTTATTTTCGTTGCAATTACTTGATGAAATAATTATATTAATTGGTTTGTTGTTGTTTCTTTTCATATCTACTACAAAATTTTTACTAAGACTTAATTTAATTATTTTGTTTTGAATAATGTTTTAACCGTAGAATAAAGTCCGAAGGTTCCTTCACGGGACGAAGTTTGTTCTACTCGTGGTCAGGTTGAGCGCTTTAAGAACATAGCAAATAAAGAGATTTTAGATATTTATGCTGTAAATAATATCAGTTTTGAGACGGCTCAAGGTCTAGTAAGGCAAATTATATATATAAACAACCGCCCATATTAAAGATCAATTCGATCGATTTTCTTTTGTGACGAACTACACACGTTGGCCAGAGAAGCTGACCTTGACTGCTTCACCGGATTGAGAGGTGACGTAGCTCTTAGGTCGCTTAGCCTGAACCTCTATAGCTAGTAACCTGACACAATCCCTCCCCCCCCTCTCAGTGAAGGATTACCTAGGCTCGGACGGTTACTATGTTACGCGTAAGCATTCCGATCTGAGGGCGCCCGAGAGGGTCCAACTACGACTCGGTCAGTAGCAATTTCATGGATAATAAATATATATATATATTGCTGTTTGAGGCCGTCGCTGCTGTCGGTATGTACGAGAAGAATAACACTCGTAGTCCATTTTGTAATGTCTTCAATTTATAATTACTTAACTGTTTATGCTGCGTGCATGCTGGCTAAAATATTTACACCAATTGAAATCTATGCTTATCGACCAATACGAAAGAGCCTAATGACAAAAATAAGTGTTGTTTCTCTCTTTCACACTTTCTTGCGTGTTCCGCACAGAGCGATGCTTTGATTATAATCTTAGGTACTGCCTTAATTTTAACTAAAAATCATGTGCAGCCAGATATATAGCTGTCAGTGTTGTGTCAGACATTCATAAGACTTGAGAAAACGACATATTTTGTCAGTAACAAATTGACAATTCACTTCATAATGAACAGTCTTATCAAAAACAATAAGCTTAAACAATATTTTGCAGGCATTTTTTTATCTAGCGTGAACCATTTGTCCACATGTTATCCAAAAGTGTATGGTTCGGAGGAAATCCACCGCACGCATATGCTTAATGGAATCAAGGTGGCGGGGGCGAAGCCCCACGGCGACAAGTACACTGCTTGTACAATTATGTTCCAGGTAAGCAGAGTTCTTTCCTTTGTACATTCGGGATATCAAATGCGTAGATTAAAACCTAAAGTGACATAGGATGTGATCGTTATATTATGTTGTGATAGATTATAATTTAAAGCTTACAATAAAAAGAGTATATATAAATAGTGGTATATTTTTGGAACCCAAACCAGGATTGAAAAAGGCTAACATGGACGCGTCTAGTAAGACAGGATCCACAGTACAATAATGTAGAGCAAATGACGGCCCAGACTAGATATCTCTGAATACGATAGATTAGAACAGGAGATCCCAAATAAAATCAGAATCAGACCAGATTAAGAAAACCAGACCTCTTTCTGTATCGACGTCGATTGACAACTCAAGTTCAATTGCGTTTGACATGAAATTCTATTCTCACCGCAAGGCTACAGCTCCATTCCTCCGATTTAATCATTTATAAAGGGGAGCGGCTGAAATGATTAACTTACTTCCAGGGTTTATACGGAAGCATTGATTGAACTGTGGTTCCTGCGTAGGCATGTGGTGGCCAGCTTAGTATTGATCTTTAGTTTATTCCGGCCGTCGGCACGAGTTTTGAGTATTTTTATTAAACCACCATTGTGGTTGTACTGGCGCACTGACGTTGTAGTAACGATGTTCATGCCAAAAATATATCGAGTTATTTTTCGATATAATATATCGTGAGGTTGTATCGAGATTAGCGCTTAATATTAAATATTAGAAAAGTTTTGTACTAATAGAGTACTGGGCGCGTAACTGAGACATTCTCGCTTCGGATACCAGTTCAGATTCTATTTGATTTGATTCTGCTAGCAGTACAGACTACATGCATAGATTATAAAATTTATACAACGAGTCCTGTCATCATGAAGAGTAGGAATGTAGTAACATACTACACTACACTCTTTGTGATGGCAGCGCAAGTAAGGGTTTCATTTTATTCAAATTGTCAACCACAAATAAAAGAAAGAATGGAAAGCTTTTTTTATTTAATTTCTTACGATATTTCGTATATCGGATGGTTCGATAATATCTGATTGAAGCGATATATCGCGTCCATAAATCGATATTTTATGTAATATCGATATGTATCGTGCACTCCTTCATAGTAGGCACTTCGAGCTCGATATATTCGTGCTACAGGCTGTTGCCAATGTTTTGCTAAAAAAATGTTTTTTTTTAACCTACTTTTTATGTTTTTACTAATACGAGAATTTAATTTATTAATGTTGGTATTATGCATTGTAATGTTCGTTTACCATATATGGTTTATCACAGGTGGGATCCCGTCTGGAACACAGCGACCAGCTCGGCGCATCGCACTTCGTCCGGGTCATGTCAGCGTCGTCGGGGCTAGCGTACTCCGGCTTCCTCAAGATGCGTGTGCTGCATCAGAGCGGCTGCTACCTGACCTGCACCTCCGACCGCCAGAGCATAGCGTTCACGCTGCGCTGCCCGCTCATAGAGTTCGCAGAGATGAAACATTTCCTTTTGGACACGGCAACCAGGTTACATCCATATCACTTACAGTCAACCAGATTACACTACAGCCTGTAAAGTCTAGTCGGAGATAAGTTGTTCTGGGATAACTTAAACAGTCTTATAACGCTCGATAGATAGAGGTCTCCTTATGTGAAGAATATTGCAAAAAAAGACCCCGGATTCTCAGGAGGACGTCTCCATCTCCGTGAGGTAACCGGTCCTGCCCTGATCTGAAATGGACATCTCTGGCTTGCTCCAGTCAATATGCCACCACAATTACGATACATTCACTAAATAGCCACTAATATTAGTATCATTATTTCTACTTGCCAAAGTGACAGAATATAAATATTAATTAATAATCATAATGGGACTATATTTTGCCCGGCTCCCAACAGACAGTAGGGAATCGAATTTAACATACTATAGTGGTGTGCATAAGTTGTTAGATCGGCGAGAGGCGTCCAATTAGTTGCATCGTAGATTTATGCAACTCATTCCCGTGCTCCGCTGGAAATTAATTTTCATTTTCAATTGGCGTTGACTAATTGATAGTCTGAAGCGTTCGTTATTAAAATATTTACCTATTTACATTCTTAAGTGTCCAATAGATGGCACTGTTTTAAAATTAGTTTACATTTCTTTAGTTCTTCTGAAAACTGAGTTTATTCTGCTCTTAAAAGTGAAGAAATATTGTGATTTATTAATTTGTAATTTATGTTATAAATCTATGATATCACAACTTGAATTCTATATCAAATATATGAAATAATAATAAATAAATAAAAAATGATATTACAAAATAGATAGAAAACCTCTTTAATCCTCAAATTTTAGACATTACAATGTGTACAATCAATAAGTAAACAAGTATATTTACGAGTAATATCAAAAACTGACTTCAAATAAAATAGGAATATAACGAAACAGAATTAATCATAACCAAACCAAACTCTCTAAAGTACATCTTTGCAATGAAAAAATAATCATCGAAATCGGAGGGCGTGATATTGATTAATTTGTCCATTTGTTACGCACACACTTAATGCAAAAAAACTTGTGTGAATAAATTATTAATATAAAATTATTTACATTAATCTGTACCGTAATTTCAATTTATTATAACGCGGCGCCGTGGCTTAGTTGGTTAAAGCGCCTGTCTAGTAAACAGGAGATCGCGAGTTCGAATCTCGCCGGGGCCTAGTTGTGGAATTAACTTTTTTTAACTTTGATTTCAAGTTAACAACTTTTAACTTCTATTTTTTTATTTTAAGATATTAAAACACTTCAAAAAAAAATTTCTAATGTATTTTACACACTCGCTGACACAAAGATATAGAATAAAAACTGTGAAATGCGAATAACCGGCATTCAAAGTTACTATAGCTTTAGAATATCTCGTAGTTCATTCGTGTCATAGCAAACATAGTAACCGTCCAAGCTGAGGTTAATCCCCACCGCGGGGACACTTGTGTCAAGTTACTAGCGATAGAGGTTCAGGCTAAGCGACCTAGCTATGCCACTTCTCAATCCGGTGAATGAGTCAAGACCAATCAGCTTCTCTGGCCAATCTGTGTAATTCTTCGTTAAAAATCGTTTCCCTTTCAACGGCGGCAGTGGTGTTAATAAACATATGAAATTATGTATTTCGCTACAGATGTTCTTTCCACGATTGGGAGCTCGCCGACGTCAAACCGTTCATAAAAGAAACTCTCATCAGGATGCACCCCAAGCAGCGCTTACTGGACTTGCTCCAGAAGGCGTTCTGGGCGGGTCCACTGCGGAACTCCGCATTCTGTGAGGAGAGCAGGGTCGACAGCATGCAGGCCAGCTCGCTGAAGGACTTTGTGTTCAACTTTGCACCTGACATCTGCACTGTGGCCAGCTCGGGCGTTCTGTACGATGACACGTTGAAATTGGCCCAAGCTATAAATTTTCCCAGTGCTCGAGTTAGTACATTTTACATTTGTCCCCGTAGCAGTTTTGTTACGCCCTCAGGCGTCCAAAGCAAGTCTTCGAAAATACCGGATAACGTAACGACAATCGCTCTCGTGAAGAACTTACTACAGAAATGATCCTATGAAGTAAAGTCTTAACGGCACTCGCTCAGGCTGCATCCAAAAAGACAAAGCGTTCTGTGACAGGACTCCTGTCGCGACCGCCAGAGGTAGCGAGTAATGTTAAGGCAACACCGGCGTTTTATGGGCAGAGAGCCAGACACTTGTTCTCCCAATGCCTACGCTCCCCAGGGTGCTATTTACAGGATTAACCATTTGAATAACTTGATAGTCTTCCCATTAAAGTTGCCGACCGAGCTGTCGCGGTATGGATCTCTCAGACGTCATGTTATTTATTAGTAATAGCTTAGACTACACTAGGATTAACAGATCATTGGGTTATATTTTTATTCATGTAATGTATTTTAAGCTAGATTCTAGATCTAACAGAAAGATACAAGACTTCTACTTTGATATTTTTTTCTGAAATAAAATCAAAGTGTTTTGTTGCAGGAGATAAGCTGCTCTGTAGAAACGACGAATTCCTTCCCACGTGCTGGTTTCGAAACTTACGACTTGGGGTGTGGAAGCGACACGTGGATTGCGGTGGCGGTGCCCGGCTGCGGCTGTCTTGACATGTGGTAACTTGGCGCCTGATAAAATTGTATAGCAAATATCGCAACAATAATATTTGCTATTTATTCACATTGGCTCCTGTTTTTAAAACGGTTTATTAGCTTGGTATTTGTGTTTGTTTCTATGTAATAACATTTTTAAATGTAATAGGTGTGTTGAGCACCCCATGTTTTTACCCTGAATGTTAATAATTTTCTCGTTGATCATTTTATTCTCAAACTAGGAATTATTCTTTACTTTCTAGTCGGATTAATTATACATCAGTATTTTTATATTTCTTAAACTATTATGTAGTGACAGTAGGATGGGTTAAAATTGGTCGACCGTTGACGCGATCCTCCGGGTCCGTCAACGGTCAAACCGGGGAGGTTTTAGTGGGTAAGAACCCGACATAACCGCCGCCTTCCCCCCAGAGGGCGGGGTATCTTTCTGAAGATTTCCTCCCCGCTAACAAAAAAAAAGGATGGGTTAAAATATTGTTACTGGGTTATATCTCATCGAACATTAATTATTTGTTTATAATTAATCATGGAAAGATATAAGGTCTCAGGTTAATTTAGGTTGGTTGGTTCAAGGTTGGTCTCTCGTCCAGTAGCGTTTACTAACGTAGCTAGTTATTTTATGCTTAATATGGTATAATGATTTATTGACTTCAATTAGTTATTAATAACAATAAGTGAATTATCGATTTATTTGAAAAACTGTAATTTTTTCTGCTGTGAACCAATGTACCACACAGTAGAAAAAATTACAGTTTGATTACTTTGTTGAGAATGCAGTAATTGAAGTAGTTAAAGCCTATGTCTACTTGGGACAAGTGATTTAGTTTGGCCCGGGTAACTTCAACAAAGAAAATGGATAGACGCGTTCGGCTCGGTTGGGCGACGTTCGGAAAACATGCTCACCTTGTAAACACCTCAACGCTTGAAGACGAAGGTCTTCAACCAGTGCAACCTACTCGTCCCCCCAGCTATGGTGGTGCAGAGGCTTAGACTCTGACTGCTGGTCCGCAGACGTAGTCGCACAACTAGCGACGGAAAGAGCTATACTCGGCATTTCTCTAATGCATAGAATACGAAACGATGAAATTCGACGGAGAACAACCAAATTTGCCGAGTCAGTGACGGCAGATGGGGGAGAAAAGTCTTGGAATGGAGTCCGCGCGTGTATGAGTATATTATATGCCTATTTCCAGCAATGGATCGGCACAGGCTGAACCGAGGTGCTTTGTGGACCTTCAAGTAACGCACTCACCAGCCTACTCCCCAAGTCCGTGCGTAAAGAAGTTTTATTTCAATAATGATAGGGAATGTTTCAGCTCCATCTTCAAGCACTCGATAGTGGCGGCGGCGTGCGGGGTGGGCATGGCGCAGGTCGGCCAGCACGGCCTCGATCGCATCGCACACACGCCGCTGAGCTGCATGACCGACGACGTCTACACGGACTATAGCGCCTTCAACATCTCCTACATGGACACCGGCATGTTCGGTGAGTCAGCGCTCTACAACTTTATATAACAAACTGGCCAGGGACTCATCCAATTATGATAAAAACGAGTGTGCGTTACATCACACGACTAAAGTTACACTTCTTTAGACTGTATATTTATGTTTATATGTATATATACACAAAATATAGTATATATACGATGGTTCAGGAGATAAAGAAAATATGCGCGTGCACTGTTCTCTCTTGCTCCTACAGTGATACAGTCAATAGGCCTGTATTGTGTCTAAGATATACGAAACATAACTACACTAACGGCTATGACAGAAAGAGAGAAAGAAAATGTGTGCTCGAGGTGCGACTTCAGCTTCACTTATCCATTAACTTATACTCTCAACTTCCCTTGGCCTCGCACGATCACACTTTTCGTAGCACATTAACTAGATTATTCCTCAAGTCAAGCGTACCTAAACTAACGTCAAAAACGTAATTACTGGAAACGTTGTTAGGAATTTGACATTAATGGACGCACTTTATTCTCCTAAAGTGTATTTCGCCGGCACTTATTTGTATATTCTTTGCATTTTTCAGGCGTGCTTGCGAAAACTCGCTCCTGCACAGCTGAGAAGGTGGCAGAATCCGCAGTTCTATTCCTATCGAATTTAAACGAGCTCAAGGCTGAAGACATTGAAATCGGCAAGAAGCGACTTAGTGAGTCTAATAGGCGGTGTAGCTGTAACAATTTGATGACTGTACCGTGGCCGTTAAATAACGTGATTATGGCCACCGGTTTTTAATAAAAAGAATGCTAGCAATATTTTTTTGCTCGCAAATGTTACTAAAATTCTTGTTAACCATTGAAAATGCAGTCGGATTGGTTACCTCTACTTTTTCAATCGTCTTCAAAAACTGAGGAGGTTCTCAATTCGTCTGTATGATTTTTAATGTTTGCTGCATCATAATTGACGACTTGGTGAACCAATTTTGATGATTCTTTTTTATTTGATAACTGTTGATCCCTGTGTGGTCCAATTCTCACAATGACAATCATGAGAAACCTATATGTAACTCTTAAATTTGTATTAACTATATGCGCGACAAATTGACAAATAACTCAATATCACGCTAACTGATTTCCACATTTCGTTTTTAATGAAAAGAACGTACTTCAAAAACTTGATTACAGTTTGGATAGGTTCTGATTATTTCGTATTTTACTCCAATAATTCGGAAATGTTAAGATGGTGTCCGCAGGTTAAAGCGTTTAATGTTTGATTCGATTTGAAGTCGGTTTTTGTTTTTACTCGTAAATATACTTATTGAAACAGCCACTTTGTGTCTCTGCTCAAAGATTGTTCACATGAAATATATAGATTGCGTCACATGCGTTACCATTTACCCACTTGGCTCTTCTCTATACCAAGTGCAAAATTAATTTCACTTTCAGAATTGAACCTTGCACTGCACGAGGAGGATTGCGTCCGAGTCGCCGAAGACCTAGCGTTACAAATGGCTACCAACATATACATCGATAGCCCGCAACAATCATTCTATGTCATAGATTCTATCCCTAACGAAGAAGTGTTGAAGACAGCTAAAGAGATATCAAGCAGAAGTACAATTTCTATTATATTTTCTTTTATTATAAGCAGTGATAACCATGAGCCTTCGATTTGCGATCTCATGGTTAGTCACGCGCAGAAAATCATTTGCTAAAATTTGAATGCAGCTGCCTACCCTGTTTAGGTGAATACAGACGTTAAATGAAAGTACCATTTAACATCCTATTTCTCTGCCTCTGTCACTTCTTTGGGTATGCGGATCTGCGATGGCTACATCGTTCACAACATTCTGTGATCTGGCGTCTCCTTTGTACATTTTAAAAACTTAAACGATGCTCCCAGATTTGATAAGATATTGATTATGAATCTGCCAACCTATCAACTTTGTGATGACACGAAATTACATATTTATATCAAATTGTATCAGCCAACTATTGTTAATCTTAAAATGAGCAACGAATCTGAATCCAAATGGTTTAACGAAACATTTCGATGGCTTTGTGTTCGTTTGTGTAACTTGACCATAAACAATTAAGGTTGAGGTAGAGGAACACAGTTCTAGTTCACACAAACAGCACGATTTTTTGTTATAAACATTCGACAATGAACAAATCAATTTTCAGCAATAATAGACAAGAAGATAATATCTTTGTTGAATGTAATTTTATGTGGCCTGAGTACCGTTGCGGACTATACAGTTTCTGTATGAAGAATCTAACAGTAGTAAGATCTCAGCGACTTCTGTTGTTGAAAGAAGTCGGCAATACGGAAGAATTACGTAAAACTAACACAAAAATACAATAATTATTATTCCTTCTTAGGTAAATGTAATTTTACAGACAACATTCATGTAACCTTGTGAGAGATTCCATTAAGCAGTTCTAAAAGCTCGAGCTAATAATCTTAATTTCAGAAGCTGATATGGCGATTGCAGTAGTTGGTGACGTCAGCGCAATTTGCGTAGAAGATATTATGTTCAAAAATTGTTACTAGATACTGGTAAAAATAAATTATTGAGTTAATGATAATTTTTCTTCATCGTGCCACGTACAAATATTAACATTTTATATTGAATACAATTTCTCTATAAGTAATGCTTAACTTATAAGATATTTCGGCCTTCCAGTAAGAGTGCAACTAGTAACTTCTAGTAACAAAAATAGTTTGAAATATAAAAGATGACTGTTAAGCATTCAACTTATGGTCCAGGGTTTGATTTGGGTTTGATTCTTATAGAATTTCCTAGTTTACGGTAAAGGGCACCCTATCTGTGGCAGAAGAGATCTAAAAAGCTTTTTAGACGACAGACTGGTAGACTACAACTGCGGTCTCTTTCCTCTGGGTAAAAAAGAAGAATGCGCTAGTTTATTTATTTAAGACACATAGCACAAACATAGAATAAAATCAAATCAAATATTATTTACTTGTTTAGATTTACTCTGTACCCATACGTCGAACACCTACCGTAATACAGAAAAGAGAAGTATATATCTGTCATTATCACGTAATTCGACATTATATTATTGAAGTTCAGAATTATTTGATATAAAATCTTGTGAAATTTGCAACATAAGTATCTTATAGAATGTAAGCTGCAATAGTTGTGAACTAAAGATGATGAATTATTTTCATAATTCCGCTAAATGTAAGTACATAACTTTAAGGTTATCTGTATTAAATACGTTTACGTTTTTATCTAATAAAATCTACTGTTTCAGACTTGCGGCTTATCAACATAAAAACTGCCTTAAACACTTTAAAAGAATCTAAGGCAACACCTAAGTATGTACAAAATACAAATACAATTTCTGACTGCAAGAGAATTGTGTTTAGTCCTAGAAGCGTTGGTCTTGAAATAAATGACAAACCGAGTGTAAGCCGTGTTAAACAGGATCCACTATTCTACATACCTATAATTAATCCACGTTCGATTTTACCTGTTATTGACTCAAATTGGAATAAAGATGAGATTGGCTTGCCTGCCATCAGACAGGAAGAGAAGCAAGCTGTCCGGCTCATTGTTATTAGACGAAAGAAGATGAAGAAGCACCAGAGGAGGAAGCTGTGGAAACGAATGAGGCATCGTTGGGCACGGGTATGATTGTATATACAATATTATTTATACTATTTGCTACTGCTGTAAGGATAACACAATTAAATTCCAAAATAGTTCCATTGTATTAAATCACCATTTAATGCTTTTTCATATAACACAAAAAGTCCACTCGTTGTTACTTATAAAACTAATTCATAACCAATGCCCCAAAAATCTCTCCAAATGGCATATAACTTTTCATAAACAGAAAAATGATGAGAGAAAAGAATGACTTGGCTTATGGTGTTGAATGTTAGGTTCTTCCCTTTTGATTTCAATAACCATCACATGTTTTTATCTTTTCCCTGAGTATGATATGAATACTTTATATTCGGATATATTTCCATCATTAAAATAGTAGAGTGTTTCATACAAGTCAAAGTTTGGTATCAATGAACTCAAATGAACCTTACACTATGTGGAATGATCTGTATAAAGTAGGAACTTTGTATATAAGATATGTTTAAATATTATTTGGAGAATCACATGAAAATGTTTGTTGTGAATTTGAATTGTACTGATAAAGTAAGGTATTGACCAAATGAGTGAGTTCAAGGAAAAGGGTGAGATAAGAAGAGTTTTTAACTGGAAAACATGTTTTACAAAATGTATGAATGGGAATAAACAGGACCTTATGAAATCCCAGATAGCATTTTGGGTGATTAGTGTATATTAAACATTTTTTGTTATATTTGCACAAAGTGTTCCTCTAGGAGTGATAAGATAGTAGCTTAATATTATCACTATGGGAAGTAAAACAAATTCATTTATTATAGGTTAAAAAACGCAGGCGTCAAATCAAAGAAAAGATCTTCCAAAATGAATTGCTGGCTATGGTCAAGGCAGCAAACGAGTTCTCCGCTGAGCAGTATGTGGCCAGTAAGATTGAGAAGGCCAACCACACCCCCTTGCCTACACGATGGCGGCACAAGCAACTGCCAGAGTTCATCATACGTCAACTACTTGGACTCGACAAGAAAATCAACTACAAACATACTGATGTTTATAAAGCTTAGTTTTACATTTGAATTCACATATGTGGTAAAGATCCAACAGATATAGTGTTTACTTGCAAATATTATGAATCAACATTGAAATTTTGTGATTAAGCTAATTACTTGCTTTGAATCCAATTACACAATGTTTTGTTTGATGTTTATTTAGGAAAATATAGATTGAGAGTTTAAATTATTTTATTTATATTAACACATGTAGATCTTCTAACCTAATGAAATAATTAAATCTTCAGAAGTAATTTCTACTATTAAGGTTAAATGACCTTTTATTTCGTTAATACTGGGGAATTCTTTTTACAAACCATCCTCCGGTACCCTGGGTGGGCCCGGAGGGATATTCCGCTTCAGATTACGGGGGCGGCAAGAGGAGGCGTTGCGCACCCCGATACGCCACCTGCGGAAAGGTTAAATGACCTTTTTTTTTTTGTTAACACGGGGGAATGGGTTGGGCCCGGGGGGATGTATGGGACTCGACCTGGGCAGCCCTTACCCACTAAACCTTCCGCGAATGCCATCATTGTTAAGAGATACATACTGACACATTGATATTGTCTTGGTATGTGAATCATTTGTCTATAAGTTGCAAAACCACATTAGCTGAAGAATTACTTCTGTATTTCACGGCTGCCCACTGTCAGCATCTTTACAAGGCGCAAGTACGGCCTCTCATGGAATACTGTTGTCTGGGTTGGGGCTCCTCAATACCAATTTCTTCAGTTTGACCGTGTACAATGTATAGCTGCTCAAATTGTCGACGATCAGGGTCTTTCCCATCGACTTAACCCTCTGGGTCTGCGAAGAGATGTCGGGGCTTTTTGCATTCTCCTCTCCTTTCTTGCAGTTCCACGACTGTTCGTTTCTCGCGTAACTTTCTTCCACGCACTGTCCTGTACTAACCTGTGTAATCAGCTGTCATCAGCGGCGTTTCCGAACGTTTATGATTTGGGACCTTAAGGAACAGACTACTCGTATCTCAAAGGCCGGCAACGCACCTGAAGCTCCTCCGCTGTTGTGGATGTTCATGGGCGATAGTGATCACTTAAGATCAGGTGAGCCGTGGGCTGTATGGGTGAGAGTAAACTCTATAGTAATATTTTTGCAATATAAAGAGGGTTATCTATTGATAAATTTTTGTGCAAGCCTTTTTATAATATATTTTGCTCTTTTGATGTTCTTGACTTATAATGAAAACCAAAATAAATTAAGTTATAACCGCTGTAACAAACAATCAACTGCCTTACAAATAAAATTGAGTTATCATATATTATATCACCTGTTAAAGTTTAGAATGCCTTACTTTTTATTAATTGCGAGAGTTTTGCAAAGGACATGTCCAGCCTACGTGCTTTAAGATCTTCTATTCGCCAATAGATGGCGCCTTGTTAAAGTAATTCTCGTTGTTAAATGGACGAGTATAATATACTAAATATTTTTTTAAATTAAATGTTTACTCAAAATTTTACTCGAATTTGAATTTGTTAACTACCATGTAACTATATATAAATATTTTCATACTATAGTTTGATTTGAAGTATAACAAAATTAGTGAACTATTTTTAAAACTCGTTAAAGAGGTTGTTAATGACCACTATAAATAATTTGATAACGACTCGGTTATTTAATATTGTAAATATAATCAGCAACAATCGCACTTGTAGCGCAGTTGGAAGTTTCAGTCACTTTAAGTCCGTTGTATTCTAATGGTAGTTTCTTACATTTTTATAAACTTCAGATCATAATTATTTAAAAAAAAACTTGTGAATAAATGGCATAAGGTAAGAGTAATTTTCTCTTTTTATCCGTCATCATCATCCATTAATAAAGGACACTTTCGTCACAGGTCGTATTCAATTCGACCCCGGTTAAGTTTGTAGTGGTTAGATCTTATGGTGTTGCAGCCCTGTAGTTCTGGACCCTCAAGAATAAGACTACGGTATCCCCTGCCTGTCGTAGAAGGCGAGTAAAGGGGCCTCGGTTTCACTGGGCGACAAGGGTGGTGGGGGCCTTTGTCGTCCGCCAAGGGAGGGAGTAACCTCCCCTGGGAAGTGCTCTCCTTGAGCACAGTGCAGAGGGGCTCCGGTGCGTTCCACTGGAGATCCCGGAGCCCCTCACCATGCACCGAGGAAGAGCCACCGGGGAGGTTTTAGTGGGTAAAAACCCCACATAACCGCCCCAGAAGGCGGGGTATCTTTTTGTCTAAAAAAAATGTTTGATCCTAGCCATTTTAGTGTCAAACCCCCGCCTGCTTTGTAAATGGTGATGGGAAGATGATTGAGTATGTTCTCAGATGACAACATCAGTATTAATGACACTACATTTAATTAGGCATGTAGTTGGGCAAAATGCAAAAGCATAAATCACTAATTCTATATTTTGTTACCCTAACGGCTCAGTTGGCCTTTCCGCTTTATTAATATCTTTAAGACCATTTTATTCCTACGAGGGAGAACTTAAGGATAGAATGTGTACAGACAGACAGATGAGGCATGGGGGACGTGACCCGCGTTTATCTGAACGACAGACAACAGTCCACCGTTCTGCGTTGAGACACGATATGTCCATGACCTGGTTGGAGAGACGAAGTAGTCCTGTGTTGACGTAGCTGAATGAGGGTATGGTATAGATTACAGAAGAGTGGATACATCTCAAGTATTTCTTTACTAACGCAGTGAAAGCTTTGGTGCGTAATAAGCAGCGAGGGAATTTGAATGTAACAGGGTTTGAGTACCGTCTTGGCATGGAATTGCTTTTCTCGTATGTAAATGGTTTTTTTACTATAATCTCATACTTTCAGATGTTTTTTCTGCTGTTAACTTTATGTGCCGTATTGGCATTGACCTGGGTGCTAGTGAAATGGATGAGCCTACGGTCGTACTGGTCGCAGCGGGGCGTTCAGTCCCTCCCTATCTACCCTCTGATCGGCAGTATGACCTTTTGACGAGATATAGTCCTGTAAGTCGCTCTTAAAATAGATAAGTTAGATATTAGATTTAGATAGAGAAGGTAAGAAATCAATATGGCTCATGACATGGCTGTACAATGGATAATACGTTTGACGCGCTCAAAAACGGTGACAAGAAATTGTAATTACTCTCTCTCTGAATTTCACTACAAGAGTTTAATTTATACTCAATAATATTTAATTTCATATTTTTCGTTAAGAGTAGTATAAAGTGATTACAAATATCTGTTTGGTTTCAGGCTGTGTGGCTTAAGAATATATATAATAACTATAACGCACCCTACGTCGGCTTCTGGTTATTCTTCCGTCCAGCCCTAGTCATCCAAAACCCAGAAATAGTGAGGAGGGTGCTGGTAAAAGACTCAGCCTTACTTAGGAACAGACCCAGCAGCTCCGGAGTTAATGATCCCATAGGCAATCTTAATTTGTTTACACTTAAAGTAAGTTTTCATTTCTATTTTGTTGTGATCATATTTTTTTATATTGTGAACGCTATATGGAGTATACCCGTCGTAAATATGATACAGAAGTAATTTCTATGTTCATAATTCTAGCTTTTAAGGTTTCATTCTCACAAAATATCAGAGTATGTATTCTCCTCTGCCTACTCTATTACATCTTTACTCCTGATACTTTTCCATCTTCTGAATTTTCCAAATTATATACCGGGGACCCAGAATAACTAATGATAAAACTGTCAATATTCATTAATGCTCCATATCAAAAATCCTCGCAATTTAATATGTGTTCTGTGTCTGTTGAGTTAAAACAATATCCTAATTTTTATATATGCTTCATGACCCACCAGCTTCAGATTCTGTCCTTCTGGCCTTAAGATATGGTTGGCTTACTCTACCTAGATCACATAATCAGACAATAGTGTCAGTTAGTTCCTTATCCATTTCTCTTCTGCTTAAAGGTCAGTATCTGTACGTCTGATTTTGGTTTTGAAAGCGATATTTGCCAAAAATTACATTCTGAAAATATCTCATCACATGTATGTACAGGACCCGCAATGGTCTGCCATACGGCGTCGCATGACGTCGGTGTTCACGGTGGCGAAGCTCAAGAACTTGTTCGCCCACATGACCAGCAAGACGGAGGAGCTCCTCACAAGAATTGACATGGAAATGGAACGTCACGATGAAATGGAGCTCAGAGTAACATTGTTCTCTTATTCTCTTTAATTTAACTACAATTTGGCGATGTCTGTCACCTGTGTTTCTCACCATCAATTATGTTAAGGGAAAAGGGAGGAAAGGGAGGACCAATTTCTCAAATCTTCTGTATATATGCACCCATAG
The DNA here is from genome assembly GCA_029286785.1 of Meandrusa payeni. Taxonomy (NCBI): domain Eukaryota; kingdom Metazoa; phylum Arthropoda; class Insecta; order Lepidoptera; family Papilionidae; genus Meandrusa; species Meandrusa payeni. The sequence goes on along the minus strand of JAGSMX010000007.1, from coordinate 394,559 downwards.
CGCTTTCATTTACGAACCGATTTAATTTTTTTCTTTAAGGTATTTTCTTTCCATTTGATTTTGGGGTCCGAAAATATATACCCGGGAATTCCTCTAAACCAAATCCAAATGTTTGTTAATTGGACTGTCCAAGACTAGATAAAGACAACAAGCACGAATATGGAAAAAGTAAGAGTGTGAAGACGCTAGAACTTTGAGATATAACTATAATACTACTGTAATAAAATAGAAGGGTCCCGAGTAGTAGCGTTTTATGTAGACAGAAAGGTTAGGGTTTAGTTGATTTGATTTGAAGTTAGTTTTGGTACGTAAATTTACTCGATCTGAAATTTTGTTCACTAATTAATTTATAATTACTAGATGGTGTTCACGGACTACACGACGGACGTGATCGGTACGGCAGCGTTCGGCGTGGCCGGCGACGCCACGCTCTCCGGCGACAGTCCGCTGCGCACCATCACCAGGCAGTTCATGACCTTCAATTTGTTCAGAGGGATCGGTCTAATGAGCATATTGTTTTGTCCGGAAATCGTCGAATTGTTCGGGTGAGTTCCAATGTCAAAAAGCTACTGTAGTACTATTGCCCCACATTAATACCAACTATCAGAATTGGTACTTAAACATAGCTCTTAGAACGCATAGCCTGGACCTATTACTAGTAACTCGACACAAGGGATCCCCTGTGAGAGGTAACTGCGACTGTGTGTGTTGTTTTATTGTTTGACGGTTACTATGTCACGCATAAGCATTCCGATCCGAAGGCGCCTGAAAAGGCCGAACCACGGAAGAAGTGGCAGATGAAACCTCAGCAAATTGGATCAAGTCTTGTGTGATGGCGGTCCCTTTCACCCAAAGCTGTTTATTTATGACTAAGAACAAATTTCAATAGTTTATTGTATTTTATGTGTGCCTTTCAGTTTCACTATGTTCCCGAAATCGGCGACTGACTACTTCAGGAAGATTTATTACACCATGGTGGCGCAGCGAGGTGGCTATGAGGCGGAGATAAGCGAAAATAAAGATCTACTGGACGCGCTACGGAAGTTGAAGCAGGACTGTGAAAGGGATAACGAGGGTAAAATACTTTCTCACTGTGGTAGAAGTCGTAAACGAATAAGCGCGTCATCAGGCGTTAACCCCAAGTTATGATAGAAATGGGAGAGCATTAGAGTATTCATAAATAACAACTGTAGAGGCTAGAATTTCTTCTCATTTATTGTTTAATTTGATTCTGATTGGATTTGAAGTGTACATTCGTTTATACACTTATTTCCAGATATACCCGAAGACGCGTTAATAGCGCAGGCAGTGGCATTCCTGCAGGGAGGCTTCGACACCACCGCCAGCGTACTTTCCTTGTGCGTGTACGAGCTGGCCTTCCATCCGGATATACAGGTATTCTGATAAGTTGATTTCCTTCACCTCCTAATGCTTGATAAGTTATCACTTACACAGTCACACACTCATCAAATTCATTGGTGCGGGCACCGGGGTTCAACCTTGGGCTACTATGAAACTTAAGGTGATGACCCGGACACTGAATTACCTCTGCTGTAAGTGAATAATAGACAAAATGTATTGTAGATGAGTGAAAGCATGTATTTCTAAAACTATTTACTAACTAAAGAATAAATTTCTCGTCACATTGTAAAATATATGCGTCAAGAATGCGGTGTAGAAGGGGATGTCTAGCAATGTTGGTGTGACCAGTGGGGCCAGAGATGATGCTAATGACAGGTTGTCCCGGGACGTTGTATATGAGTAGGGATATCGGAATAAGATTAAGAGGTTTGCCGTACGTTGCGGCTCCGCCAATCCACTGCTGAAAACATCAAATCGACAGCTTACGTCGATTTAGAAACGAGGTAATTTTAGAATGATCCAGGCCTTGGAGGCATCTTACTCTTTGATATACCCGGAGATAAAAATACCGTTGTTACTTTATTGATTGCAATTCAAACTGCATCTACGATACATGTTCCAGAACAAGCTGTACAATGAACTGCTGGAAGAAAAACGACGCGCCAAAGGAGGTGTTTTGGATGTTGCTCAGCTTGCTAATTTAAAATATTTAAACGCGATCCTGTCAGGTAAGTTGGCATTTATGTTTCAGCGTTCAAAACTAAAGCCGAATCATATAGAAACAGCCTCAGATTAAACACTAAACGTTACTAGGGACGCCCTCTTTTACAGACTATATTCCTCGTTCGTGCTCCTTGTCGTTAATACTTACCTAGTCCTAAGTTGTCATAAACCTACCGATACTACAATCGAGAAGCATTCTTCTAAACGAAGTTTCCACACTGAAGGTCCCATTTTGAAGACTGGCACCGCACTCAGTTGTGAATTTAGGCACTTATTCACTGTCAAAAAAAATATGTTTTTTTTATAGAATCACTGCGAAAGTACCCGAACATACTTTGGCTTGAAAGGGTCGCATCTGAAGACTACCAGGTCGACGAGAACTTAACAATCACCGCGGGCACTCCGCTGTACATCAACATCATAGGCTTACATTACGATCCTGAGCTATACCCCAAGCCGAAGGAGTTCGACCCCGACCGTTTCCTGTTCGAAGACGGCGACGGGATCAAACCCTTCACTTACCTTCCTTTTGGGGATGGACCGAGGAGTTGTATTGGTGAGTCTTTCATTCAGTAATTAATTTCCACTAAACGTGTTTGGCAATTCGCATTGTGTACAAGAAATGATGTAAAACTTATGATGCTTCTTCTCTACAGGCCGCCGCTTCGCCTTAATAAATCTCAGCATTGCTTTAATTGCCATCTTCCTTAAATACGAAGTCCACCCCTCGCCCAACGCACCGCGGCCTGACGACATTGTTGTAGAGAAGAACAGCGTGACCTACACCCCTGGAGAACCAATCATGGTGAAGTTCGTGCCGAGGAACAAGCAATAGGAATATTGTTGAGAAACGCGTTTAATTACTACAAAGTATATTTGAAAACACACAAAGAAGATATTGAATTAGTCTATCAAGACCTTGATGATCACAACACGCGAGATATTATACTGTATTAAAAGGCTGGTAGGCGAGCAGGGATACGTGTACAGCATTAGCAGCATATGAATTATAAGGAAGTGTTCTAGAAGGATGAACACGGAGAGTTAATTGGAGACGAAGATTATTAACATGAAAGGGTTCTTATGTGTTTGTATTGTCACAACTTGATACCACACTATGTAACTTTATGTAACTTCCATTATAATACTTTGAAATTTGCCCAATTGAGTTTAATATTTAAAAAAATATATACTTTTTGTTTTATTAACGCATCTATCTATGTCCGTCTTATTTCGTTGATCCTGTCGTCGTCCTAAGGTCGCTTGGTCAGGTATGTCATAGAAAAATATCACGACTTCACGAGGCATCTTCAGAGTCGAATTCGTTACGTCCAATTTCTAGGTAGCCCAATTCTATTCATGTGTTACAAAAGTCAAATACCTAGGTGTCGTATTAGATCCCAAACTCGGCTCCAGGTCACACATAACTTATGTTTGGCCTACGTAATATCGCCTATACGTTCTAATCAATGTCCTTTCGTGATAAGCTGTAAAGGATACTTTACAAAGTAATTGTACGTCCTGTTATGACGTACGTGAGCCAGGTCTTCGCGCATGCCTATAAACATATCCATAAGTTACGCTCATATGGATTGCTCTCATGTCTCGGTTCATGACCTAATGTCTGGGACCTAATACACATCGGTCGGTTCTCGTGCATGGCATTCACGTCTGAGTGAATGTGAAGTTCGCAACTGAATAGAAAAGTTTTGTTGAAACTCCAAGTACCAGCGTTCTACAGTCTTAAGATAATACGGTAATGTACGCTGAATTCTAAATTCAAAAAGTTCAGAAAGCCATTTTTTTAATAATCCCACAATTATTTAAAAAATTGCATGCAAAGGACATGACTCAAATGACAGCCTGTCCACCTTAAGTTGTGCTATTCACCAATAGATGGCTCTACGTTAAAGTAATTGTCGTTTGTTGTAATATGGGCACGCAAGATTTACTAATTAAGAATTTTTACTTCAAGTTTTTCCGAATATTAATTTATTAAGTCGCATGTAACTAAATATAAGTATTGTAAAACTGCAGTTTGATTCTAAATCGTAAGATAATATTAGTGCAGCAACTTTAAAACTCATTAAAAGGGTGTTAATGACTGCTATCAATAATTAATTGAATTTGCTATCGACACAATTAGTTGTAATAAAAACAACAACAAACTCGCCTGTAACGCAGTCGAAGCTTTCAGCGCCCTAACGTCCTTTGTGTTCTAAGCGTAGTAATTTTGCAATTTATATACTGCAGACCATAATTATATTAAAAAAACTTGTGACTAAATGGCGTAAGGTAAGATTAATATTCTCTTCTAAGCCGGTGCACTTATCATCCATAAACACGGGGCACTTTCTGATTCGATCATTTTGACTCCAGTTAAGTTTACAGCGGTTAAACCTTGGGATTGATCTAGCAATGTAAGTGTCATACCACCGCTTTTATAATTGATGGGGCAGTCCACTGAGTATGTTCACATGACAACATCAGCATTGGCGATGGCACATCCTTATTAAAGTACTAGGACATGTGTAAAAGGAACATGTTTACATTAAGAATGCATTCAATGCTCCGGCTCTCAACGACGCTGGTGATCAAAGTACACTAATACACAAATACAACTTATAGACTCACGTGTTCCATCCTAGGCTTCTCGCCTTCTTCGCTCGCTTCTCATTTAGTAATGCAAGCCAAATGGGAACCTATTTTGTATAAAAAGAAAAAACAACTTCTAGAGTAGAAAATAGTAAATACTATAAAAGTAAAAAGAATCTTTGAATAATGCCTACTGCCATGTCGAGACTAACCAGCACAGTCCCTTTGGTCTCAACTTCGTCGCCCATTAGTAGATTAGACAAAATAAATATAGAGGATCACCAGCTGAGAGACAGTGTATGAAACCGTACTGATGATTCTCTGAACAGCTGGATATCTCTTAAGAAGGGAGAGACGGGCTCACCGCTCCTGAATATTTGTAAGAGCACAGGAGTGGCAGGAGCGTCGCCGTCATGTAAGAGGTAGGTTTGCCCATTGCAGACACGCGCTGGGTAAAATGCAAAAGTATAATTACCCAATTTTATATTTGGTATTCTTTATTAGATATTAATAAGGGGGTACACCTTACGGATAGAATATGTTTCGCAATTTGTGAAGGACACGGCAGGTGAGGTATCGGGTACGCAACCCGCTTTCATCTGATACAGTCCACGGAACGACTGGATACATTGCGACACCGTATATACATGATCTGATTCGAGAGACGGAGTAGTCCTGTGTTGACATAACTGAGTGAGGCTTAGATCACAGAAGAGTTGACTCTCTAGAACTTCGTTCGTTACTAACGCACTAAATAGTTCGGGAGCGAGGGAGTTTGAAGGCATTTACTGAACATTGAACACATGACGCACATGATGTTTGGCGCGAAATTGATTCGCTCGTTTATAAATCGATTTTATTACTATTATATAAAATACTTTCAGATGTTTTTTCTGCTGTTAACATTATGCGCCGTGTCAGTATTGACCTGGGTGCTGGTGAAATGGATGAGCCTACGGTCGTACTGGTCGAAGCGGGGCGTCCAGTCCCTCCCTATCTACCCCTTGATCGGCAGTTTGACGTTTTTGACAAGATATAGTCCTGTAAGTTGCTCTTAATTTAGATTAGAATTGAATATTAAAAAATCATTAGGTATCAAGTCAGGGTTGTACGGGTCATGGTCTGAAATGTTTATATTTTGGCCACGCAAAAACGTTAACAAGGGGAGAGTCACGAGGAATTTTTTGTAATTACTCTCAGCTGGATTTCAACTGGAACCGTGAATCATGTGTCACCGGGTCTTGTAAAGAGATTACATCATTTTTAACATTTGGCATCGCATATGTGTATAAAATGTTTATAAAACACACACATCAATATATGATAGCATAATAGAGTACTAAGTATTGAGGTGATTAGATATCTCTTTGGTTTCAGGCTGTGTGGCTTAAGGATATATATAACAACTATAACGCACCCTACGTCGGCTTCTGGGTATTCTTTCGTCCAGCCCTAGTCATCCAAAACCCAGAAATAGTGAGGAGGGTGCTGGTCAAAGACTCAGCCTTATTTAGGAACAGACCCAGCAGCTCCGGAGTTAATGATCCTATAGGCAATCTCAATTTGTTCATTCTTAATGTGAGTTTTCTTTTTTATTTTGATGTCAGCATAATGTTACAATGCGCCCGCTACTTGAGAATATACCGGTAGTAAAAATGATACTATAAGAAAGGAATTAAGTTATATTTTTATCCTTTTGTTTAATTTTCTGGCCCCTGCTAATTTTCAGCGTCCATCTTTGGTGCTGGCGCCAGGCAAAACAGCAATTATCCTTGTTTGAGCAATAGCTTGACACTCGTGTTTTCCGCATGATCTTATGTTAACATAAGTTAGGAGGACCATTGTACAGCTCTGTAGTTCGGGGCTTTCAAGAATAAGACTACGGTATCCCCTGCCTGTCGTACAAGGCGACTAAAAGGGGCCTTTTCCGCTAAGGTGGACCCGGGAAGAAGGCGACATCGGCTGGCCCGTGTCGCCTTGCACTGTGAGGGCACAGTCGGACACGGACACATACCCCGCCTTCCCCCCAGAAGGCGGGGTATCTTTTTGAAGATTTCTTCCCCGTTAACAAAAAAAAAGGAGGACCATTGTAAACGTTTCAGTTTAACACGTTACTCTGTAATGGCGTCGTATCCGAGTCCATTTCAGTCTTACAGCTCATTACATGTATGTACAGGACCCGCAATGGTCTGCCATACGGCGTCGCATGACGTCGGTGTTCACGGTGGCGAAGCTCAAGAACTTGTTCGCCCACATGACCAGCAAGACGGAGGAGCTCCTCACAAGAATTGACATGGAAATGGAACGTCACGATGAAATGGAGCTCAGAGTAACATTGTTCTCTTATTCTCTTTAATTTAACGTGACTACTTACAAACGCTGAAAATATGTCTCCTGTGTTTCCTAACATATATTATGTTAATCTTATGTTATGGTTAAGATTTTTAACGACTTTAAAAAAGGAGGTTCTCAATACACCTGTTTTTTGTGCACTATCATTGATGAACCATTAAGACATTTTGTTTTCATTTGTAAACATACTTGATCTCCAGGCCCATCCAGTAATTAATTTATAATTACTAGATGGTGTTGACGGACTACACGACGGACGTGATCGGCACGGCAGCATTCGGCGTGGCCGGCGACGCCACGCTCTCCGGCGACAGCCCGCTGCGCACCATCACCAGGCAGTTCATGACCTTCAATTTGTTCAGAGGGCTCAGTCTGCTCAGCATATTCTTTTGGCCGGAAATTGTTGAATTGTGCGGGTGAGTGTCACGCGCAAACAGCTGTGGTTGAACTATGGCGTTCACCTTTCCAAAAAAGTTTAAGCTTGTGCCAGGGAATGGTTTCCCCAATAATCAAATGGCGGTTAATGGCAAGTTAAGACAATGGTCTACACAATTGTCGAAATATTAACAGTTAGTCAAACAAGAATGACAATGAACTGTCAAATCAATAAAATGACTAAATGCATCTAATACAACATCTAAAACAATTGAAACTATACTCGGGTGTCAGTTGCACACAATCGACAACTGTAGTGTCATTCAACATTCATTTTGATACAATTGGGTTAGCAGCCAATAGGTTCGTGTCAATAGCAAATATAAATTAATGACGTATAAATTAAAGACAAGGTGTCACCCTGTTGCTAAACAAATTGTCGATCGCTTATAATAATTATACTCTTGGTTCTAAACAAGTATTTTCGCTGCCACCTAAACTTGAGCTTTGGCCTGTGTAATGGTGTATCTCCTTCTACCCGCGACAATTTATTTTAAAGTACTTGTTGTATTTTATGTGTGTTTTCAGGTTCACTATGTTCCCGAAATCGGCGACTGACTACTTCAGGAAGATTTATCACGCCATGGTGGCGCAGCGAGGTGGCTATGAGGCGGAGATAAGCGAAAATAAAGATCTACTGGACGCGCTGCGGAAGTTGAAGCAGGACTGTGAAAGGGATAACGAGGGTAAAATATTTTCTCCCTATAGCGGCGTACCAAACGTTTTTAGACCCCTGAAGAGTTAGAAGTTGCTGGTTTCTTTCAGCGCCCAAGCGTTTCAATATGATTTTTGAACTTTAGATCACACAACTGAAGTAAAGCTCCCTCAGCTCCATCTATAAATGTACACAAAATATGATATATACACGGTTGTTCAAGAGAGAAAGAAAATATGCGTTCTTACACTGCTCTCTCTAACTCCAACAATGTGATACAGACAATAGGCCTGCATTGTGTCTAAAATATACGAAACGTAACTTATATAAATTATTTGTAACTAACTTGATTATCTAATCGATTTTACTCGGGAATACACTCGTTTTTAGAAATACCCGAAGACGCGTTAATAGCGCAGGCGGTGGCATTCCTGCAGGGAGGCTTCGATACCACCGCCAGCGTACTCTCCTTGTGCGTGTACGAGCTGGCGTTCCACCCTGATATACAGGTATTTTGATTAATAATTTTCCTTAACCTTCAAACGCGCGGTAAGTCAGCACTTAAAATTGTCAGCACAACAACCAAATTCATTGATGCCAGCACTATGGATCGAACTCTGGTTGCTGGCGTACTATGCAACTTGAGGCGACTGTCCGGACACTGAGACACACGGCGGTAAGCGAATAAGAGATTAGTGGATGAGTGACAGCATGTACTACTAAAACTATTTGCTAACTATTGATAACATTTCTCGTCACAATATTTTAACTTCACTGTACTTTGTGGTTCTGCCAATACCCTGTTAACGAAACATAAGATCGGGCAGCTTATGTCGATTTAAAAACGAGGTAAGTTTGAAATGTTTCAGACCTTGGCGGCATGGTACTCTATTAAAGGAGATATAAATGCCGATGATACTTTATTCATTGCTATTGCAGAACAAATTATACAATGAACTGCTGGAAGAGAAACGAAGCGCCGAAGGAGGTGTTTTGGATGTTGCTCAGCTTGCTAATTTAAAATATTTAAACGCGATTCTGTCAGGTAAGTTGTGACTAATATTTCAGAGTTAAAATACAAATCATGTAATCATTAATCAATTAGAATCAGTTGAAGATTAAATATTAAACGCCACCAGGGACGGTCTCTTTTATTTACTAAGTCTCTTTTCGACGTTCATGCTCGTTGTCAATAGAGAGTAAAAAGCTTAGTCTTTATCATAAACCTACTCTACCTATCATAACTTACTAGTAACTCATTCTCCCATACGATTTTTAGGAGTTTACTGGTATTTATTTGAGCCCAACATCCAATGCCAACAAAATTAATATAGACCTAATTGAAAGCGAATACTTCACTTCTTTAACAGAATACCAATAGTTCAACGGCATGAGCCTCCACAATAGGACAAGTTGGATATCGGGAAGTTATATTCCTAAACCTTACTCTCTGAATGAAGGGGCGGAAGGGCATTCTCTGTGAATTCAGGGGCCTTATGTTATCCATTATCAACAAAATATTTGTTAAAATAATTCCAGAATCACTACGAAAGTATCCGAATATAATTTGGCTTGAAAGAGTCGCATCTAAAGATTACCAGATCGATGAGAACTTAATCATCACCGCGGGCACTCCGGTGTACATCAATACCATAGGCTTACATTATGATCCTGAGCTATACCCCAGGCCGAAGGAGTTCGACCCAGATCGTTTCCTGTTCGAAGACGGCGACGGGGTCAAACCTTTTACTTACCTTCCTTTTGGGGACGGACCGAGGAGTTGTATTGGTGAGTTTCATTAAATAATTGATAATTAGAATTTTCACTACAAGCCGTTTGTTGTTGTTGGCAATGCGCATAGCAGCGGAGAAGAAAAATACCATACCGTCTTTATATTACTGACCATATCGGGAGTGCCCCTGCTGTCATACGGCTCTAGTGAAATTGAGTGAACGAGATTGTATTTCCTAGATTCGTTTTAAAACAAAACATTGGATCTTATACATTCGATACAACGATCTCCATGAAATGCAGGTGGTACCGGGGGCGATAAATTGATCTAGCTAGCTAGCTGTATACAATTTTATAAAATACCAACTTAAATATAATCAAAGTGCACTTCAATCTAAAAAATCTGCCACACGGTTAAGTCGAAGTGAAAAGAAGGCAGAGCAGAAGAAATGTCACGGTGGTCAGTATCAAGCTAGAGATTATTATCATCAGAGTCAGGAGAGGTGCTTACTTAAAAAACTTACTAACCAGTAGGTATTTTCAGGGCGCCGATTCGCCTTGATTAATCTCCGCCTTGCTGTAACTGCCATCATCCTTAAATACGAAGTCCGCCCCTCACTGAACGCACCGCGGCCGGACGACATTGCCGTAGAAAAGAACAGCGTGACCTACACCCCTGGTGACCCAATCATGGTCAAGTTTGTACCGAGGAACAAGCAGTAAGAACGTTTTTGGGAGACACATTTAATTACAACAAAGTATACTTGGAAATCATAACTGATAAATTTACTAACCCACACAAAATATATTGAATTACTTTAAGTTCATAGATTTGATAATGAATTTGATAATGAACTGGTAGAAGAGCAGGGATAGGTGTCCACGTTTAGCAGCAATTTATATTAAAAAGAAGTGTTCTAGAAGGAGAAAGACGTAGAGTATTAGAGTAGTAACAAAAATAGTTCTGATGTATTTGTTTCTGTAACTTTCCATTGTAATATTTAGAAATTTGTTCAATTGTGTTTAATAAAAAAAATGTTCGTTTTATTTTTGCATCTATATATCCTGGTGAGGTCACAAATGTATATAACAAAAATATCATAATATCTGCTCTTACAATAGCCATAAAATCAAACTCTTCCGATGTCTGGAAGTTAGTGAGAAAATTAGTCATTATTTATCCCAATGGGAATGGGAAACTCCAAGGGGAAGCGGCCAGTGACTTTTATGGTCAATTTAAAAAAACAATGTTGTGTTACTTAACACCGTTGTTTTCTGGCACTTTATGCAAAATTAAACGTTGTTATATTTTCCAATGTTTTTGGGATTTATATTTTAAATTTCAACATATTTATTTTAAAACTAAGTTCATACTTATTTATTTTGTTATTTTAAGTGTACTCCGGTGACTTACCTTTAAGGAGAAACCACAATAACATCACTAAAATAAGTTAAATGTCTAATATTCACGTAAATATCCAATCGATCATATTTACTTGCACGGCGAAAATGTAAAATTCATAGATTATTAGAATAAACGAATTATACAGTGAGCAGTAACTTTATAAGTTATTTATTAACAAGAGGCTGATACGTAATCGAGTTGACAAGACTTACTTTATTTTAACCTTATAATTTTGAGTGCTTTACTCGAGATTTATGAATTATTAAAACAGACTGCCTAATGTTTCTCAATATAATCAAGTGGAATCGATTTTTATAAATTATTTATTTATAGGCTAAAGACTCATGTATATTTATCATATTACGTCTAATAAATGTCGCTATTTCGAATTTCATGAATGGAATTTCGTATTGTTTTTCTACCCATTTTTAGTCGCGACTTTAATATTTTTGCGTGAAAAGTATCATGTTTTGATATATCATATTCGATATATCATAATTCCATCGTCGTTCATATTTCAATCAGAACGAATTTATTTATGTTGTTGAATGACAGATGGCGCTACGTGTTTGTCTCATCGAACTTACACTTGCACCATACGCTATTGTCATCAATCCTCACAAAACCTGTCAGAGTCACGCCTCGCATGTTTTGTACTGACTACATCTCTCTTCGTACTCATTCTGACAATAATATTTCTAATAAATTATGAGTGTAAATAAGTAGCAACAACACAGTCGGTAACATTGCCGCTCTCTGTTTGTTAAACAATTATTAGTATTAGTTTCGACATTTGAAATTAAATAAAAAAAACTTGCTTTAAACCACTAGACTGTAGTAAAAGTTCCGTATACACAACTCCCTATATTTATGGAAAATATGTATAGTATATACACAAAGTAAAACATATACACGATTGTTCAAAATAGAAAGAAAACAGCCACTGCTCTCTCTTGCTCCTACAGTATACGAAACTTGACTCTCACTTTTTCATCTTCGCTTATATCTCCTCTCAATTTAACCTCGCTCGATCACACATTTCGTAACGCCCTTACTAGCGTACTCCTCAAGTCGAGCGTGCGCAACGAAGTTTTACCGACCATGTTGTTGCTGAAGGTTCTTAGTTTGGTAAAGTAAGAGAGACAGAAGATAACTGACAAAAAAGATATTTCGTAAATAGGCAGCGCGCAAATGAACTTATATTGATTGGTGACATCATTTTGTTTTGGTTTACTAAGCGCAAATTGCGCTATAGAATCGTTACGTGGCGGAGAAAACACGTCGCAATTCAGTAGCCTTTCATATTAGAGCGAGTTTCATAATTAAACCGCAATATTCGAAATGTCGGTTCAAGCTTGCATTTGATTTCAACTTCAAATGTTAGTGCAATTCTGGGAAACGCAAATTTCAATATTTGCGGTGATTTGCAAATCGCTCGTTCATTGTAAGTACAATTGCGAAGTGTTTTTGTTATTTTATTTAACACCGCAGTGGTCCTGGAAATAATTCATGCAAATAGGAATGAGAGAGAGAGATGTTATACGAGTTGTTCTGTGAACATTGATGTGAGCAGGAAGAGCTAGTACTAAAAGTTAGTACGTGCACTATCGGTTTCTCGAGGACGGACTATGATGCGCCAGAAATAAACGAAAGCGTTAGTGCGGTAAGATTTTTTATAATTTTTTTCACATATTTTTTATTATTTGAAGTAAAATTTCTTTACGATCCCTTGACTTGAGTAATAAGCTGGTAAGAGCGTTACGAAAAGTGTGAGCGAAGGGAATGGAAGTTGAGAGGGAGAAATAAATTAGTGAAGATAGAGTTAAGTTTCGTATATTACTGTAGTAGTAAGAGAGAGCAGTGCGCGCGCACATTATCTTTCTCTCTTGAACAATCGTGTATGTACTATATTTTGTATACCTATAGATGGGGCTAATGAAGTTTGAATTCAGTTGTGTGATTTACAGCACACTGGATTTTTATTCATTTCTTTTATTTATTAAAGGTACGCCGTATAAATACATCTCGCACAGCAATCGTACAAAAGAAACTTATCTGATACATAAGACAACATGACAGTACGGAGCATTAGCAATCAAACCTTATATATATATATAATATATATATAAATATATATATATATATATATATATATATATAATAATATTATTAATATATAATAATATAAATATATATATATTAGCGAAGATTTTTGTTTTTAAAGAAAGCAATGTCGATTATACTTCGGCAGTCTTGAATAAATATTTTTTCTTACTTTAACTATTACGTTCACAGCGTTAAAATATTATAAGATTGTTATGATTAATTATTGTAATATGTTTGTGTATCTATTACATAAGTAAATGTGTATTGATCGAGCACAACGCGGATGGTTTTTTTCACGCAAACCGGTTGTCATGTGTGTCATGGGGTCACGCCGCGCGGGACAAGGGCACGGGGCGCATCACGCTTCACGTCAAACTATTATTAAAATAAGACAGGTAATCATGTTACTGTTGGAATCTAAGCAACAAGTATATTTACGAGTAATAGAACAGAACTTAAAATCAAATCTATAGACATTTTCGCTATTTTAAAGATCAACGTAAATGTAAACATTTTATTTCCGAAATATCATAGATATTATAATTGGTGCCGGCGCCGGGAAACGAACTCGAGCTGCTAGTCTATACAATTTGAGGCGACCAGACACAGCCATGCTCTCATACTCTCTCAGAATCTCTTCTTCTCTCGGTTGCCCTTGGATTGGAATGCTAACACGTAACATAGTAAACTTCCAAGCCGAAGTTACCCTTCACCGGAGGAACCTTGTGTCGTCGAGTTCCTAGTGATAGAGGTTCAGGCTAAGCGAATTAAGAGCTGTGCCATCTATCTGGTGAAGCAGTAAATCAGCTTTCTTTCTTCTTTATTTTTATATGGACGAACTACACAGTTGGCCAGAGAGGCTGGCCTTTACTGCTTCACCGGATTGAGAGGTGGTATAGCTCTTAGGTCGCTTAGCCTGAACCTCTATTAGCTAGGAACTTGACACAAGGGTCCCCTCGGTGAGAGGTAACCTCGGCTTGGTAGGTAACTACGTAACGTGTAAGCATTCCGATCCGAGGGCGACACGACTCGGTCGGTTGCTATTTTATTTATAAAAACTATTTGGAACAATCTAAGCTAAATTTACTTATATTCTGTGTTCGTCATAAAAATATGTATATGAAACTTTTCGTAGGTATATTACGTCGTTCTTGGTGACTACATCCTCTTTCTCTTTCCTGACCCGTGCTCTTCATCGTTAGACAGTACTAACCTGGTTCTGGTTTATCTTATACCTGCCATTATAACAATTTACAAGCAATCTCTTGTATGATTGGAATTTCCCAGTATATATTAGGAATCCATGTTCCAAAGCTCATTAAATTAACATGGGACCTAATTGTATAAAAAAATTGTTTTATAGATTATGGACTAAGAATTTAACGAAAGGTAAAAACAACGTAAAAGTTAAATAAATAATAGCTTTGATGTAAACTTGAGCCGTGTAATGATGTCCCGAAGTTTTTGTGAGTTTAAATTCCATACATAAATATTAAGCCAATCTATATAGCTATACTGCGTAAATGATGTTGTTGTGTAATATTACGTATTTGGTAATTTTTTTTATCAAAAGGTACTTACGAATACTTTAATATTATATTTTGGTGTTTGTGAATGTTAAGCCTTATGCAAATTCTGTCATATAATAAATAGCAATAATTGTTAGGAAAAAAATATTTTATGCTAGAGAATAATTACAATATAGTGAACAAGAAACTTGGGGTCGTTAATGGTTCTGGCAAGAAAACTCATATATGTGTTAAATTTGTATAAAGTATGTGAGCCACAAATGGATAACTCAATATAACTCTAACCGATTTCGATGATTTATTTGTGTTGGAAAGGATGTACGTCAAGAGTAGTTTGATGAGAGTTTGGTTAGGTTCTGATTTAAAATAGTAATATCGTAGTATTTATATGTATATACAAATGGTTATGGTATATGTCTGGGCACAGGTCTCTGTACAGAGAGTGTAATAGTCCGCCACGCACACCTAGTGCGGACTTCAAATCTTAGAAATATTTCTAAGACATGTAACGATGTATTCCTTCACCGGCGAGCTCGTGGTAAATTAGCACCTAAGCTTGCAACGGCAAATTTATTGATACCGGTACCCGGTACCGGTATCAATAAATCTATGAACAACCGCCGGTACACATAGACACTACCACGGCTCATTTAAATTAAATGCATTTAAAATCTCTCTCTCTCTCTGCCTTTCTTCATTACTATTGATCCCACATGGTGGTGGGGTTAACTTACCACTTAGTTCGAAATGTTTTTGTTCCTAGAAAAGAACAAAAAGATTAAATATAAGCTTTAATTTATCGATTAGATTACATTGTAACTAAAAATAACATTAAAAACATTAATGTCACAATTAATAACAACATAGCGGATGTTTACGTTTTACGTAATTACGTGCCTTTTATTAACATTACATTGTTTGCAAAAACAATAAATGACCACCAAATTTCTTGTTCAATGTATTATTATAATTTTCGAATATAATTTTTTTTGCGTTCGATATTATTTCCCCAAAATTCTTTTATTTTTTTTGCGTTCGATATTATTTCCCCAAAATTCTTTTAGCAAAGCATTATAAACACTGTACGTTGTATTATAGACACGGTGCCTTCCGTCACGTACCCAATATATTGGCGTTCGGCATAAACAAAAAGCAATTATAAGTTCCCTTCTGTCTCCCACACCGAGCGCGAGCTGGCAGCGGACGCATCGCATGGAAATGGGCACGAAGTCAATACAAACTTAGTATTTGATTTCTGAAAGCTTTTTAATAATACCTTTCCTATATTCAGGTCAAATGATATCAATCTCTATATTGGAATATACATCATAATTTGTACAAACACATTACATACAAAGTATAACATACATTAAAAAAGAAAATTAACAAAATCTTTAAATGAGCAATATAAATAAACAATCTGTATCTCTGGCTCCACCGAATTTAATAAAATTTTGTATGCAGGGTTTTCGAGGGTTGATAAATCGATCTAGCTATGTTTTTTTAGAAAATATCCTTATTTCCGCTGATACCCCATTATTAGTTCAGTAGAAACAACAGTAAAGCAAGGAGTATATGGTTTGACGTTAGACTAAGAAATTCATTTATTTACATGACTTTTTTTAAAATAAACGTGTGACTGGCTGCTTAGTGATAAATCAACATAGTAGTCGTTATTCACGTCAAAAAAAAAGACAGCTCACGGATTTTTTTTCAACTCTTGTTGGTTTCGCAATGTTCTGGTGTTTTGCAATGGGTCTCATCGGGTAATTGCTATTGAATACAATGCCTGTTGAGCCCGATTACTGTAACTTAATGAGTGTTACAGGGTGTTTTTTTTTGTTCGCAAAAACTTATCATGATAAACTTCATAATTATAATAGTGGGTCTCATTGGGCAGTGTAATTTGATACATCTGTCCAATAAACCCATTTTGCTGCAATATATAAAATAAACGAAGTAATAGCTCACGAATTAGGTCTTATCGAGTTGCAACAGGCAATGACAGAACATACAGAAGAATTAGATCACACATTTTCATATAGAATCGGTTAAGGCTAAGAATCACAATCATCCAGTACTACAATTAAAGGAAGGAACGGACAAATAGGACATCATGCCAACATTGGACAACGTCTCAGCGCGTCAGCGTCGGTTGGTCAATGTCGCGAGCGCAATATTACCTTTACATGGCATTTATACAGAGTCTAATAGTAATTATATAATACAATAAATATATTACGTAGGAACATATCACTCACGTCAAGTTGAGTACACGCTATATATTAGTGACAATATGTTATTTAACGATCTATGGCAATATTGAATTGTTTCTTACAAGGAAAACGATCGCGGAGGTCTCCGTGGTGGATCGCCGATCGACCGTCGATCTGTGATAAACTGGAATCCATTTCTGTATAATATTTTACGGACCCGCAATAAATACGCAGCTTCATAACAGCTAACCACATACGGCACTAATTATTTTTTGGGGCTGTAAACATACACTGTAATTGTACTTGCATTGTCATTACCAAATATCACAACAAGTATATTTACGAGTTAAACCAAAAACCGACTTCAAATCGAATAAGAAGAATATTACGATATATAATTAAGCAAACTCTCATTAAGCTACCCCCGAAGTGCATCCTTTTCAATAAAAAATGAATCAACGAAATCGTTTGGTAGCTATTCAAACGTAGGTTATGATAATTTAAGACTTATATGGTTTTCTCATGGATGCAAAGCAATGGAAAATGCCTTTTGAAGTCTGTTAAAAAGAAATTTTAATTCACGGGGGAATCTCTCAAGGTATTCGTGTATAAAACTAAACTAGCTTTGCAATGTTTACTCCGCGACTGGAACCATTTGGTTAAAGACGTGCAGTAACCGGGCAGCGACGTCGGTGGTAATACAAGGTAAATATTATCACTTTAATTTCTTTCACTTTTATGTATTATTTAATTAAAAGTGTATTTCTTTTAAGTATGCCATGGAATCTCATAATTATGGCACCGGACTATTTACGTATTGTTACACCTATAATTTCTTTTTGATTGTAATTTTCATTATTAACGTTCACAACAAAATAGAATAACATATTTGAGATTATTTTAGACATAATTCTAGAATGTTATTTATTGAAACGGATCATATTTATTCCACAACCTACTGTGAAAAATATTTCCGATTTATTCAATTTTTGAGTGAGTTATGTCGGCTTTGCGCAGAATTCTACTCAATCCCGGAGAGATTGGCCTTCTTTTAACATCTGCATCGATATTGGCATCTGTACTAAGTATCGACCTAGATATTTAAACTGATACTATATAGTTTTAACTATTTTTAAACCACCTTGCGGCTACAGTCAGAGAGGGCTACTGCAGCTCTACGGAGCGGAGTCCGTAAAGTGGGAAGAATGGTAAATGTAATTGCAGCTTCCGCGACTTGGACTCGGCTGAGAAGAGAAAACGCGACAACAAAACGCATCTTCAAAGATGGACGCAGGATATTTACCGGTGCATGTACCGGTAACATCAGCGCTTTCGACAAATAGGAAATTTGTACCTTTATTACCGGAAGATTTTTATCTCCTATGGAATTAACATGTGCGAAAAGAGTTAAGGATATTTGTAAATCAAAACCGAACTATTGGTCTGCATATAAAATAAGGTTAAAAAAGGTATTAAGTATACAAAATAAATCTAACACTTTTTTATTTATATAAAATATCCATACTCTTGTATACGAAAGGCAAAAAATAGATAGAGATAGATTTAGTTGAAAAACGTACATTGATTTGTTGGCTATTAGTAACTGCTCAGTAAGAAAAAGTAAAATATTCTATATACGAGTAATTTTCACAGTTGGGCACAGGTCTTCTCTCTGGAGATGCTACGTAACCCTAGCGCGTATTAGTGGACTTCACATGTGCTAGATATTTTTCTCAGACATGCAGATTTTCTCATCGGGGTATAAACTCGGATTGCTAGTGTACAATGCAACCCAAGGTGACCGCCCGGCCATCGAAAACATGCTGCCTTAAATATATGAAATAAAAAAACGCCATTAATATCCTTGTCACTGTCTTTGACTTGACCTACAAGTTATCTTATTTTATCAGTTAGTTATCGTAGTTAATAAATAAAATTGGAGTGTGTGTTTTTACTACATTTTATGAATGTATATGCGGTTTATACAGTCCGTCTGTCTGCCTGTTTGTTCCTAATCTTTGGAACGGCACGACCGAATTTGACGGGACTTTCACTGGCAGATGGCTGATATAATAAAGAGTAACTTAGGCTACTTTCACTTCTATACAAGTAGATAAAATCATTTCTGTATCCCAGAATAGGACATACTTTTAATTGCGGGTAACATCGCGGGGCGCAGTTAGTTATGATATATAAGTATGCGAGGCGAATAAATTGCTTGCCTTTAAAACATGTAGCCGAAATCTAACAAGACTGTTATTATCTATCTATTAAAGTTGATGTTGTAGTCGTCCTCAACGTTCTTCTAACTTCACCTATAACCTAATATGCGTATAATACCTGTTTCAAATTCCAGATGTTTTTGTACCTCCTCACGTTTACTATTCTCGTAATTTTCTTGTGGCTATACTTGCGATGGTTCAAAGTGAAGCGGTATTGGGGCGACCTAGGAGTCCCGTTCGTCCCACCAAACCCTATTTTAGGGAATTTAACATTCCTACAACGTTATAATTCTGTAAGTACTTATTGTTTTAACTGGTAAAATTCACTTGATATACACGTAACATGAGGGCACTTTGGTTTTTTGTTTGTTAGCATTTTAATGAAAAATCTACAACAGCCGTTAATTAGCTTCAAGGTGACTTGAGGTCTTCAATTCTTTAGAATTATTTTGAACGTTTGTGGCATTATCCTCTCCTTCGCGGTTTCGTAGTTTATAAACCAATATAGATTTTTTTTGTTGGATATGCTTTCTTTCATTACGTCCTACGTCATTTTATTGACATTGGCCTGTGGGTTTCGAAGATATATTAGAGATCTTCTGCAATCGTATAGAATGCTATTGGTTAACATATTGGTAGGCTTTTGACAATGCAAGACAACGAGCACGAATGTGAAAGAGGAAAGAGAATAAAGCCAGCAGAATTTCGTAATATAACTAAGAGATTCCGAGATGTCCGTGTGTAGCAGCGATCGTTTCGTCACCGACTGTAAGATGCAATCTTTATTATTTATATAAAATATCCATACTCTTGTATACGAAAGGCAAAAATAGATAGAGATAGATTTAGTTGAAAAACGTACATTGATTTGTTGGCTATTAGTAACTGCTCAGTAAGAAAAAGTAAAATATTCTATATACGAGTAATTTTCACAGTTGGGCACAGGTCTTCTCTCTGGAGATGCTACGTAACCCTAGCGCGTATTAGTGGACTTCACATGTGCTAGATATTTTTTCTCAGACATGCAGATTTTCTCATCGGGGTATAAACTCGGATTGCTAGTGTACAATGCAACCCAAGGTGACCGCCCGGCCATCGAAAACATGCTGCCTTAAATATATGAAATAAAAAAACGCCATTAATATCCTTGTCACTGTCTTTGACTTGACCTACAAGTTATCTTATTTTATCAGTTAGTTATCGTAGTTAATAAATAAAATTGGAGTGTGTGTTTTTACTACATTTTATGAATGTATATGCGGTTTATACAGTCCGTCTGTCTGCCTGTTTGTTCCTAATCTTTGGAACGGCACGACCGAATTTGACGGGACTTTCACTGGCAGATGGCTGATATAATAAAGAGTAACTTAGGCTACTTTCACTTCTATACAAGTAGATAAAATCATTTCTGTATCCCAGAATAGGACATACTTTTAATTGCGGGTAACATCGCGGGGCGCAGTTAGTTATGATATATAAGTATGCGAGGCGAATAAATTGCTTGCCTTTAAAACATGTAGCCGAAATCTAACAAGACTGTTATTATCTATCTATTAAAGTTGATGTTGTAGTCGTCCTCAACGTTCTTCTAACTTCACCTATAACCTAATATGCGTATAATACCTGTTTCAAATTCCAGATGTTTTTGTACCTCCTCACGTTTACTATTCTCGTAATTTTCTTGTGGCTATACTTGCGATGGTTCAAAGTGAAGCGGTATTGGGGCGACCTAGGAGTCCCGTTCGTCCCACCAAACCCTATTTTAGGGAATTTAACATTCCTACAACGTTATAATTCTGTAAGTACTTATTGTTTTAACTGGTAAAATTCACTTGATATAAACGTAACATGAGGGCACTTTGGTTTTTTGTTTGTTAGCATTTTAATGAAAAATCTACAACAGCCGTTAATTAGCTTCAAGGTGACTTGAGGTTTTCAATTCTTTAGAATTATTTTGAACGTTTGTGGCATTATCCTCTCCTTCGCGGTTTCGTAGTTTATAAACCAATATAGATTTTTTTTGTTGGATATGCTTTCTTTCATTACGTCCTACGTCATTTTATTGACATTGGCCTGTGGGTTTCGAAGATATATTAGAGATCTTCTGCAATCGTATAGAATGCTATTGGTTAACATATTGGTAGGCTTTTGACAATGCAAGACAACGAGCACGAATGTGAAAGAGGAAAGAGAATAAAGCCAGCAGAATTTCGTAATATAACTTAGGTTATAAAAGAGATTCCGAGATGTCCGTGTGTAGCAGCGATCGTTTCGTCACCGACTGTAAGATGCAATCTTTATATAGGTATATAGTTAGTAATGTTTATTATTTAGGAACTTGTTTTAGCTTTGTTCACCTTAGCTTAAATTTTGATTTCAAGAAGGTTTTTGTTTTATTTCATGCCATAATTGCGGTTTGAGACGACCACAATATTAATAGATATAGTTGACTTACAACAATGTATTTTAATGAGTGTGGTGCCTTTAGTGATGTACGCTGTTGAATCGCTCTGCTTCTGCTGTATTTCCTACCCGAAATAAATTTGGATTATGCCTCAAAAATCGCATTCGGGTTTATGTCTTCGTTTAAGTTCGGGGGCATTTCTTAGACATCTAGCATAGACATAAGCTGCTGTTGAGCAGCCAAAATATTGTCGTTTAATTAATTTTACAAAGTGATTCAACAGGGGATATGGATGAAGAATATTTATGACCGCTACAAGTCTCCTTACGTAGGCATTTGGCTATTCTGGCGGCCGGCGCTCATCGTCAACTCGCCCGAGATCGGACAGAGGGTTTTGATTAAAGACGCCGCTGTGTTCAGAGATAGACTCGTCACCTCCGGCTCATCAGATCCTATCGGGAAAAATAACTTATTCACTGTCAAGGTAACTTTAATTTAAGTTTAATACTTATAAAAATTATTAATACCAGTTTCATTAGAAAATAATTTGTCACATTAAATACTTGAATTCATATATTTCATATCCATTCAAGCATTTTTATGGGATAAGGCAGCAAACGAGTCTATATGATCTTATACCATATAACTGATCTTAAGTGATTTCACCGCCTCAAAACACTTACAAAAGAGATCGCAAGAGTGTTGCCAATAAAGAGTAGGGTGTACATACTAAACTTCTTGATACCTAAATATCTTGTCGATCTATTCCCGCAATAGCACAAAGCGTTACAGGGGCTCTAGAAATGTTGATATCACGTCTCGTGAAATATATTTACCTTATTTAAAGTACCCGAAGCTAGAGTACACTTTAAGACAATAAGAAGCTTTCTCAAATAATCCCGCATTTCACTGTAACATGCAACTTTGGAGAGCAGCTATTAATATGTTACAATACATACGAGGTTAATAAATATATATTCTGTTAGACCGATCTCAAATAGAAGGGCATAATTGAGAGTAGTACAAATATTTATTTTGGAGTGTGCAAAGGAATTACACGTTTTAAGTCGCTATCCGCCGTCAAGGTGCAGGTCGATTTACCTTTCTTTTGTTCTAGATGTTTCGATACGACAACAACTGTACAAGGGTACCGTCTGCAAAACGTAAGATCGTAGGTTCGAATCCCACATTCGATTATCGACGTGAACCATCTCCTAACACAAGCTTAAACTTAGTTGGAATGGTTAACAAGAATATTAGTAATGTTTAGATGATGTTTTCTCACCAATTTTGAGTCCAAATTAACTTCTAGGTCCTTCACCAAACGAGTACTCAATAAACTTGATATGTTCAAGTGAAAACCCCACACGCTAAGCCAATGTATCAATTGAGACGTTTTCTTTTAGCTCGATAGGATTGTGTTTTATATAATCGAGCTCAAGCAATTTAGATACATAGATAAATATGTTTTTCTAGGAACCGGTGTGGTCATCACTCAGGCGCCGTTTAACTGTAATCTTCACAGCATCCAAGCTAAGGAGCATGCACTGGCTCATAGAGATGAAAACAAAAGAGCTATTGCAGAGAATTGAAAATGACATGCAGAAGAGTAAATGTGTTAATCTTAGGGTAAGGATATCGAAACAAATTGCAGAGAAAAAAAGCTGAAAGTATTAGACGTTCTGTTGAGATGTGTCTTTTTATTCGACGTAAATAAAATACATTGATAGAAGAATAGATTATCACATAAATTAGAATACGTTATGTTACATTATTCATCTCGGAAAACGTATTAAATGAAATAATTGATATTGATGTCATGCAATATATTTTTTGTTTTTCAAGATGGCGTTCACTGATTATACAACCGACGTCATCGGGGGCGCATCGTTTGGGTACGTCGGCGACGTCACTCTGACTGGTGAGGGCATTTTAAGACAAGTCACAATGGAGTTTATGATATACAACGTTTTCAGAGGCGTCGCTTGGGTTTTGATGTTCTTTTGGCCCACGTGGGTCAATTTTCTAAGGTAAAGCTGTGGGAATGTATTGAATCTATTATTATATTTATTAAATCTGTACATATAAATATTACCTCTTTTTACTACAGATTTTGACGGGACTTTAACTGGCAGATATCAGATGTAATAAGGAGTAACTAAGGCTGTTTTTATTTTAGAAAAAATTAATAAATAATTTTTAATCGCATATAAGACTAAGGGCCAGCTCTTGTAATATAAATGAATAATTATTTATTTTTGATTGATACCCTACAGTGTAAAGTGAATATTTTTCACAAAAAAACTGTCTGACTTTTTTGTTTGGCTTGGGAAAGTCCAAAGACGAACAAAAAATATCCATCCAGAAGCATTGGAAAAGTAAGGTGTATGTTTTTTTTCTATCGTAGAGCACGCACAAAAGTCTATAAAGGTCTTTTTCAAATAACAGTTGCGCTTACATAAGTGCAATCTTTTTATTAACTAGCTGTCCGTTACTAGCTTTACGTATTCTAGTTTGTCTTATACAAATTGTAATCTGCAAAGCTTCACGCTCTCGTGTCATAGTATGATGATATGTGTATAGATCCTGTTGGCTCAGAATATTGCTTGTACGGTTGGACGTTTGCCAGTACGCCGCAGTATGCGTTCTGAGCAATATTCTACCGGGCACGAACACGTTGTGAAACCATAGATCGTTAACAACCCGAAATGAATTTTAAAATTAATGACATATATTCTACTTAATTGTTATAGAATATTTGTAGTAATAATAATCAAAACATAGTCATCAAACATCAACTTATTCACTAACAGTTCCATATTATTAATACAATCAAAAGCCAGTGCTGAACAAACTAAGCCACTAAGTTCTTCAGTGCTGGCTACGATGTTTTGGCAATTTTAACAGAAAACCATACATGAACTATACTGATCTACATAGTATATATAACTGTACCTGATACATAATAAAAAAAACGCAAATACACTAAATTTAAGGAATGAGAGTTTGGAACATGAACATGTTGTGCATTGTGCCCTGTTTAGCTGCTGTACTTAATATAGGTCGAATTGTTCGAAAGTTCTACCAGATTACATTATATGCATGTGATAACAACAGTGCAGATTAAATAAATCTAGTTGATTATTTTTAAAATTCTGCCTCTTTCAGATTGAGCGCCTTCCCAAAAAGTTCGATAGATTCCTTAACAAAAGTATACCGTTCAGCGTTGGCTCAACGTGGTGGATACGAGAAAAAAGTAACAGAAACTAGAGATTTGCTAGACGCTTTGATAAAAATCAAACAGGATTGCATGAGAGAGAATGAAGGTGAATATTTTGTTACCATCATGTAAGAGTTACTACGAGTTCATCATGGCTCACTGTTACTACAAGTCCCGTAATGTTAATTCCATCTTAAATGTTACTGAAAACAATTCCATTCAATCGGCAGTCACATCAGTATTGAAGATATTTAAAATTACAGACATGCCTGAAGAAACTCTTATTGCTCAAGCAGCAGTGTTCGTGCAGGGCGGCTTCGACACCACCGCGAGTATTCTTAGTTGGTGCGTCTTTGAGCTGGCATTCCACCCAGAAGTGCAGGTATCATTATCAAGAGTGTAGTTTTTAGTAATGTAAATTTAATTGATGCCGGAAAGACTGGGAAAAGTAGAGTAGACGTATGCTACGAAAGCTCTGGTAATATGCTGGAAATCGCTGGGTAAAATAACAAGAATGTAATAATATTTTTTCTATTTCATTTAAGGAAAACCTATACCAAGAACTTCTTGAAGTACAAAAGAATAATAAGGGACCGGATATTGAAGCGGGAAGTCTGACAAACTTGAATTATATGAACGCTGTTATAGATGGTAAGTTTATGTTATTACCATCGTTAGTACGAGGGATTTGACAGCTGTACAATTTGAGCTTAGACTAGTTAGCTTGAATATCGATAAGTATCTTAGTGCAGAGAACTTTACAGGAATCAAGTTGCAAAGTACTATAGCACTTGAATTCGATTTCCGATGCCAGCACCAATAAAATTGGTCAGGAAATCTGTATGTACAAGAATTGTAAAATACTAAGAGTTAGAGAATATATATTTATATATAAAGATTTTTAACATTAGGATTCATTAAACAACAGAAACCCTCAGAAAATATGTACCAATGGGATGGATAGACAGAGTGGCAGCACAGGATTACCAAATAGATGAGAAACTGACAGTTCCCGCGGGCACGCCGGTCTACGTGAACGTTGTGGGCATCCAGTATGATCCAGATATCTATCCAGAGCCAACCAAATTTAAACCAGAGCGGTTTTTAGTTAAAGATGTCGAAAAAAAATTTACCCCGGTATGGACGTTTGGTGAAGGACCTAGAAGTTGCATTGGTGAGTCCTTGTAAAAGGCCATCTTGAAAACATTTTACATAGTTTTAAGTTATGATTCCGTGACCCCAATATAAAATAGGTTCCCCACAAAATGCAAAGATTTGAAGTAAGAAGATTCTTAAAGCCCAGGTTCACGTCAATTTGTCTCGCAGACTGTTCCCAAAGCATATTAGCCCTATGCTATTATATATTATCATCATCAGCCTGTATCAGTCCACTGCTGAACATAATACTAAATTCCTTCTACTATACACGATCCTGTTCGATACAACATCCGAAAATCTAAAATTTCTAATATATGTTGGTAACATACGTTATCCGCTGCATATACATTGTGTTATATTGTACATTTTGTTCCAGGTCGTCGCTTTGCACTGATAAACATCCGCTGCGCCATAGCCTATATCGTAGTGAATTACAAGTTCAGACCCACAGCGACCACGCCGGACCCTATTAATGTGCAAGTTGAGAAACACAGTCTTTTTTACTCTCCTGGAGAACCACTACTACTTGAATTTGAAAAAAGAATGTGACGAGATGTGAAGGAGACAAGAAGAACTTATGCATTCATTGTCACGTTCGCAGTCACACCGGCGATCATTATCCAAATTTCAACAGAAATAAATTGATTGTTATGTCGTTTAATAATAAAAAAATACCTGCAGAGAAAGAATCTGTGGACATCTGTACAAATAAATAAACGTATATTTGCAATACTAAAAAATAACCACCTTTTTACTACATCCATATAAATATACATTGTATATACGGTACATATACCAAAATAACATTTTTTTTGTAATTTTTGTTTATGTCTGTCCGTCTGATTATTCCGGCTCATATATATCTCTGGAATGTCTGAACCGATTTTGACTTCCACTGGTAGATAGCTGATGTTATAAGGAGTAACTTTTATTGTTATAAATAATTTATATAAATAGTTTTAATCACTGGTAACACCGCAGGGCGTTCCTCTCCTATGTTAATTTCAATATGCATAAACAGAATTTTGTTCTTGAAGATGTTGATGACGCAAACGAGTATGGGACTTAACCTAAACGATCCCGATGCACAAAAACGGCTTTTTTTTCTGGGGGGAATCTTTTTTACGGACCATCCTCCGGAAGGACCATGGGTGGGTCCGGAGGGATGTGTGGGAATTGGTAAGGGCGATCCCTACCCACTAAACCTTCCCCGAATGCCATCAGCCGTTATAAGTGGATATGCATACAAAATATACTGCTATATTTGTGAATATAACTTTCATTGCTATGAAAAGACTACGATGCTTAAGTGTGTGACTCCGTTAAGTTCGACTAAGTTTTCTGCCAGGGCTTCGCAGGTGTCAGTTTGTCAGCCAAGTAACTGTTGATGGCACTGTACCTTGTTACTATTAAAAAATGTACTATTACGAATATCTTAATTAATAATCTTAATTTTTAATAATTCTAATCCACACTTAGCGAAGCATATGGTTTTTTACGCGGTAATAGATAGAAGTCTCGTTTTAATATATCGCCAATCTGGCCGATGTACCTCCTCTTAGGATTATTCATAACTTCACAATTAGTGCAAATATTTCATTGTTCTTTTGATAACCGGCCCGATTAGTGCCGTGCTGAGGCGTTAGTCGTGCGGTCGACGCATAAGGTCGCGCCCCTTCGGCTCGAGCACAACTTACCGGCCGTTGTCTGCTGTAATTGAATAGATTTCCACTTCGCCACGAGATACTCGGCCTGTGAGCGGCTTACTAAAGGTACAACGGCTATTTTATTAAACTTTATTAGTTTTATATCACTGCCGACCCCACGCAGGCGGCGTTGTAGTCGTAGGTAAGCTGTGTCTGTTAACAAGGGACTTCAAAAAGAGGAAGTTCTCAAGTCCTCTGTATTTTATTAATGTTTGTTACCTCATAACTTTTAGACTGAGTGAACTTATTTGGATGATTCTTTTTTTATTTGTAAGTTGGTGCTATCCGTGTGGCCCCATTTTGGTCCAATTCTGACAATGGGATCCATGAGGTCCATGATGAGAAAATCATATGTCTTAAATTTGCATTAATTATATGTGTAACAAAAGGACGGACAACTTTATATAACGCCAACGGATTTCGATGATTCATTTTGACGTGACAACGTCTTATAAATCGATGATAGCGGATGGCATTCACTAAAAATGTAGCGTTACCGTCGTGTCTTGATCCGAGAGTAACCGATCATTTACGATCGATGTACTGCGTGTTTGTGTGTGTGTGAGCATGAGAGAGAGAGAGTAGCGCCGATAGTGAGCGAGTGAGAAAGCGGAGAAATAAATAAAACAATAAAACCGAACAAGTAAGATAAACAATTTATAAATAAGAAAATAAATGAGACCAACTGTACTCGGTCGTCGGAAATAATATAAATTATAATGACAGATAAAAATTCAAAAACAAAAAATTCATGTATATTGTTAGTCCGCGCCGAGGCTCACGGTTCTAAGATTCGTTGTCACGAATTTAACGTCCGAGCGCCTTGCGCGCAGACACCTAGGTTTTTTTTTAAATTAGAAAACCTAAATAAAATTCCTGTTAGATTTCAAGTCTAATTTTTTTTAAGTCGTAAATATTCTTATTACATATAGAAGGTCAGAGCAGATTGTGTGGATATTTTAACGTGGTGAAACTTCACTATCTTTTTTATTTTCGTGCCTTCTTGCGTGAAACCAAGTCTGTTTGACTTGCAACTTATGCATGTTTATGAATAGAATGCATGAACACCGGGCCGGTATAACGAAACGTATAACCGCTTTGTATTGTGTCACGTTACTCCAAAGGGAGATCGTACTTTTCTTATTGATTAATGGGGTGTAGACGACAGTCTTTGGCCGAGTTACCTGTTACGAAGCTGAGCTGATCCAGTACTACTGCGAGATATTAACGGTACTAGTCCAGGGAATCGCGTTGCCGAGGAGCTTAATAGAAGATAGAGTAAGCGGTAGACGGCTACAACAGAATTGCGCCCTTCGCAGAATTAATTTCAATTTTTCATTACCAATACCCTAGGTCAGAGGATCCCAGATTTTTTCCACCCACTATTAAAATACAGTTACAAGCATTTGATGACCTACCACTGCGAAGAACATATATTAAATCTTTTCGGTGATGTTAACGACATATTACGTTTATATTAGCTACTATGCTTGGAAACATAGGCGTCTATGCATAGTAGCATAGTTATTACGTGACTGATTTGATTTAAAGATATTTTTTACGCATGGATAGGAAATATATGAACAAAAATATGTATATGCGTAAATATATTTATCATTTACCTTTTTTTCCTATGATTAGAATATAATTATTGTTATTGATCATCGACTCTCCGTGTATATAAGAGATATGGCAGAGGTTAGTAATAAAATATCCAGTTTGATGAATAAAATTTATATTTATATGCGAATTAGAGCCGCGCGAGTGTCGCATGTACACCTTGAAGTTAATACGACAAGGAAGAGGCTCACAACCTCTAATTATTTTTTATGTTAGTGCACTGACAGCGCCGCCATCAATGGATTTTTGAAGTAAAACTTCGTGCATCAAGTCGGTCATCATCTCGCTTGGGGATTAAAGGGAATGCGTTACGAAAAGTGTGATCGGTCGAGGCGACGGCAAGTTGAGATGGAGATATAATTTAAGAGAGAATTACGTTTGGTATACATACTGTAGGGTTAATGAGGTCAGCCCTGTAGTTCTGGGCTCTCAAGAATAAGACTACGGTATTCCCTGCCTATCGTAGAAGGCGACTAAAAGGGGCCTCGGGTTCACTGGGCGACAAGGGTGGGGGCCTTTGTCGTCCGCTAAGGTGGACCCGGGAAGAAGGCGACATCGGCTGACCCGTGTCGCCTTGCACTGCGAGGGCACAAGGGGGAAGGAGTAACTTCCCCCCCGGGACGTGCTCTCCTTGAGCACAGTGCAGAGGGGCTCCGGTGCGTTTACTGGAGATCCCGGAGCCCCTCATCATGCACCGAGGAAAGGCCCACCGGATTTTAGTGGGTAAAAACCCAACATAACCGCCGCCTTCCCCCAGAAGGCGGGTATCTTTTTGAAGATTTCCTCCCGCTAACAAAAAAAGGAGGCTACTGAGACAGTACGTTTTATAGCGCCGTCGTTTATGAACCAATTTTGATTTTTTTGGCACTAGAACTTCGAAAATAAAAGAGGGCGTCTGCGTAACAGCAGTTAAAATTTGATTTCAGTTGGTTTTTGTTTTAACTCGTCAATATACTATTTGACACGTTAGCAGAGAACGCCGTTTCTTCGGAAATGTAAATAATATTTAAAGATTTTTTTCTTGGTGTTAGGTAAAGTTAATTAATGACAGATCACAAAAGGTGTTACGTAATGTAATTACTATAAATAATCATAATCCGACACGTTATTCATCAGTTGGGTGAGAATAATTGACGAGTGTTTTTGAATAGCTGTGTGATATAATCTTGCCATTTTCGTTTGAAAAGGTTATCCTTTATGTTTATATGTGAATTTTATATAACTGTTTGGTGAGAGGTAATTATTATTCTATAATTTACCTTCTACCAAGCAAGAAAATCAAAAAATAGGTGTACTTCAACCAATTCCAAGTTAAATAAACTTAATGGAATTCCTTTCGGCAGTACTGAACAACTCATTGGCATATATATATTGACAGCTATTTAAAGAAAGGTCGAAGTTAAAGTCAAGGATATGTTTTTATCTTAAAAGTTAGACTTGAAGTTGGTTTTTTCTTAAATTATCCCAATTAAAGTCATCTATCATTAATTATCTCTTCCGTTTGACCGTGTACAACGTAGAGCTGCTCGAGTCGTCGACGATCAGGGTCTTTCCGATCGACTTGACCCTCTGAGTCTACGAAGAGATGCCGGTTCTCTTTGCTTTCTCTATCGTATTTACCTTACCAAGGGGAGTGTTTTGAGGAATTGTTCGAAATCATCCTAGCTGCCAGTTTCCATTACCGAACATCTCGGCAGAATTAAAAATTCCATCGACATCATCTTGATGGTTTTCGTTCTACTACTTTTCTCGCGTAATTTTCTTCCACGAACTATCAACCTGTGGGATCGACTGTCACCAGTGGTGTTCCCGAACCTTAACGTTTACCTTTAAGAAACCAGTATCTCAAAGGTCGGCAACGCACCTGCAGCTCCT
This sequence comes from Meandrusa payeni, assembly GCA_029286785.1. Taxonomy (NCBI): domain Eukaryota; kingdom Metazoa; phylum Arthropoda; class Insecta; order Lepidoptera; family Papilionidae; genus Meandrusa; species Meandrusa payeni. The sequence continues at coordinate 363,245 of JAGSMX010000007.1, read as the reverse complement.
CTGGTGCTGTGGATGTTCATGGGCGACGGTGATCACTTAAGGTCAGGTGAGCCGTATGCTGGTTTGCCCCTTTTCTTATAAAAAAATTATAATAGTAGATAGTATAACGTCATGTTGTTATTTTAGATGTTCCTGTACTTCATCACGTTTACTATTTTGTTGCTGTTGTTGTGGACTTACGTGCGATGGTTAAAAGTGAAGCGGTACTGGGGAGATCTGGGCGTCCCGCATATTCCACCGAACCCAATAGTGGGAAACTTAACATTCATACAACGCTATAATTCTGTGAGTATTCTTTTATGAACCGACTTCAAATAAGGTGGTTCTTAATTCGTCTGTATGTTTTTTCTATGTTTATTACCTCAAATCTTGGACTGGGTGAACCGATGTCAAAAATTTTCATTATGTATGTGCGCGACAAATGGACGAATAACTCAATTTCACACCAACTAATTTCGACGATTTATTATTTATTAGAAAAGATGTACTTCAAAGTTAGTTTGATGAGAGTTTGGTTAGGTTCTGGTTAATTCTATTTCGTATCATTCCTCTGATAATTCGGAAATACAATGCTGTGTCCACAGGGTATATGGATGAGGAAGATTTATGAGCGCTGCAAATCTCCTTACGTAGGCATCTGGTTGTTCTGGCGACCAGCTCTCCTGGTCAACTCTCCGGAGATCGCGCAAAGAGTATTAATTAAAGATGCTGCCGTATTTAGAGATCGATACGTCACTTCCGGCTCTTCAGATCCGATCGGAAAGAATAACTTGTTTACTGTTAAGGTAAATGAAGTGTCTGTTTGTAATATTAAAACATACATATAAATAACATTCTTTACAATTTTTGTGTCTGTCTTTTTGTTTATTCCGGCTAATCTCTGGAACCATGGTCCGATTTTGACGGGACTTTCACTGACAGATATCTGATGTATTAAGAAGTAGCTGAGGCTACTTAAATTAAAAGTGTTCAAAAAGTCATACCGGCACTGTATCTACTACTGTTCTGTGTAGAGTATGTTCGCCAAAGAGCAAAATGACGCGTGCTGCGACGATCTACATAGCGGTAACCAGCTAAAGAGTAAGGAAGAAGATAAGGAAAGGATCGAAGCAGTTTGATTCTTAATTAGAAGGCGAGGAAGGCATGGACAGGCAATACAAAAATGTCTTCACATTTGTCAATCTTCTTACAACTTCAGCAATTGTCAATCTAAATAGGCAAGATATATTTAAGTTGCGTTACGTGTATTAGAGGAAGCCCTTTGACCAAATCCTTAGTTTTTTAAAGCGTGTAAAAAAGATAATTACTAAGTTACCCGTAAGGCTTTGTCACTCTTTAGTAATCGAGCTCAAGCAAAAATTATGCCTATACAAATGTTAATAATATTCTAGGAACCGGTGTGGTCATCACTGAGGCGGCGTTTGACTGTAGTCTTCACAGCATCCAAGCTAAGGAGCATGCACTGGCTCATAGAGATGAAAACAAAAGAGCTATTGCAGAGAATTGAAAATGACATGCAGAAGAACAAATGTGTCAATATCAGGGTAAGGAAACATGTCGAAACGAAATTTAAGAGGATAAAAAAGTTATTAATATGGATTAGACGAGCCTTGATGATAAAAAAATATTGTAATGCAAGAATATATGACCGTACAGGTTTGATTATTACCGAACAATATTTTCTGTTACTATTATATATTTGTTTAATTGTTCTTAACCATTCCAGCGAAGCTTAAGTTTCTGCTAGAAAATGGTTTGTAGCCCTGTAGTTCAGGGCTTGTAAAATAAGACTACGGTATGCCTGTCGTAAAAGGCGACTAAAATAGGCCTCGGGTTCACTGGGCGACAAGAGTGGGGGCCTTTGTCGTCCGCCAAAGTGGACCCGGTTAGAAGGCGATATCGGATGGCCCGTGTCACCTTGCACTGCAAAAGGCGAGGTATCTTGTTGAAGATTTCCCCCCCGTCAACAAAAAAAATGGTTGTCGATTTTTTTAATGAATTTTGACAGTAAGTTGACAGTTAATGTAGCCATGTATCTTTTGTTCCCTCAGATGACTTTTACTGATTACACGACAGACGTCATTGGAGGCGCATCTCTCGGCTACGTTGGTGACGTTACGCTTACCGGCGAGGGTATTCTTAGAAAAGTGACCAGGGACTTCATGGCATATGACGTTTTCAGAGGATTGTGTCTGGCCCTTATGTTCTTTTTTCCATCGTTGGTAATCCTTTTTAGGTAAGAATACACGCACAGTGTGGCTATTATGTATTTTGTTACTACAAAATTATGACTACGAATTATCGTAGGAATATTACGACATAGAATTACTAACCTTACCAAACTCTCATCAAACTACCCTTGAAGTACAGTACAAGAAACATCCTTATAAATATAAAATGAGTCATCAAAATAGGGCGGCGTGTTATTGAGTTATTCGTCCAATTGTTGCGCATTGTTACTATTGCTTATTTATGGCAAATAGTTTTCTCATGGATGCCATTGTCAGAAATGGATCCCATGGAATTTCAGTATTGGTTCACCCAGTCAAAAGTTATAAGGTAACAAACAAAAAAAACATACAGACGAATTGAGAACCTCCGTTTTGAAGCCGTTTGAAAATGGAATATCATTCTTTCAAATAGATTATAGTGTATTTTTAGAAGACGCGCTGCTCTGTATACCGACTTATGATAAAGTTACTTTAGAGGTGAAGCGGCCTCTTTGAAGATAAGCCAGGCACAAACTTTAGAGTTTTTTGCACATAAGCATGTTGTGTAAATTACAGGTTAAGCGCAGTCCCAAAAACTTCAATCGCTCCCTTGAAAAAGATATATCGGTCTGCGTTGGCCCAGCGCGGCGGTTACGAGAAAAAAGTAACGGACACCAGAGATTTGCTCGACGCCTTGATAAAGATCAAACAAGACTGCGTGAGAGACAATGAAGGTAAATAGATTTTAGTTTCTATTCGTCTAATACTGTAACTTGTCGAGAAATCCTAAACTATTATATATTTTATTGCATTCGTTTTACTAAATATATATAATTTGCCTACCTACCCCTACCCCTGTCCAGAGTCGACGTGTTTCAAAGTACGAGCTATAGTTTTTAAGCAAGTGCTTGACCACGATCCAACCTGTTGTTAAGTGGATATGCAGTTCTGGATGGTTCGGCCCACTCGCTTAGTATATGTCTGGAGTATGGTCTGGAGCGCATGCCCCTCATCACTGTACTCTGAAGCACGTCCCTAGGAGGTTAACCTCACCCCAGCACCCAGGGTGCCCTCGCAGTTCTGAGGCGACATGGATCCACCGGTATTGCACCGTGTTCCCTGGTCATATTCTACGACAGGCGGGGTTGCCGTAGTTATTCTACAGCACAGGACAATTAATGTGAACCCTAACACGGCTAAAGCTTATATGGATAGTTACTTTTATATTGCATAAGGGACTGTTCGTATTTGGACGTATACCAGAATGTTCATAGCTTATATTTAATTGTATACATATAACTGGTTTGAAATTATAGACATGCCTGAGGAAACTCTCATCGCTCAAGCCGCAGTATTCGTGCAGGGTGGTTTTGATACCACCGCCACTATTCTAAGCTGGTGCATTTTCGAAATGGCGTACTGCCCAGATGTGCAGGTAACTACATCACAAGCGATGTCATACTTTGAATTTTATAGCTCATGTAAAGATAACATAGAATTTGATTTTAGGAAAAGCTTTACCAAGAACTTCTCGAGGTACAAGGGAGAAATGAGAGATCAGATATGGAAATTGGAAGCCTGTCAAACTTGACTTATCTAAACGCTGTTATAGATGGTAAGTTGTAATTAAATACCGGCGTTTAAGAAATACAGTTAACCGAGGATTATTTATGCGCTGTGGACGTAAAAGAAAACAAAAACTGTTTTATTTATATCTCCTACTATTTTAGTGCAGCAACTTTACAATATATATAAATATATATCATATATAGCATATATAGCAGTAGTAGGAGTAGTGTGGTGGAGATTTCTTATAACGATCCTGTAACATTTTTGGTTTTTTCTATTAAAGGTGTGTCCTATTAGTCCATGTTCTCGAATAACAGTTATTACCTTCTTAAATATCTTCAGGTCCACTGATAAAACTTTAAGTTGGTTTCTGCTAATAATCTTTTAAGAGAAATTAGATCTATCTGTAGCGGTTTCTAGAAGTGCAGTGAGCTTACGAACATCCACAATTCTGTACAAGATTATAGGGGGAGGTTTATTAGTTTATTGTCTTTTGCATCTCTCGCCCTATATTCCGGCTGATCTATCGGAAGTCCGCTAAAACTGTTTGTTGTTTTTATTAATTCGGGAGAAGGTGTGGAGGATAATTGTCTTTTTTTCTGATCGCGTAACGTAGGAATTCTTTGCCAATCTGGTGGTTTTGATATGTGGGAGCACTGGGTGACTATTTCTAAATTTGATTGCTGCGTTTTGGAGCGGAGCTTTTTTTGGTTTGGGTGTTTGGTATGTTGCTCATAGACATACTCTTGACAAATAATCCTCGGTGAAAGGCCTGCTGCACTAGTTTCTTCTTGTAAAAATAAAAATAAAATATAAAAATAACAGGTCTCTCTTAAACTTCTCCATTCATGTCTGCCCCGTGCTATTTGCATCAATTGTGATCTGCATATGTCTTTAAAGACATCCCTCCACCTTTAATTTGGTCTTTCCTATCTTCTTAACTAACTTTTGGTGTTCTTATTTTAACTCTGTTATGGTCATAGAGGTAACAAGAGGAAAGAATATGTCAGCGTAAAATTGAAAGAAGTAAGCTTAGAAGAAAGCTATCAGATTAAATTAGTAAGGAGGCTGTTTAAAATAAAACAAAAGTTATAGAAGTACAAGAAGAATAAGGTTACTCAAATGGCACTGGGCAGGACAAATATGTAGGATGACAAAACGTTTAACAGAGTAGGTACCAAATAAAATTGTAACACATAAAAATGTTTGAACAACAGAAACCCTCAGAAAATATGTGCCAATGGGACATATAGACAGAGTGGCAGCACAAGATTACCAAATAGACGAGAAGCTGACAGTTCCCGCGGGCACGCCGGTCTACGTGAACGTTGTGGGCATCCAGCACGATCCAGATATCTATCCAGAGCCATCCAAATTCAAGCCAGAGCGGTTTTTAGTGAAAGATGTGGACAAAAAATTTACCCCGGTATGGACGTTTGGTGAAGGACCCAGGAGTTGCATTGGTAAGTTTACTGTAAAACGTGATCGCAAACACTTTACATACTCATTGCTCACATCCTCAGACATGAGAGACCGACACAAGAGAGAGAGAGACTGCGAATTATAACGTAAGCTTCTTGCCTCGCTTCAATTCTCAAAACGGCAGAAACTTTTTGTACCCCTAACAAACTGACGGTAAAGTCGTTGGTTGGATGTTGACATGGTGTCTTTTCGTTAGTTTCACAGATAAAAGACAAAAATTGTGTATTATCTTTCCAGGTCGTCGCTTTGCACTGATAAACATCCGCTGCGCCGTAGCCCACATCGTAGTGAACTACAAGTTCAGACCCACAGCGACTACGCCGGACCCTGAGCGCGTGCAGGTTGAGAAACGAAGCCTCTTCTACTCCCCCGGGGAACCGATTTTACTTGAATTTGAAAAAAGAATGTGAATGTAAATCTACGTAACTTTAGTGAAATCGAATCGTGTTACCTAAATCATCGTGTAAGCGGCACATATCCTTTTACTAACCCAAAAGACGCAGGAATTATTAGCAATCTAACGTACATATTTATTTTTGATTCACTAAGTGTTGAAAATTAAATTCACAGTTACTATTATATATTCTATGTTCTATTTACGCCTTCGACCCTACTCTGTAAGCAAAGGAAATTCAAAATCTCTTGCTATATTTGAGATTATTTAATTATTTTGTTTCCTACAAACTTTGTCTACATGTTTTGTTTTTGGAAACAGATCAAATTTAGTTTCAGTTAAGTAGCATGTATATTAGTTACATAGCATAATGATTTTGTTGGTATAGGAAGATATACCACAGTTCTGGGCTCGTAGACTAAGGCTATGGTATTGCCTGCCTGTCGTAGGCGACTAAAAGGGGCCACGGGTTCACTGGGCGACAAGGGTCCTCAGCCTCTGTCGTCCGCTAAAGTAGACCCGGGTAGAAGGCGACGAAGGCGAAGGGCCATCGGGGTGATTTAGTGGGTAGGAACCCCACATAACTCTGCCTTCCCCCTAGAAGGTGCTAGCTCTTAAAGTCGTATGGTGTAATGCTTGTAAATTGAGATATTGGTAGGCAAATAACAATCCAAGAGTAGGAATAGGAAATCATGTTAGGGGCACGAATGAGGAAGAAGAAAGAGAATATAATCGGCAAAACTTCATAATATAACTGTTATACCTTAGAAATAAAAGTAGTGTTCATTGTCTACCGGATAGAATCAAGTTACTTGTCCTCTAGTTCTGGGCTCTCAAGAATAAGACTACGGTATCCCTTGCCTGTCGTAGAAGGCGATTAAAAGGGTTCACTGGGCGATAAGGGTGGGGGCCTTTGTCGTCCGCTATGGTGGACCCGGAAAGAAGGCGACATCGGCTGGCCCGTGTCGCCTTGCACATCGAGGGCACAGGGGGGGAGGGAATAACCTCCGAACGTGCTCTCCTTGAACACAGTGTCTGCATTGTGCACTCCGCTGCGTTCCTCTGGAGATCCCGGAGCCCCTCGTCATGCATCGAGGAAAGGACCACCGGGGAAGTTTTAGTGGGTACTTCCCCTCAGAAGGCGCGGTATCCTTTTGAAGATTTCCCTCCCCGTAAACAAAAAACAAAAGGTTTCTTGTGTAATGTAAAACGGAGATCAATTACCGGACGTCGACCGCCTTACTTCACTATATACTGAAGGGAAATTACAAAGAAATACATTACATAGCCGCCACCCCTTTGACCTCCGTCTACGATGGAGCCGCTACCGCTTGTATAGTGTCCAATAAACAACAGTTTTATGGGAAATGTTACTGTTACAAGTTAGTAGTCTGCGAAGTTTCCGAATACCAATTAAAAGTTGACTCAATCTCGCATCCGACGAAAATTTGGATAATAATACAAGTTTGGCCGCTATAATTGATTTGGAAATATCTCTGAAATCCAAAGCAGTTAATCTGAGAGGCGATAGTTATATGAGGGATATTATCAATTTAATGTGATATTTTTGGTACCTTTTAAGAGTGATAAATATATTGGTAATGTACTTTAAAAAAGGAGGAGGTACTTAAATCGTTTGTATTTTTTTTAATTTGTTCAATATAGTAGCTACGTCTACGGGTACAGCTACGATAAAGATTTTTTTTAATGAATCGAAGTTACTTTCAAATTGGATCCATTCACTTGTAATGTAATACCTTGAAGTTTGCAGGGGGTCTCGGAAGCGATAAATCGATCTAGCTATCTCTCTATTTCTCTATCGATCTACTTTTAAAAAAGGTCGTTGTATCGGCAATGAACTTAAACAAGAATTGAAAAATATGACTCCACCTGTCAATTGGCTAGTAATACATATTTTTTCAATTGGAAGCAACTAACTGCTTTAACGACACACCTATTTTTTTTTTTTTTTTTCTTATATTGCAACCACAGACCTGTGTCCGTGCTCTTTTCTAATATACTTAAATTGTCTACTCTGCGTTTGTTAAAAAGTGCCACTTCTACAGTTACTATTTTCCTTATTATTATTATTATTTTTTTTTTTTTATTATATATATATATATAATGCCTGAATTTGGAGGTGGCCAGAGACCGCATCGGTTCACGCGTCGCAGACGCCCCGCTGCACTGCTATTAGCTTCTCCGCGACACACCTATTTAAGTAGATGGCGTTGTTAAGCAACACTAAGTATATATAAATATAGTATCTATTAACTACGAACATTAGAGTTTACAGTGTATGCCTTTGCTCAAAGACAAGGCTGTTTATACGAAACTTGTTTACGTAGGGCATCTGAAAGGAATAAACATCGTTAACAACAGGAAGCTCGCATTTGCTCTTTCCTGTCATTACGGCTGCCTTCCTCCGCGTGTCCGTTCCTCGATATTTTTTCATTGTTTTAGAAAAAAAACAAACAACATTACATCGAGTGCTCTTTGCGAAATGTGACTTAAAAGCAGCTCAAATTTACCCGAAAGAAAACATGTGTGCGACTCATAACTGGCTGCGCCCCCAGTGTTACCTGATATTAAAAAGGATAAACGGCGAATAAAGACGATTTAATTCTTTCTAAAGGTTTCTAAGTTACTCTTTATTGCATCAGGTATCTGCCAGCGAAAGTAAAATCCAACCATTAATCGGACAAACACAAAAATTCTAAAAATTGTAATGTTGGTATATGTAAGGCATCTTCTTAAAGTGCCTCTCCGACTAGCGAAGGTTGGTAGTCAGGTCGCCATATCTCTTTCTGTCTCTTGCGAGGCGAAACAGATGGGTAAAAGAATGATGTTACGATGGATACAGAGACAAGATGGAGACACTCTAATTTGATTTACTTGTTAAACTAAAAGAGCATGTAGTAGAACTAACTGTTGATTACATTTATCGTTACGACTCCACTCCAGGTACCCAGGAGACATGGAGAAAGGAGAAGCAACTAGAGGAATTCTCCCAACTATTCTTGTTAGTAATTATTTTTAAGTATATATCAAAAATGTATTTGCAACTTTTTAGCTGACGGAAGTCCATTATGATAATATCTGTGCACTTTTATTCACAAAACGCTAAAGATGATTATGCAAAGTAACTTTAAAAACTTTTAGCAGTGCAAAATCTGCGGACTTGAAAAATAAATCTATTTCTCGGAGCATGAAACTCTAGTAATTTATTAAGAAAATCGTGTCATTTCTCGCGTGGAATTGAAACGATTTATCCGAGTAGTGCTGCTAAATATTTTATATCTGTTTTTAGCGGCAAATGAAATGCGTCCTACTTTATATTTTTAAATAGCTTTCAAAATGCTTCAGTTCATAGCAAATTTTTGGATTGTAGCCTGATAGAGAAAAGATATTTTATCTTTACAGTTGGATACTTACAGACATATATTGAGGTAAGTAGATATCGTGGGAGATGCCTCTACGAGCCAGCGATGATAATCATTTAGATTGTACAGCCAACAGATACCACCCTCTCTAAGATGCTAGCGGCTACGAGTTTTAGAATCATTTTTTAAATCTTCGCATTCGTAAGGATTTTAACAACTAGTTTTATTTTAATTAGGCGTAAAGTCTAACAGACACGGGTTAAGAAAAAAACATATATAATTCAGTGAAGGATCGTGACAAGGACATTATCGTGGTCAAGCGGTTGCTGTATTTATTTATTTAAATCAACAAAAATTATAACACCGTTACAGATAATCCAATTTGATGTTAAAAAGACTAAGTTAAGTGAAATATATAATATTTAAATTAAAACAAATAAAAAGCATCTTGAAGCACTGACAATAAATATATAAATTAGAGTCGAACACCTTCTACGCATTTGTAGGCAGCTTCGATAAAGACCGACAAAGTGCAACATGTCAACTAAAATCAACAAAAATGTCATGGCAAATATCTTGTTGCTTTTTATCTTTTGACGGGAAGGATATCTACAATAAGATTCCCCGGTTCTGAAGAATGCGGGATTATGTGAAGCTCTTACTCACTAAAACCCTGTGACAAAGCGCTCCGGGATCTCCAGTTGTTGTTGTACATACCGGAGCTGCACTGGCGCAGGAAAGTTTATTATCACCGCACCCACACAGTGCTACGGGAAGAAGGCGACACGGGACCACCAGTGTCGAATTCTTCCCGGGTCCACTGTAGTGGACGATAAAGGTCTCCACCCTTGTCGCCCGTGGACCCGAGGCCCCTTTTAGTTGCCTTTTACGATAGGCAGTGGATACCATTGCCTTATTCTATAAGCCCAGGACTACGGAAAGTAAAGGAGGTTATCGTAAGGAATCCACTGTGTTCTAACCGTGTTGAGAGAAGCTTTAAAATACGCTTAATTAAAACTCACATAAATTAGCTCAGCGCTTTGTGATTTGTATAAGCCGTTTCTTGCAAACATATTATAAGAATATGTGGCACAGACTATAAAACACATCTGGCGTTTCACAATATGACTTCCAGCCCTCGCGTTCAGAATTATAACTTTTTAATTATGGCTTCGGGCGAATATACTTCCGTTTTAAATATTTTAACGAGAGCACAAAGGGTAATTGCTGAATATATTTATTGCTCATAATTTGGTCATTAAACTCTTTAATACGTGAAAATGAAATTATTTCCCATTCGAATTGGAATAAGATAATTCGTTTCGGCGAGGACACATGGAAGATGCAGTGGGTGCAGTGCCAGCCCGTCTGATGATGGAATTGAAAAACCCTTCAGAAATAGGAATGCTGATTAAGAAGAAACCATTGTCCTGCTATTCATGTCGCTATAAAAGTATACACTCCCTAACGCTGCATCCACGACCACGTATCGATTAAATCACTAATATATATATATCTTCTTCGTTCCCTCACTGCTGAGGATCGCGACCACGTACAAGCAGCCTCCATTGAGTGCGGTCATAGGCGGAGTGGACCGCACGCTGCATGCTGCCTCCCACCGTCTTCTTGATCATGTGTGACCATCACTAATGCTTTTACTTAAAAATCAGGCACTTACGTCCTTTTAATCATAACGAGGTAAACAGAGATCAATCGCTTTTCACTTTACATACTTATTTGGAACAGATCAAAACCACATCAGTGTAGTATTGCATCAGAAAAAAGCTAAAATAACACCTCAATCCCATCTGATGTTAAGCGTAAACTTCATCTTAAACATGAAAAATTTTTCAAGACTAAAATAGTTTTAAACTTAAGCATTTGGTACTAAGTGTCCGCTTTAAATGCGACCGCAACGAGAGCAGGCAACAGATGTACGGCAGCTGAACTGAGATATAGCTCTAGGCTCCGTGCAATAACTTTATACTAAAAAGTACTTTAATACTGTCACAAATTGTATTTCTTATTTTCAACCAACTTAAAAAAGTTCTTAGTTCGACTGGGTGAACCGTTTTTCCTGATTCTTTTTGTATTTTAAATCTGGTACTTCCCATGTATTCCTAATTCCAATATGGTCCAATTCTGTCAATTGCATCCTTAAGAAACCCATATAAGCGTTAAATTCGCAATGAGTATGTACGCGACAAATGGACGAATAACTCAATATCACGTCGACCGCTTTCGATGATCGTTTTTTATTGGAAAGGATGTACTTCAAGAGTCGTTTGATTAGGTTCTGAATAATTCAATTTCGTAATATTCCTACGATAATTCCGAAATACAAAGAAAGCGTCCGCGCGATAGCAATAGTATCACGGGGATATATGTTCGGAAGTCTGGCCGAGGGACTTAAGTCATCTATTTTTTATGTCACTGTCTATTAATGGACGTTCATAACACCGTAATTTCTAAACCGAATTTGATTTTTTTTAATTCAATTAGGTCTCAAATTAATTAGGATAACATAAAACCTTGAGTTCTGAAGATATACCAGAAAATTACAAAAAAATAGTGTGGGAGAATAATTAAGATAATGGTTGGTTTATGCCAATAGAGGATTAGGTAACATTTCTTAAATTAGAACATAAAATAAAAAAATAATACGGTAACTAATTCTACTTCATTGCGATGCTGCTTCGACTAGGTATCATCTCAGCATTGTATCACCTGTGAAGCTAAGGCTGATATTCTGCTGATACCTAGGCCTTCTCGGTTCTGGTCTGGTGTTAGACGATTCACCCTAAGATTAAGTTTACACATTATAATAATAAAACATAACTGACTATGTATTAAACTAGAATTAAAAAGAAAATGTATGTACAGAAACAAAAGAACAACGCTGAATTTCAACGACATTTTTGCAAATCTATTAAAAATGCGTTAAAAAGAGCATTAAAATATTCAGAGAAAGATTTACTTTACATCGTAACTTAACGCTTGATCGGAATGCGAGTCACTGGCAATCAGTTTAAAATTATTGACAATTTAAACTGGCTGTATTTTCACAGCCGCAATGCAGCGCGGGAGAATTAATGACCTCTTACGTGATGACGAATTGTTCGCCGCCCAGTTAGCGCATCATATGGAGTAATGCCTTTTATTGTTCCCAATGGAAGTCAGTGACACAGCAGAATATCTGTAAGCCTGGCAGGCTGTAACAGCCTGTAGTCTACCCAATTATATCGATTAAGGGTTGAGTAAGAGATGGTTACTACCTCTATGTAGCAATCAATGAACAATGCAAAATAAGCGGCCTCGTTAATTTGAGTTAACATTTTACTGTTGTACTAAAAACTAAAAAAGAATCATAGAGTTGAAAGGAGAAATCATTTGACACTAGAAAGTGTACTTTCTTCAGATGTTTGCACGAGTGACTCCAAGCGACTTTTACTTCAAAAGCTTTCAAAAAGTTAATCAAAACTTAAAAAGTTATCCACATAAGTAAAACTCACTCGACAGTCAGGCGGTAGTGTTACACGACTTAGAGAATGCTAATAATTTTATGAAATTTAAAATTATTAAAATAGTTTATTTGAATTAAATTGTGACAGGAAAAGATTTTATGATTACTAAGTTTTATTATCAGTACCTGGATAATCAAGTTTTTCTCAGTTTTTTTAAATAGTGATTCTTAGCCTTAACCGAATGACCATATATTGTGATCTATTTGTATGTTCCGTCATTCTCCATTGAAATCCAATAAGACTTCTCTCCGCGCTTGTCATTTTTTTTTGACGTGAATTTCGACTACTTTATTGATTCATTACTAAGCTATCATATGACACATGTATTTTATAAATAATTTATGTAAACAATTGATTTTCTTGGTCAAACTAAACACTCTTGGAGATACTGATGTGTAGCAACGCCATGTACAGAACTTATATACGGATAAAACGACAATTTCTTTAAAAAAATCTTAGCAAGATCAATTTATCGTCCCGAAACCACATGAAACAAAATTTCATGAATATTTGTATACAAGAATTGTTCATTTAAAGATTAGATATCACAGTAGTAGCACAATTCGTGACCCCAAAGCGGTTGTTTATGGCAGTAACAGAGATAACTTACATGACCTCAATGATATCACGAATGACCGCCAACAAATCCGACGTACTTAAAGTAAGTCCATATATTCACAACAGTGTATCGACAGATAAAAAAGTATAAACACTATTCCGTTTAGTATATTTAAAGTTATACATAACTACAACGTAAAGAAAATAATGGGTTAATACATTAACCCATTCAAGAATACGAGTAGTTTGGATGAGATCGCTCTTAGCTATAAGACCGCATGTAACAAAAAGTAAAATTTATTATTTCTGTGATGTATTTATTAATTGTTGTGTAATGGAGTATATTCATTCATTCAATTATTAATAATTAAGTACACTTTACCACTGAACTGGCAGTATTTTAATCATTCAATAGCCTGCGACTGGCGCTTCTCTGACTCAGTGTTAATCTTGCAAGAAAAATGCACAACGGAACAGCTTTGACCGTAATGAAAACTGAATTGAAGATTATACGACACCATTAACGCAACAATAAACAATTTACCGCCGATATTACATAGAATTTACGATCACTGAATAAAACATAATCCATGTTGGTGTGGCGGATTGCGGCTGGAATTCATTTCATATCGACAGATTATTGAAATTTGTAATGAAAGTCACTTAAACAATCAACATTTCTCTCACACTTTAAATAGAATTAAATTTAAACAACAATTATATGTGTATATGGTAGGGCGTAGGCCTTCTCTCTAAAGATAGTATAGGGGTAGGTATAGGTGTAGTATAGGGATAGTCTACAGTCATAAGTGCTACCGGGAATCGAGTTCGGCCGCTCGGACATCGCGCTGCCACGTTCACTGTGTTACCACGGCTCTCACCATCGAAATTTTCCCATTATTTTGGTTACTTGATTAGTATGTCTGTTTATTAATTTTAGATTGTTTGTTGATTTTTTTTTATAGTTTTCAATTATATAATACGTTTTGAAATAAATAAAACGAAAAACTGTTTGGTTGTATTTGGAAATGTATAAAGGTACTATATATATTGGTATAATATTTGTGTGTGTACGCTATCGTCCAGTTTAATTCATATATTTCTTGTCCACACAAAGAAGATTGATTGCTCTGAGCGCTAAGGTCACAATTTACAACGAACTGTAAAATGTATCTTCGTTATATAATTTGCTTCTTGTCTGATTTTGGTGCACAATAAAGTTATATCTACGAGTATTTATACCACGATACAGTGAGTAACTTTTTCAATGCAAAAGTCTTTAAAGTGCGATTCACCAAGAATTTTGTGTAATCGGAAGACAATTTGCTAACCTCGCTGTGACTTCCGTAAGCTGCCGACAGGGAAGTCGCGCGCCCGTCGGAGGCTACGCTCGTGCATAATTTTATAACTTTCTGCAATATTACGTTGGAAGTAATTGCAAGTATATTTACGAGTAAAAACGAAAACCGATTTCAAATGGAATCAAACGCAATTACGCGCAGACGCCACCTGTGTTTCCGAATTACTAGGAAACACAGTGAGCGCGTACACAAGCATTTAACACTTGATTCGATTTGTTGATTCTTCGAAGCTTCTGCTACAAAAAGGGTCAATAGTCGTTTGGTGGAGTCGAACCTAAGACATTACGTAAGGCAAATCATAAGCTAAACCATTAGGATATTGACGCTATTTAAAGAGTAACTAATACGCTACTTTGTAAGGTAAAATAAATATATGTTACATACATCTACGTCTGGCAACTCTTTCTGCTAAAGTCATATAAGGTTATTGTTCAAAATTCGGAAAGTAGCAAATTTTCATTTAAGTAAGTTAAGTTGTGCTAACACCTGGTCACATCTCATTGATTCACTCGGATCCGTGCTTCAAACTCGATAACTTATAACGAGTTGTTTACTTGACTTTAGAAACACGATGCCACGGTTGCACTGAGTAACATTTCTACAGTTTTGTTTAATAATTAGCATCTTAAAAGATAATTAATTTACTACAGATAAATACGGCATTTATTTATCGAATATAATGAAGCTGTTAAAACTTTAAATGTTTTACAATGGTAAGCGTTTTCTTTGTAACTTTTAATGGTTATGTGTGTCTGAGTTGTAAAAATGTTTTTCAGAAGGTTGTCCCTCGCTAGGGTCAGATAAATAATGATGACTAACTGTAATTAGTCGATATAGTCGAGGAGGTTATTTTTAAAAGTTACCACTTTCTTTGGAACGGTGGTAATTAAATATCATATAGGGCTTATACGCTCTAAAATTCCGCCGGTGGCTAAAAACCCAGATGGTTTATGCTAACGCTTGTATAACATCTGTTACTCAACAATATGCACACTAGAAATTTCCTATTACAAATGTACATAGATTGCGAT
Organism: Meandrusa payeni; assembly: GCA_029286785.1. Classification (NCBI taxonomy): domain Eukaryota; kingdom Metazoa; phylum Arthropoda; class Insecta; order Lepidoptera; family Papilionidae; genus Meandrusa; species Meandrusa payeni. The sequence continues at coordinate 347,733 of JAGSMX010000007.1, read as the reverse complement.
ACACTGGAATATTTTGCAGTAACTAGAGAATGCCTCGGGCATCGCTGCACGTATGTAGCTCTGTTTGCCTTTGAAGTCGCACCGCGCCGCATTACAGGCATTCGATGAAACGAATGTACATGTAACATTTGTATTACTATTCTACAAGGCACTGTTTGGTAACTTAAGTGAAATTGTTGCTTATCAATTACGTTTCATGTGTAGTCGAAAGCATATGCACTTTATACCGAATACGTTGACCGGACCTCGAAGCAAATTTTTGTCTGTCACTGAATCTTCCTAATTCCGTTTGCAAGCATCAAGTAGAAATGATTCATTTTCTTTATGGAAATCAACGTTCCTAGCGTAACTTTATTCCACGCACTATCAACATGTGAGATCAACTGTCACCAGCAGTGTTTCCGAACTTGTACGGTTGGACTATATTCAAGAAACGAGCCTACTTCTATCTCAAAGGCCGGCAATTAACCTGCAGCTCCTTCAGTGTTGGAAATGTTCATGGGTGACGGTGATCCCTTAAGGTGAGTCACAAGCTCATTTGCCCCTATTCCTATTAAAAAAAATAGTCAAATAGCGAAAATAAATCATTTTGTTAACATGTTCGTAAAATGAGCTTACAATACTTTAAGGTCTTTTGTGATTCAAGTCAACTGTATGGAAAAACCTCTAAATTGATCGCTTTGCTAGAAAAACTTATTTTTAACCGACTTCAAAAAAGGTATTCGTCTGTTGTCTTTTTTCTAGGCAACTTCTGACAATGTTTGTTGGTTGTAATATCAGTAGCTGTGTAACAATTCAGGTTATTAAGAACAACGAGCACGAATGTAGTAGAAAAAAAAAGTACCAGAGCTTCGTAAGATTAGCGACATTATTAAGCCTTGGCGCTTTTTTTTTCTTTAACTTTGGAAATAAAAGAGAGCGTAGTCGTGTTTAACGATCACTGATTCGAGGTAGGTTTTTGGTTTTACTCGTAAATATATTTTTTAATAATTATATCTGTGGAGTACAAGGAATTGATAAAATATAAAATACGTCGATAGCGGCCAAATATGAAACTAGTGAAAAGTTTTCGTATATCGTTATTCAATGGCGCGATGTCGGTTCGACATCTGACCTGGAGTGCGGCCAATCGTGGAGGTTAGTCTCAATATTTTAAGTCGTTCTGTATGATATTTACTATATTTTTATTATTTAAATAAGATATTTATTTACCTGGATTATTTTCCTTTTCCTTTTGTTCAGCTTTATTTAAGTTTAAAATGAACCTCAATGAAACAATTAATACAGAAGCAGTCTTAATGTGAATTCAAAATAACTTCATCTCTTTTCTTTGGTTGATGCATTAGTAATTTTCAGCAAATCTATACTTTTAAATGAAATAAGAGTGTCTGCTTGTTATATTAGAACAGCCTTTTTACTAGGTGCATATAAATGTATATGTGGTACATATAACAACTAACAATTTTTACAATTTTTGTCTGTTTGTTCTGGATAATTTCCGGAAAATGAGGATCCATTTTGGACACGATAGCTGATGTAGTAAGGAGTAACTAAGGCTACCTTTATTTAACCGACTTCAAAAAAGAAGTTATTGATCACGTACATTTTGTAAATTATAGATTAGTTGGATAGTTAGATTAGTTACATAGGATCTGGATTGGGGCTATTTAACCAACTTGAAAAGGGAGATTATTAGTTTAGTTATACGAGTAATTCGTGTTGGTTACGTCAAAATAGAAAGTGTACGTTTGAGATACAAAGCGCTTAATCAGACCAAGTTCCGAGCAGAGAGCTATATACATTTCATTTGTGAATAGCCCATTGTACCTCCACAAGTTAAATTCCACGCGGACGAAGTCGTAGGCACAGCTAGTTAAGTTATAAAATCGATGTGGTATGTTCACAGAGCGCGGTCGATGTTGTCGTTTATGCACCGTGTTATCGTCCCGGTCTACCGACAAGCTCCCCACGCGCTGCTGTCACCGGACATCAATTTGTGGCCAGTTATTCGACGGGAATTCTGTTTTTAATTTTTACTCAAAAATTTATTTCACCTTGATTAAACGGATTAAATATGAATATATTCCTTTACTGATGATGTTCATTTTTCGAACGATTGTTAGAAAGGTTGTTGTATATTATAAAGTGTACACCCAATATTGGTAACTATATTAGATTTATTAGCATATTTATTTGTCAGCGAGGCGTGGCGCGGGAGAACATAACGAACGATCCAATTTGTTAACGAATTTAAAACAATTTGTTCCGGATGTACAAAAAAAAGATTTAATATTGTTAACAGTTACGTGATACATTTTTTGTAGCCAGTTGAACGCTACGCGATTATTAAAAAAACAAGTAAAATGAGTTAAAACAACAAACGACTCCAAATCGAATTAAACATCAAACGCTATAACGCGCGGATGCCCTCTTCGTATTTCCTCATTATTGTAGGAATATTATGAAATATAATTATCGGAACATAACCAAACTCTAATCAAACTAACCTTGAAGTACATTCTTTCCAATAAAAAATAATCATCGAAATCGGTTGGCGTGATGGCCTCAGTACATTTGTGGCGCACATAATTTAAGACTCATATGATGTTCTCACGGATACTATCGTCAGAATTGGAATAGGAGCACACGGGAAGCACTAGCTACCAAATCAAAAAGTATCATCAAAATCAATTCACCCAGTCAAAAGTTATGAGGTAACAAACATATACATACGAATCGACAACCTCCTGTTTTTAGAAGTCAGTAAAAATATGTAATAAATAATCATTGAATGGATTTGTTAGAACTAGAAGTGAGTTACCGAAGTCGTATGCTCTCATCTTCACCTTCTGTTCCTGTCCAAGCTAGAAATAGAGTTGTAGCTCAGCACATTAAGTTGCCTCTGCACTTATCCACCCTAATGTTCTAGTTGTAAATGCTGCTATGTACAACGCCGTAGTAATCCGTAGACCGGGTCACGTCGTAGCCCCAGGCCGCGCTACAGAGAACTTTCTGTAATTGTTCAATGTTTCTGATTCATTTATTTTATGCCTTTTACAGTGGCAATACATTCCATATAAGTTATAAGTGGGGTTAATTATGAGTACCTACCTTTCCTTTTTTTATTTTCTCTCTTTTAATCTTTAAAACCTGGTCTCGCTACGGCAAACTTAAACTCCAGTTTCTCTGTCGCTGAAAGGGGCGGAGATTACTTGGCATTAGACGAGCGTTTCAAATATTAAATTTTTCTCTTAAATTATTTCCGATTTTTTTTGTTGAAAATGTCTGTTTTCTTAGTTATATGATATTCTTATTCAATGTTTTAAAAATAGTAATTATGTCTATAACGATGACTATTAGAAATATTGACTAATAATTACAATTATTGACATTGATTTTAAATTGTATGCTTAATTATACGAGTATATATACATTTTACATATTTTAATTTATATTACTTATATTATATATATAATAAGCGAAACATGCCGGCCTGTTTGTAATGTAAATGTAAAATATATGAAACATCAATTGATACCGTGTTTTCAGCATACAAATATATTTTATCTTATCTCTTTCATTTATTTTGTCGCTGATCTTGAACAATATTTCTGCTTGAAATGTATGTCTCTATTAACAATGAAAATCTATACAAATAAATGAAATTGGAGTGTTTGTATTTAATATTAAAATAACTGCTACTAATGCTACATACATATGAATGTATGTATGGTATATGTACCAAAATAATAATTTTTACAATTTGTGTCTGTTTGTTTTGGCTAATCTCTTGAACGGCTCAACCGATTTTAACGGGACTTTCACTGGCAGATAACTGATGTAATAAGGAGTAAATTCTATTTTAGAAAAAATAAATAAATAGTTTTTAATCGCGGGTAACATTGTGGGGCGCACCTAAATATAATATAAAATAAAACATAAATTAAGGATATGATATAAATACAAGTTAGCCGGGGCAAGTTGTAAAGTTTAAAGCGGACCGAAGACAGTACAAAGGCGCCGCAGTGGAACTTGGACCGTACTTCAGCGCCAGACCTGATTGTACTGGACAGATTAATCTTCGAACTTATTTATTTTAAAGCTTGAAGTTGCCTGAGTGGAATATTACTTGTAAACAGTTTTACCCACCCAACGAGCATTCAAAAATTACGCATCAGTAAGTCGAAAGACCTGTTTGTTAAGCTCACTCTCAGATACGTTTACAATATCGAATTAATTAATTTCTAATAGAAAAGGTGACTTTCACTGCTTCATTTTGGATTGAGAGATGGCTCTTAGGTCGCTTCGCCTGAACCTCTATTAGCTAGTAACTCGAAACAAGGGCCGGGTAACGTCGGCTAGGACGATTGCTGTATTATGCGTAAGTATTCATACCCAATTCATTTACAGTTGCACTGCATACTCGACACTAATCTTGCTCTTCCATACTAAATTGTAAAGTGGATAACATTTGTAGCAACTAAAAGAATTTACACAAAGGGAGAATATCGTGTCATTTGAATATTTCTAAATATTTATATGTAGTTTTCTTTGATTTAATTTGCGTTAGAACAGATGTTCCTAACCTTTTTGTACTCTAGAGCACTTCTAAAATATCGGTCGTGTGGCGGGCACCACCTATTTTTAATCCACCAACTTCTTCTATAACTTCTCATTTTCCCATCATTTATATTCTTATATTCATAATTTATTAATAAATAATAAAAAAAATGTTTCAAAATAATAAAATTATTATTCAAATTGCATAAACCAGGGAAATACTCGTATATTTACAAAACGTAGTAATAATTCACATTATTAATTAATGTTTAAGAAAAAACCCAGTCTATGTCGAATAGTGGCGAGCACATGCGAATCATTCGGGCACGGGCTTGGGAATCTCTGCGTTGGAACATTAAGTAATTCTATCTAAGTTCTCCCAGATTACACGACCCTTGATGCATGTTCTTCTTCTTCTGCTTTGCAATTTCCCGGCATGCCACCTGGGTCCGCTTTGCTCGGTCTTCGGCATGCTCCTTTTTGAAATTGTTCTCTCTCATGTCCGTCTTCATGACGTCCAGCCAGCGTTTCGTGGGCCTGTCGCAAATTAATAAATAATAATAGAACATTTTATTGCATAAAAAACTCTATTACTAGTACTTTAAGAACTTAATTAACTTTCTTACTTCAAATTAAGTTTCTAAATTTAGGATATAGCCTGTAAGTACTCCTTATTCAAATTTTTATTAAAAAAACTTTGGAATAGGTAAAAAAAAATTAACTTTCCAATTATTTTCCGTCCCTACTTTTCTCCTTCAAATCCTTGAGTATTCCGAAGGTGAGATTAAAGGCTTACATAAAAACTTTTCTACAGTTTTTTTTTGTCATAAATGTCTTAAGCTCATCTCGTTAAGAAATAATATTTAAAGCACGTATATTTACGAGTAAAAACAAAAACCGTTGACGCCCTAAATTTGTATTTCCGAATTAATGGTAGTCTATTACTACGCATATCACGAAATAGAATTATTTTACGCATTAGCAGTCCGATCTGAGGGCGCCCGAGAGAGCCGATCGACGACTCGGTTGGTAGCTATTTTATTGGCAGAAGACTATTTGGACAATCTAAGCTAAACTAACTTATATGCCTTCGTTAAGCATTATACTTCGGGAATAAATATTATACTTCGGGAAGCGTTGGCGTTGAAAGAAGAAGTTGCCGAAGAAACTCCAGCAATGCTCCTAATCTTATCAAGGGGGGCTTTCCCATAAAATACTTATATCGCGCAAGGATTTTTCGCAACCTCCGACGGTCGCCAATGGACGCTTTGAGCAATTGTAGCGATCTAGCCTTTGCAATGGTGATCACGTCGTCCGGATCGTCGAGAACATGTCTCGGCCTCCGAGCGACGAGTCGGAATTTAGTTTGGCCCCGTAAACCCGAGGCCCCTTTTAGTCACCTTGTACAACTGCCCTGTACTACACTGGGCTGAAACATGTCTACATATGCCGTCGTAAGGGTTACCAAAATGTACCTTATTCTTAATAGATAATTTAATTGTGTGTAAATAGATCTGTAATTCTCTGTGTCGCAATAACGCATGCCATACTCATTATTCTGCGCACTTTACGACGGGGAAATAACCTTCATACATACTACTGAGCAGCTATAAAGGCAATTTATGAGCGCACTTCAGACGTAGAACGCAAAACACAATATCCTGTTCATTTTACTATGTACATATGTGACTTAGAAAATATTTTCTTTTAACAGCTTAGTGTGACAGGATAAATGCAACAAACTAAGCTATTGAAATTGTTCAGAATCATCCCAGAACCGGATTTCCTTTACCGGATCACGGAAGAGTTCCAGGTTCCATCGACGTGATCGCTGACAGGAGAAAGTTACGCGTAAAACGTACGATACGTTTAACGCGTAACTTTCTACCACATGTTATCAGCCTGTAGAATCAACTGTCACCAGCTGTGTTTCCGAACCTCTAAGATTTGGGAACCTTCAAGAAACGAGCCTAGAGACTAGAGCCGGCAACGCACTTGCAGCACCTCCAGTGTTGGGGATGTTCATAGGCGATGATCAGGTGAGCCGGAAGCTCATTTGTCCCTTTGTTCTATATAAAATTGCTTGTAATGTTGCCGTAATCATTCTGTTACTCTTGGTGTTTGAAATAAACTAATATGGCCATATCGCGGAATAATTTTTTAGTGGTTTAAAAATCAAAATTTCTCTATCTCGTCGGTAAGTCGACTATACATTTATATCAAAAGACAGCGATCGTGTATCCCGTGAGAGTTGAAGAATAACTTCTAAAAAGTCTAAAAGAATAAGAGAGTTTATTGTACATGATATTTTTTGATTTATTAGCCGGCGCGTAAAGTAACACATCTCATAATTTCCCAACACAGGTATAGAAATAAACTGCATACATACAATTGTTCTTGTGAGAAACCCGGGTAACTTCGTTGACCTAGCGTCAATTTATAAAAATCTTCTGAACAATATAAAATAAACAAAACATTATTTTCAAAGGTAATCTTCGCAATGCAATTATATTTGAGCCATCGCCAAATAGTTTACACAGGCCTTTGTTTCGTTTTAAATTAATTCTTAACATAATTACATTTCTTTCAACTCCAATAATAGACAGGTATCAAGTAAAAGTACTGGAAAGAAATAATGAGATTTTTACCGTTTTCTCGGCGATTTTCAACTTTTTTTGTCGATAATAACGTTGCCTATGTTCTAAGTGGCCATACGGAGTTTCATTTGGCATTTGAGTATTTAACAGAGAAAAAAAGAGGCAACTGGCAGACGCAGAAAAGTGGAGTATACTCAGTAAAAGAGCGGACATAGAGGTAGGTTTGAAATTACTAAAAAGGAGAAAGGTAAGAATCTCCCTCGAACTTCAAGGAATATTTAAAAACAAATGATCTAAACTGGTTCAGCTTCTTTAGCGTTCATTAAAACATTTTTCGATTTCTTTCGCAATATTTTTTTTTAACTTTATGCTTCGTCACTCCTTTTTGCGCTCGTTACTTCAAAACATAAAACATTATTTCATCATCCGAATAACATGATATTCATGACAATTATTATCTAAATTACAGTGTTTACATCATTAAGTTGTGGTTATGGAAATACATAAAGTGCAGATGTCATTGTAGGAAGCTGGTCATACCGTAATGGTCGTTGTCTCGAGACTCATTATTACTATTCAACTTTAAAAGTTAACACATTTAAAAATCTTTTACGGAACTTAGACAAAATATTAAATTTATCTAGAACTAATTATATTCAGGTCTCGATTAATATTCATCACAAAAAGGTATAAGTCATTTTTTTATTATTTCATGTATTATTTATAACATCTAGCTTTCAGGTTGCGATTTATCTTAAATAAATGAATATTAATTTATTATATGGTTCTGTGTCCTAATAGAATAGTTATTTCCTATTGTCTCATGGAGTAAGTTAACTAAAAATTACATGCCAACGTGTCAAGTTTTAACAGAAGTACGTGTTATCTACAAGTATGAATTTATATACGGTATATAGCAAATTAACATGTTTTACAAGTTTAATCTATTCTATTGGATTGTTCCGGCTAATCTCTGAAACGGCTGGACCGATTTTTACGGTACTTTCACTCGCAGATAGCTGATGTAATAGGGACTAACTTAAGTTATTTATTTTAGAAAATTTTGAAATAGTTATTATTTGCGGATAACCCCGCAGGGCGCAGTTAGAGAAATAAATATAAAATTAAGTAACTAAAAGTTATTTCCTAATGTCTTAGTAATAGGTAGGTTAACTTAAATGCGGACGTCATGTTGACGTGTCAAGTTTTAACAAAAGTACGTGTCATTTTCTAAAGATAATATTTTAACTTGATAATACATTAATTACGATCATCTTGTGTTTCAGATGACTGCGCTGATACTTATAACAGTATTGGTGAGTATAGGTATGCTTTGGGTGTTTGCTAAATGGATGAAGATCAGAAACTACTGGTCAATTAAAAATGTAGCACACACTCCACCGCATCCCGTTCTTGGAAGTTTAACTTTTCTGTTGAAGCAAAACCCTGTAAGTACTTATTGCCCATCTAAATTGCGACTTAAAGCGCGATTTTAACTAATTATTTTTATAATTATCAGGCTTACTGGATGCTGGAAATGTACAATCGTTTTCGATCACCATACGTTGGCATCTGGCTCTTCTGGAGACCAGCTCTGATCATCAACTCACCGGAAATTGCGCGCAGAGTGCTCGTTAAGGATGCCGCCGTATTTAGGGATAGATTCTTGAGTGGAGGAAAAAAGGATCCCATAGGAAACTCCAATTTATTCACTGCGAACGTGAGTTTAATAATTTATAGTATTTCTCAATTACTAAAGAACCATCAGTCATCGTTACCTTTATTGATTACACAGATATTATTCATGTTGATTATAAAGACATGAATGTAATCAACAAAAGTAATGATGACTGATGATTGCTATTTATTGACTGTCTCAATTAAACTTTACTACTACTTGTTTCAGTTTCGGTTTGAACATAGTAATACATTTTTTTAAATAACATGTTTTTGTAAAAAAAATTACAAAAAATATATTTTTTTTTACAAATATTTACATATAATAAAACCTTGTTAGTGCTGAGTGAGACACTAGCACAGATGTTGTCAACTAGTTTCTTGATTGTCTGCAGGATCCCCTTTGGACCTCAACGAGGAGACGTCTCACAGCAGTATTCACAGCGGCTAAGCTAAGAAACGTTCACAGTCTTTTCAATTTGAAGGGCAAGGAACTTCTGCAGAGAATCAAAATGGAGATGATACAGAATAACTGCGTGAATCTAAGGGTGAGTACATAAATCATTTTGGTTAAAATTACGTTCGCAAATAACTAGAATAAGTAACTAATGAAAATTTGATACAAAACGGATATCGATTCTTAATTATGTTCCATGTTAAAGTCATTGACAATTACAATACAAATACCCTATGTATTTTCCAAATGAAAATTCCAAAGTCATACCAGGGAACTGCTAAAAATTGTATCGAACAGGTATGTTTAAGAGTAAAACAAAAACGACTTCAAATTGAATCAAACGTTAAACGTTATTACGTGCAGGGTGTCCGCACATCTTCCGTCACTTTGTACATCGGAATTATCGTAGGAAAATTACGACATAGAATTAATCAGAACCTAACAAAACTCTCATGAAACTACTCTTAAAATCATCAAAAATACATATTTTCCAATTAAAAATGAATCATCGAAATCGGTTGTCGTGATATTGAGATATGTAATGCTATGTTGAATTTTTATCACGCTAACCGATTTCGATGAATCATTTTGATTGGAAAGGATGTACTTAAAGAATAGTGTGATGAGAGAGGTTTTGATTGATTTTATTTCGTAATCGTAATATTCCTACAATAATTCCTAAACACAAAGAGGGCGTCCGCACGTAATAGCGTTTAAGGTTTCAATCCATTTGATGTCGGTTTTGTTTTTGCTCGAAAGAAATACATATTAAAAAATACTTGTAACAAAAGTGCTTTAATAACAGTTATGTTAAACATAACGCTTTTATATTTGTTAACATTTGCATTGTTTGGTCACTCTACATATTGAATTGTGGAATCTTTTCCTGTTGATTGGCTGTTTTATTTATTTTGAAGTCTTAGGTTACGCTTTTACAATATTTATTTCTAAAGTAAAATAGATATAATTACCATACAAAAAGGTAATATCAATGAGCATCGATCTGTCAGCACAATATCAGGTTTATTGGCGACAATAGTCCTGTCTGTGACGTCTGATTCATCCCAATAGATCGTAACATGTCCATTTTCGAGTACAACCGCCGGTGTTCTCGAAAATGGAAGAACATATCGAAAAGCAAGTTGCTGGTGAATCATTCTGGCTAGGTATTAAATATATTATTACAAGTAATAGCTGTAAAATTTCTAAATAAAATGTTTGGTGATAGATCGCGTTCACTGATTACACGACAGACGTGATTGGAACTGCGTCATTCGGGGTGTCGAGTGAGGCGACCCTCACCGGGGAAAGCGCCCTCAGAGCCGTCACGAAGGACTTCATGGAGTTTAGCGTGATGAGAGGACTTAGTTGGACTAGTATTTTCTTCTTCCCGGCAATAGTTGACATTTTTGGGTACGTAAGAAATATTACAACAACTATACGCAAATTATTTGAATTGACGTTTTTCACTTATCTTACACTAATCAATCTTAACCCGGCGAATTTTTTAACTTATGCTGTATCAAGGTTCTTCAATCATGATTGTTATCTGTCAAACTACAATCATTGGATGTAATTGAAATGAAAGTTTTTTTTTTATTTTAAGTCACTGTTTTTTCAATCATCAGTATAATCCTAAGCCTGTTGATAAATATACAAATCGCTATTAGGTTTCACTTTTAGAATAATAGATGTCAGTATATAATGAAGTTTATAAGGTATCTAGAAAAAGGATTAGTAGTATGAGTAATGAGTTTTTTACTGCTTTGTTTCATTTCATTCTAAAAACTGGGGTTTGGAACAAGCACTGTCAAAGTCGTTTATTTTAGCACGAACTTGCACAGACTAGCTACGTAAATTAACTTTAACTCTTTCACCGGATTTGTGAGGTGGCATAGCTATTGAGTCGCTTAGTTTGAACCTCTATTAGTGGAAGGTGTATTTAACATTGGCTTATATATACAATCTTGGCATCTTGGGTGTGATATCCACCATTGCCTCGCATTCTAAGTCATCGCGTATTCTGGTTTTTAGGGTGCTGTGCCTTACCTTGAATGGTTACTAAACTATACTGCTAGTTTACTAAACAGTATGAAACAAGTTATTTATATTATGGTTTAACGAAATGCAATTGTCTCGTGTCTCCAGCAGACGACCAAAGGCGGTCATCTGCATAGCAACGTTGACTATGTTAGCTGGTGAACGAAATCGACATTGTTGTTTTCAGCTTCACACTGTTTCCGAAAAGCGCAACAGATTACTTTAGGAAAGTGTTTCGCCAGATCGTAGCTCAGAGAGGAGGCTATGACGTGGAGATTTCTGATAACGGAGATCTGTTCGATGCATTGCGAAAAATGAAGCAGGAATGCGATAAGAATAATGAAGGTAAACATTAAACAAAAAATATTAATAGTATCTTAAGGTTTAATCCTGTAACAGCTTAAACTTATGCGAGTGTATTTAGGTATAAAACAAGAACCAATTTTAAACTATTTTATAAAACAAACGTTAGACTCTATTATGCCGGGTTGCCTATTATTAATCAGGACTTAACCAAACTCTCATCAAACTACCTTTGAAGTACATCCTTTCCAATGTAAAATGAATCATCGAAATCAGTTGACGTGATATTGAGTTATTCGTTCATTTAGCGCGTAGCGCACTTGATGCAAATCTAATACTTATATGGTTGGACCACACGGTAAGTAGTTTCAAATAAAAAATAAAGAATCTTAGATAAAATAAAAAAGAATCGATTATGAATAAACGCATTCCATGTTAAAAAAATGATTTTTAGAGATTTATTATTATTTTAAACAAGTGAGACCACATTTTCTTATCTGTTTGTCATATAACTTATGTTGTACACATCGTTAACTGTTGTGTAATTATTTGTTGTAAATGACATTGTTAATATAAATTAAACAAAGTTAATGTTTACAAACAACTTCGTATACGATGGTAATCTCCGAAGGGCGCAGTTATACACATACATTCGTGTACTTAATTAGCAAACACTATTGTCTCTTTGTTTCTGTATACTGTATACTTTACATAAATATATCCTGTTATATAAAAGTATGTATATAATCTATGACGTTATTTTAACACTTTTCACCAAAATTGAGTCACAATTTTTGTATTGGTAATTTTTGGTAAAGGAAAACATCGGGAAGAAACCTACATTTGTTAGAAAAATCCAAGCACTATGCCCGCCACACAAGCGGACTATGCCCTTATACTCTCTTTACGAAGAGTGCCCAGCAGTGGGACAAATATATAGGTATAACTTTAACCACTCAGTGCTGTAGTCGTGTGGCGACGTGTTTCAGACATGTCAGAAGACAGGCTGATCGCGCAGGCGGCTGTCTTCCTGCAGGGCGGCTTCGATACCACTGGCTCGGCACTCACCTTCTGCACCTACGAACTGGCGTTTCATCCCCACATACAGGTCTTTTAATATATAAAAACGTTCATGGACCAGCTATGTGTTAATGTCATCAATAGCTGTTAAAATTAGTTTATTGCAAACAATCTCCGTTATAATATACTCTGTAGATCTGATAATAGATGTAAACTATTATTCATACTCCTAAGTTGCAAGGGTGGAACACTCCAAGAAAAAGTTTAATATCGTATCGTCCAGATTCTAGGGTCCAGGTGTTGGAGAATGTATCTTGTTGCTTTTGCCAACACAATTCTCAATACAACATAATTATAAAATAATGTTATTGTATAATCGAACTGAATAAATAGTATTTGAAAGAGATTGAGAAATCGGACTTCAATCGGAAATCAGTAAACAAAAAAGGTACACAATATGTAAAATAAATGAAAAAGAATTCAGAATTGTCTTCACTAGGAATATAAATCGTGTGCAAAAAAAGGAGACTGAATTCGCATTTTCTAATGTTTTAAGCGGTCATAGCTCCATTACTTAACAACCAAATATATAAAAATATTTTCTTGGAATGTATTTACTGTTAATTAGTTCTTCTGTTTAATTACATTTTATTGGGATATTATATTGGGTTCCTAAGATGTACTAGAAAACTAAAAAAGAAACTCAAAATCAAGTTGCTTCAATCTCACTGGAGTATGTATTTGTTTTTCCTTCTAGGATCAACTTTATAAAGAACTTAAAGAAACTACACAAAAGTTGGGATGTGTGGACTTTGACGCGAGTGTTTTGAGCGATCTGAAGTACTTGAACTGCGTTATGAAAGGTATGCAACTAGAATTTCTTATTTTTACTAGATTTTAATATAAAAACTTAAAAAAATTAATTCTTTTGGAACAAATTTGTGTCTCTCTACAACATGAACAGGAATAGTCTTGGAGTGTGGAATTGATTCTAAAGCGATTGACGCAGTGTTGTGGTATCAATTCACTGACTTTTTTTATAACGGACAGGTTGGCCAGAGAAGCTGGCCTTGACTGCTTCGCCGGATTGAGAGGTGGCATGGCTCTTAGATCGCTTAGCCTGAGCCTGAATACCACTGACATTATAACTGCATCTAGAGAATAACTAAATATATCAAGGAAATCATTACGATTTTACCTATTCAAAAAGGCGACGAGATGTGAAGGTTTTTCTTAAGTTACGAGTACATACACGATGTATAAACGATATATTTAATGCCAGCGTTCTTTAATGGGTCCGCCGTTTCAACTGTACAGCAAAGGAGTGGAACAAGTTGCCGTCGTCAGTCTTTCCGTCTAAATGTAGTATTTAGCGCCTTCAAAAGTAGAGTGAATAGACATTAACTAAATTAGCGCGTACCATCTTTCGACTATATCACTACTTAACCTCATGCGCGATCATGGTAAAGTACTAGTTAATACCCCATAAAATACTAAAAAAATATGGAGTCTAGCAATCCGCACTAAGGCAACGTGGCAGACTATGTCCTTATATCTTTTTACAGAGAAGGCCTGTGTCCAGCAGAGGAACAAATATAGGCTGTAACTTTAACCCACGGCTTGCAATTGGTGATTGAATCTCAAATCATTTTCAAGCACGTGTTCATTAATTTGGTTTTTAACACAATATTAATCTATTTAATATAAAATTACTGAATATTAAATAAGAGATAAAGTATACAGTCCTATATAACAGAGAATGTAGGAGAGACTTACTTTTATTTTAGAAACTCTCCGTAAATATCCACCAATGGGATGGCTGGACAGAATCGCCGCAACGGACTACGAGATCGACGAGCACCTAACCATTCCTGCCGGCACTCCGATCTACGTTAACGCGGTCGGCATGCATTACGATGAGGAATATTTCGAAAACCCGAAAAAATTTGATCCCGATCGATTTTTAAATGAAAACGAGAAAAATATAAAACCCTTCACTTACATTCCCTTTGGCGAAGGTCCAAGGACTTGTATAGGTAAGAAAGACAAGTCGCGCAAAATATCGTTTTAAAATTTTAATTAATCTAAAATAGTTGTTAGATAAAAATAAATTGAAGCTATACTTGTGGTACACAAACAGATAATGAGGATCTGGTAATTGGATGTTCGGCATTTCGCAGTTGCATTGTGAAGTGAAAGCCATTTGAAAATCAATACGTATCATTAGTTTTATTCGTAGTTTTTTTCTATGTGGATATGAAACGGGACACAAAGCTGGAAAGGGTCCAGCCCCAAAAATTTAGATGACGTCTGCTCTAGTTAATGTCGCTCAAAGAATGATTATCTGCATCCTTGCATTAACTTTCTAATATTTATCATAATTATTTACAGGTCGCCGTTTCGCTATACAAAATTTTCTCTCCACTATGGCTAACATCGTTTATACGTACAAGATACTTCCCAAAGCAAATACGCCGCTACCGAGCGAGGTCGAAATAGAGAAGAATGGCTTCTTCCTCTCACCTGGACAACATTTATTCGTCGAGTTTGTACCGAGAGATTGAAATGAGCCTTCAACTTGCACCTCTATTAAGAATGTTGGTCGTAATTGTTTTCTAAATATAATAAACTGTTTAAGTGCGGAGAATGGAAATTCTTTTTTATTATCATATGTAGCCACGTATATTAAACCAAATAGGTTATCACAGATAATAGTTGCTATTAGTGATTCATCATTTGTAGGTTTTACTTTCCCTTTGACTTGACAGTGGTAGACTTGTGCAAGCTGTCTGTGTCGTCCTGTCTGTTTTTGTCGTCAACAACTAACGTGTGTACTAGTTTTAGAGTATGTGTCTGTTTCAAGAGTAACGGTTATAATCAAATTAGTTGTTCGGATTTGTTAAGGTCGTACCAAACTCGTAACTTTTTCAGCTATTAGTCAACTGGTCAGAACTGTAATAAAAGAATAAGTACACATCTCAAATCTCAAGCATAAAACGAAAAACCTAATTAGAAGCGTGAGAAAAAATAATGAATTAGCAGATGGTGGATTGATAAACATCCTTTGATAGATTTCATCGTAAATTTTATGTTTGTTTAATAGCAACGGGTTTCAGAGGTTCAAAGTTTATTGCTTCCACTTAAATTGTGTCAATAACTAATTAAATAAATTCAATAGACCAGTGGTTACTGGAGTAACTAACTATAAAAAAGGGTTTTTGATTTCGTTGGGCATAATTCTACTTATAAACTCCAGGGCTAAGCTTTCGGCTTTATGATTTTATCGTCCCACCGGTCATTCAAATCCCAGCGGGCTTATACAAAATTGGGTTCCTTTTTTCCGTATTAAAAACAGCAATTATTAATAATATTAGTGTCTGTGCGCATGCGGCGTTGGGCTCGTTCTCCGTCACTAAGGTTTAAAATAATAATGTTTAGTAAATAAATTTTGGACAATGGTGAGTCTATAGGATGATGAATGAAAAAATCCTGAAGGAGAATTTGGTAAGAAAAGATAAATAAGTTTATCTTTATAAGTAAGCAATTATACAATAAATTTATAAACGTAAATTTAGTAAAATCAGATTTTCTTAATGGGCCCTAATAGAATTTACAAGTACAGCTGCAAATTAACGCAGAATGGGACAAAATTGTAGGCCGTGCGGTCCCGTTGACTCCAATTTATTACCACCCTGTTAAGCGCCAATTATACACTGCGGGCCCACTGGAAGTGATTTATTCAGCACTGGAAATTACATCTCAATAAGCAACTGCAGTAGTTAACCTCAGTGGAAAAAGATTTTTTAAACCGGTCTACCTTAGCGATTGCGACCGACCATACGTGTCAACAGTTGCGATTTAAAGGTACCACAGACTCTAAAGCTACTCCTATAGAGTATCTGCAGAAGATGCTGAAACTTGACTTAGGAAAGAGGTAAACGCTAAGTGAGTCTAAAGAGGTAAGTCACAGTTGAGTTTTACTCCGCAAAATGTACTAATGATTATGTCATTCCACAACCAGTGTTTACAATTATAAAAAACAAGAACTATAATAATGAATAAATAATAGACATCAATTAATTGTAATGGGTCAGGTATGGTTTATCAAACACATACATAGGCATACAGCTAGCAAGCATAGTATAACTGCTATTGTCGCTATGACTCATTCATTTAGTATTGAGCTACGAGTATTGGTTTTACGATTATTTTATGATTTGTCTGTACCAGACAGATTACCAAAACGAGTAAACATCAATGCATCGAAGGACGAATGTTCTTATGCCATAGTTTACTATGGACCTGAACCCTTACTTATATACCCTTAATTGTTTGGAATGGTTGGAAATGTGTTTAGTAGTTTTGTTGTTGTGATTAGAGGAATACGCCTCGTTGTCTTCTCCTTCGTCCGTGTCACTCTTGACAGAGTGGTCTTTGGTCGCGACTTCAAGTGTTGGTGGCAAGCCCCCTTAACCCTCTCGTAATGTAGAGAGAGGTACATCATTCTGCGTCCCGGTAAGTGAGGTGACTCTCCTAAGGTGTGTTTGGTGGTCATTAATCGTCAAGAGAACTCTTCGTACGTACACTTTTTCTACAAAAATTACTTATTAAGATTATTAAGACTGATTTTCAAAAGAGATTTGTCTCATTTACTTAGCTATAGGCAGCATTGTAGGAAATGATCTGTGGTGAAATTGGTTCTATAAACAAAAGTTGTCTCTATCGCCAATACAACAGCTGTTTCCAAGTTTCCTATTTATATATCGTTTATTTTTCTAAACATCGATTCCGCCTCACTAAATCTTTAAATAACAAAGCTTATACAATTTATTGTTAGTTGCTTGTTGGATGGCATCCAAGTACCCTCTGAATATATGAATAATTCAAACGTATTGGGATATTTATTTATTACTCGCTATTGTCCGCGACGTCTCCATTGAATCTATTGCAGCTAAGTATAATGTGTATTGTTGTTTCTAAATAAAAAAATAAACGAAAAATAATTAGATAGGAAATATGGAAAATGCGTGACCATGGAGGTTTCTCCGCAAACGATGTGAGCGCTTGTTCGATCTCAATGTGTGTGTAGAAATCGCAATATTTGCTTTGGATCTTCTAACTTTAAGCCTTTATGGGAACTTACTACAACTGACAACAGGCCGCTGAAGTGCTTCTATGGCCATTTTTTATGGGTTTGCACTTATGTCCTTACGTTTCACAGACAGTGCCCAAACCAATTGACTATTCATGCTGAATAGCTGAATACTCTTGCGGGGTAGACAGAGATAGGAATCCTTATCTGTTTTCACGCTCATTAATTCGCCATTCACAGAGAACAAATTAATAGTCTTTTTCTTTCTACTAAGGGAAACAAAAAACCAAAAATTCACTGGTCACAAGCCGATTTTGGCCGCCCCTCCCCCCTTTTGTATAAAAATATAATGAATATTCACTTTAGGACTAATCAAATGTTTATAGCCGTATCGGAGAATTTACTGCACGCAGAGCATATTGTAGTAAAACTGTCGGAGCGATATTGGTGCGGCTTATTGGACCATTCGCATAATGAATATGGCTATACACTGCATGAGCCGATAACAATAAATACTAGTGAAGCCTCAACATTAATTGATAATTTATTTGAATATGTGAAAATAGAAAACAACTGAAAACGCTATTCAAATGTGATACAAATTTACAAGTCCCTGGAAATTTCAACGTGGGAAATGCAATTTGTATTTGCTCAGGTACCGTTAGATGCTGCATGGAGCGTGTCGTGCTGCGTCGGCAATTGGAAACATATTGCGTTCTCGGTTCAGCAATAAATTCGATTTATGTAAAATCGTGGCAAGAAGCAGAGCGTCATGTTTCAGCCGCATTTCTTCGCCCAAAAGACATTTCCACCACGTTTATGTCTATTATATTAGTTTAGATCCAGCTTTTCAACACATCAACATAAAGAGAGACTTATCTAGTAGAAATTATTTCAAAACTTTGCTGGTTGAATCGTCGACAATCAGGGTCTTTCCGATCTACTTGACCTCCGACTTATTTGGTTCACGCGGCCGAATGATCAAGTGTGAAAAGTTGCCGACACCGAATTGATATAGAAAGGTGCCGTGGTCACAAGTCTAGCAGCATTAATGGCTTGTGATTCAATTCCTCTAAGGGTATGTGACTCACGGTCTCAGTCACGTTCAGCTTAACCAATGTGAACGAACAAAAAAAAGAAATGTTTTGAACAAAATCGGATTCAATTGGTTCATAAATGAAAGCGGCAGGGCACAAACATTAGACAAAATACAAGCGAATGCAGATTCTTCTTTCCAAACTCCTCTTTAGAAGTCAGTCAAAATAATATTACAATGAAATAGAATAGTCAATGTAAGCACAAAACTTATTCTTCATTACATCCAAAGATCGCGATAATAATGAGTCTATTAATATTTTGTGACAAAAATGATTGACTCTGATAGGATTGTTAGATTGTTACTGTTCGTACGGTGGGTTACTTACGTCAGTAATAGATTATATAAGAGTATAGTAATAAAATAATACACATATAAACTTATACTTTTTACCCTTTTTAAATACAACCAATAAGTTAGTTGCATAATCAAGAAATATTGTAAGTTTGACGATTAAAATAAATTGACTTCTTAGTACACTATTTTTCTTCTTTCAGCTCTTTATTACTGAAGGTCTTGTGTAGACGAGCTTCCTCCAAATCGCTCTGTCTTCGGATAGTCTCATGGCTTCCAGTATTATATCACTTAATTAAAATGGTTCAGCGTTATTAGCAATCAATGTGTAAATACACATTCAGGCACATTCATACACACATTCAGGCACATTCATACACAAATTCAGGCTCAATAATCTAAATGGAATTATAGTTATGATTTCATTTTATCTGCGAGCATTGGCCTGTATTTATTTCAATAAGCCGGCAAATCCGAGCGTTCGCTGGTCATGCATTTCACCTAAAGCTAACGGAAGTTCTACTTTACAACTACACGAGCGACAAATATAAATTTGTATTATTATAGGTTGATAACGTTAATGTCAATTTCAGTTGTTAATATCGCAGTGTGACCACGTTCACCATCATCGTCATTAGCCTGTAACAGTCCACTGCTGGGTCTGTACAGCATCGTCAATAAAAGGAATAGTAGTGTCTGTATTGTTTGATTGTATTTGAAGTTGGGTTTTGCTTTTATCCGTAAGCAGACTTGTTTTTAACATTATTGCCTGTATGTTTTGCACCATCCCGCCATACTTTTTCTTATTCTTTCACATCTTTGCAAGAACTTCATTTTGACATTTGCTATTTAACTAATCTGGTTAAACTTCGGACTTGGTTCTCGCTCTGCTCAATAAATATGACATTTCAATGTACTTGCATATGCATATAGCTTCATGAATAGTGGCCGAGGGGCGGTAGAACTCGACTAGAGAAAATGTACAGCAATCTCATTACCATTGCAAAAATCGGGCAACAACCGAAATTGGTTGTATTACCAAGTAAATTTCCTGAACATTCCGCCACGCTGAACATTTTCATTTGAAATTTAAAACGAGTTTAGCTTGTGCTACAACAAATGTTCTAATCGGAAAAGCATTTCCTCACTCGCTTCTACGGGAGTTATGGTTCTCAATATATATTTATTTATCCTCAACACATAAAAAAATTCACGATAAGTCATTGAATAATTTGTAGGTCTTGTGGAATGAAATAGTCCAATAACTAATACACTCGCACTACTATTAAGACGACGTAACGTTGTACAACGAATTATTTTAACGAATACCGTCCATCGGCGCGTCCTCACAATCTTTATACAAAATTATATGTTACAGTTAAGCTAATAAAGTTATATTATTGTTTACAATGCCAAGTAAATATCATGATCAACTCAATTATTAATTATGAATTAAAGATTTTATTTAAAATTTAGAGTTTTTGTTTAAATTTTGAGATTTTATTTAAAATTTTGAGAGAAAGAAAATTGCGCGTTGTTCGCTCTTGTTCCGTACAAGAGTGCAGTACAGATAATACAGACAAATTCGCAGACAATGTCGCAGCATTTAATTTCTAAATTTAGAATTAAATTTCCCTTTCTATCTTTACTAACTAATTTCTCCCTTTCAACTTCCATAAACCTTTGATCACACTTTTCGTAACACATTCCTCAATTTGCTCCCCAAGTCAAGCGTGCATAGTTTCACTAAAAAAACATATTTTTATAGAGAATACTTTGATCCAGTGTCGGCGGTTGCAGGGAATTTAAAAAAATTGTCCAAGTACTGGTTATAACATGTTACTGATTTTATATGTATTGTTTTTTTGTTTATTTTGTTGCTGTAAAAAAACTTTACTTATTTGAAGTGCTCTACACGAGTGCTTGACGTGTAATAATAGCCAACGGTAGAATTACAGAAGGGCTGATTTTGTACAAACCATAGAATATGAGATCCTGACTTACCCCTTAAAGTACTAATTTAAATAATTCTAAATGTTATTTCAACATGTTCCGAGGAAATTTATCGCAGACCTTCCAACATTCCTAGCTCTAGACCCAGCCAGTGATTAACTACCGCGCACTCTGTTATTAATTAGTGTTGCCTCTTATGTTACGTAGTTCAAACAAAATGTTGGCTGAGATTTTGGCAAAAATACGGTTTGACGGCACGTCCATAAGGGAACGCCATTGATATAGTATTGTTGTGTGTTTGTAGTTCGTTAACATGTCACGCAATTTATATCTAATCTCAACACTTACCAAACCAAGCGTCAATAGCCTTCTGGTTTAGGGTACGAATGTGAAATGTAAGATCGTAGCTTCGAATCATCTATTCGACCATTGAAATGAACCATCACTTAGCTTAAGTTTAACCGTAAGTGCGGCAATCGCCATTTTGCTTTGTTGCTTCTGCTTGAATTGCAAGCACCCGTTCCTGCCCGCCCTTTTTTTGACAATATTTGTTTTGGAATATTGTTCTATTTTAAAAACATAACCACAATTTATTTACAGTTATGTTTCTCATTATTATTAGGTATAAAATAACATAACTTAAATGCACATATTTCAAACAAAAATGTAAAACTGCTGTTTTACTTTACAATGCAGTTTTAAAATACAATAAATACAATACTAAGTATACCCGGGGAACTGCCAACGAAAAGTATTTGCCACATTTACCAAAATCATAAAATGGCGGTCGTATTACCATATTTTTTACTCCCGGAGCAGGATGTTGCTAATTGAAGGGTTAAGTTTAGTTAAAATTGTTAACAAGAATTTAAGAATTATTTTTGAATAAAAAACTAACATTAAATTGAAAAAAAAAACAGGACTGACACACACATGCTTTCTCTCTCTCTCACACACACATAATGTAATGTAATAATGTATGTAACATTACATAAATTCAGACATTCTTTGTTTATAATGTTGTTATTTTTGGCAGCGTTAACTAGTGCACGATATATATCTCGATATTTCATAAAATAACGATATCATTTCAATCCAATATTAACGGATCATGTAACACTACCACTCCTACTCTCTGATATATATAAGTATAAAATTTATAATCTGCGTCGCAATTTTTTTTTATTTTTAGGCTGCATAAATATAAACGTGTTACGATATATTGAAAAAACGATATATATATTAATATATCGAATAGTATCGATTCAACATCACGATACTTTATGTCAATATATTTTTAGCCAATATTTTCACGAAAAATATTTCATATAAACATTCGCACAATTTTGCTATATTGTCCCTCATCAGATCACGCCACGCCCGCCGTGACTGTCGTACCTGTAAAAAGGTGAAATAACAAATTACACGTTTCCTTTAAAATGTCAGATTTATGAGATAGTCAGATAAATCTTCATTTGATGCTGAATTCGATTGACGCGGCGACGCGCGATAACTTGAAGGATGAAAAAAATGGCAACGGGGAAGGTTGATTTGTTTTGTTACCACTTCTTTGTTCCATTCCGTGTATACAATGATGTCTATTTTACCTTTTGAAGTACTTTTTAATAAGTAACAAGCATGGAGTTCGATGGTAAATAATGTCCGGAGATCAATCTATCGTCTATCTTCAAAGAAAAAACGAATATTGTTTAGACCAAACGAATTCTCGGACGGTCGGTCACTTTAGTAGTTAGTATAGAACCGAGACCGCCTGAGGGGCCTAACCACGACTCGGTCTGTAGCTTTTATCAGAAGACAACTTAGGAACGCTATGTTTTATGAAACAACGCATCTCTAATTATATCTGTGCTGGGATGTCAAATAGGTCAGCAGATGTCGCTACACGCTGCACTATCGCTTAGCTTAATATTCACTTAAGTCGGCGCCGCTATGCTCCCAGCTTACTGCTCAAACGACAATTGGTTCTTTACTTAGTGGCTTGACTACACTCGATATATTAACTTTGCAGGCTTTACTAAGTCCATCCCGTGGAGCTACGTATGTTTTAAAATGTATAACGGGGTTTTAAGGAGATCACTGCCCACATCTAGTGTGTGCCCAAGACTGTTAACTGTTTTCAAGAAAGGTTTTCAATTCGTCTGAATGTTTTAATGTTTATGTAGTGATCGCGTCCTCGTTTATGAACCAAATAATTTTGAAATTGTTTTATTATCAAAAGGGTTAGGTTTCAAATTGTTCACATATTGATTTTGTTGGAATAGGACCATGGATTTCAGCCCTGTAGTTTTGGACTCTCAAGAATAAGACTACGGGAGCCCCTGCCTGTCGTAAAAGGCGACTAAAAGGGACCTCGAGTTCACGGGCGACAAGGGTGGGGACCTTTGTCGTCCGCTACAGTGGACCTGGGAATATGGGGACACTGGTGGTCCGGTGTCGCTTTAGCACTGCGAGGGTGCTGGGTGAGTAACGTCTCTGGGACGAGCTTCAGTGCACGAAGGGGCTCTGTGCGTTTTACTGGAGCCCCTTGCAAAGCTTCGAAGAGGGCTACCGGAGGGGTTTTAGGAGTTTTAGGAAAAAATCGTTGATTAGTTTGCAAAACTCGGGCAATGGAGAATTAGCACCAAGAGCAGTTCTGCAGTTTGGTCGATACAGAGGTGTTGTGTCGTCACAACACACAGTGTGAAGAATTTTAAACAGTTTAGAAACGTTGCTTACTCAACGCTTAAAGTTAAGCTCCATGTTGGTGTTTAAAGTTAACATTAAGAAGAGTTGTGGCCGCGTACGAGTGCAGGATATACTCTGACCGGAGATAACGTCAGCGGTGGCTCGCTAAGTTACGTCTTCTAAGTTCCAAAGTGTCTGAGAGCGCTCGCCGCTATTTTACAAGTTAATGTTTAGAATTTTACCACATTTCGCCGTTTAACTGGCATGAAGAGAAATGGCAGTAGATTTTTCTACTACGTCCGCAAGGCAGGTTAGAATTACTGAATTTAGGTTGCTTATGCGATTAAGTGAAGTTATATGAAGACAAAAAAAAGTTGAACAACGTTAGTGAATAGACTATACATACCATAGCTGTGAAGCAGCTTCTATGTGGAGCGAGCAGACCTGTGTTTAGATAATGTTACTTGCCTTTGTACTAGCTGGCATGTTTATCACGATATTATTTATTTTTAGGAAGACCAACTGCTAATTTTACACAAAAATTATAAATGATAATTAGAAACTGACAGCAAATAACAGACGAGAAAAATCGACACCAAAATTGTTTTTCTTAAAGTTTTTTTTAAATCACTCGCACATTATGATATACGTTTTTCAGTTTAACGAAGTCAGTTAAGCCGCTATTAATAATGAATTTATATCACTAATAAAATAACTTAGATCAAAGATGCTAATCCAGCGTGCCTCGCTGGAGATAAGACAGTACCCGGAACAAACAGACATTCCAATTTTATTTATTTTAATATATATAGACGTTATAATTAATACGTGCGTAAACATTTATAAGAAATGTATTTATAGTTTCGCAAATGGAACCGCAGTCAACTGCAGTAGTTACGGAGCGTCTCGCTTAGTATTTTTGAGATATGACAAAGTGTGTTTTGCATCTCATATTTAAAAAGAAGAACCGCACACTCGAGGCACAAGCGTAGAAATTAAAAAAGTGCGAAGGAACGCTTTTCTATAGTGTCATTATAGCCACAGTCCCCGACACCGCAAGAAGAATACATTACGGAGTGTGTGACGATTAAATTCCCCCAGCCCGCGCGGAGAGGAACGGAAGTCTAGACTTATATCTACAGTATAGCTGTCGACATTTCTCGCACGTCGACTGACTACTTTGTTCTTCGAAATGAATACAATATGAGATTGAAAAAACTTTTCGGCATCACAGTTTCCGTCTGAAAATTATGATTACAAGTATATTTACGAGTAAAAACATAAAACCGAAAATTACGCGCGGATGCTCTCTTTGTATATCAGAATTGTGATAGAAATATTACGAAACAGAATTAATCAGAACCTAATCAAACTCAAACTACCCTTGAATTTGAACCCTTGAACTACTCTTTTCCAATAAAAAATGATTCTCCGAAATAAGTTAGCGTGATATGGAGTTATTTGTCCATTTGTTGTGTAAATATTTATTGCAAATTTAAAACATAGTTTTTTCATGGATGCCGTTGTCCAATTTGGACCAAATTGAAATCACATTAGCATTTCGGTGGTGCGAATCCATAAGATTTATGATTGGTAACTGGAAGTGGCCTCAGTCACTCTTTATTACAACAGCTGTCTGCCAGTTAAAGTTCCATCGAAAACCGTTCGGTCGTTTCGTTCCGAAATTCGTTCAGCCGTTTCAGAGATACAGAAAATACAATTTTATTTATTTGTATAGATTAATAATTGATTGTATTGCATGTCTCGTGATGCAATATGCGCAAATGATTATTGGAACGATAAAAATAAAATACATTATTAAAATCTTGCTAAAAATAAAAACCTATACTGTCAAACTGTCCACGAAGTTATCTTCGCGTTTTTGTGAAAAAACAAAACAAATAATTTTCATACGGATGTAAACAACGAGTTGACGTATTTTTCGCTCCGGATAATCCTATAATTCCAAGGCTCTGTGACGCAGAGCTGACGTCACACGGCTGCGTGGGACACACCGAGCACCGAGCACATTATTTATAAAGAGATTAGTCTCATTTTGTCAAAGTACTCTCAAATTTCAAGTGAACGCCACACATTCAGCTAATAAGGCTCAAAATTCAATATATTTGTGTAGTTACAAGGGATTATTAAAAAAATACTTAGTTAAGTACCTTCAAAATTGACCTCAAAACCCGGGAACGGAAATATCAAGTCAGGAGGGATTGGGACACTGCACGACACGAATTGGAAAACGTTATTAGTCGTTAAAAAATAACGAGCTTCTAGGTGAGAATGTTTCCGTAACATGAAATCATTGCTAACGTTGTCGCACGTTGTCCATGAAATTTGTTGTTCTATCGTGATGAGGTAAAGAAATAAACATCTAAACCTTGAATTGAATGAATATTTCCTCCAGAGAATTCTGCCACTGCTGCGTGCTGCCACACTTAATCCAGTGAGTATGCAGCTGGTCATATCTGTCAACCATGTTATTACAGCAGGAGTATTAAGCGCTAGGACATAATTTTATCGCAGACTTATTCATTTTCCAATTCCCCTTGCAATTATTTTCTCATCTACATGCCCTAAACATACGCAAATACCGTCGGTAGTAAATAATGTAAAATATTTCAATTTTTCCACCAAACTTCCACACAATAGAATATAAATGACACACGTTTATTTGCAAGTATTCCAATATGTGAGAACCAAGGGCGAGCGACCGACCGGTTTGTCTCGCTCACTGAACGGTCCTAGATGAATGTACTTCGATAAATATCCGAGATAAAAACGAGAAATATTTGTTTGCGTCCAGCGCAATGTGTCCTACACCTGTACTTAACTAGAAGTGTAAATAAAACAGCTATTAATGATGTCCGTAACACATTATATTTGTAATCACGTAACGAGAAGGTTGACTTGATTGTTTATTGCTAATAATTGTCCTGGCTGGAACCGACAGAAGGTAACCAGATACTTGTTTTTTTAATTGTATTAGCAACCTAGCATGCGGCTCGCCAGTCTTATCTAAAGTGTTTCGCAAATATGTTAATTTTCTTCTCAGGTATAATCAATATAATGAATGGTAATGAAATGATTTATTAAAATGTTAACCTACATACCAGTTTAATGTTAACCGAGGTATATAAGTAACTTACGATATCTTATACGATAACTTTATTTAATTACACAATGAAATAAAATTCTAAAGTAGAATATTACAACATTGTTAAGTTATTCCACTCGGTACACATTATCATGCATATTGCACATAATATCACGTATTAAGAACACAGTTCTCCGTTTCGGTGTTACGGCTTTTTGTTTGTAATCAATTACCTTAGAAAATCTTCGAAGGGTTTAATTGCTTGTAGACAAACTGAGACAAGCTCCGCTATGCGCACCATCCCCCACTCGGTGTCGTCACGCCCCACTATGATCCGACCATAGACAAAGGCGTGGATGGCTGAGGCCATAGACAAAGCGCCACTATTGCTGTTAAACAGATTGTGCCCCATGAATAATATTATTTAAGACGAAATGGGGCCGTAAAATTTTTGACTTGTATATTTGTGTCATTGACAGAAGAGTCTCACGGCTAGAACATAGAGGAACAGGCAGAGACTGCAATTATACCCAGCCCGGTTCTTTCTATTCTTCTACCTCAATACTAACTTTTATTTAAACGCAGTGAAGTTGTAAATTCTTGACATGTAGGCTTTACTTATATTATCTAATAAATTTTCACAACCGTAGGCCGTAAAAGATTTAGAGCCGCGAACGCAGGCAGGGTATGTGCTATTTTATTTTGATGTTTAGGAAAACATTCCGCACCGCGGGATTATAAGGCTTTACGATCTTCTTTCATGACATGTATTTTAATTTTGTGTTATCATCAGGTGTAGATTTCCGAGTGTTAATTTAATTTTAAATATCAATCCACCAACAGATCGTAATTTGACATTTATCTACCGACTGTCTCTTTTTTGTTTTGTTAGAAAACAATGAACATTAAAAAATTGTGAGTTGTAAAAAGATTGTAAGATTACAAAGAGTAAATACTTTTTCCCTTTTTGTTAGTATTTTATGTAGCAACCCAATGTTCGCGCTGGTGCTGTAGTAAAGTTTACGATGGACGTCCACAGAGTACAGCCGGTTCCGGGGACGAGTTATGTGTGGGCTGGCTGTAAACTATTCTCGTACACTTTACTTGAAACTACTTCTTAGATATATACGTGCTTAAACAGATTGAATTAAATGTTAAGGATGGTGAATATAATAACGTTCGGTTTATTTAACGGTTAAATTTTTAAATTAAAGAAACGTGGTGGCTGTGGCCGCCGCAACTCCTCAAATTGCGAAGTATGTTTGCAATTTTAAGTGCTGATTCACGCGCTCAGCGGTGAAGGAAGTCATCATGAGGAACTCTACGTGTCTTAGCAAATTTTCTAAGATATGTAGGTGTTATTATTTTGTTGACGGAGGGGATCTTCCCCGCAGAAGACTTCTTATCCACTAAAACTCCCCGGTGGCCCTTCTTCTGTGCATGGTGAAGGGCTCCGGGATCTCCAGTGAGGATCTGTGCCCTTGCTGTGCAAGGCGACACACAGGCCAGCCGATGTCGCCTTCTTCCCGGGTTCACTTTAGGTCCGCTGACAGAGGACTCGCACCCTTGCCGCTTAATGAACCCGAGTCCCCTTTTAGTCGCCTTCTACGACAGGCAGGGGATAAGATAAATACAAAGATAAGTTTACTTCACGCATTTATTTCAAACGAAAACAATTTGTCGTTGTATTTAGACATCTCGTGGTATAAAATCCACATAAAGGTTTTCGCCTGGAGAGTAAAACAGGCCTTTTTTATCAATCTCAACTTCACGCGGCAGGTGGGAGCCTGGCTTTGCAACGATCTTGTAATTGAGAACCATGTGCGCTATGACACAGATAACAGTTTGTATTCCAAAACGACGACCTGCAAAATTAAAATACATTTTAAATTACTTCAAAAAAGGAAGAGGTTCTAAATTAGACTGTATTTTGTTTATTGATTGTTACCTCGGCTAACTTTCGACTGGTGAACTGATTTTGATGACCAATAATTTTAGTCTAACAACTACATGATAGATGTGGCATTGTGTATTTCCGTTAAAATAGTTTTAACACCTTAGGATAAGAGCTTGTACTGTAATATTCCTTTTGAGCATTAAACCAGTACGAACGATCTGTGTTTGTTATTTATGAAACTATCGTCAGGCGAACAAGGAGTTTGTTCACCGTGTGTTCCCATTTAATTTGGTCCAATTTCATTCCAGACAATGGCATCCATGAGAAAACTATATGTTTCACAATTTTCAAGTACATGCACGACAAATGGTCGAATTACTCAGTATCACCGTACTTCAAGCGTAGTTTGACGAGAGTTTGGTTATGTTCTGATTAATTCAATTACTACGATAATTCGGAAATACAAAGCGCGCGTAACATCGCTTAACGTTAGATTAGATCGTTTCGGTAGTCGGATTTTGTTTTTACTCGTAAATATAGCTGTTCGAAGGAAGTTACGCGAGAAACGTATAGTCTTGAAGATGGTGCCGATTGCCGATTGTGTCGGAATTTGGAATTCTGCCGAGATGTGCGGTAATAGAAATCGGTAGCTGGGATGATTTCAAACTATTTAAAGATATAAAAACAAACGACCAATTAATGATGAACAATAGTCTTACCCACACAGTGTCTAGGTCCCTCGCCGAAAGGTATATAAGTGAAAGGAGTAATGCTTTTCTCGTTTTCGGCTAAAAATCGTTCTGGGATAAAGTTCTCAGGGTCGGGGAAGTATTCTGGATCATATTGCATGCCAATAGCATTCACGTACACCGGCGTACCGGCGGCGATCGTGACGTGCTCGTCTATTCGGTAACTTGTTGCTACCACTCGATCTATCCATCCCATTGAAGTATATTTTCTTAGAGTTTCTTAAAAAGATGGTTATGTTACTATCGAGCATGTGTATTTACGGGTAAAAAAAAATTGACTTCAAATCAAACGTGACGGACCAAACATTAACCGACTTCGGAAAAGGAGGCTCTCAATTTAACTGTACTGTTTTTTTATGTTTGTTACCTCAGAACGTTCCTCTCGGTGAACCGGTTTGGATGTTTCTTTTTTTATTTAAAAGCCTCGCTTGGTGCTTCCTTGGGGTCCCATTTTAATTTGTCGAGTCCAAAATCCAGTTTTGACACTGGTATCCATAAGAAAACTATAAGTCTTAAAAGAGATCGTACGCACGTTGTAGCCTTTAATGTCAAATCCATCAATGATTTGATTTGAAGTCAGTTTTTGTGTTTACACGTAAATATATTATATATTATATTTCCAACTATCATAGTTATATTATGAATTTCTGTCACCTATATTATTAAACCTATTTAATTTCGATGTCCTGTAAAAATATGGTCATCACATCGCAACCTTTTATGCAATCATAAATATTTAAAACATAAAATATTTGTTGAATTAAATTTTACAGAGATATTGATTAAAATCTTTATAAATTTAATATTTGTAGTAGTAGTGGGTCGAGTAATTATAATAAACATATAAATGAATGAAATTACGAACCTTTTAAAACGGCATTTAAATATTTCATTTCACTTAAAACTTCTGCGTCGAAGTCTTCCTTTGAAATTTTTTCTTTAATTTGAACAAGTTCCTCAAATAATTTCTCCTAAAATCGGAAATGTTTCTCATTGTATTTTCAAAATACGCTCAAACATTGTTAGGTACAGCAGGGCTTTATAAGTTTTCGGTAATTTTGTTGTGATAAGCAATTAAAAATACCATTTGAGGACGCAAACATGAAATGGATACACTACATGGTATCATTTGGTGACCATTTCTGCCCAGCTCCAGCTCAGTCAGAGACTGAGGTATTCTTTCACCTAAGGATACGCAAGTCGTGCTGACAGGTATACTGGGATTGCCTTAGCCAGAAGTCGGTACACGAATATTCGACAAAGAATAAGGTGCTATTCAAGCTGATAGGGAGAATTGTCCTCGTATTCATTTGGACAGCGTTGTAATTACAAGTACGTGGACAAATAAGCATTCGCCGTTTTGAGAAAGAGGGCGTGGCACGAGGTTCAGAGATTTGGAGAAATTATTGGAAGACGATAAGTTTCAATGACGAAAGAAACTTGTACTTTAGAAGTCACTCAAGAAATAATCTCACACACACTCTCCTTTAAAATCGAACTTCTCTATTATTTGTTTGCCAAACAGCGGAAACTTATTTGTAGACCTATTGTATTGTTACTGGTGAGTAACTCGGGATCCTTTGTAAAGTTACCTGGACACGAGGATTGTGTGCAAGCTCATAGGAGCAGAAGGTGATGGCCGTCCCGTTGGTGTCGAAGCCGGCCTGCACGATTGCCGCCGCTTGAGCTATCAGCACTTCTTCCGGCAACACTAGATATACAAATATTCACTCTTACTAATGAACATTGCTTTTAAAACTTTGACATATTGACAACATAATGTCTGTGTCTTAGTAATCTATACGAAAGTGTTTGGTGCCGCGGTACACACTATGTTTTGGTCTCGCGCTACTCTTTATGTATTTGTTTCCGGGTACACTTTATATTTGAGTGTTGCGGTATGCTGTTTATATTTCTTTTATTATTTTTAGTGTCGCTGTTACAAATAAAGTATTAAATAAATAATGCAGACCTTCATTGTCTTTTTCAAAGTCTTGTTTCATCTTCCTCAGAAAATCAATAAAGTCTCTGCCTTCCCCTACAGGTGCGTCATACCCTCCCCGTTGTTGCACGATGTGCTGGAATATTTTCCTGAAATATTCCGTTGCACTTTTTGGGAAAAAAGAAAATCTGAAAATTAAGAATAATATTGAAATCTATCAATTGTACCCGATGTACGGCGGTGGGCTCACCACCTGTTACAAATCCGGAATTGATAAGCCTGGTTACACCAGTAAACAGTGAAAGTCTGTCTCTCACTGTTTACTCCACTAGACGTGAGAGCTTTTGTTTTAATAAAGTAGGGGAGATTTTATTTGATTTCCAAGTAGGTATTTGTCGTAGAACAAGGCGTGTTAGCACTTTTCTTTACAAGTTTATTACCAAAATAGATG
Source organism: Meandrusa payeni (assembly GCA_029286785.1). Classification (NCBI taxonomy): domain Eukaryota; kingdom Metazoa; phylum Arthropoda; class Insecta; order Lepidoptera; family Papilionidae; genus Meandrusa; species Meandrusa payeni. The sequence goes on along the minus strand of JAGSMX010000007.1, from coordinate 315,814 downwards.
TAATTTATATGTACAAATAAAATGTTGTATATTAAGATCGATTTAATAACAACAGGCATTCTCTGCCTTTGGCTCGTGCGGAGATAAAGTAGCGGCTTGAAAGATACAAACATATACTCGTACTATAAATATACATAACTCTCTAATCACAAAAACAAATTACCTGAAGATGTCAACTAATTCTGGATAGAAAAAAATGGTAGCCCAAGATAGGCCCCTCCAGTAGGTGAACTTCATAAAGTCCTTCGTGACTTTTCTGAGAGCGCTCTCCCCGGTGAGGGTCGCGTTGCTGGCCACGCCAAAGGCCGCGAAACCGACCACATCAGTGGTGTAGTCCGTGTATACCTCCTGTACATCCAAATACGACCCGATATTTTTATATAGGAAACTAGTAATACCCAGCTCGCTTCGTCGGGCTAATTCTTTAAATAAATAATCTAATTTATTTAAACAACAAACTTACATCATTAAATATTTAATTTAACTCTCGCAATATATTAAAATATTAATTGTTCTCCGTATTCATTCTCTTCTATTCTCTTTTTCAGCGGGTGAAGATCATTACTATAACTTACTTTGAATACTTCATTCTACTTCAATATACTCTATTGTACTTCAATATGGTTCATAATGACATAAATATACACAACGCATGAGTCAATACCAAATTGGGTTATAAAACAATAGAATATCATCATAGTAAATAAAAGCTGCATTTGACAGTTCAAAAAGAGAAGTGCTCCGATCGTCACCAAACTTTACAGTCAATCTGGAGAATCCCTGAAAGTTTCATTGAAATCGGTCCAGCTGTTTCGGAGCCTATATGGAACATACCCACACACTTTCTCTTTTATATATATAGAAGAGGCAATCGAGTTTACAGTTCACCTGATCTTAAGTGATCACCGTCGCCCATGAACATCCACAACATCAGATGAGGTGCGTTTCCGGCCTTTGAGAAAGAATCTCGTTTTTTGAAATCCCCAATTCATATAGGTTCGGAAACACCGCCGGTGACAGTTGATATTTTGATAGTACCACGTTTTTTATAGGTCATTTTGCCTTCCAAGTGAACTGGTATATTGCGATATATTCCTTAACTTACGATATAAAACTTTTTACAAGGATGAAGTATTTACGGTCAGAACAGCTCAAGGAAGTGTTGTTGTACAAATATTTTTATTGACAAATCGTAATTAATATTTAAAGACAAATAAATACGCACCCTCAGGTTTACCCTCTTGTTGGTGTCCATTTCCATTTTGATTCGCTTCACCAGATCTCTTGTCTTCGCTATAACATATTTATGGTAAATCCTTAACTTTGAAGCTGTGAAGATCAATGCAAAGCATTTTCTTACTAACGTCCAAAGAGGATCCTGTATATTTTGAAATAAAATTGAATACACTTTAACAAAGACTGTTTTGAATCCATAAAAAGTAATTGACGTACGTTTACTAGAAATATGTTTAAACCTCCGATGGGATCCTTTTTACCAGAGCTGGAAAACCTGTCTTTAAAAATGGCGGAATCTTTAACGAGCACTCTGCGCGCGATCTCCGGAGAGTTCACGACCAGCGCCGGTCGCCAGAACCACCACAAGCCCACGTAAGGTTGATTGCGATTATAAATCTCGCGCATCCATATTCCCTGAAATGATTAAGTGCTATGTTTAAATTTAATCACAGAATGATTTTTTTAATATAGCTAACAGTCTTGTTAACAATTCCAAATAAGCTTAAGCTAGAAGATGGTTCAGGTTAATAGTCGAATTGAGTTTAACCTACACGCTCATATTTTGCAGACCGTAGTAAGTTCACTCATTTTCTTTTGTTTATTTTGCTCAATAATATTACTTTAATGGCATAAGATTACTTACAGGATTTTTTTTATGCAGGAAAGTTAAGTTGCCAAGGACCGGATGCGGTGGTATGTGTGGGACATTCCTTACCGCCCAATACTTTTTAATTTGACTCCATTTTCTATAGAGCCTGAACACTGCGAGTACTATCACAATAGCAATCAATTCAAGAAACATCTAAAATAAACACCAACGTAATTAATAATGATTTAATGAGTAAGTTATTCATGTTCTGTTAAGTAACGGTAGAATTACAGAATACTACTACGGGTAATGCCCTCAAGCATAAGCATCTTCCTTATATATCACCAACAAGTACGATATGACGGCAAACTTGCAGGGCAAGTTCTGCAATTCAATAAGGTCAAAAAATATCCTCTACTATATGAAATTAAGTTCTGCAAACTACGATAACCAGTAAAGTGAATAAAAAATAAAAATTACCTCGAACAAAATCTTGAAGTACTCGTATATTAAATCAATATTCAGAGCAGTTCTAGCCCTTGTAAAATGGCGTCCGGCTCCGACAGACGAGGACAGGACACTGTGCGCACATTGACTCACTTGACACGTTTAAAAGTGTTAAATATTTAACGTACTGTTTTATTTGTTGTCACACTGCTTTTGTTTATGTAACAAATGATGGCTTTTTTGAAAACGATTCATTGATTGAACAACTTTTACGTAGTGCGGTTCAATACTGGAATAGGATGTCAAGATCACGCAACTACTTTGGCAAGGGATGTTAAACGCCTTAGTCTTGCGTTAATATACATCGGGAATTCAAAAATAATTTTGAATCGCGATAATATCCGTAAAAGTAGTCTTAATTCTTTAATTTTATAGATGTAATAACATTTATCCCCGTCTTGTCGCCATCCATGTACACGGCTGACATGTCCTAATTAGCTTATTTATTTATTCACATTCAATAAATTCAACAAAAAACAGAATAAAAAGCGTGCGCTTTAGACAACACGACTGAAGTAAAACTTCTTTATACATATGTTTAAAATATGTATATATGTTTAATATATACACGATTCTTCGAGTAGAAAATGAGAAAATGTGCGTACACTCTGTCTCCTCCTCTCGCTCCTACAGTGTGATGCAAACAATAGACCTGCACTGTGTCTTAGATATACGAAACGTAAAACTCTCTCTATCTTCACTAACTTTCCTTCGCCTCGCTCCATCACACTTATCGTAACGCATATCAAACGCATCCCCAGCTTACTCCCATTATTGACATGTGAGCCTTTTAAATGTATATATATATATATATATATATATATATATATATATATATTTATATATATATATATATATATATATATATATATATATATATATATATATATATATATATATATATATATATATATATATAAATATATATATTTAAAACCTAACCTTTAAAGCTTCAAATCAAACTCAAAAGACGTCATGTAACTGCGAAGGAAGCTTTGCCAATAATAATATTTATTAAGTATAAATTAAAGAAAAGACACGCAGAAATCTCCTTTTCTTTCATCTCCTTCATTCACTGTCTACTCATGATACTTGTTAAATAAAAATAACAAAATAAATATTTCCATTCGTTAAACTTTTTCAATATCTTATTCGCAATAAATTCTTAAAAAATATTATCAGTTGGCCTGAGATTTGTTTTGCGAAATAGTTCGCTCGAAATACAAATTAATATAGTGTTGGATAATATGAAAATTGTCGGGTAGTAGGAAAATATATTAGGAAAATGTTTCTGACACGCGGCCTATAAAACGGAGATCTTGCCGACCTCAGGGCACTTGCGGTCCAGGCGTCGTCTTGGTGAGATCTTTCCGATATTATTTTACGTTGTAAATTTGTGTCGGCTCGCTGCCCGACTTTATTTTGTTATTTACTTTTGTACCGAACCAATTATATTGAAAAGAATACGTCCTACGAGTTTCTTGTCGGTTCTTCTCGTAGTAGAGTATTTTCGAACCGACGGTAGCTTCAGTAAATTTCATTTGAATTAAATAAAAGTTACGATAACCTGACGTCGAGGATTTTATTTTTTAGTTTATTTACTAGTAGTTTACAACATCAGAAGTGGGATTCGCAGTCCACTTCTAGTTTTCTAAGATCAGAAGTGGGATTCGTACTTTTTAGGGCCCATTTCGGCTTGGCTTAATTTTCTTTAGTTTGATGTGTGCTCTGTTTTCTTTGATGGTGAGTTTTCACTCTATTTTTCTTGAGATTTTGTGATGTTAAATTTCCTGATATGAGGAAAAGAGTACATTAGGCGTGCTGTTTGGGGTTTGAGCCCTTAAGCCTGGAGTAATAGTGTCTTGGAGTGCATCGGACACTTTACCCTAGACTCGGGACCTAGAATAATCATTTGTCTTGGAGTGCATAGGACAGATTATTCTAGGGGGATTCTGGACCCGGGATAACATTTGTCTTGGAGTGCATCGGACATGTTATCCCGGGAGGGACTCGAGCTTGGGACAACGGTTTATCTTGGAGTGCATCGGATACGTTGTCTTGAGGTCGGTCCCTTGACTGAATTGTGTCTCCAGTTGTTTTGCCGTTTGATTTGTTTTGAGCTTGGAAACTTGACTTGGTCAGTTGTCCTGGAGCTGGTTTGGATCGTTATGATTGTTGGCAAATGTTGTTCGCACCGTGCGAGATTTGCCAATAATCACCGACATTGAGCAACCCATTGAGTTGACTGAGCCACAACCGACAGGAAGGGAGGATCTTACGCATTCTTTTCGCGATTGTCGTTCAAGGCGGAAACCGAGTACCTTGGGCGAAGTATAAGTCAGGGTCAGGTACGGCCGAGCCCTGATAAGGTCAAAGCATTGACAGACGCACCTGAGCCGACGACTGTTGGGCAGGTTTTGTCAATTTATGGGTCTGGCTAGTTGTTTTCGCGGTTGGGGTATCGAGCAACAAGTTGCGCGTGGTTGCATTGTTGTGTGTTGACCGACGAGCCGGTACTTGCAATTTGTTGACTCTTCTTTACCGATTGAAGTCCACACAGACGCGGGTTCGATCGGTTATGGAGCAGTCTTGCTGCAGGTTCACGAGGGTGGCTACAAGAGAGTGGTAGCTTGCTTTTCTAAGCTCACCCAAGGTGTGGAGAGTAAATATCACTCTTACGAGCTTGAAACTCTCGCAGTGGTTAAGGCTTTGCAGCACTTTAGGGCATTATCTTGTTGGTGTGCACTTCACCGTGGTCACGGATTGTAACGCGTTGAAACTTACGCAACGTAAGAAAGACTTGTTACCTAGAGTGATCCGGTGGTGGGTATATCTTCAGGATTTTGATTTCGAGTTAGATTACCGAAAGGGTACTCTGATGTCACGCGCCGACGCATTTTCGAAGTTTTGCCTCTTGTACCCTATGTACGGGCAGGATTAAGCGTCGCTTCACAAATGTGATTTCCTGTTTGGGGCCCCTAGATTGATTGTTGCCGGTGGAGAGCATGTGTTCCAGGGTGCTGACTTTCTCAAGTGGGTCCGGGGAGTCGGGGTAGATGTTCATCTGATGGAGCGGTACTGCAGGACGGTACTCAACATGGTTCGAGTAGAAGCCAATTACCGACAGCGGGAGTGGCCAGAGTTGGTATCGAGGCCGCGATACCGCTTATTCGTGGTCTGGTTCGTGATGTGGCTCTTGTTCTGGCAGAGAAGCGTTGCGAGAAATGAGTCGACAGCGAACATGGGAACATTTGCGGCGAGGCCAGGCTGCGCAGGACGAGTGCGTCATGAGAGGAGGCGTCCTCGTCGGGGCTTCGAGCTTAATGTTTTGGTATTTGTAAACAAGCAGGCACAATCTTCTGGCAAGCTAGACTCTGGCATGCGTGGTCCCTGCCGAGTGGTGAAGATTCTCCTTCGGGGCGCTACGAGCTGCGACTTCTGTCTGGCACTTGCGGGAGGTCTGCGCTAGCGGCGGACGAATACATGGTCCCGTGGCGTGGAGTGGACTCCTGATACCAGCAAACGAACAGTCGGCGAGCGCGGAGCTACAACCTGGTACATCTGGGATACAGACACTCGCCGAGCAGCGTGATCCGGTGACCGTCGGACCACAGCCTTGTGCCGGGGCATCTATGCCCTTGTTAGATATTTAAGTAGATTAGAGTTAAAGGGGCCGAGGACGGACTCCTGGCAGGAAGGCCGTGTTGGATAATATGAAAATTGTCGGGTAGTAGGAAAATATATTAGGAAAATGTTTCTGACACGCGGCCTATAAAACGGAGATCTTGCCGACCTCAGGGCACTTGCGGTCCAGGCGTCGTCTTGGTGAGATCTTTCCGATATTATTTTACGTTGTAAATTTGTGTCGGCTCGCTGCCCGACTTTATTTTGTTATTTACTTTGTACCGAACCAATTATATTGAAAAGAATACGTCCTACGAGTTTCTTGTCGGTTCTTCTCGTAGTAGAGTATTTTCGAACCGACGGTAGCTTCAGTAAATTTCATTTGAATTAAATAAAGTTACGATAACCTGACGTCGAGGATTTTATTTTTAGTTTATTTACTAGTAGTTTACAACATCAGAAGTGGGATTCGCAGTCCACTTTAGTTAGTTTTCTAAGAATAGATTAATCACTGCGCTGGAGACGAGTTACCCGCTTAAACTATGTGTGTGACTGTACCCAACGGGAAGAGATATGTCTCCGGAGATTGTGGAATATGAAGTTTCCGCCCCGCGATGCTAGATAGTTATAGCTCATAGCGAAGTTCTTGCGGTCAGACTATTGGGATTGTTCGTGTGACTTTTGACTATTCTGATAATTTGCAAGGATTTGCGAAGGGGGCTTAGATATATAAGTATATATTGACAGTATAAAGCGGAAATATATCTCGAAATACACCAGAGCCGAAAAACTAGAAAAAAATCAATGCTTTATCATTGTTTTTAGCGGTATTTGACTATTCGATGAGCCTTTATGCCTGTTTGTAAAAGGCTGCTCGTTTGCCCAAATCATCGGTGCATTCAATAAAAACAAGTATATTTACGAGTAAAAACAAAAATCGATTTCAAATCGAATATACCGTTAAACGTTATTATGCGAGGACGCCCGTTTTGTATTTCTAAATTATCATAGGAATATTACGAATAAACGAAGAACCTAAACAAACTACCATCATCAAACAACCTTTAAAGTATATTCATTCCAATAAAAAATGAAACATCGAAATCAGTTGGTGATGTTAAGTTATTCGTCCACTTGTCGCGCACAAACTTAATGCAAATTTAAGACTTATATCGTTTTGTCATGGATGCCGTCGTCAGAATCCAACGTCAAATAGGACCATATGGGAAATACCAGCTTATAACAATCATTAGAATCGGTTTACATAGTCCATAGATATGAGGTAAAAACATACAGATGAATTGAGAACGTTCGAACGAAGTCAGACATTACACTTTATACACGAGAATTAAAAAGTATTCAATTTATTAAGACGATATCTGGAACAAAACCTGAATGAGAAAAGTAAATCAATTCGGTCTCAGTAATTAATTTCTATAAAATAAACTCATTTAACAACGACAAACGCTCACAAGAAACACGAGCTGAAAATAAATAACGAAGATACGGTTCATACATCGACTAAGTAACACGATATTGCTCAGAATTCTGTTTCTGTACGTTATAAATGAAATCTTACTTTCAATTATACATAATGACGTGTTGGGTCATTAGTACATTTATTTTTAGAAATAACAATGAATAAAAGGAAACATCAAATCATCGAAATCCGTTGACATGATATTGAGTTATGCGTCCGTTTGTGGCGCCATGTGCGCCACAAACGGACTATCTAATAACTTAATGAACTGAATAACTTAATGCAAATTAAAGACATATGGTTTTCGTATGGATCCCATTGTCAGAATTGATCCAAATTTAAATTGGACCCCACAGGACGCACCAGCTTTCAAATAAAAAAATAATTACAAAAATACTCGGTTCACCCAAATATGAAGTAATTAACATAAAAACTTGCAGACGAATTTAGAATCTTTTTGAAGTCGGTTGCAAATATTTTCTCGCTCTTTGCTTGTTATAGCTCGGCGAGGCCAGGCTGCGCAGGACGAGTGCGTCATGAGAGGAGGCGTCCTCGTCGGGGCTTCGAGCTTAATGTTTTGGTATTTGTAAACAAGCAGGCACAATCTTCTGGCAAGCTAGACTCTGGCATGCGTGGTCCTGCCAGTGGTGAAGATTCTCCTTCGGGGCGCTACGAGCTGCGACTTCTGTCTGGCACTTGCGGGAGGTCTGCGCTAGCGGCGGACGAATACATGGTCCCGTGGCGTGGAGTGGACTCCTGATACCAGCAAACGAACAGTCGGCGAGCGCGGAGCTACAACCTGGTACATCTGGGATACAGACACTCGCCGAGCAGCGTGATCCGGTGACCGTCGGACCACAGCCTTGTGCCGGGGCATCTATGCCCTTGTTAGATACGCCAGATTATTAAGGAGCCTGAGGACGGACTCCTGGCAGGAAGGCCGTGTTGGATAATATGAAAATTGTCGGGTAGTAGGAAAATATATTAGGAAAATGTTTCGACACGCGGCCTATAAAACGGAGATCTTGCCGACCTCAGGGCACTTGCGGTCCAGGCGTCGTCTTGGTGAGATCTTTCCGATATTATTTTACGTTGTAAATTTGTGTCGGCTCGCTGCCCGACTTTATTTTGTTATTTACTTTTGTACCGAACCAATTATATTGAAAAGAATACGTCCTACGAGTTTCTTGTCGGTTCTTCTCGTAGTAGAGTATTTTCGAACCGACGGTAGCTTCAGTAAATTTCATTTGAATTAAATAAAAGTTACGATAACCTGACGTCGAGGATTTTATTTTTAGTTTATTTACTAGTAGTTTACAACATCAGAAGTGGGATTCGCAGTCCACTTTAGTTAGTTTTTCTAAGAATAGATTAATCACTGCGCTGGAGACGAGTTACCCGCTTAAACTATGTGTGTGACTGTACCCAACGGGAAGAGATATGTCTCCGGAGATTGTGGAATATGAAGTTTCCGCCCCGCGATGCTAGATAGTTATAGCTCATAGCGAAGTTCTTGCGGTCAGACTATTGGGATTGTTCGTGTGACTTTTGACTATTCTGATAATTTGCAAGGATTTGCGAAGGGGGCTTAGATATATAAGTATATATTGACAGTATAAAGCGGAAATATATCTCGAAATACACCAGAGCCGAAAAACTAGAAAAAAATCAATGCTTTATCATTGTTTTTAGCGGTATTTGACTATTCGATGAGCCTTTATGCCTGTTTGTAAAGGCTGCTCGTTTGCCCAAATCATCGGTGCATTCAATAAAAACAAGTATATTTACGAGTAAAAACAAAAATCGATTTCAAATCGAATATACCGTTAAACGTTATTATGCGAGGACGCCCGTTTTGTATTTCTAAATTATCATAGGAATATTACGAATAAACGAAGAACCTAAACAAACTACCATCATCAAACAACCTTTAAAGTATATTCATTCCAATAAAAAATGAAACATCGAAATCAGTTGGTGATGTTAAGTTATTCGTCCACTTGTCGCGCACAAACTTAATGCAAATTTAAGACTTATATCGTTTTGTCATGGATGCCGTCGTCAGAATCCAACGTCAAATAGGACCATATGGGAAATACCAGCTTATAACAATCATTAGAATCGGTTTACATAGTCCAAAGATATGAGGTAAAAAACATACAGATGAATTGAGAACGTTCGAACGAAGTCAGACAGTACACTTTATACACGAGAATTAAAAAGTATTCAATTTATTAACACGATATCTGGAACAAAACCTGAATGAGAAAAGTAAATCAATTCGGTCTCAGTAATTAATTTCTATAAAATAAACTCATTTAACAACGACAAACGCTCGCAAGAAACACGAGCTGAAAATAAATAACGAAGATAAGGTTCATACATCGACTAAGTAACATGATATTGCTCAGAATTCTGTTTCTGTACGTTATAAATGAAATCTTACTTTCAATTATACATAATGACGTGTTGGGTCATTAGTACATTTATTTTTAGAAATAACAATGAATAATAGGAAACATCAAATCATCGAAATCCGTTGACATGATATTGAGTTATGCGTCCGTTTGTGGCGCTATGTGCGCCACAAACGGACTATCTAATAACTTAATGAACTGAATAACTTAATGCAAATTAAAGACATATGGTTTTCGTATGGATCCCATTGTCAGAATTGATCCAAATTTAAATTGGACCCCACAGGACGCACCAGCTTTCAAATAAAAAAATAATTACAAAAAATACTCGGTTCACCCAAATATGAAGTAATTAACATAAAAAACTTGCAGACGAATTTAGAATCTTTTTTGAAGTCGGTTGCAAATATTTTCTCGCTCTTTGCTTGTTATATCTGCTACCAAGATACAATAGGTCTTATTATGACATACATTTCGGCGATTTTGCACGAGATTAAAGTGTCCGCATAGTAGACAAGAAGCATGTAAGCGCCGAGTTCTGCCTGCGGATAGTACCAACGCGCTATTTGACCTACTTCCTGACTGGTTCATATCTTTTATACAATAAATATTCAGCCTTACATTAAAATCATCTCATTGTACATAATTGGAACGTAATCAATCCTGTTAACCTAACCAAACTCTCATTAAATTATACTTGGTGTACATCCTCTCCAATAAAAAGTGAATCAACTAAATCGGTAGGCGTGATTTTGAATTACTCATCCGTTTGTCGCGCACATTATATAATTTATAAACATTACATAAATTAAAGGCTTATATGGGTTTCTCATCGATGCCGTTATCAAAATTGGTAACCACATGCGAAGCACTAGATTCTAATAATATAAGAATCATAAAAATCGGTTAATCCAGTTAATAGTTATGCGGTTACAAAAACACAGACTAGTTCAGAACTCCTCCTTTTTTAAGTTGGTTTAAAATACATGCAAAAGATTGTCTGTCTTCATAAACAATATCGAATCAAAGACCGAGCGCTATCTCGTAAGATTTTAGAATACGACTCAACAAATGTACATTGAAATAATTACCAATGTTACGATACGCCTTCAATTACCTTTTAGCCGATATTATAATTGGACAATTTGATGCGAAATATCTAAGACGTTTAGTAACTAAACAATTTACCATCAGTTATTTCGACAAGTTGGTGTAATGTAATAGTCCATGAAATGGGAAAAAAGACGTGCTTGGAGAAAAATAAATTGCAGAAAAAAGTAATGTTACAATTGTAATTTTATTCAGGCTCTAAGCGCGGCGCCTTCAACAAAAATAAAAATTATATTAAGCCCGGGAAATTAGTTGTTCTGTAAATATTCCGTAGCAGTGTACTAGAGTAAAGTAATCATGTTTTGTATTCCACGAACATTTGCCAAACGTAACTAAGAACTACATTTTTCAAACTCTATTATTTTTATCCAATAGTGTCCAATGTTGCCATCATGTTCTGTTTGTCAATTCGTTTGCATTTTATTTATCTATATTTTTTCCTTTTTAAATGTGTATCACATTTTGTTTGTATATTATAGCAATAAAGAAAATGTCGATGTCTACACATATTCGTGTATAACAAGTTTGGAGTTGCATGCATCGGTAGGAATTACTTTGAGTTGGAACCCTGCAAGAAACCACACGCTAAAAGGGCAGCATTTGGAAGTAGAACTACAAAGTGTTGGATGTTGGATGAATGGACCGGTTTGACTGTGAAGTATAAGTGATCTAATATTTAGTCTATGAGGGTTGTATAATACAAGATTATTTTTTTTAGGCGACGTCTTAAAAGGGAATGTTGTCAATTTGACTGTTTAAAGATTTTTCAGATATAGATGGAGGGTACGAAGTTCTACTTCGGTCGTGTTGCCTCGCTCAAAGTACACTCATTTATTATTTTTAGTCCTAACTATACATATACTTATCCCTTAACAAAGTAATTAAATTTTTATTGGATACCCTTGTAATGAAAGGGAAGTTTAATCTATGTCCGGCATGTCGGGGCGCGGACCAGGCCGCATCAGTGTGCGACGTGAACGTCAATGTAATCCCTGGAGACAGATCGCAGGAGCTTAGCGCAGACAAGCTAATACGTGAACATTTGTTAAACAGAATGTTGTTCTATGTTTACTTAACATTTGTTCTAAGAAAATACGTGATTTTCTTTCTTTTTCAAGCAGTTCATTTACATCAAATAATTCTAAATATGTCACTTTATTAAAATACTTCTAAGTAAAACTACGCTCGCTTCACTGGTGGAGTAAACTGGTGAATGCGTTACGAATAGTGTAATTGGGCGAGACGAAGGGAAGTTGTGAAGATATCAGATAGGAAGAGAGACAGTTACGTTTCGTATTTCTAAGACAACGTGCAGGTCTATTGTCTGTATCATACTGTAGGAGCAATATAGAATAGTGCACGCACATTTCACATGGACATTCTCTTGAACAATCGTGTATATATTATATTTTGTGTATATCTATATATATAAATAAAAGAGAATGTATGTGTGTGTGTTTGATCCGTATAGGCTCCGAAACGGCTGGTCCGATTTCAATGAAACATTCAGGTAATCTTCAGATTGACCTGGCGAGTAATCGTGTAAACTTTTGGTGACGATCGGAGCAAACCTCATTTTGAACTGTCAAATACAACTTTTATTTGATATTCTATTTTGGCAAATTTGTACTGACACATGCGTTGTATATATTTATGAACTCAATTGAAGTACAAATATAATAAAGATAATAAATAAGGATTTTGAAGTATTCAAGGTAAGTTACGTAAATTTGTGTTTTCCTTCCAAACATGATCGTTGTTTCTGCACAGAATCATTGTCATTAATAAAAATGCCACCCAAAAAGCAAGCATTAGTAAACAATCTTTCAAATCGAAGAAGCGTGACAAAGACTTGATGCTAACCGTAAGTGTATATTTATGTCATTATGAACCATATTGAAGTAGAATGGAGTATATTGAAGTACAATGATGTATATCTAAGATTGATATTGTATTTACTGATATGTACATGGGCGGTAATGATCTTCACCCGCTCGAGAAGAGAATGAATACGGAGAGAAATGAATAATTTAATATGTTGTGAGAGTTAAATTAAATATTTACTGATGTAAGTTTATTATCTAAATAAAATATAGCTAAATCTAGCCCGGCGAACCGGGCGGGATACGCTAGTATATACAAATAGTTGAAGCTAATAAAGTTGTACTACATTTGTGTCGTCTAAAGCACACTCGTTTTATTTTTTAAGGCGACGAGAACTAGCGGCACAGCATCTATAAAGATTCTGAACAATTCCTTCAAACAGCCCCGACAATAAATGCGACAAAGAGCGTAGAGAGATAGAACAACAATTGAAATACGACAACAACCGGCAACAGCGGCACCCCGTGACACTGAGCGCTGTAAGTTGTAGAAACATCACGAATTTAAATATCAAAATAAAACTCGATGATTTCTTGAAGTTCAGTACCTGGATGACCGTGTTTAACTCGTTGTTTTTTGGTAGATTGTGTTTTTTGGATCCAGATTGGTCCAGATTACATAATGAATAATATAATACAAAATATTTTTCGATCTTACTGACATAATAAAAATAATTAACTGGTTATTTAAATAAAAAATCACAAGTGCATTTACTTTAACATTTTAATAGTTCTTGGTCTAACGTCAAAGGATGAGGGTTTCATTTGTTTAGTGTTGCTTAGCAACGCCATCTAGTGCAGTTTTCATTTTTTTAAAATGAATCCTACTTAGATCGGTTTACCTCCTCCGTTGCTCCCTGAATTTCATGAAAGTTTTTTAAGAAGAAAAAAAATTGGAGCAATTAAGGTACTAGATACTTGAAATACAAAATTGATTGTTTTTCAAAAAGTAGGTAATTAAAAAAATTCGGAAATATTTTAATTATCACCAAAGTCGTCACTTAATATAAAAAAAAATTCTGTACGATATCAGACAGTATTTGTTCCTTATAGTCGTCCCAGTAAGATGTTTTCTCGTATAAAAGGAGCGTATAAAGCTCTGCCCGTAATCTCAGTGATACGCGAGTTTCAATGGGTCACGTCTGTGAGTGCTTTTATTTACTCACTTAAAAAGGTAGAAGTAGAAAATACATTTGAACGCAATAATTATACGTAAACAGACGCCATCTTATCGCAATTCAGAATCGCGAGGGACGCGTTTTCAATTTAAGAGGTGATCTTAAGTAACGCATGTCCCAACAGGATGTCGCTCACGAGCCGAACCATTCTTTTACCTGATAAAATCTTATTTGACATACATTCTGCAGGAAAACACTTGAAGCATAAATCAATTGTGTTATTCCGAAAATTGCTTGCCTTAGTTTTTTAAAAGAATAGTCTTTTTTATATTATAAAAAAGTTTGGAAAATCCAAAATGCACGCATCAAATACATAGGAATAAAACAGAACTGTCAATAGCCTAATGGTTTCGGGTACGGTCTGTGAGGGGTAAGGTCGTAGATTCGAATCCACCATTCGACTATTGACGTGAACCATCTCCTACCACAAGCTTAAGCTTAGTTGGAATGGTTAACCAGAATGTAAGTAATATTTGTGAAAAAATATATTGCTGGCATTATTTTTTAAATGAAATAAAAATACGAATAAGTTTTATTCAGCATAAAACTGGATTTTTTTTAAACTACGCTCACTAGGTTGTTCAATACGAAACCATTAATTGAATTCTAAAGCTAATAAAATATTTTCATTTCATCATTCATTTATTTATACCAATTGTTTTTCAATGTTAATTAACTAATTTTTATTTGATAATTCTCATATATCTATATATAATATGGTTGTGATTGAGGCATTTTAAAACCACAAAATTGCTCTACCCGGGCAGGTTGAGAGTTTACAACCTCAATAGCTTCGCGTTATGAGGCGTGCAATACCTATTGTAGTCCGCATATCCCATTCCTTTTCGGAAACTCGCTTGAACAAACCACATCTTTTACTTCGTTTCATTTTTTACCGTTACTTGCAGACCGTCGTTGTTGTTAATAAATTACTAATAGTTCTTCAAACGACAATAACCACCATCACAAATTACTTGTAGTACATGTTTTTTTGACGTACCTGCGCAGATTTCTTCTACGTATTTAATAATATGTACCATAAGGCTGCCTTTCGACTAGAGCTACGCTGCGTTGCTGTGAATGCGTCTGATATCCATCAATATGATCATTGGTTCACATACGGTTGGGATGCGAGCCGTGGATGCGTGCTATACCTAGGTGCTATGGATATGTGCTACGGATGCGTTGAATTCGTGCTACGGATGCGTTGGATACGTGCTAAGGATGCGTTGCATACGTGCTACGGATGCGTTGGATGCATGTAGCAATGTCACTAGGTTCACCTTTACGTCTGTATACATCGCATAGCTCTAGCTGCCTATTTTTCTTGCACAGCTACGTTGTGGATGCGCATATACATAGCGCATCTTCCTCGCACAGCTTCATAACTTAGTATCGGTGGAAACGATCTTCATCTCTGGTGGAAAAGCACCATAATTCGAAACGAATATTTAACAGTAAAATTCTCAAATTTATTATGTTATTCTCCGTATAGCGGCGTAACTAACGCTGTGAGCACTTCGGATTCCAGCTCTCTCTAACACCGCATCAGTATTAGAGAATTCCGCTGCAATAAAAGCATCTATTAACCACTTCCGACAAGGAGATTAAATAGTCTAGTTTACGTCACATTACTCTGTTTAGCATCAGCTGTTTTCGACTTTGTGTTTCATTACTGTTTTTGTTTTTTTTTTGTAAATTAATGTATTTTTTATGAAACTATCTTTTAATTTAGCTATTCTAACATGAAGGAGCGTAAATAATGCTAACAAAACATTTTAAAAATTTGTTGTTTTTAATCATATTTTTAATCTATCCTCGTAGGACTATCGTCGGTCTTCATTTTCGGACAATAGTACCCGTAATACCCTTTATTAATATATACCCTAATTATTGACTGTTATACACAAACTATAACAGTCAATAAAAATAATCTAAAACTGTCAATAAAAAACAAACCAAAACAGAAAACAAAAGTCATTTAACATATAATTTAGAAAGCGACTGTACACCAGAAGCGAGCGAGGTGTGGTATCTGTGCGCGGGGCAGGGTACCACAGGGGAGCCAATCAGCACTCGCGCATGTCCGCCAGCGCCCCCCTTCACTCCCCTGTGATATCTTATACGACTCCTGCCTATTAACGGTCAGCGGTAGAGGTATTTGCCGCCAACTATGCCAGCCTGTCATTTACCGTTGACGTTGAAAATATTGTCACCACTTTCGGGTTTTAATCGAAATAGACGCTTGTCCCGGCCGCTTATATTTTGTGCAAATCACTATACAAAGTAAGTACTACAATATAAAAAGAACACAATACACAAAATTTATGAAACTTCCAAGTTTAAGGTTTTAAGGCTAACAAAATAAAAACCGATTATATTCAATGAATTAAGTCGCATTGATTTTTTTTACTAAAAAGTAAATTTTAATAAAATTGTGTGTTAGGTTGCGCTCACCTCCCCGGTCGCTGACTCCACTAGGCCAGCCGCACCCCCGGGGATGAGTTCATTGACTGTCTAGCGTCCTCAATATCTTCAGAGAATTGTAAATTGACGTTATATTTCATAAAAGAAGCATATTTAACAATTTTATCTCGCCTACGCTTTCTAAGCCTCTGTCATTGTCAGTAAGTCATGAAAGAACTTAATTAACAGTAAAACATCGTTAGTTCCATCTATGTGTAACTATAATATAATGTGTAAGTCTCGCCATAAATACTGTTACATTAAAACTTTTCTTTTTTTCAACTTTTTTATTATTTTTAAATTTAAACACATATATTATTTAAAAATCTTTTCTCGATTTTTATATCATTTCACATCGGTTCGATTTCGATAAGTCATTTTTAATTGGATTGGATGTACTTCGTTTAGTGCTGATGGTTAGGTGCTGATTAATTGCATCTTGTAATATTCCTACAATAATTCGGAAATTCAAAGAGGTCGATTAGAGGTCGGTTTTTGATTTTACGCGTTATTACGATATTATTTTACGCGGAAAATATTATTTTTGTTTTTTTTCCAGAAATATTACAACAATCTTGTTAAATATTCAAAATTAATTGCAGATAGGTAAATGATCTCAACTGATACTACGATCAGTAGCGGATTTGCCTTAAGGCCCAGGAGGCCCCGGGCCTCGGGCGTCCAGATATTAAAGGCGGACAGTCGTGATAAAAAAATTCACTGATGATAAAATGAAATAACTCTGGCTTGTACTTACAACATGGCCTTGGGGCGTAGGGCGGCCGAGACAGCTATTCCGCCACTGGCTACGAACACCATTTAGTTCACAGGTATCTATATTTACTTTATACAGATAAAAATTATTCAAGATTTGTGTAAAGGCGATGTTGCTGTTATCACTTAAAATACTGCTTACTTGAGATGCCGGAGAGGAAAATAGACATCGTTAAGATAAGAGAATTCGCGTCTGCTCTCTCCTTTCTCCGACGATAGCTATTGTTCGGATGGGGTATTGTACCTGCTCTTAAATTTATTCCCTTTGTAAAACAATACATAGATTTGTAAGGGGCCACAAAACATGGGATAAACACCCACACGAAGGTAGTTCGAGATTACAGATTTACATTGTGCACGATTCATATGTACCGATTGCCATACATCCATGTGACTTATTACACAAAATGAATAGAGAAAAACAGTACGTAAGTAGTAACAGACTATTTTTCAACCGACTCCAAAAAAGAAGGAGGTTCTCCATTCGTCTGTATGTGTGTTTTTATGTTTGTTACCTCATAACTTTCGACTGGGTGAACCGTTTTTGATGATTATACAATGATAATATATATAACTAGCTTTCAGATAAAAAAAATTTGAAAGCTGGTGCTTATTGTCTGTCCATTTGAATTTGATCCAGTTCTGAGTATGTGTATATTATTTTTTTATTGGAAAGTATGTACTTCAAGTGTATACCGTAATATTCCCACTATATTTAGGAAATACAAAGTGATTGTCCGCGCGTAATGCTTGCGAATTCTAAGTATATATATAGTCAAAGTTTTATGCCACTAGCTATATAACTCCGTACATAGAACGTCCACAAACAAAGCAAACAAACGGGACACAACTGCGTTGGCCGCCGCCCCGCTCTGCACTTAGACCGTGTCTCCAGTGGCTAATATCCGTTTAAGACAGAGTACACTTACGGTTCTAGTTTCCTGTTTAAACTAGTTAGCAGCGCAGTAAATGCAAATGGTAAGTTTAAAGTGGAGATACCGTGTATTAAGGATTTAGGAATTAGTATAAAACACTTCTCACGATCATTATAGCATGCGTTACATATATTTTGCGAGGCTCTTACTCAATTAACCTTCCTCTGCCGCGGTTCTCTAGTGGCATTCGCACCCTTTCATTGCTAAGGCGACACGGGACTACCAGTGTTTCCTTCTCCCCTGTACCACAAAAGCCCCCACCCTTGTAGCCCGTGAGCCCGATCCCCTGCTTAAAATTACAACCTTTATATAAGTCCCACTGCTGGGCACAGGCCTTTTCTGTAAAGAGAGTATAAGGACTATTCGTCCGTCACGCGGCCCTAGTGCGGATTGGCAGACTTTACGTGTCTTAGAAATATTTTCTGAGACATGTAGGTTTCGTTACGATGTTTTTCTACGTTCGTTACGACCTTCTACGTTGAGCGCGTGGTCAATCTTTTACTTACCTAAGTTAATTTGATTAAGATCACAAATACCTAAATGATAGAAATCTTACAAAATAACCTGAAGTTTTAGGGTACGGTCTGCGACTCGTAAGATCGTAGATCCACATTTCGATTACTGACGTGAACTATCTCCTAGCAAGAGATTAAGCTTAGTTGCAATGGTTACACAAAAATGTTAATAAGTTTTTTAAAAAAAGTGGGTTATAGTTCTTCTAAAACTGGTAAACTTTATTCAACCAATAACAATTGAATTCAGTCAAACCAGCAGACGTAGTGAAGACAGATGTAAGTGAAATGTTAATATTCAATTTCACCGGAAGCCGAATTCAATCAAGCTTGGCAATCGGCCTGCACCGTCCTCGTGTAATTGGAAGTATTGTGCCCGCTGTTATCTCTGGCGATATCGATCATTGTTTAACGTCTGCAGCCAAATTGGATTCTACCAAATAACCACCTTATAAAAATGTAATATAAGGAAAAGAGTGCTCAAGAGTGCGAATAAGCTCGAACAGTGGCTAATTCATAAATGTTTATATTCCCTAAATGAATTTAACACGTTTAAACTGTGAAGCGTCGTAATTAATGATCAACAACCAAAGATTATATTACATTAAACGGCGTTTCTGTCCGAAATGTAACACGTTGTTATTCTTTTTTATATATTGGATTTTCAGTGTGTTTAATGTGTAATTAATTTGTAAAAGAGTTTATATACAATGGATAGATAATATAAGTAGGGAAAAAGAAATTCATCATTTTGTAGTGTAGTGATCAACGTCTCGTAAAGTTTCAATAAAACAATCTCAGATTTATGTTGTATGGATCGTGGGCAAGGTGACATTTCACACTTAAAAAAATCTTTTGGTCCCTTTAAATGTGGCTGGTGGCTGAAATTGTGAATAGCGTTTATGGTCCCGTTAGTGTAACAGTTAATTACTTGCATTTTTTGTTTATTCGATTCCGTTCAGATATTATTGATGTCAAAGATACGCCTCATACAGATGGACTCGTTAAAATATCGATTAAAATCCCAAATATAAATAAAATCAAAATTGGCCGGCGTGTTAGTAGTCGTAGCATCGCCCAGTTGATAAAGAGCGACCATTCAACAGTTTTGTTCAAATATTTTCACAAAGCTGGATTCA
Organism: Meandrusa payeni; assembly: GCA_029286785.1. NCBI lineage: Eukaryota > Metazoa > Arthropoda > Insecta > Lepidoptera > Papilionidae > Meandrusa > Meandrusa payeni. Next base: position 295,964 of record JAGSMX010000007.1, on the reverse strand, counting down.
AAAAGAAGCAAAAATGTTAAATCAAATTTTGAAAAATAATGGATTACTTTTTACCCAAACTATTATTATATTTGCATGCCAATTGGGCGGAAAATACTATTGCCTACCTATAAATTGTCATCATGTTACCATATTTAAATAAACGATTAATATTATTATATTAAATTAACAGTTTGTCTTATTATATTAGCACTTATCTACATTTGTGTTTCAATGCGAATATTAAATAACGAAGACAAATCCGGGTCCGAGCGGATATTCATCGCAATTAACGTCCCCGTAATGGAGCAATTAAACCCCAATTATGTGCCGAAAGTCCCCCGTTTACTGTATGAAAATCATTGAATAACCTGTGAAATATCTTCATATTCTATTTAAAGCTTTCTTCCTATATGGTGTATACAGAAAACTTAGGAACGTGTTTATGTTTGAATAATTATTGCTAGTTTTTGTGACCCAGTTTAGTTAAGCCAATCCGTTTAAACAACTGAGTTACTGTGTGGGTTTAGAACAGAGTCCCACCCTCCCGGTGAGGAATAACCTCGGCTTAGACGGTTACTATGTTACGCGGAAGTATTCCGTTCCGAGGGCGCTCAAGAAGGCCAAACCACGGTCGCTGCTTTCTCACTCTAAGTTAAAGTCACAAGGCTCATTTACTCTACAGAGTGTTATAACACCAAAGACAATTTAACGGGTATTAATTTTATCATCGTGTGATCATCCGATCCTCTATATTCAAACTATCATGCAGTCGATCGTCAGTCACAGCGGAATCACAAAAGTAAACTATCGGGAAACAGTTAAAATGATAAATGGCTCGAGCGTACGCTGAAAAATATGAATGAGGAGTTTTCCCATAATTTATAGCAGCTATTGTGAGAAGGATACGATACGATAGAGAGGAAAATTTACTTTGTATTTTTCCCTTTTACCCATTTGTGTAAAATGAGTATTTCACCGAGTTTATTGAAATTAATAAATAATGTTTTAGCACCGTGTTCCTGAACTTGGAAGGAACCTTAAGATCGGCGAACGTAGAGTAAAATCCTAAGTATATCCCACTATTGGGCACAGGTTTTGTCTCTGAAGACAGTCCCTAAGTAGTCAAAAGTAAACGAACCTGCTTACTAGTTCATTTTAAAAATTGTGATTTTATTTATGTTAAACTTTCTAAGCAAGAGCTTAAACACGAACCCATCTGACGTTAAATAGAAATGCAGTCTCGCATGTAAAAGCGCACTATCTTAGTTAATGTCTATTTTAATCTACTCTTGAAAACACCCGGACATTGTTATAGGAGGGAAAGACAGACGCGGACCATTCTAGTCTTTTTATGGGAAAAGGGGATAATGAAAAATTAATCTTATATTAAAATAAGTCACTAAAGATTACTTATTAATATTATTTGCTATTAAATGTGTGTTATTTTTGTCTGCAATGTGTGTGTATAACTTGATGCCCGTAAATAAAACATCGATGTCAATATCAAGCAATTGTAATTTATAAACGCTAAGTAAACTTAAATTTTATCCATGTCACGTATTGTGTACCTTATTGATTAAACTTATGAAATTTAAGATCTATTAACATCGTAAAATTCCTGGAAACATCATAAATTCCGTTACAGAAGGGCGACCCCTCCATCTGCTCCAGTACTTACACGTAATTTATCGTGAACCGGCCGGCTATTGGTGTTAACACAACTTCTGATTTCAGTCACCACCTGCCCTGCTCTACTATGACCTTGTTTAAATTTATCACCAATCATTTAAATATATTTTTAGGTACACGTTACCGTACTGTTTCCTATTAAAAGAATATATGTTGTAGTAGCAAGGCCCCGCGGTGTTACCCGCTATTAAAAATTATGTCCTTTTCTGTACTCCTTGTATACAATGTAATCATGATGATTGCTTGAATAGTTAGGGCGTGGAACCTTTTTGGCGATATTGGCGTATACATAAAAGATAAATTATATGCTGTCGCAGAATTTCTCATAGGACTATTTATGACAAACATTTCCATCATACATTATATACGTGTAACTCCTACGGTTTTTGCGGCGCACGCCAGAATAGCTCGCACATGGGAGATTTTTTCCCACTTATTGTTATATTTTGGGTTCATACCATATCTTTATAAATGTTATTGTTACTTTTAAGTGTAAGCTATGTTATTGCGTCATCAATATCCATTAGGTAGTTTTTGCTTGACAGAGCAACAAGTTGACACTTATTCATTTTACAAACTTTGCTGTTTACTAAATGCATATGAATGTACATACGGTACGTATAACAAAATATACTTTTTAAACTTTTGTCTGCTAACGACTGGACCGATATTGGCAGGATATTCACAGGCAGATAGCTGATGTAATTTGGAGTAACTAAAGCTACTTTTACTTTAGAAAAAATTAAATAAGTAGCTTTTAATCGTAGGTAACACCGCGAGGCTAGTTTCACATAAAAATACACATATAATCGAGGTAGGACAACATTGAACACTACCACGGGGGAAATATGAAGAGCACAATAATAAAACAAATTGAAATGCAAAGTTCGTTCTCCACTGGCACGCGCGCGCGTGACCACTCTGCCGCAGTTCTGCAACAAGAGCTATACGCGAGTGCATACTGTGAGCGAGTACTTACAGCGTGTACACTGCTGTATACGTCAACATACACAATTATTTTAATGTTGAAGCATGTTTTCAACCGACTTCAAAAAAGGTGGTTCTCAATTCGTCTGTATGTTTTTTTTATGTGTATTACCTAATAACTTTCGACTGAGGAAACCGATTTTGATGATTCTTTTATTTATTTGAAAGCTGGAGCTTCCCAGGTGATCCCATTTTAATTTGGTTCAATTCTGATAATGACATGATGAAAACTAAATAAGTCTTAAATTTGCATGAAGTATGTGTGCGACAAATGGACGAATAACTGGGGTAGTTTGATGAGAGTTTGCTTAGGTTGTGATTGATATTTCGTAATATTCCTACGATTATTTGGAAATACAAATAGCCAACGTTCGATTCAATGTGAAATCGGTTTTTGTTTTTACTACAAAAGTTTAACTAAACAGCTTCGCTGTTTTCATCTTAGTAAATGCTTAGTAACTATTCTCTTGAGAAAACCCACATTGTGATCGGAAGAAAAGACTGACGCGGATAAATTATTCCAATTCTGTGCAATACTACGAGATTTATTCTCCTTTTTTTTTCACAATCGTGTCTCGAAAAAGATACTACGAGCTAAAAGAATCGCTCGCGGGGAGGCGACATACGTACATACGATCGCATCAGCGATTGCCTCTTAAATTGAATGCGCGTCCCCCGTTCCTGAATCCGATAAGATGGCGTCTGTTTACAGACAATGATGTTTAACTGTATATAATGTATTTTCTCTTGATATATTGTGAAACATACATAGATAAAGGAACTATCCGAGATGACACATTATTTTATGGCATACTAGCTGCGCCCCGCGCTGTTACTCGCGCTTTCATTTTAAATTTTTCTGAAATAAAGTAGCCCCGGCATAAATTTTTGAAATCACAAATTAATAAAATATACACAAACTATAACAGTAAATATTTTTTTGCAGAAAACAAAAGTCAATTAACATTAAATTTAGTAAGCGAATGTACATTTTGAGCCAGCGGGGCGTGGTATCGGTACGCAGGGCAGAGTACCAACAGGCCACAGTACAGGAGAGACAATATATGTCCGCCCGCGCCCCCTTCATTTCCCTGTGGTACCTTATTTCGACTTCTGCGCATTAACGATCAGCGTTAGAGTTATTTGCCGCCCACAATAACTTTGTTTTTGTTGACGGGGAGGAATCATCAAGAAGATTTATGTGTGGTTCTTACCCACTGAAACTACACTGGTGGCCCTTCCTCGTTGCGTGGTGAGGGATCTCCAGTGGAGTTCCGGAGCCCCTCTGCACTATGCTCTCGAAGAGCACGATCCGGTGCCCTCGCAGTGCAAGGCGACATGGGCCAGCCGATGTCACCTTCCTCCCGGGTCCAATTTAGCGGACGACAGAGGCCCCTACCCTTGCCGTCCAGTGAACCAGAGGCTCCTTTTAGTCGCCTACTACGACTGGCAGAGGATACCGTAGCATTATTCTACGAGCCCATAACTACAGGGATGGGCTAATAATTACCTACTACTACTACAAGGGACGTCAATTAATGAGGCATTTCCTTGAATAAAGAGCGCTGTAAAGAGTTTGAAACGTATACGGTACAATTTGTGTAAAGTACAAATATAAATTTATATTGAGATTCGAGTACGGCTCGTTGTAATGAATGAGATCAACAAAGGCATGTTTGCTCTCCGGAAACTTACTCTCCTGAACGTTTAATATTCAACGCGACACGTGTTTCTTCAGTCCATTATTCCCTTCGCGAAAATCTCTTGTCTTTTTCCCCTCAACAAGTTTATTTAATTTTCATCCCCGTGCGTGTTTGGCATCACAATATCCACAAGAGCAGGAGATGTCAGCAAAAAATATATTTTACTCTAATAGAGTGTTCAGAGTGAGGTGAGAAGATTGTCTTCAAAATCCTTGTATTAATTTGACCTTGGAGCAACTTTACAGGAACAGCACCGTAGTTCTGGGCCTGTAGAATAAGGATACAGTATCTCCTGCCTGTCGTAGAAGGCGACTACTAAAGGGCCTCTGGTTCACGAGCGACAAGGGTTATGTTAAGTTTTGTTAAGTTAGTTAAGTTCTGAGTAATTCTTTTTTGTAAAATTCCTCTAATATTTCGGAAAAAAAGGGGGGTGCCCGCGTGTAATAACAGCGTTTAACATTTGATTCGATTTGAAGACGGTTTTTGTTTTTGCTCGTAAATATTTGTTACTAAACCAGAATACAGATTTATATTTACTGTGACTATATACTTCAAATCTAAAAGTAAATAACAATATAGAATACTTTTGTAATACATGCGGGGAGGGTTGCTTGCTTGTGGTTTAATAACTGACTTATTAAAATTTTGATACTAACTACGTACTTCGCGTGTTGAATAAAGCTTCTCGAGTTTCCAATTAGACCTCATGTAATGTAATAAAATGTCGATCATTTTATTTATAATACTACTACTTTATATACGGACTTCACAAGTCTTAGAAGATTTTCTAAAAAAGTCAGGCACTTAAATTTCAGCAAACAATTTTAATGGTATCGGCACCGGAAATCGAACTCGCTACTTACTATTCAAAATCGACCGTAAACTAAGCTAACAAGGTTACATAAAACCAAAACCAGTCCAAAAATAATATTCTAATATGACGGCCTGGAGTAAACTTCAATTGGGCTCACTGCTCTATCTGCAGCCGTGCGCAGAGCATCGCTAACCGACGTGCCGAGAATGGTGCGGATCTGGTCAGTCGGTATTGTCGGTCAGTTTTACCAGTCACAACTAGCCTTTCTAAGTTATTGCTGTTTTTTCTGGCAATGTGACCAAAGTATTCCAGCATTCTGCGTAGGCATATGGTGGACAGACTAGATTTGATTCTAAGTTCGTTCAGGATGGACACGTTGGTACGATGTGCTGTCCATGGGATCCGTAACATCCTTCGCCAGCACCAAATCTCTAAGGCATCAATACGATCACGATCGGATTTCTTCAGGATCCATGTCTCAGTTCCGTAGGTGAATATGGAAAACACAAGTGTACGCACAAGGAAACCATCATAACCTATAACTTGTTAAACTGGTCATAAATATGGCCGTCCGTGGTTTGGACACATGCCTCCAGGCTTGGACGTCTACCAGCTACATAACTGTCAGAGAGTTCAGAACGCTTGTGCTCGTTTCATATTACATGTAAAGAATTATTCTCAGGAATAACTTGCATTTTCCTATACATCAATTAGGAATCGTAAACTCGGAACAGCCTAAATATTTGTACGAAAAGTTGAAATGATGGAATGAAGATAGTGGCTGTGTGACAAGAGAAAAAAAGAGAAATTGTCTTTTCGTGTCCTACCTTTAACTGCATTTAGTTTATTTTAAATTTTTAATTTGTGTTATATGTTATCTGTAATGTGTTTATTTGTGATGTCAATGTTTATTTCCATGCATGCGATCTAGTTACAAATTTTGGCTGAGAACTTCTAGTAAGCATGACATATGCCTGTGTCGGAAGATCTCGCTCTTTCATAGCAAACTTATTATACTATACAAGGTTTTTTATATATATATATATATATATATATATATATATATATACGTATATATGTATATATACAATATATAATTATAAGTTTATTATTACAATTATAATAATACAAGTATATAAAAACATGTAATCTTAGATGACATTTGTCAATTCTTCTGTGATGTCGTATTCGAGTGTTTTAACCGTATCAAAAGCATTATTTTAATTGCATAGTTATTCATGGGATCAATGAATGAATTTTTTTAATTTTTATCAGGCTGCTAACAAATCGGAATAAATTCTACTAGAAAAATTATTGCAATAAAATATGTTTAGAGTCAATTATAATATCTACGAGCAGAGTTCTAATATTTCGCAGAGAATTAAGTAACATGAAGTTATTACGTGCTCCGAATGTCCGAGCAAACAACTCCGATGCTGAATACTAAGTAGACGTGGAGGCTACGAGATGCTTTAGGAACGACAATAACTCCTCATGCAATCCGAGCTTCGCTAAACAAAACTATTGAAAACAAGATTGAAATATTTATATAGAACGTTAACACACAGCACATTGTGGACGAGCTGAGGAAACTCAATGACCGGGCGCTTGAGTTTCATAGAATGCTAACCGAGTTCAATCAATGATGATGACACACCAGCGACAGCTTATCACATTGCTGAATACACAAAACACTAGACAAGACGTGCAGGAGTGTGGTTGGCCTCTTTATTTTTTTTTCTTGTAGCTGGCTTTGACTGCTTCACCGGATTGAGTGCTACAGTTAAAAGGACATTAAAGCTTATTTATGGTTAATTACTTTTTGGATAATTGCCAAAAATAAATCTAGTTTTAGACATGTTTAATAAGGGGAAATACTTTCCCTTAAATAAACTCCTTTGAATTTTTTTATAAAATATGTAATTTAACTCTATTCACGGCTTCCTTTGATCCCTTCATTGTTGTAATCATCAAAGGATATCGCACTCAGCTCTTTATATTGAGTTAGAATCAAAATTGAAAATATTTCTAATATGAAACACCTTACATTAGCAAAAGGTGTAAAAGTTATAAAAAAAATACTGTTTTACGAAATGTTCATTAACCAATATATTAATTTATTATTATTAGTATAAAATAATACCCATTTCATGGCGGCAGTTCATATCAAAATTTAGACTAGACTTCTGTCATACATTCGTTGTACTTTAGGAATCAATGATTTTTAAATTTATGTAATTTATCAATTAGTTGGCCTTTCATTTAATATATTAACGAGCAAAAACAAAAACATTCCAATCCAAGCAAACGTTAAACGCTATTACGCCTAGACGCCCCTTTTGTATTTCGGAATTCATGTAGGAATATACGAAATAGAATTAATCTAAATCTAACAGAACTCTCATCATACTACCCTTGAAGTACATTCTTTCCAATAAAATGGATCATCGAAATCGCTGCCGTTATATTGAGTTATTCGTCCATTTGTGGAGCACATACATAATGCAAATTTAAGATTTATGTGGTTCTCTCATGAATGCCATTGTCAGAAATGAACCAAATTGGGATTACACGGGAAGCACCACCTTTTAAATATCAATCCAGTTGAAAGAACAATGAGGCAACAAATATAAAAAAAAACATACAGACGAATCGAAAACCTCCTCCTTTTTTGAATTCGGTTGAAAATTCGAAATTTAACGTTAATATTAACGGACTTACGATGAACTTAAAGTTTACGGCAATAACCAAGAATTGAATTTAAAGGTATTTGCAATTAATAAAAGTCCTTATTAGTATTGTTAATTAAAACCCCGCCGCCACTACCAATAGCAACTAATTAGAGTTCCAGGTGATTCATTTATATAAAGTATTACAGGAGATGCGGTTGGGAGGGAGCTGATTGAAAGAGAACTTGTTTACTGCACTTTATAAAATAGAAGCTTTATTTGATTTTAATTTCATGTTCCTGTGAATACGCAAAGAAAAAATATTGAATTGAAAAAATTATGAAGTAAGAAAAAATAACTACACATTTTTGCTTTTTATTTTAAAAATGCTGAAAAAAAGGAAATGAAATGCTGATCAAATGCAATAAATACGAATTTGTATGTGATATAAATAATAAAAAAAAATATACTTCCTGTTAATCTCGCAGGGATGGCATAAACAGGTGCTTTTATATTTACCTATAATTTTGGTCCAATTCTGACAATGGCATCCGTGAGAAAGCCATATAAGTCTTAAATTGGTATTAAGTGCAACAAATGGACGTTTAAACCAATATCAGGTCAACCAATTCCAATAATTCATTTTTAATGGAAAGGTAAGTTGATACTCGTAGAGTTTGGTTAGGTTCTGATTAATTCTATTTCTTAATATTCCTGCGATAATTCGGAAATATAAAGAGATTGTTTGCGCGTAATAACGTTTAACGTTTTTGCTTGTTCTTACTTTTTGTTTTTACTCGTAAATATACTTGTAAGTACAAAGTTTATTTTGTGTTTTTTTATGTAAAAAACAAAATGTAGCAATTAACCTGTACAGTTTAATAAAGTTAACGTGAACAAGCAACGTTTCCGCTCGGGCAACATTCGAGAGCTCTTTGAATTTCGTTCGACAACAGAACACGGGCGCTCGGTATTTTCATTTGAAGTGCTTTTGTTTTCAAGTCCCTCCCGATTATCTTGTACGTTTCGAGATTACCAGTAAATGCTCGTAATTATTTATAGTATTCTTAGACTACGGTTGTTCATTAACCCACCAAGTGGCAAAATCTGGTAGTAAAAAATGCTTATATATATGGCGGCCCTTTTGAAATTTTGGTATATCTAGTAATTCCTATATTTTCTATAAAATAATATATAATTCTATACAATAATTACTAGATCCGAACTACTATCGGCATGTCGGTTAGCGATGCTCCGCGCTGCAGATAGAGGAAAATGGCGACGGATCACCGAAGAAAGACTCTTCTCACGAGACGGTCACAACTCTCAGCACTGAGGAAACCGACCAGCGCGAGGATATAATCTGAAGGTTCTGATTCGAAAAATGTAGCCGCTTTACTATAATTTCAATTTTCAGCATACAGCTGAAATGAACAATTTGAGAGCTATGCCGAATTCCAACCTTTTAAAGAAATGCCGTATTTTTATTGAATAAGCTGAGTTATTCTACTGTGCAAAGCGATCTACTAGTTTTTCATTACAATCGACGTGAGTTTCATTTAGTAAATCTTTAATCCTAATAAGAAATTTATTCTAATGTAAAAGTAATAGACTCGGCACAATAGTCAGTTATAGTAAAGATGACATAGTTGATATAGTTTTAAAAGACACACCTATGACTCATAATTAAGGGAAAATCCCACGAACGTATTTAAATCTCGTGACTCCCTTTTCACTAAAGATGTTATATGCCACGTAGGAAGCGCTGACCTCAAACTATCTAATGATCAGGACATCGATCCTCAGACGTACGTAAGTACTAAAAAAAGACATTAGTAGCGATTGTCCGTGATAATACCTTGTCGTGACTCGGCTAGAGTGACTACACACTACTGTACAAATTGCCGAAGTACGAATACTTTTCTTACGTCAGCGCGGAGCAAACGAGCTTTCTTTTGAAGCAACTACTACATTGATTCGCCAGGAGACCTACAGTTACACTTAAATCTGGAACTCGATTGGATCGGGTTAGCGCACGGGCTCTCGTATTGTTATAGCATTCTGACCCAAAGCCAAATGAGCATTTCGCTCAATCATCTGTACTTAATTAATTGCTCTGTCCACAAAAACCTACTAAATGGATTGCAGAAACGTTTTTTTGTGACGAACCTACACAAATTTGCCATAGAAGCTGACTTTTACTGCTTCACCGGAATGGAAGTCGGTATAGCTCTTAGGTCGCTTAGCCTCAACCTCTATTGTAGTAACTCCACGAGTCATTTGCCGCGCATATACTTAATGCAAATTTAAGACATAGGGTTTTGTAAGAATCGGACCAAATTGAAATGGGGCATGTGATTTCAAATAAAAAAAAATCATAAAAATCTAAAGTTCTGTGATAACAAACATGAAAAAGACAATACAGACGAATTGACAAGAAGGAGGAGACTCCTTTTTTGAAATCAGTTGAAAAAATGGAGGATATAATATTACAGCCGTTGTAATTACGTGAGAAGCACTTTATCAAACTCTAAGATAACAAAAGGATATTAAGATTCGTTCCTTTCACACAAAGATAACGAGACGCTGACCCGTCATATCTTCTGTTGAAATACGTTTTCTCGGTCAAAATTAGCTTTCTCTTTTGTATCGTTTAACAATTCATGTAGAAAATTCAGCTTTACATCAAAGTGAGATTTAATATTTACAAATTTTGTATAATATTAATTCAACAATAGCCGTGTCTGTCTCGTGAAGAACTTACTATAGAAATGATCCTATGAAGTAAGGTCTTAGCCGTGTCTGTCGGACCGTCTGTACTAATATTCCTATTATACTTGTTTTAATTTTCTCATACCACTTAGTATCTTATGATTCATTTGACCCGGGCAAAATAAATTTGATCCACACTACGAACCCAATTAAATTATTAACTGCCTTTCGTAGAGAAAGAACTCTTTACGTAAAACTGTACGCAAAAGAAAAGACTTAAAAGATACCTTGTAAATAAATGGATACAATAACATAAAGATTTATAATTCCACCAATTTAAGAGATTGACTACAATTGCACATGATATTAAATGTAGATGTTCGAAGGCGATTGCAATCTCTGCCTACCCCGCTCAGGGTACAAGGACCGCTGTTTATTATAGATTTGTTGAAATACCACTTCAACAAAAAATATGATCTGTATTAAAACTGCTTATGTAATTTTTTCATAACTAGTTTCTTTAATTATATTTTCGCGACATGAATTTCATAATATCAAGACTGCTAAAAATAAAACTGTTCTTCTACTCCTACCCATTTGCATTAGCAAAATGTTGCTACCACATTATCGTAGGCGTCCTTGATTATGTTAAGGAGCCTCGGTAGTAATTTATAAAACAGTTATAAGTTAGATAGATAGATAAATCCTTTATTGCACCAAAGTATATGTACAAAGGCGAACTTAATGATATTTAGCATTTTCTTCCAGCTAACCTTTAGTGGTTAAGAGCAGGCTAAGGGTAGTGATGCTAAAAATAGCGTTTTAAAAATATTATTTAGATAAATATACATATACAAATACGTACATAGAATAAATAAACGACAATATATATTCCAGTTTGTAATTTTGAGTTAGTTTATTATTATTAGTTTGAGTAGCAAGTAGTCAGATACACGCGATTTAAAGTCATTAGTTCACCAAGCCTTCATAATCTCATTCGGCAAACTATTCCATAGTTTTATAGCTGTTAAGGTAGATACATTCCTTAATTGCGGTAAGATACACACTGACAAGTAAAAACTATAAAATAATGGAGCGAAATATAATTTCTACGTTTATACGATACGACGTAGCAACATTTTGCTAATGCAAATGGGTAGGGGTAGAAGAGCAGTGTTATTTCTAACAAATACAAGTTAACAGGAGTTACCAGTTATCAACTTCTAATAATAAAATGTAATATCATAAATTTAAAACGGAATACTGAACCCAACGTCCGGGGTAATTAATCATCAAACAGCGTTCGCGTTAGAAACGGGTTTGTTTGGGACCGGCTGGGACTTAAGCTTATCATTAATAATGACTAACTTTCTAAATTTCGTGAGTGGGCGATGTTTTTATGGTTCTGTTACGAGCCGACGTTGTTCGGTGGAAAGTTTTTTTGTTGACGGAACAAACAAACTGAATTGAATTTGGTACTATGGACTCGCCCTAACTTTGTGAGTTTGTAATAACTTTTGCTTTTTTATAGGAGAGGGGGCAAACGGGCACTTCACGCCAGGCGATTTCCGCTCACACCTTGCTGCATGGTGTTGGTGCTTAGAATTTATGCGTACTTGACAATAACATTTTCACGATGTCATAGGTGGAAGAGCTTTCCTACCATATTATTGTAATAGAAAAAGAGGCTCCAAAGCTCCATGTATTCTCTAACGGTCGTAAATATCGAGCGTGAGCCCCCGGGGAGGAAATTGGAAATCAGCTGATTGTGATCTTAACTATATTCTTTGAGTCTCGTCACATAAACGAACTCCACTAGATACGTGCTCTAATCATAAATAATTTAAGTAAATGGAAGCATTAAAAATACAGTCCGAATTAAGATTTTTTCTCGTAGTATTTTTTCAATTGAACAATTTGCATTAACCCTGCAGTCGCAGTTTAAACAAAATATAATGTGGACCAGATAGGAACAAAGTTCCTTCGGAAAATATAGAAGCAACAATTTGCAAAAGTCCTTAATTTTGCTGATTAATTTTTATTTAAATATATAAAAGTGTTTAGGGAATTTAGTATTTTGGAAAATAAATAACGTAAAATGAAATTATTAAAAATTATTAAGTAAAATAAAATTACATAAATAATTAATAATACTTATTAATATTTCGTTACAGCGCCACCTGTGATCAGAGAGCCATCAGAGAGCTGAACTACATGCTTAGTAGTCATGTTATTTACCACCGTAAATACGACTATAGCACTTCCGTTATATATTTTTCGTACGGTTTTAGTCTCACATTTATTTCAGTTCAGTCGCAGAACCCCTATCTCCTCCAAGCCTAACGAAAGGAACTTCGTTCCAATATTTGAATTCATTAGTACACCTACTATATATCTATAAAATATTCGCGTACCTACAAATGTGTACAATGGACGAACAGTATAAGGTCCGCAGTAATAGGTCAATTGACTAATATCGTTAACAGGGGCAGCACCGGCGTTAGCTGAATTGGAACGCATAACGGGAATGTTAGTAATATCTTGCAGTTGCTACGAATGGACTGATTGCTTACTCATTGCACACTCTGCTACGCTCTATATACATTATATAGGTTTATGGAGCCCATCAAGATCTACTGTAATCGAAATTATATAATAATGTCGTCCATTCACCATTTATCAACCATCTTATCCTAAGAAATCCTAAGAAGTAATGCCATCTGAACCATTTATAGTTGAGGGCATAGGTGTGTTACGTCATTTTTTGAGAGAACGTTTGGGCTTTTTTGGGAAATTCTTTTGTCCCTATTCTAGACCCTGCCAGTCTTTCTACTTTGCGCTCCGCTTGTGTTGTGTTTTGTGAACAACTATTTATTGTACTAATATAATAGAACAATAGTAGGTTGAAATAATAAAATATTGTAAAAAGTGTGCTACGTATTAAATTTTGCATGCTCATACATTATGTAGATACAAATGCTTCTATGTGTTATACAGGGTGAACGTATCTCTGAACTGAACTGGCCAATCCCTCCGAATAGATGCCGATCACATTCCCAAGCAGGCGTTTGATTGGAATCCGCAAGAAAGCGCTAGCGTGGCCGTCCTGAACACACCTGGCGACGCACCGTTGTAGACGAAGCAAAGAACACAAGATCGATGGCGATGGCGTGTCATTGTAGACGCCTTCTGTCCCACCGACTGTCTGGCACACGCCGTAATCCGTCGATCGCTAGGCCATCAGGCATTTTATTCTTAATTTATTTGTGCACATTACCTAAATAAATAAAATTCATCCGAAAAAGGAAAGTAATCGAAATATTCCACACAAGCACCAATTTTCCGCTTAAATTTCCACTCGCCAATGCACCGAGCTCACAATCGTTAGAAACGTATTCAACTACATATAATCGGGTTCCACTTCCTCTCCTCGTTTCACATCAGCTCTACAGATAAAAAAGAATTTTCTTTATTTGAAACTGGAACTAAATTTTGTGTTTCATTTTACGTTTACTATTATTTGTTGTGTGTGGGAAGGACTTTTTGAAATGAACAAAGACAAATTGTATGCGACTTCTCCCTTGTGCATGGTGCAGCGTGGTTATTCACTGGTTTCACTGATGTTTTATTAGAGAAAAGATTAGAGGTTAAAAATATTATGTGGTCATTATAGTGTCCTATTGTATAGGCATAGCTTCGGAATATCAGCCGTAGAAAGTCCAATGCATCATAGACCTCCCCTAATGATTTCAAAAAAGGACCGGTTCTAAGCGGCTTGATTCTAGCTGCGTCCAAGGTCTTTATGAAGTCTTCAGACACCTTACGGGTGAACGCTCTACGCTGCGCTTGCCGGTCCATGGTCTCCAATCGAATCTTTTCTGCCCCATGTCATGCCCATTCCCACTTCAACTTGCTTACACGGTGCTCTACAGTTATCCTCGTCCTTCTACGGATCTCTTAGGTCCGAATACGATCTCGTAGAGATAGCATAGGCGTAGCTGACTATTACTTTCCGCTGTTCTGTGTATAGGCGTAGCTTACTAGTTAGAAGCTATTTAGATGCTTCCATAGCCGGGAGAAAAAATATTAGGTTACTGAGTGGATAAAATGTTTGTATCGGATTCATTGCATTTGCATGTGTGTGGTGCATCCCCCCGGGAGCGCGCGGGATGCCGAGCGGAACTTTTGTAATTGCCTCTTATTTCCACAGAGTCAATAAATCGAGTATCGATACGATCGAACGAAAAGGAAACATTTTCTATTCGTATTGAGGTAATGAAGTCTACATCACTAATAAAATGGAGTTATATTGAATAAGGTCATAGCGTGGTGTAAGTAGTCCTACTCCAGCAACTACCGAGGTCCTCTCGGTCTTCTTCGTGATAGAATGATAATGAAAATAACGGCCCCAGTTCCGGCTCGCCTTGTACCAACTCATGGCTCTATTCCAAGACTTTCCTTCCCTATCTACCGTCACTGTCTTGACCGATATAGCCGGCTGACTGCCATTTCTCTTCTTTGTTTTGTATTCTATCTCTTGGAAAATTGCTATTTCCATCGCTCTACGTGCGACTTTTGAATAAGCTTTGAGATAATGAACGTTATATATTTTCAATTACAAGTTTACGAATCAATCGACAAATTAATAACTAAATTTTATTCAGAACCAAGTACACAGTTTGCCCAAATAACGAGATTCTCAGAAGGGCTGTAAGGTGTACTCACGCGCCGTCGAATTCATTACGTATCATCGGGTATAAGTATAGAGGTTTATAGTTATATCGTAGATATTTCTCATATTGCGTAATGTTTATTGTTGAATTTTCCTGAGAACTATCTGGTAGAGAATAAAAAAACTTACTTCCACGTAGTTCGTAGTTTGTAAACATTACAAAGAAAAATCGTTTTAACTTAACCATACAATTTCAAAGTTAAACTCGGCGCTCTGGGTCTTTAGCTATAAAATAAACAGAATGTCGTGTTTAGAACTTCGGAGTACTACCTAAACTAACTTTAGTGGGTACCACGTAAACGCTTCAGTCTGCCAATAAACCTAGTAATTTAAATACTCAAGATATAACAAGTATATTTAAGAGTAAAACAAAAACCTCCAAACGTCAAACGTTATTACGTGTGAACGCGTTATTTTGTTTGTAACCACAAAATTGTATATATAATTTGTACATATTTGAAGTCGGTTGTTTTTTTTACCTGTAAATTTACTTGTGTATTTCTGAACTATCGTGGAAATATTACTATATAATATGTATAGAATTAATCAGTACCTAGTCAAACTCTCATTAAATTACCTTTGAAGTACATCCTTTCCAATAAAACATTAATCAAAGAAATCGGTTAACGTTATTTTAAGCAATTTGTCCATTCGTCGCGCACACGAGAAAACCATATAGATCCTAAAATTGCATAACGTCATGCAATTTTAATAATATATTTAAGTGGTTTTATATTTTGTGTGGTTTTATATATTGGTAATTATATTTAAGTGGTTTTCTCTTAGATGCCACAATCGGACCATATGGAAAGCACTAGCTATCAAACATAAAAAGAATCATTAAAATCGGTTCACCCAGTCCAAAGTTATGAGGTAAAACATTAAAATAACATACAGACGAATTGAGATCCTCTTACTTTTTAAGTTGGTTTAAAAGTACATCAGAGCTTACTTTTTTGAATCGAGTCAGAAGTGACGCGGTTAGCAAAGTTACTTACATCAACTTGAATTCCAATTAAGATGTGTGTCTGTTTTATATTGTAGTCTTTTTGACCCAAGCAAAACACATTTCCTACTTAAATATATTTCCAAAGACACGAACATAGCCAGTGAAAGGAAGTCAACATTAGGTTTTCCGTCCGAGACCATAAATATTCATGAGGTACTTTTTGGTGTAATAGGTGAAGTGTTCCGTCTGGAGCCTACGTCATGAGTAATATTATCATCTTCAGTGTCGCAACTTCACACATGCAGCACTACATTGCTTTGTGAACTTTTGTTTATTTTAATTTGTTTTTGAAAGGAATGTGTAAAGTTCTTCATTTATATGTTTAGAGCGATCTCGGCAGTGACTCGCGACAGTGACGGATCTAGCGAGGTGAACGGAAGTTGAGAAGGAGATATAAGTTAGTAATGATACACAGAGGATTAGGATTTGAATATCTAAGAACACAGTACAAGTCTATTGTCTGTATCACACTGTAGGATTAAGAGAAAAAAATACGCGTGCACATTTTCTTTCTCCCTTGAATATGTGTTTTATTAATGCAAGTAAAGAGTGTTCACGTATAGGAAACACAACATAGACAATTTGAAAACCAAAATATTTTATGAACTCTGTTTGCGTGTCACCTTTTTGTCTTCTTTTAAATTATTTCCACTAGTTGTGTTACTTTACTTATCTACGCTGAACTGGTCACAATTTCGTTTCTCATATAATACAGTTTGAACCCTGTCGGTGCTATATCAAATAAAGTTATAGAAGGGGAAGTAACACATAGGTAACATCTCCATATTTAATACTTATTGCCGCTTCATCAAATTGCTTGCTGCTTGATATGCCAGTTGAGCTAAGACCTGGAACTCATAAAAAGAAGAACTAAGATGTAACATACCTTAGGAAAATACACATTAACCAGCGTCACATAAACAAAACATGAACACGGCGAAGACTAAACAAAGACCCACTCCACTCCTGCCACAAGCTTGCTATACAAACCCTCACGGGCCAGCACCAAGCAGATATCGACTCCATAATTTAGAACAGTCTTGTTTGCCTTGATTAATCATTGTTTTACAATATTTTTAACTTGCCTATGAAAATCATTTAAAATACATTCAAGAACTTTTACTCATGTCCTCCACAGCGCGTACAACACGGGCTGCACGCTGACTGAATAAATATTACTTCTATTTTGAACAAAAGCTAACAAGTGACAACGGCCCGGGGGCGATGCGCACATTTTGTTTACTTTCCAGTTCCTATAGTGAGCCTTTGACACACACAAATAGCGCGATGAATTTAATATATATGAGCATTGTGTGTATACATGGAAACATTTTGAAATAAACTTGCAGACTAAACACAATAGGTTCTAGCGACAATTTTTACTACATTCGAAAATACTTTTGAATCGAAGTTCCTTACAGCAGGCTTAGAAGAGATGGGGTTTTGCTGCGCGGCCGCACTACAAAAAAAGTGAGACTAAAACCGTAAGATAAATATATAACGAAAGTGCTTTAGTCGTATTCACGGCGGCCGATAGCGTGACTATTAAGTATGGCGACTCTCTGATCTGTCTATGTCAATGTCTTAATACACTGAGTATGCTATCCGTGAGAGTACAATTGGATAATTTTTTTCTTAAAATCGAAGGTAACCATCAATAAAACTTTGTGCCCCTTTTATACGCAAATGTTTTAAATAGAACAAAATGAATATAAGTTACTCAAGCTTATATAAGTAACTTAAAAGTTTTATTTTCATTTTTTATTCAAATAAGAATTCATTCCGATTTTTTTTGATAAGAATGTTAACTTTGTTAATCATTTTATTTTTTCACAAATATTATTAACCATCCCAAATAAGCTTAGGCTTATGTTATATTATTAACCATCTCCTAAGATGATTCACGTCAATAATCCAATGGAGGATTCGAACCTTATGATTCGTAGAACGTACCCTAAACTAATAAGCTATTGACGCTTCAATTATTAGTTTTCAATTATTTTTATATCATTTCATTATAATGTACTAACATGCTTAGAATTTAAAATGTATGTCTCCGAAAGTGGGTTGACATCATGCCACTACCAACTAGAAAAAGGTCAACCACTTCAATTTGTTACCCTCGTGGAATAAACAGCAATCTTCAAAAAGCAATCCATCTCTCGAAATTGCTGTTCAACCCAGGCGTTCATATCCAATTGTTTGTTTTTTATCTTGAGATGTATTTTGTTGTTATGGATAAGGATGCATGGTCGAGAAAATAATAGACTTTATAACTTCGTTTGAAGGTAATTTGTTATTTTTTTAGTTTTAACTTTGAGGTTGTCTTAAATTGGAATATAATTTTCACAAAGAGAAAGCAAATAGCAAAATTATCTATGTAATGAAAATGCGATTACAGTCCGATATATTCAACAAAGTATTTAAATATTTTATAGTGAGGGAACGGTTAAATATTGTATATAAAAAGTTTTGAAGGTGTCAAAAGTGTGAAAGGTGTAAAAAGTGTAAAAAGTGTAAAAAATATTACGTCAGTCAAGTTTACTTTTTGTTAACCATAACTCGTAGTTGATATAGACATAACGGTTAATTTGATATTAACTTAAAAACACAAAACATAATAATGTTCTTAGAATTTATTTTTTCTTTCACTCGTTTAGGTCAGCAAGGCTCGTTTATGTGTAACTTTGTACAATATAAGTATGTACTCATATCCGGCTTGTGTACAAATAGATTTGATCGCTATGATACTCGTATATACGCTGCACTTTAAAAATACAAAATTGTTTGAGGATCTTATACAAACTCTAGTCGATAAATTCTCGCACTAGAAAATAGGTGTGGTGTGGGAGTCTCGCACATAAATCCGCAGCATCCGCAATCTCGTTACACCGCGCTGATTCAATAATGAACACCACCAAATGGATTTCTTACTGTATTCCGTTTGTATAGACCTCTTTTACGGATTTGCCATTTTGATTTAGTAATTTATTTGAGTTTTGTACGTAGTCATATCATTATATTTTGCAAATGACTTCGAAAAAGTAGAATATTCAATTATTCAGTATGTTTTTTTTTATTGTCATTTCATATCTTTCGACTGGGAGAACAGATTTTGAAGATTATTTTTGATTTAAAACAGATGCTTTCCCTGTACCATTCCAATTTAGTCGAATTCTAATATCCATGAGAAACCACATAAATTTTAAATTTGCATCAATGCAAATGCAAAATTTATACGACAAATGGACGAATAACTCAATATTCAGTCAACTTTTGTATCATTCGTTTTTTATTGCAAAGGATGTACGCCAAGGCTAGTTTAATGAGAGTTTGGCTAGTTAGTTTTAGTTATAGTTAAAGTAAATCCTGGGCATTATTAAGCCAGTTAAGAATGGGATATAAATATGGAATACAAGAAATGGTACAAAAATTAACAAGCTTTTTATCAATTTTAACAAGGATAAAGTTGGTTTCGTGAATTGTAAAGATTATACTTAGGAGCTATCATCGTATGAATTACTATCTCCTCCATTGAATTGGGGCATTCAATTGAATGGGTTAGCACTGCACTGTGATGTTGAAAAATTTGATTAACGTTTCTATTTAGTACTTTAGTTGTCTGCTATTAAAAGAAAATTAAAGTACATCCTTTCCAATAAGGAAGAGTAGTCATGTCAAAAACGGAGTTAAAAATGAATCAAAATCGATCCACCCAGTCGGTAAGTTATGAGGTAATAAACATTAAAAAAACATGCATACGAATTGAGAACCGCCTCCTTTTTTGAAGTCGGTTACAATTTTTAAAATTTTAGGTGAAGTTCTGTCAATGCCCTTGTATTTAATTGAAAATTTCCCTCTCTTTACAGTGATTTACGCGGACAGTTTGTACGCGCCGCACGCACTGCGGCAAAGTAAATAAACTCTCGCTCGAGCAAAAAAAACAAACAAGGGGATTCTTTCGCAAATCGTATAATGAACTGAACGAACCCGTGTTGCGTAGAATATTAAACTGCGTACAAAATTTGCGGTCTCCGCGTGCGTCGGGGGCGACGGAACAAAGATTTTACGAGTGAACGTATCAAAGAGGCCTTTCGGGATAGAATTGCTAGTTTCTGAAGGAACTACTGAGTTGGAATTGTAAATTTTTGCTGTGGTTGACATTTTTAGTATAGTCCGTTATCACACAGACTGGTCAGTACGATCTTTTTGTATTTGCGAATTATCGAACTAATATTACGAAATAAAATTGATCAAACTATCCTTAGAATACATCCATTCCAAAAAAAAAATCCAAATCGGTTCACCTACTCCAAAGTTATGCGGTAACAGAAAAAAAACATGCAGATGAATTGAGAACCTCCTCTGTTTTTTTGGTTGAAAAGAGAGAAAGAAAGAAAGACTTAAAACAGAACCCAGACAGGAAGTCGGAATTCGACTGGCAGAATAAGAAGAAGTTGACTAATGTGTATTTTAATGTACTGTTGAAAAATAATCCTTCACGTAATTGTAATGTACGAGTACATAACACTTTCTTTAGCCTCTGTGGAGAATCTCCCGGGAAACGATCTGCCGCAGCAATTAGCAAATTTTTAAAAAGACTGTAATGTATGTTGGAGTGTAACAAAATAACTAATAACTAAACCAGGTCTAATGCAAATATAATCAGAGTTTTCCTTATTAAATTAAATTGTCATCTACACACTAAGATAAAGTTGTAATTAGTTGTGTAAAACAAAGATGTGCTCTCTGCGTAAGTTTAAAGGCTCCGTATTATACTGCAGACGTATACTTTTGTTTTGAAAATGTTCTGGAACATTCATTCTGCACAATTTTCTCGTATAAACGCTAGGCAATCTAAGTTAGCGACGCTACCACATGTACTTTAAGCTAAATTTTCCACAAAACTTTGATTGCATTTGAATTTTGTTAAGTCTTGTTTGAGAACTTTGTTGGCTGTACACTTTTGTGTGTTAATTTATTACCTCCGAATAACATAAAACAAAAAAAAATGTATAATTACATTTCAGAAATAGTTATTAAAGTTTTCAGTAGAAATGAACTCCATTTATTTTCTATAATAATAAACGTCATATAACAAATTTAATAATTAACATTGAAGTCAACTAATGCGTAGATCAGATACAGAAATCGGTGTACGAAATACAAAGGAAGCCGCGTAAGTGATTGCAAGATAGATTGTGTGGTTAGTTTGGTTGGTAAACCTACCAAGTGAAGTAAATTATTCTTTTCATGCACTTGTATTTGTTGATACAACAAATACAAACTGTTGTTATATCAACAAATGTATATCAGATTAGTAAGAAAAAAATTATCATTGTTTTCCGGCTATAGAAAATATAACATCATTGTTGTGAAAATTCTACATAGCTTACAATAATAGTTTCATAGTTTTTATAAGCTATTGCTGTTTATCAACACGTTATTTCCACAATAACAAAAATGTCACGAACTTGTTAACTTTAACGGAAACATTAAAACACGAAGCATATATTGACGCAACTTCCGGCAACCGCTCAAATAGCGTAGCGCACAGTATTCTACATTGCTCTACGACGCCTACAATTTCGTAGCTGGAAATCATTGCTATTTCCACAAATTGCTTTTCGACTGCCGAACATTGAGACAAAAATTGAATTTGAAAGGTTCGTCGTTACAAAAAATGTAAAGCTTATTATAGTAAAAAAAATATCAATTGTTTATATCTTTAGCGACTTGATTAAATGTCTGTAATTTGGTGAGGATGTGAAATCTTGTGCGAAAAAAATGAAATAACTGACATAAAGTTTTCTCATATTATTAATAAGGCAAAAGTCCCTCGCTCGGAAATTATTGGCTTCCCACTGCGAACATTGTCTTTTACGTCAAAATTACCGGTTTTAAACATTTAACCCCCTTGAACCACCGTTTAAAGAAAGCTTTGAAAGCAATCACATGTTCTACCACTATTTGAGTTCTCATTATTTGCTTCAACGACCAATCGATGCGTCTCAGCGGCATTTTTTAATAATAGTTATTCATTAATATAATACATCAATTGTCATTAAGTATCTGCGCAACAAAGGGACCTGTATAATTCAATGTCACACCAACCGATTTAGATCATTGATTTTTTTTATTGAAAAGTATGAGTTTCAAGAGTAGTTTGGTTAGGTTCTGATAATTCATATTTAGTGATATTCCTAAAATCATTCGTTAATACAAAGGTAGCGTCCGCCCGTACCTTTAACATTTGAT
Organism: Meandrusa payeni; assembly: GCA_029286785.1. Taxonomy (NCBI): domain Eukaryota; kingdom Metazoa; phylum Arthropoda; class Insecta; order Lepidoptera; family Papilionidae; genus Meandrusa; species Meandrusa payeni. The sequence goes on along the minus strand of JAGSMX010000007.1, from coordinate 273,409 downwards.
GTTGGTTTTTGTTTTAAGTCGTAAATATACTCGTGATACTAAAAAATAAATTTAATATTTGGTTATAAGCATCCTTAAATATATATATCTATTGTTATTACTGTCAACACAGAAGGGTGAACTCTCTCGATGTCTCTACTAATACATTTGCGAGCGAGCGCGTGGCAGTGAGAAAGCGAGGCGCTCTGGTTCTATTTCTGTATCATAGTGATTCATACAGTCAGATATCTTTGCCGCAGATAAACGAATGGAATCGCAAATTGAATACGTGCGAACAAAACTGCACACACGTACACACGGCGCAAAGTGAATAGAACTACTTTGTCGTCTCTCCCCATTTATTCAACACACTTATAGTTGCTTGTGCAGAAACAAGACCACACAAAACAACAATATATTCTATCAATATGAACTATTTTTTTGGTTTTTGTTTGCGCAAATGCAAATTTAAGACTTATACGGTTTTCTCGTGGATTCCATTGTGACAATTCGACTAAAATTAACCACACAGGAAGTAAAAGCTTTCAAATAAAAAGAATCATCAAAATCGGTTTACCCAGTCAAAGATTTTGAGGTAACAAACACAAAAAAATACATACTTGAATTGAGGACCGCCTTTTCAAAGTAATTCCGAGAAGAATTTATAGAAAAGTAAATACTGTTTCTCATCGTCTGCGGACTTACATAATAAAGTATAAAACGGAGATGCTGCGTCATCGGCCTCCGAACTGGGTCAGCGGTGAGCTGACCGCCTCATTAATTATCGTCAATTAGGTATTCAGCAGAATGAATAAAGATTTATTCAGTAGGGGAGAACTCTGAAGATTACAACGCTTGCGCTGAGACACAGGAGGCGGAGATCATTTTGTACGCAAACATTTTCGCCTGATTCCCTGACAGGACTCAATGTAAGTAGGGTTTTGCGACCCTACTTACAGTGACAAGCCGAGTGCTGAATGTTCCCCAAACAACGTGTAGGATGTATGTTTTGTCTCACGCTTGTCTCTTGTTTATTAAAACAAACCCACAGCTAGAGTTAATGAATTATACTACAGTATTTCAACTAGAATAATAATAATACAAAGGTAGATTTTATTGTGTCATCTAAAAATATAATCGTAAAATAATCATAAGGCATATATTGTTTTAGATAAATATATAAGATGTGTATACTGATATATAACTCAGGCACGTCGCAATGTACGTTTTTACATCTGTCATTCGTGACTGCAGACGTAGGGACAAAATATATTCTATAACTTATTTTGTATATAAATACACTAATTTAGATGAATTATACAAAAGAAACGACAAAAGAGACGTACTTAGTAAAAAAATTTTAAGGAAAAAATGACATTAGAATTCCTTGATATTTTACTCAACAATTTTCTTCCGGCTCAAATCGCGGCGCCTTCGAGAATATAAAAATTATATTAAGTCTGGTAGATTAGGTATTCTGGGGATATTCTGCTCGAGTATAAAAATGTAATTGTGTTTTGTATTTGACGAACTTTTTGTCCTTCCAGTAAATGAAGCTTGAAAGTGAAATCTCCAAACTTAATTAAATTGAAATGTTTTCAATGAGTTTGAGTCTTTCTTTTAAAGTATATTAATTGTTGATTTTTGAACAGTATTTTATACTTATCAGTTTTCTTTGGGCTTAAGGAAGGTGAGGTGTGACCAGTGAGCACGATATTTGCCTCAACTTTGTCTCCGAGTAAATTTATTATTATTTACACTATACAAACTTACAAGTTATATGAATACATACATAGATGAAAATCAAAATAAAAACAAATTACAGACTAAGCTAAAACAATTTAAACTAAAAAAATGAGTATGCTTTAAACTACAAGACTAAAAACTTCTTAAATTTCATTTATTGTAAGTTCATAGTACTAGTACGAGTATATACACGATTGTTCAAGAGAGAAAGTTCGAAAAATATGCTCCCTCTTGCTGCTACAGTGCGATACAGACAATAGAACTGCACTGTGTTTTAGATTTACCAAACATAACTGTTTCTTTTTCTATCTTTACTATTTACATCACACACACTTTTCATAACGCATTCATCAGCTGACTCCCCAAGTGAAAAAGTTTTACAACCAAATAGTAGATGGTAGATGTTAATAAAAACGTTTGTCGCCCAAACTTGATGGAGAAGAAAAATATAACTGTAAGATCGTAGATGTTACGTTCGCCACGAACTATGAAATAACGTTTAAAACTTACTTAAATGTCTTCTTAACTGTTAGTGACCCACTACGATGAAGCTTATGAAATGTATAATATCACCATAAAATATAGAACTTGGTTATGTGTTTATTAAAGAGAATTGAGGAGAATGTGGACTATGTACTTGTGTCATTGATTTAAGTTGAAATAATGAAAGCCAGAATTGTCGATGTCCAAGAGAGTCAGGCGCCAGCAGCAGCAGCGCGCCACGTAATCCCGCGTGATACATCGCCCGATCTTAACGCTGACAAATTGTTTACACGGAAATTTGTTGCACAGATTGTCTCTCTATTCGCAACTACATTTTATTAGCTTTAGCAATTGATTACGGTGTATTTAAATAATGTAATGTTATTCAAGTACATTTCTGTGTGCTTGACCTGGGAAGTAAGCGAATGTGTTACGAAAAATGTTAGTGAAGATAGAAACAGACAGAGAGTTACGTGTCGTATGATACTGTAGGGGTAAGAAAGCGAGGTGTGAACTCATATTTTCTTTCTCTCTTTTTTAGTATATCTAAGATACTGCAGGCCTATTGTCTGTATCACACTGTAGGAGCAAAGGAGAGCAGTGCGCGCACATGTTCTATCTTTTGAACAATGGTGTCTATATTATATTATACATGTGTACACAGACATACAGCTGGAGTTAAAGAAGTTTTAATTCAATCGCTTGATTACATCAGTGTGCATTGGTTTTTTCTATGGAAGAGGAGGGCGAGGAACGACGAAACGAGGCAAGCAGGTCGCCGACAATGTTGTATAGATCTGGATAGAAAGGAGATATGTTCTTCTGTTACCACGTGACATAGAAATCTTCGTCCTACCTCTTTGCGAGTATTTCTGTTAAATTATACAATGACCTCCCCGAGTCCACAAGTACCTGCTATTTTAAATACAACAATAAACGTCATAATTAACTCCCACTGGGAATGTTCTCCAATAACAAAGCTTCGCGTTCATGGTAAAACAATTGCCGTAAAATGAATAAAAAATTATAAGCGAGCATGTTGTGTTCCGACGTTTCCTGAAATATAGCTCTGCCTGCTTCAAAGTTTTAATTAAAATTTTGTTTGTTCAAGAGAATTTTGTAATTTGCATGTTTTATTTATAGAGCACCTACAATATTATGTCGATTATTGTTCCATTTATATAATACAAAGTTTTAAACAATCAACCGAATTTTCAATTTTTATCACATTGACGCCTTTAAGACTGAAACATTAACAAATAGAGACACCGCGGGGTTTTAAAATATCTCATATAGAGTAAGTATAGCTGTGGGTAGGGAGGCACATAAATACTCTTCTTCTTCTTGAAATGCCATCACCTACCGGAGGTCGGCTATCGTTAAGGCTATTTAAATTTTTGATGCAGCGGCGCGGAACAAGGATCGTGTGCTCATGTTGAACCATGTCCGGATATTTCTCAGCTACGAAATACGTCTTCTTCCAGGTGGTCGTTTACCTTGGATTTTTCCTTGGATGATGAGTTGGAGTAGTTCGTATTTGTTATTACCCATTATATGACCAAAGTACTGGAGCTTGCGTTTTTTTTACGGTATTAAAGACCTCCGCGTTCTTGCTCACCATTTGCAATACTGTTTTGATTACTAAACTGTTTTGTCGCATAAACACTATATTATTATAATTCTCCTCAAAAATGATTTAACGAAACTATTGACGTGAACCATCTCCTAACATACGCCTGGCCTAGAATGGTTGTTGTAATCTTACTGTGCCCGGCGCTGTTACCCGCGATTACAATATTTTATTTAATCTTTTCTAAAATTAGCTTACTCCTTACATAAGCCATCTGCCAGTGAGTCCCGTCAAAATCGGTCCAGACGTTCCAAAGATTAGCCAGAACAAACCAACAAACATGTTATATTCATATTTTGGTAAATGTACCGTAAATACAAACATTCAAATACATATAGTAAAAAGCGGTCGTTTTGATAGTACAAACAGACATTCCAATTTTATTTATTTGTATAGATAGTTTTTTATATGTTAAACGTTTTCTTAACTATTCCCTGAACACTTTCCTGCGATAAATAATGAACGCTAATACTGTATACATATTAAAGCAATGAGCACGTGGGAGACGTCGTGTCCCGAGCATGCCGGATGCTTCAATACAAAATGAACAGCTTATCTCAGTGGGGACTTAACTAATTATATTAAAAGTGTCGCAATATGTGTCACACACTGTGAGCAACGTCTGATGTAATATAATTCCACTGACATAACCCTCGCTCAAAAGGCTCCAACTTTTTAATTAAGTCTATCTTTTAGAGTAACTTTTTACCCTTTACATATTTAAACAGGAGAACTGGATGTAAGGGGTTGGAAAATTGTTAGAAAAACAAACGAGTGTGCTTTAGACCACACGACTGACGTAAACCTTCTATATAGACACAGATATTCTATTTATTGACATCATAATTTACAAACACATTACAGACAACATTTAACACAATGTGTGTGTGCAAAACAATGAAAAATAAACAAAATACAATTCACAGAAGTAGCACAAATGTACAAATAGAACATGTTGGCAACATTAGACATCATGTCAGCATGTGATATCGCAAGGCTGCCACAACGCTGATTTTCAGCGGTGCCATATGCGAATGTATGAATGAATGAATGAATCTACTTTATTGCGCAACAATTAAAACAAAATACATTACAGAAATAATAACTATACAATTTTCACAATATACCATGTCATTACATGCGCAATGGGCGGTCTTATCGCTAAGAACCATCTCTTCCAGACAACCTTCTTATGGACAGAAACTTACGTCTAAAAATATTATGCACACAATACGTCTTGCGATTCGAGCCAGAACCAAGCGACAACTTATATTTATTTTTATTAAGGTATTATACAAGCACATTTTTTCGTTTACCTACGTGCAGGCAGGCTGATGACGTGATAGGTAAATGAATGTTCGACGCATCAATCGTTCATCCGTCACGAATTTCTCAGTTCTATTAAAACAGTTAATTGTTAAATGATAGCCGGGTATTCCATCAAATGCGGATGTGTTTTTTTTTTAAATAAAAGTAATGTATTTAAATAGACTCATAATCCTTGTAGCGAAAATTTTATATTTAAAACATGAGGCGAGTAATCTTACCGCTCATATTCGTTCAACGAGTAGACATTATGGTCGTAATCCTCGCGAAATTGCGGTGAACGGGAGCTGCGGCGGTAGAGGAAGCAATAAACTCATTTTGCTCGAGCGAACTGTCTGCTTGTATTCATTATTAATTAATCAGAAACAAAAATAAATTACGTACCGACAATAATTACGTAATCTAACAACTATATTTATTAACAGACACAAAAATCGATTGAAAATCGAATCAAACTTTTTGAAACAAAAAATTCGCGAACGCCTTTGTATTTTCAAAGTATAGTAGGAATATTACAAAATAGACATCCTTTTCAACAAGAAAGTGAAAAAAAAATTGTTTATGGATGCCATAGTCAGAATTGGACCAAATTGAAATGGGGCTATACAGTATAAATACAAATAAAAATAGAATCATCAAAATCAGTTCACCCAAGTTCGAAAGTAAAAGTATGAGGTTATAACAAACAAATAAAAAACATACAGACGATTTGAGAACCTCCTCTTTTTTTGAAATAGTTTGAAAATCGTAACTCAGTTATTAGTTACCTAAGTTAGATCACTGGTGACAAATGAAATTGTTTATTGAAGAATTTAGTGTTGATTTATTGCGTATGTCTGCTCTGCTTGTCTTAGGAATATTCTATTCATTTACATTTCTAGTAGCTTATCGTACTCCATTGGAACAATCACCGACAGAGTAACAGACACTGGAGTATGGACTGAATCTTCCGTGGGATCTACAGACATTATTAGCCACAGTTTATAAGAAGATGAGGCGAAGCCGCTACAAGCCGCTGAGGAGGCAAACCTCGTTATCAGTTAAGAGTCCTTCACACTTTTATTACAATATGATATCGCCCATTGCCTATCGATCCGACAGTTACGTCGTACCTAATTTATATTTAAAACATCTGCTACGTACACATTATTAGTTAAAGTTTTGAATAAGACAAACTACGCAGTGCGCAGTGCTTGGTGTTAGATCAAAGAATCAAGAATCAATAATACATTATTTAAAGTTCTTCAAATCTTTACAATACAGCGTCATCAACAGTTCTACTTCACGCTAATTTAGTTTTACTCATAAACAAATATGATTTTCGGTACAAATGAATTGTGAATTATAATATAGACTCACTAAGACAAAAGTACTTTAGTTGACGAGGTTTTTAAAATTTAAATAAAAATAAAATTTAATAAAAAATACTGTCATTATCCAAATTTACGTAATTTTTTAATGAAATATAAATAAATTTTAATAAAAATATTTTATTTTATTTTAAGGATACATAATTGTCTATCATGCACATTTTTTTTCAGTTAGCTAGCGTCTTTATCTTCCGAAATATTCAAACGAGTTTTTCATTAACTCTATAAAGTGTATTCGTTATAAACATATTCATTCAATACGTCGCCCCGTTTTAGGATTAATTAAAAGCTAAGCGCCGATCCTTTAGATAACTTTTAATTATATCCCTAAACGTATTTATAAATCATGTGTAAATTATGATTATATTTTAATAAATAGGATGCGTACGGCCCCTCTACAATATGCAAAGCATGCACACGATATATTTATAATTTAATTTATTATCATATTTATCAGCGGCCTACGTACGAAAGTCAGCCAGCGACTACCAAAGAGTTTCCGTTGTTCATTTTTTTACTTACAATAAAAAAACTAAATATTATTGTTGGCGTAGGAAGTGTAATGAGCTTGGCGGTATAACCACAGCGCCTTCTGGAATAGTATCTATGGAAATATAAAAATAGAATAGGATGTATGGTTGAGGAAAAATACTTTAGTTTCGCTCTTTACCAGTTGTACATAATCTTATTAAATCTCTTTACACACCGTATCCTTTGAGTATGAATTCATACCCGTACAGGTACAAAGCAAACGTGAAGCAAAAACGATAGCAAAGCCTCACAAAGGGGCTTACAGTTTTGCAATCTTCTCGTGCAATATCTGCTCAACTTATTCAGTAAACATGTAGTCTCTCTTTAATACTGTAACAATGTGAAGGTGAACATTGAAACTTGGTAACATTAACGCCCACAATTTTTGTGTAGTTCTTTTAATTAGAATTTCAAAGCATTAAAATCTGGTAGATATAGTATAACTGGAAAATGTCTGTTTATATGCTTCGTAGACAACTAGGAACCGTTATTCGCTTATTCTTTTGATGTATGAGGTCGACATGTTTTCATGGCATCTATACACCTATAAAAATATAATGAATAAAAATGAATGTTCGCGCGTAACTACCGAACTACTTTTTTGTATTTGTTTTTTTTTAGGGTAAGGGATATAAAATAAAATATATTTGTTTTAATAAAATCAGATTTTATAAAAACTTATCGAAGAAAAGTGAGTGAATGAGACAGAATGACGTTCGAGAATTTTATGAGAATGCAGTGAGTTGGTGAGGGGTAACTTAAGTTACTTTTATTAAATAAATATTTTTTAGTCGCGGGTAACATCGCAGGGCGCAGCTAGTCTAAAATAAATCCTATATTTCCAACGGTTTAACTTTCTTAAATCTCATAGATATCGTTTGAAGATAATCTGTAAATTCTATACTTTTAATATTATAATATCTCAGAAGATCTGTGTGTACACATGACTAACTGGAGACCGTGAATGAACCGGCGCTCGATACACTGTACAATTCCCAGGGTTCATTGACCTCTACCCCCCTAAAACTTCCCCTGATGGTCCTTTCTCCTTCCTCCGTGCGTGGTGAGGGGCTCCGGGATCTCCAGTGCAACGCACCAGAGCCCCTCTGCACTACGCCTAACAGCACATCCCGGTGAGGTTCACTCATCTACCTCCTCCCCACCCCACCCACCCTCGCAGGGTGATGCAACACGGGCCAGCCAAAGTCGCCTTCGTCCCGGGTCCACTGTAGCGGTCGACAAATGTCCACCCTTGTCGCCTAGTGAATCCCAGGCCCCTTTTAGTCACCTTCTACAACAGGCAGGGGATACCGTAGCTTTATTCTACGAGAAGAACTACAGGGCTGAGCTTGATTAGCTTATCTTAAGCTTACATATACTAAGCCCGACAGAGATGTAGCTTGAAAAATCTCACTGCAAAACAAATAACATGACAGGTTCCATACTCAAACAAGCTCATTGTTAGATGTCTAATCATGCATTACCTGTATGTAAATGGCCGCTGGGATCGATGCTGAAATAAAGCCGTTCTGCCAACGACACTTTGTTGTTAAGTGTACACTGAAGGCCAGTACAATGCATACCGTTTAAATATTTTCAACTTAGTAAGTCATTAGCGGTAAGACCCGCAAATGAAACGCTATTTTTACAATACCGTGCTAGTTAAATGCACACGGTAAGGTCGTACGAACGGTACATACGGGCCTTACAATTGTCTAATGACTGTATTTATCGGCAATGTTCCCTATAGATTACTGACCGGCAATTACATCTCTATTGAGTGTTTTTATTTCCTAGTAAGTTTCTTACCAGTAAAACTTGTTAAGCTGGTTTTCTAAATTCTTATTTAGTACGCCAGTGTGTGTGTGTTTCGGCGAATTATTATTTAACAAATATATTAACGAGTAAAGACAAAAACCGACTTCAAATCGAAACAAACTTACGCCCTATTTGTATTTCCGAATTGACTTGTGAATATCACAAAACTACCTTCAAGGGTCCATACTTTCTAAAAAAAATTAGTCATCGAAATCGGTTGGCGTGATATTGAGTCATTTCGTAGATTCGTCCATTTGTTACTTATTTTCTATAATTTTCTCATGTATGGTCAGAATAAGATCAAATTGGACCACACGAGAAGCGCCAGCTTTCAATTACAAAAAATAATTATCAAAATCGGTTCACTCAGTCGATAGTTCTGAGCTAACAAACAAACAGGCGAATTAAGAATATCCTCTTTTTTTCACAGTCGGTTGAAATACTAAAAATAATCATAAATAATAAATTATTTTATTCATCTTTCACAAATTTACATTTACAGTTTACTTATACGTAATTTGTGAAAGACTGGTGTCTGTACTAGGGTACCTTGTAAGACAGATTACCAGACCCTCACCATACTTATGAAAATGCTGTAATTTTATTATGAATATCAAATTAAAAATTAACATGCGAGAGAGAAAGTGCGTGGTGTGTTTGTAAGTTGATGTTTGTGTGTGTAGTGTCATTTCTATGTTGTTTTAATTTATCAGATTTTTAATAAATTTTCTGCGGTAGTACAGTCAAGCTTTAGTAGCCAAGGTATGACGACTTTTTGACATTTGGCTTCAGACAGGTTGTAGAGCTATTTTTTTGGTTAATTTTATTATTTAGGTTGGAACCTAAGAAGCAAAAGATTTTATTTGAGAAGTTATTTAAATAAATGGAAGGTAGAAATACATAAATTTAACAGAAGCTTTTGTACAACTAACTAAACTATCACGTAACAATTGTGTCAGTTACAATGTAAACATTCAGACTAAATATATTATGTTGTACTAATGTTTGTTTTACTGGGTATTGTTTTATGGTATGTTTGCGGGACTTACTACAATAGCAGTGGTCCTTGTTTTAATTACATTATTTGTTTACTTTACGTGTTCAAAATTAACTCTTAAATAGATTGATTGACTATTCGAAGGGTAGAAGCCCTTTTGGTATTTTAAAATTATAAAATGACACCTGATGTTAACTGGTAACGTATTCTCAGGAGATTCATACTGCTCCATAGTTTGAACTGGCAAGTTATTCCATTCTTTTAAGCATTATGCTTATATTTAAAAGTTCGTGTAGAGTATTAAAATGTCGGACGCAATAATATCTGGAGTTGAAATACGGGCTAACTTCACAAATGGGTCGGCTTTTGTCCTATACGTCTTTGTTCCGTTGTCTTGACAACTCTGTCCAACTAGTTCATGAACATTCATTTTATTTTTCAGTATTTAGTTATATTATGTAACTACCACTATAAACATAAATAAATAGTTAAACAACACTATAGGGCTTGTTCAAATGGCGCGACAATTTTTCAAAAATAAAGAAAAAGGTATACTGAATTTAATAAAAATGCTTTTCGGACGGAAGATTTTAAATTCAACAAATATATTTACGAATTAAAAGAAAAACCGAATCGAATGAAACGTTATCACGCGTGGACGCTCTTTGTATTTCCGTATTATCGTATAAAAATGTATCATCGAAGTCGGTTGGCGTGATATTCGTTTATTTGTCGCGCACATATTTAATAATTTAAGATTTATATAGTTTTCTTATAAATGCCATTGTCAGAACTGAGAGAGAAAATCAAATAAAACAATAATGGCTAATTTCAAATGACTTAAAAAAAGTTATGATGTTCTCAATTCGACTATATCCTATTTTATATTTGTGACGTCATAACTTTGAACTGAGTGAACCACTTTCGATAATGATTTTTGTTTATTTGAAAGCCGGCGCTTCCCGTGTGGTCCCAGTTCAATGTAATAGGCCATGTCCAGTTCATACAATGGCATGAGAAAACCATATAAGTCTTAAATTTGCATTATGTATGTACGCGACAAAAGAAAGAATAATTTAATATTTTTTTATTAGAAAAGATGTTATTAAACGTACTTTGATGAGAGTTTGTTGAGGCTCTGATCAAATTTATTTTGTAATATTCCTATTCGTTTTGAAGACGGTTTTTGTTTTACTCGTAAATATACTAGTATTATTATCTTTACACGAAACACAAGAAAAGATATCCTTTTGAAGTAATACTCAGTGTAATACGCATTGTTGGGTTAACAGCGTGTAAAGCGATTGATGTGATAAGGTAGGCAGAGGCGGACATCCGAGTAATTATTAGCAGTCTATCGCGAAAATTATTTGCTCGTTAAGTTTTTGGATAGGCCTACGGAATAGTAATTTATATGATATACTGTTATATATATCGGCGCGAGGACGACTCTTCATTAGTTATAAGAATAATGTAATTAGTTTGTAAAAACTTCATAAAGTAATAATAATTGTTAATAGCTTGGTATGCATGTAAGCGAGATGCACATACACATGTGGTTCGTGTTTTAGGTACACACAAATGATATGTATTGTTGTAGTAATGTAATGTTCAGTGTGACGTCACGACGAGTGAACCCAGTGAACTCCCAGCATGAAAATATATGGGTGGTGGCGCCACTATACCACCATACTCGTGGAATGTGGAATGCGAAACTCACCGAAACATTTGCGGCAAATAATAATAAATAACAATAGTTGGTTTCACATTTTTTTTAATAGAATAAAATATTATCAGCTCACAGAGCAGGCGGCGAGGGGGCGGGGGGGGCGCGGGGCAGTAAACAAATTAAGTTCAATAAAAAATTCTCACTACATACACCGCTAGAAAGTTAATAGTGTATAATTAAATATGACAAATAATAATTTTAAACCACTGTGAATACAATTGTTTATAATATATTATATATACATTATCACATACCAACATATTACGCAGAAGGATTCGAAAAAACTGCACGAGCAAGTTTAAGTTTAAGTTAAAGTAAATAAGTTCAAAACACACGCGTCCCTTAAGTTTCCGACAAGTTTTTGGCCGCGCTCTAATGCTCGGCCTCAGTTTCTTGTGAGAGGATTTACAGCGACCTCAGGCTGTAATGTTATCCTTGCTCACGGCAAGTAAGCTCCGCGTAACCGTTGAAAATAATTATGTAGATTGCTCGAAGCTTTGAGACCATCTCGGATGCTCGTATTATTTAATTCTCTCGCACACCTTTGTAAAGAGCTACTACATTTTAGTATTTGGGTCACTGAGTCACTGAACGATTAAAAATATTTACGATGTAGAGAGGAAACTGAACTCACTGTCTCCTCTTGCACATTATTTAACAACAGCTATTAGTTATGTAAAATGTAAGTGCTAGTCTACAAATCCTTCCTTAGGCTAACCCAAGATTCCAAGACTTGGATTTTTAATAGAGGGGGTGAGAACGCGTTGTTAGTGTTCCTGAAACGATCCTATCAGCGATTCCTGAAGCGTATCTGTGTGCGGGGAGCGATATGACCTATGCCAAGACCAAGACCCGCACGTGGCTGGGCACATCAAATTGAATAGACTTAGATATGCTGGCCATGTGCAGCCGATGGATGAAGTAAGGATACCAAAGGATATTATGACGAGTGATCCTGAAGAGGAGGAGGTCGAAGAAGATCAAGGCTATGTGGGTAGGAGTGTCTGAATCGGAACACGAAAGAAATTGGCATAAATGAGAGGACTATGTGGTTGACCGAGGTGGAGGAAATTGTTTACCACGCAGTAATGACAGTGGACGGTATTCTTATAAAGTCAAATAATTTAAATATGTTAGGGCTACAAGAGGCACAATGGTTAGGGTGAAACACCGTCTGTGCATATATATGCCATATCATTGTTATCATATTAAGAACAAAAAATATTAAATATTATTAAAATCGGTATAACATTGAAAATTACGTTAGTTGGCTAACCAACTATTTATAGAATTTTATTTATAGAATGCAATGGGTGGAATAAAATACGAGCCATGTACACAATAAATATATTAATCAAACGTTAATCAAATTTAAGACTTATACGGATTTTCTCAGGGATACCACGGTCAGACCTAGACAATGACATGGGACCGCGAGCGGCACCAGCTTTTAAATAAAACAAGAATCATCAAAAATGGTTCACAGAGTCGAAACTTCTGAAGTAACAAATATAAAAACAAACAAAAATGGAACTGAGAAACTCCTTTTTTGAAGTCGGATAAATTTTTTCGGAAACATTGATAGCATTACCAACTAAGAATTCAAAAAATATGAGTACAATAATAAAGAGAACATTGTATATTAAATGTTTACATATATTGTTCTTATCACAGTCAATTGATTTGTCTATTTCCGTCATAAAAACATAGATGTTGGTACAAAACAGAGACACACTGAACGTCCCCCGCAGACGCGGTGTGGCCGACTGGAGTACGGGACAGGCTAACTATATCGCCCTGTTACCTTTTTGTTCTAGTTTCTCTCTATACTTTGCACTCAATTCCTTTGTCTTGAATGTAGAAATTCATAACACATTTTTGACTACACCTACTCGTATATAAATTGTTCAAATTAATTCAAACATGTTAATGGTCACAAATAACCTAATTTTGATTTAGGATTCTGATGTTCAGCATAGTTTTCATGCTGACGCTACATTTACTTCATCACCATGGTGTCTGATCAAAATACTGTTAGAGAAGCCTGTGACAGAGGTCCGTGAATGAAACAATGTGAGAGAAAGTTGAATCGAGATTACGAATTTCAATTCATACTTCAGAAGCAGCTTTTTCAAAAAAAATTAAAAGCAATTTTCAAGCTAAGCTCTTTGAAAATTTAATCTATTTAACTTTATTACTTACATAAAAAATGTCTTCCATCACCCAGAGGATTTTCACAGATTTTGACCATAATAAATAAAACAAAAACGTTGTTACCCACAAAAATGAAATGGTTCACCAGAGCCGAAAAACATTTCAACTTTTTTAAAAAAATTATTACTTTTGTGTTTGTGGACCTAGAGCTGTCTTTTTTGGACTTATTTATTATTATTTGCTGAATAAGTATTGCATTACGGCATTAACCTAGACTTTCCTAAAAGAAAATAGTTTTACGGTACAAAAAATAAAAGAGAAGAATCAATCTTGAAAATCGCTGTTTTTCATCTAATTGTTACAAGTCATAATCATTGGACGCGTCTTTTTTTTTCTGATTCCAACGTCGTAAAAAAGTGAAAATGGCCATATGTGTCACTTACTACGTTATTGCTTTCCAGCGTCGACATGGTAAAAACTGCTTAAAAATAGCAATGCAACGCAATTGATTTGAAAAGACTCGTATATGCGTTATGAAACAAGTTAGTATTTCATAGTTTCCAAGTAATTTGTTTTCTAAATTTAAAGTCTTCCTTACCGATAATACCTTCTAGTAAACTATAGCTCCTACTACAGCTAGGGACGGTTGGTGGAATAGATGGTTTATTACGGTTTAGTGTTCATTACTTACTTTACAAGTTCGACCCCGACAACTTTGACCGGATGTGGTTTCCTTCTAACCAGCTTGATTTCAATGAACAACCCCAATACATAAATTTTAGTTCATAACAAACATTAGTTAAGGCCCTATTCAACAGTATCTGAGAGCGTGTGGATAATATCGGATGAGTAAAATATACTATACTGTTATAAGATTTTTTGGTAAAGAAATGTCAAGAAAAACGATAACAAGATAATTAATATCGCGTCAGATATTACGATATACGGGCCGACCGACACGAATGATTTTATATATTTACCTTAGATAAGCTTACTACGAAATTTGGTTGGTATTTTTTTCATAAGAAACTAGGTGCCGTCGGATTCACGCCTTTGCTATTAGGATTTCATTGTAATTGCTTGCTTTCAATTACCTTTTTGATTTTTTCACAGCAGTACGCACACTATTACTTGATTGTAAAATATAAAATAGTACCGGGTAGGACTTGAAGTGGCAATGGACAGGGCGCGTAGAAAAGACAGCATGTAAGGCAGAAAAGTTATTCGTTTGGGGACCACGGACCGGTAAGCGCAACTTAGTACGTCCACGCGCAAGGTGATCTGCCAACCTCATACGGGCCGCAGGACGCAAGCCGCTTACAGGCAGTACTTTTAGAAATCGTTGGGGGAGCTCCAGCAGTGGATGTTCTACGACTTAAATGATGATAAAATAAATTCACATCGCATTCAAATGTTACCAGTTCTAAGGTTTCTAAAACACAAGATAGTGCTACGAACTCTTGGAGTAATTCTACGAGCCCGTGCGACACTTAGACCGACATTAACGTGCACATTCAGGATATCGCCCGTAGTTAGAGCGAGGAGAGTCGTGCGGCGGGTAACTACACCTGGCCTTATTAGCCGTATAGTACGTGACCGGTGCGTGACGGTCTGACGCCGCCGAGCACTGCGCGCTGGCACAGAGTCAATAGCGTGTGAGCTTTATAGTCACCGCTTTCACATTGCAGTGCTTGTGGTAAATTTGAGTAGTAGTTACGATACTGAACGGTGTTGGCAACGCTGTTACAGCATGAGAGAAATTAAGGTCATTGTGGTCGTTAAGGAGCTTCATTAGGACTCTGTATTATTGAAGAATTTTAAGACAAGGAAAAAGTGTTGATTTTTAGTAAAACTTCTACACGCATGCTTGACTTAGGGAGTAAGATCATGAATGCGGTATGTGTGATCGGGCTGGGCTAATGGAAGTAAAGAAGGAGATATAAGGTGGTTTAGATAGAGAGAAAGTTATATTTCGTATATCAAAGGCACAGTGCAGGCCTATTGTCCGTATCACACTGTAGGAGTTTTTTTCTTTCTTGAACAATCGTGTATACATTAATAAAAAACAAAGTGACGAATTATGCTGCATAAGCAAATGATGGGTCGGTAGAGAAAGGAAGGTGTCTCCTTATCTCTAGATAGTAGATCTTTTAATTCTTACGAGATATTTGACATAAAATCAAATAGAGTCATTCATTTTATGAATTATTTAACTGTCATACCCGATTTTATGTTGAAATATTTTTTGCAAGTTTAATTTCAAAAAGTTACAAAAGTTTGTGCCTGGTGTTTGGTGATTGGCTAACTCCGCGTCATATTTAGGATGTAATGAAGACGGTAAGAAGCGCATTTGTGAATTGATGATGTGTTTGAAATATATTTTGGTCACAAGCGATTATATATTTCGCATGGAACTGAAATTTCACTTGTATTATTATTTGAATGTCGATTTCCCAGAGCGGTCGTTATTTACTCCATTTTGTTGGCAAGCTTTTTCCGTTATACATTTATATGAAGTGGACACACAAGTCGTTACCAAGAGGAAACTGCACTAGACTTTCCCGGCGGTCGGAACTAATAAATATCACTGAGGGTAGATGCGAGTTTTTGAACCAATAAAATTATTGAACTATAAAAACAAAAACCGACTTCAAATCGAATACGAACATTACAAATTACAAAATAGAATTAATCAGAACCTATCCAAACTCTCATCAAATTATCCTTGAAGTACATTCTTCCTAATAAAAAATGATTCATCGAAATCGCCTGGCGTGATATTGAGTTATTCGTTCAGTTGTCGCGCACATACTTAATGCAAATTTAAGACTTATTTGGTTTTCTCATGGATTGCAGTGTTAGAATTGGACCAATTTGGAATTGTCATCTCCCTTAGTAAACAACAACTTTCAAATAAAAAGTAGAATATAGCAAGAATCATGAAGTAACAAACAGACATAAAAAAAACAACACGACCTTCTCTTTTTTGTTGTCGGTAAGTCGGTTGGAAATAGAATCTCTGTACTTCATTGGTGAAGTACAGAGATTCTAATGAGAACGCAGCTACAATTATCTCGTTAACTTTGATCGTAATAATTGTGGTGTGGTTCGTGGAAGCAATAACGAACACACGCACTTAATGTTCACTGTTTATTTCAAATTAGATAGCATAAGAGTTATACAAGAAGGAAGCACAGGATAGCGGAAGGCACACAACAGAATAGTCACAGCGGAATTATCAAGAAATATTTGCGAGCAAATGCGACGCGTAGTTGCGTTCTAGTACAGCGATCAACTGACGCAAAGCAGTCGACGCGCTCGCCTCTATTGTTTTTGCTCCCGCGCAGTGTGGACATACAAAATTTATTTCCACAAAAATTAGGTATTTTCATAAATTAATTAGATAAATTTAAATATAATATACACTCCCACATAATCATGCAGTCCCATCACCGGAGATTACGTAATTTTGAAATATATCCGAACGTTTTGTGAATACATTGTTGAGTAATCATGGAATTTTGAAATACAAATCAAATTATACCTCTTTACTATCCTTCTCCTTCTCCTCGCATCGGTTTCCTCAGTAGGAGCAGCCTGTCGGTGGTGATCAGTCACCACTTTCCTCTATCTATACCCACGTGCAAAGCAATACAAACCGAGGTGCTGAGAAGATCTGATAAGTCCAGCGTTTTGGGCTTCGACCTTCCTTTATTCCGTCGTTTTTACCTGTGTCAATCAGCTTTTTGAAGTTGTCACTGTTTCTCCTGACAATGTGACCGAAACGTTCTAGATATCAGCAGAACAACCTTGGATCTTTCTCCTTATACTATACTGAATCAATGAACGATTCTCAAGAAAAGGGAGAGAGAGAGCTCTAACAGCAGAATATGCTTTAGTGAACTAGAAACGAAACGACCAGAGTATGTGAATTACGACAAAAAGTCTTCTTCCAAGTGCTGACCAGGTATGTAGATACATATTCATCTATAAAATATCTTTTAGCGACACTAAGGGTTTACTTAGTCTGCTCTTAACCACCAAAGGATAGCTGGAAGACAAAGTTAAATTGGTTGAAATTATTGAAGACCCGCTTTATCATTGTTTCATATAATATGACGAGTTCATTTGGAAAATTATTCTCGGAATTGAATAAAAACGGAGCAACGGCGCCCCGACAAATTTGAATCGTTCCTAAGCACCGAATTATTTCCGCCTCGCGAACTTGCAAAAGATTTCGCTACAGAAATTCTGGGGCGTCAACCTAGCATAACGTTATATGTATAGTCAATTCGGCAACGAAAGTCGGTCAATTATACAAAATATAAATTTATCTATTATTATTTGAAGAAGCTGACTGTAAAGCTGTTGCAGCATATTGTTTGCTACTACGTGTTAGTTATTGCAGTTTGGTAATGACACAATGACCGCCGCAGTAGACCCAGAAAGAAGGCGACACTGGTTGTCCCGTGTCGCCTGAGGACTGCGAGGTTGCTAGAGGAGGAAGCAGCCTTCCCGGCCATACAGATCACAGTGCAGAGGGGCTGCAGTGCATTCCACTGGAGATCCTTGACCAATGGGAGGGTTTTAATAAGTAAGAGCCTCACATAACGGAGGAGAGACTTCCTCTTCTACTCTTCCGCCCTCGGTTCCAAGCATGTGGAATCCTAGCAAGTGCAAAAACTTATACAAAATAGTACTTACTGGGAATAAACTGAATATCATAATGAGTTAACTAGAGTACATCGCGCGTGAAGACCTAAAAAGAAAGAAAAGGAAAGCCGTGCTATCAAATTTGATCTAAAGAAAATGTTTTGTTTTAAGTTACATACGAACTCTCCTGTGAGCGCATTCAAATTAATTGAATATATTTTTCCCTCAATTACTAAATGATAATTCTATTAAGTTTCAATAAATAATTTAATTAATTTATAAATAATTAAATTAGCAAATCAATGAATGTTCGCTCGTAATAATCGTTTCGATAATAATCATCACATAGTTGAATGATAATCGATTTATTTTCGTTATGCGTAAAATATCTATATCGTCCTAAAGCTTTAATATATAGTACGATAACATTGTGTTTCATTTGAAATATTTATCATTTCTCATTCAACCGTAAATACTACTTTATATCCCCACTAATGAGTCACACCATTCGCATGATTCCTATTTCAGAGCACTGTAATGGTTTCTTTTGCTTTAATTTTCCTGAAATCCACTCTCTCTCTCTCTGCACTGAAATATTTTCAGTTAGCACCCGACTTTAATAATTTCACGCTGCACTTTTAAATTTTCCTTTTCATTAGCAATTTGGAACATGGAACACTTCGTGGAAATAACACCGAAAAATAAACTAAATAGCACGTAGGTACTCCAATACCAACCGGCGTAATGACTACATCAAAAATTGATGAGCAAACTTAGCATGGAAAGTTCCCACAACCAGGCCGACAGCGCCGCTTACACTAAGTATATTAAACATTTGTAACACGCGTTAAATAAACAAAGTTTCCTTCGCAGCAAAGCGATGTATTATCTTTGATCTGTCTCTTTAATAACATCTTGGGAATATTTTACTATGGTGAACTAAGCAAGGGTCAAACTTAAACATGAAAAGTATATTTAGGTAAAAAAACCGACTTCAAATTGAATCAAACGCCATTACGCGGGCACCCTCTTTGTATTTCCTAATTGTCGTAGGAATATTACGAAATAGAATTAATTAGAACATAACCAAACTCTCATCAAACTAACGTTGAAGTACATCCTTTCCGGTAAAAATTAATCCTCGAAATCGGTTAGCGTGATATTGAGTTATTTGTCCATTTGTCGATCACATACTTAATTCAAATTTAACAATTCTACAGTTTTCTTATAGATGCCCTTCAAAATTGGACAAAATTAAAATTGGACCAAAATAAAAAAAAATAATCAAAATCGGTTCACCCAGTGGAAAGTTCTGAGGGTAACAAACATAAAAAAATACAGACGAATTGAGAACCTCTCCTTTTTTACAAACACCGCTGGTGACAGTTGATTCCACAGGTAGTTAGTACGTGGAAGAAAGTTACGCGAGAAACGTACATCGTGGAACGCCAGCCATCAAGTTAGTGGCGGGGGAATTTAGAATTCTGCCGAGATGTGCGGTAATTGAAATCGGTAGCTGGGATGATTCCGAACAATTCCTCAGAACACTCCCCATGGTAAATGCGATACAGAATGCTAAGAGCCCCGACATCTCTTCGCAGATACAGAGTCTAGTCGATCGGAAAGACCCTGATCGTCGACGATTCGAGCAGCTCTACGTTGTACATGGTCAAACGGAAGTTGGTACTGGGGAGTCCCGGCTCAGATATGCGAACACTATTCCATTTGAGCCCGTAATTGCTAAGTGAAATCTCTGCCAACTCCACTGGATGATGGGCGTGTTTGTATTTGTATAATATTTAACGTCAGTAAATATTGCTTTAGTTGATCAGACTCACAAACACTCGTACAACAATATTAGTCCGTCCTACAATATCGTACAATATCGTACAATATTGACGACTTAAAAATTTGTTAGTGCTAATGTAACAGTTCAGTAAACACTCGTCTGATACATGAACATGTACTACATTAAGCAGTAATTTTGAAAATTTAATTATTCAAAGTGCCTTTATACCGTAAATAAGCAACATTGCTGCCTGAAACCGCGTTGTTTATTTGAAATATGAAGGCAATTTGACTAGAACGCGTATGTACGAGTAATTAAGACACGTTCGAACATTAATAACGATGAATGCATATTGGCTTTGAATATTTAACTTTTCTTTAAAGTTATATTACGAGCAACTAATACGACAATTGTATTTTTCAAGCGACAAGGACAAGGTTCGCGACAAATCCTTCGTAATTTAAATATTTTTTACCTCGTAACTTTCGAGCAGGTGAACAGGTTTTGATAATTCTTTTTTTTATGTTAAAGCTAGCACTTCCCGTGTGGTTCCATTTCATTAATTTGGTTCAAATCTCATTGTCATCCATGAGAAAATCTTAAATTTGCATACAGTAAGTGCGCGACAAATTGGATGGAATATTCATTTGTTTTTAGCCAAGTGTATAAGAGTGTTGACTGATGATAATCTATTTATAATCTTTATTAATAGATGGGGACATTTTTTACTCTTTTATAACAAAAACAAGACAAATGATGGACATGGTACTTACTTCATAACGTGCAGTTTTTCGAAGAAGACTTTAATGTAATGTATGTTATTTGATTACTCATCTCATCTAAAACATATTTTTTTTAAATTAAAAATAATAATATTCGATTACAAATTCTGATATGAAATTGTATTTTTTATTATCAAACTTGACACTTGATAAATCAGTTACAAGGAAAAGCAATCCGAGATGAGACGAGGACTTTTGTATATTACAAACAAGATTTTCTTATGCAAAGTATAATTTAGACGCACGCACTTTCCCGACGTTGGTTGTATATATCTTGTATATATTTTGCCTGTGATAAATATTGTTTAATTATTTTGTTAATCTGAGGCCACTACTGTTTCTACTATTTCTGTAAATGAATTACTTGTTTAAGTAACAGCCATCAATTGTTCCGCAATGCCTATGGGCTTAGCTATCACATTCGCAGCGAGGTGAAATTTTTATCATTTCCAACAAAAGAATCGTTTGAACTCGGCTGTCGCTGTCTCAGAGGCCGCGCCATTTATATATTTGATAAAATCTTGTTCCACGTGAAAGAAACTCCTTTATGAATCGTGAGAAAATGGGACACGGAAAGACAGTTTCGATAAAATTATTTCTATCATTCGCTTTTCCAGATATGTTAAGAATAATACGAAATTGGATATTATTCCATAGAATTTATTTTAAAGACAATTTTTTTTTTAAATCAGTAGTAGTAGTAGTGGTGTGAGACTTGACAGATGATGTAGAATAGAGAAAATTTAATAAGACGCAAAAGCAAAAGAGTATAGTACTAAGTAAGTCTAACATATACTCTGTGCGTCAGTGTTGCTTGGCTCAGTTGTCTTCAAGCAGTTAACCCGGAGTTCTTTTCTGAGGTTTGGTGACGCCGTGACGCTGAAGCGGAGCGTGAGTTATAACTGTCTTTATCTACATCTAAAAATGTATAATTATTTGTGCCCTAAATGCTTGTCGATTTGTGCTACGCTTTTGTGCGTAATAATGTGCTCCTAATGGAGCAACTCAAGGAAGATGTAACCGCTCCGTACATACAGATGAATAAAATATAATCAATATTCAGATTCAAACTAATAAAATATTAATGGGCGAACAATTTATGCGGGTAGATATTTTTGTAATAAAACAGTGAGGGCAATATATTTGCGGTTTATTGAACCATTGCAAAATTAAAATGAATACTCGCTCATACCTCATTCGTAACAATGAGTAGTGAACCTTTTAAACAAATTGCTACTCAAATTAATGAATGATTTTCCAAAGGTTTTTGTTATGACGAAACTGAAGTGCTTCACGCACAGTCCTCTGCGGGCACACTGCGCGTCTTTATTCTAGTTTACGTCACCTAATAATAATAGGTAACCAAAAGCACTAGTACTGTACTGTACTGTTATGTCTCTTTCATAATCATATTTATACTGTATTTTTACTCTTTATTTAAAACCCCATACCGACTCCTTTCACCTTAAGTATTCACATAATATATTTGTGCAGACGACTGAAGTAAAACTTCTTTAGTCCCATCTATGTATATGTATATATATGTTTAAAGTATAATATATACACTATTGTTGAAAAGAGAAAGAAAATGTGCAAGCCCACCGCTCTCTCTTGCTCCTACAGTCTGATACAGACAATAGGCCTTCACTGTGTCTTAGATACACAAAATTTAACTCTCTCTCTCTCTCTCTATCTATCTTAACTAACTTATATCGTAACGCTGACAACAGCTTACTCCCCCCTAAAAACATGTTATGACAGTCCGCTCTGTTAGGTATTATATAATATATTCTGTTTCAAACATAGAAAACTCCAGTCCGTAGCATAAAGGTGATAGAAATGAACGAAACAATGCGACAAAATTCTGTCCCGAGGCAAATATTTTATCCCGATATAATACAGCGGTTACAAGTTACCTAACATATAGAGCAGGATATCGAGATAAATTTATTACTGTATAAGTACAAACCATTGAGGCTTAAATTGATTCCAACTTTACGACCCTCGTCAGACGCCAATAATAAATAAATAAACGAGAAATTCAATTGTAAGTCGTCCGATATTCAAAACAGAAAGGCTGTTCTTCTGTTTAATAATTTGAACGCTTCTGAATATGCGACCTATTTATACAACGTAATTCTGTCAATTCAAAGAAGAGTTAATGAATGAAACGCTTTACTTTGTTCTCATTCCCGCCCTCAACAAAGATCTGGTCCAACTAATCAACGGCAAATTCAAAATTCCCTATTCTGAGACTGAGGAAGGAGATTCCTCTGTCCGTTTAAATGTAATTAAAAACTGAATCAGCAGATTTACATTCTGGAGAATAAGAAAACTATTCGAATGAAAGTAGTGCAAAGTGCACAAAAACACGCTCGCGTTAGCGAAATCATTTTAAAAGGCTTTTCAAGATGCGGGCCCTGCGAGGTGTATTTTTCACTAAAGCGCTCGGCGAGCGTTTTCGAGTTCGCTTTTATTTCCGTGTAATTTAAAGCTTTTTAAAAATCGTTTCACCGACAATTTTCAAATATATCCTTCATCTGATAACCGAAGGAAACATATATACACTAGAACAAGCGTCACAGCACTGACTATGCTTGTAAGAGTCTTGTCATATATAAACAGCATAAAAAATCGGGCAACGAACTAGGCTGTGAAGGAATGACGTGATCTGACAGAGAACTAAGGTGATCGACATAACCCACCGAATTAGAAAATGGAAGTGGCAATGGGCCAGCCATATTAGCCGTAGAACGGATAACTGTTGGGCGTAATGAGTTCTCGAGTGTAGACCGCAGAGAGGCAAACGCGGACTGTGACGCCTCAAGACTAAGTGAAACGACGATCTTCGCAGGACGGCTGACAGAAGCTGGATGATGGTGACCGAGGATTGTGCTCAGTGGCATGCCTTTGTAGAGGCCTATGACTAGCAGTGGAATAATACAGGCTGATGATGAATGATGAATGATTAATGAATAAAAAACATAGGGTAGTTATATAAAAATGGGCTCTCCAAGTCCTTTTAATTTTTTTTAGACAGGGGCGGCTGTTCACTTTGCATCAAAAATTAGGAAAGTAAATAAGATTCTCGTAAATAGTGCATATTCTAATAATTCTAAATTTCTTGAATTTTTTAATTATTATATTTTTAATGCTTTAAATATTACGAGCCTAATGTTATGTATTTGTAATTTTGTGTCGTATCTTTCTTGCCCAATTTCTTTTCATCCATATAGTCCTTAGACACCCTAAGACGTGAATAAAATAGTACAAACGTGTGGCGGCACCACGCACACAACGTATTAAGGTGACGAAATAAACATTTATGAATCGCAGTTTGCCTTCATCACGAGGCTCCCGCGTTGTTAAAGCTAATGTAATACGTTACGTTTATGATTAACAATTGCCATCGCACCAACCGGACACCAAACTTACCAAAGATTCGAAATGATTTATAAAAGAATTCTGCTCTAAAAAGCTTTGGATACGGAATAATGAAACAAAAGCCGCGAGATATAAAAGCTTCCAACATAAAGTGTTGCGCTAAAATGATTGCCATAAAACTTTGGGGAACGAAATTACTCAAGACAAGAATTATTCAGCCAAATTTAATCCGTTAAGTTTCAAACCGGACGAGTTTACCTTCATTATATTTAAATCGTACGAATCACTTTTTATTTAAATCTTTCAATATTTATTCGATGTTTTAACTAAAACATTAGTCTAACTACTATCTAACCATACTAAGCTAAAATATAAATAGCTCTAACTTATATCAGTGTTCATATAAATGAATTTATTACAATGTTTGTGAATGACGTCTGTTGCCTGACTTGTCTTTTCTAACTTCAAAAAAAAGGTAAAAGTTCTCAATTCGTCTGTACGTTAATTTTGATGATTCTTTTTTTTATTTGAAAGCTGGCTAATATCAAAAAACTTTAGTTAGTTAAGTTTAGTAGTAGTAGCTTAGTATGTTAAACTGTGATAAGGGATGCTGGAGGCACATTTATTTACTTGTTTCCTATAATTAAATTTAGTGTCATTTTACGACAAAAATCTGGGAAGGTGACTAGAAGCTGATGCAGAACCAATAACAATTAAGAAAAATACTCAAGAAAAGATGGCATGCATGAAAATGGTAATATTGATAGATTATCAAGTAGATAAATGATTAAAAAATTATATTTTGACATAATAAAGCTGCCATCCTCTTCGCTAAGGGGCAGAGGAAACGATTTACAAAAGGAAATTACGGGGATGATGATAATCTAGACCCTAAGGCATGATTTTCATTTAAAATAGACATTCACGTATTAATACTCCAACCAGGACAGACAGAAACACGAAAGTCTGCTTGTCTAAACCTTCAAAAAATTAAAAAATGTTGCATAAAATTTAAAATATGTCGGATCGTGGACATTTCGGTATCAACATAAACAGTAATCCGAAAAACCAATCTAGCTTAATTATTTATTTATTTAGTATATAAATATTTATATATTTTTTACGGACGCGTAAATCCCTAACATTTTTATTACACTTTAGGAATAATTAAATATTGAGTACTTAGTGTCGAGTGCCCTCAACACGCCGCAGCATCCCGCATTAAGTACTTCAAAGCTTCATTCTCGTGATTAAATCATTGGAGTACATCAGTGCTGGCAAAACAAATTTAATATATTCATATTAGATTAAGTTTTGTAGTGCTGTATGGATGGAAAATACTATATAGTATTACGATTTTTTCTCTACAAATCTCCGCAAAGCCCAGCTTAGGAAATTTGCCTTAGAGTCATACTTTGTTAATAAATAAACTTCATGAAGATGAACGAATGTATTTAAAAAATAGCATTAAGTTCGCCTTTATACATATATTTTGGTGCAATGTTGGACTTACATTACTTATAAAAGTAGCCTAAGTTACCTCTAATTAGTTACATCAATTATCAGTCAGTGAAAGTTGAGTCAAAATCAGTTCAGCCGCTCCAGAGATTAGCCGGAACAGAGAGACAAAAATTGTCAAAAATGTTATTTTGTGTTTATTCCATATATACAATCACATGCATGTACTCGTAGTAAAAAGCGGTTACTTTGATATTATAAGCATACACTCGAATTTTATTTGTATGTATGTACAGATAAAATATTACCACTAGTCTTTTCTAAAACGTCCGGGTTCGACGAAATAATCTCGTTACTCGTTTACTGAACCTGTTAGATCCCATTCATGCATTCTCCGCCATACACTGTTCAGAAATCGAAGGATGTTTATTTTGTACGTAATAGTTTAGTTCAACATATATTTAATTATTAATAGGTTTAATAAACATGTAATTAAGCACGTCTCATTAAGAGAATACTTGACAACAAAAGCCGTGAACAAAAGCCAATCAAGCAGTAATCCCGAATCAATGGGAATTTACATTCCCGTTCCCACAAAAGCTGCGCTATAGACGACTTATGAAATTGTTGTTTCACGGACTTGGAAAGTTACTAGATTGCGATTTTAAGAAAACTTTATCACTTTATTTCTCAATTTATATGGACGCTTATGGAATATTTCTTTATATTTCAATAGGTGTGCAAGTGCTTGCTGAGTGACTTCTCAAGTAAGGGCAAGTTCCTTTTGTGCTTAAGTCGAATAAATTATTTAATCTGCATTTTCGGAAATGTTTGGCCTTCCACTGAAAACTTTGTCTTTTACATCAAAATCACGTTTTTTTTTCTGTTTTTAAAACCACTTAAGGTCTCGTCATTAAATGCTTCTAGTAGCAACAGATTCTTCTAAATGAAAGTAATTAAAGTTTCCGCATTTGACAGTTGACTCAAATTTCCTTTTGCAATGTTGACATGACAATATATGATGCTAAAGCGACTTTGATAATATGATAGGGTTATGTTGGAATTAACAAACTACTTTTCAGGCCGGCTACTACTCTACATCTCTGAATTGTAAACCTTGTGCCACACCATCTTTCTCAAAACGGCGGGAACCTATTTGTACACCTAATATTATTTCAAGTAAATTTGAATATTGATTTTCATTTCATTCCATGTAGATAGAAGAAAATGCTGTACTAGGATTTGGGGTTTGTATAATTTGATGCAACGGCAATTTTTTTCTAGTTATGTTCTAGTTTCAAGTTAGATGTGTGTTATCCGAGACTCAAACTCTTTGTAACCGATTTAACTATAATCTGCCCAAAACTTGGTGTATGTATGTATGTAAACGATATAAGTATAGAAACGAAGAGGAGAATAAATATTCATCGTTACGATGTAAATTATTTCCAAACCAAACAGCGATTATTCAAATTGTGTGCGCACCAAACGAGTCGAGCGACGCGAATGGATTTTTGTTAACGCGTATTATTGTGGAAATCTCTCGAAGTGAATGTTTACGTTGGACTTAATTCGTTTTGGCTTATGATTAAAGTTATATTAAAACAGAGCATAAAGCGTGTTTAATTTTGCGAGAAGACGCAATTATCTTCACTGTTTAATAAGAAAAAGGGACAAAGAAATGGATATCTCACTTGATGATAAATATGTTTTTTATTGAAGCCCCCTCGTCACTTTTCCACTAGTACATTGGTCAAAAATCGGAAATTAGTCTGTACTGTTAAAATTCTTAGATAGGTTTGAAGTCGGTTTTTGTTTTTGCTCATAAATATATTTGTTTTATTTCCATGGCTAGTTTTAATACCGTTAGTGTTATAACCATTAAATAGAATATTACGCGTCATGATTTGAACTGTGTACTTCGTCAGGTCGTAATGAATGGAACAATAAAGTCGTATGACGTGAGCATGCGACGAGCCCCGAGGGTGCGTTACAATGCCGCAAGTAAATGAAACGCGTAACGAACACCCCTAGGGAAGTGGGAAATGTATTAGTCATACGTGTGTGTTGCTTAACGTTAATTACTTTTAACAGAAATACGATTTGAAGGCGATAAAAGAAATGTGAGGCTGCAGTTTTTAATTCATATTCTTATGTAAATAATAAATAAATATGAAACATTGAAAATATGATCGTATGATAAAATTCTTATTTTACTAATTTACATGCTTACTTTATCCGTTTCTACTTACCTTATTGTTTTAAGCCTTGACCCCCATCGCCATTCTCATCTGCAAAATAAATAAAAAAAATAATTATAAAAGAAATATCAGAAACAGGAAATAAGAACAGAAGAGAAAGAAGTCACTCGCATGTACCCATTTTCAAATACTAGCTGTGTATATCTGCCGCCATTATTTTTAAATAAAAGTTGCCAAGCTTCTCATTTTTACATCAGTTACCTGCCAGTGAAAGTCCCGTCATAACCGTTCCAGTCGTCCCAGAGATTAGCTGCGACAAACAGACAGATCCAGAGACACAGACAACAATTGTAAAAACAATTTTCTGATATAAATAGAGTTAAGCAATTCTAACTTTATATAAACAATTCTTGCTACTGTTTATTTTTTCTTTTTACTCTGTATTTATCCTGCCTGTGGCTATTAGGCCGCGTAATTTAGGGTAAGTTTAGTTTTAACTTAAATTTATTGAAACTATTTTATTGTGAAATGAGGGCAATAAAGAATATATATATCTATAATAAGAACAGTTGTAAAGAACTAAGTCTTGAGTCAGCTTAGCCTTTTCTAAGTCTAAAATTACGTGATTGTGTCCTGTGGAACGGAACTAGAAATGTTTCGAAGAGATCTCGATTCCTTGGACATACAAGCATCCTGAAAGTCCACAATAATAGATGCACAGTGCCGCTCGGTGGCAGTAAGAGGTGATGCGGTAGGACTGACACAGGTGAGACTATAAGAAAAGCTGGAAAACTGGCTGGAAAGTATCTACGTCATTCAAAGGGCAAGGCGTGCTCGGCAATTCTTAGAAAGATTCAATTAACACGCTCGCGGAAGCTCCATTGCCTACCCAACAGTTCCATAAAGGGCACTTTTAAATTAATCGAATGAAAATAAGTAAGCTGAGAGGAACCTTTGTGCCGCGTCTTACTCAAAATGTTCCATTTCTCATCATTCTAATTTAAAAAGGGTTTCAAAAGTAATTTCGTACGCTCTCGGGAAATTGGTTTTACTCACTGGAAAAATACGAAATACCGTTTGGAAACCGAAATGAATATTATCGGTTTTTCTTTGTTAGTGTACGCACACCTTATGAATGCCAACATGATCGGTTTTCATTTTGTTCAAGATCAAAATTCATTCTTTCATTTTGTTTTTCAAATTACAACTGTTAAATCGTTAGAATTATTTTTAACCGACTTCAAAAAAGGAGGAGGCTCTCAATTCGACTGTATTTTTTTGTCTGTTACCTCAGAACTTTCGACTGGTGAACCGATTTTCATGATTATTTTTTATTTAAAAGCTGGTGCACTCTGCGTGGTCCTAGATCTGACAATGGTGTCCAGTAGAAAATCTGATAAGCCTTAAATTTGATTGACGTTTGATTCGATTTGAAGTGGGTTTTGTTTGTTTTTAAATATATACGGAAAACAAGAAACCAAAGTAGAAAAGAATAAGCTTCTATTGTTTATGCAGCAGACGAGTGAGATAATAAAAAAACAAAGATATTTCAATATAAAAGACTTTACTAAAAATTTATTTGAAAATTGCTTTTCACGTTCTCGTAAATTTGACTAGCATTTAGCACCAACACCACATTTAGCAAACAATTACAGTATTATCCATTTTTCTTACCCTGATGGGTAGAGACCTCTTCATAAACCCCCGGCCCACAGTAACACGTATCAAAATGTTGCTATACTGTATATATTGTTAGAGTAATTAACCAGCAGCTTTTAACAATTTCGTTTATATCTTCACAGATCTTGAACGAGCTCAGTTCGGTTGCCAGCCTTAAGACTTCAATCCGCCCATTCATACAAAGTGATAACTGGAACTAAATGGAAAACCTTTCACAAGCTTTCTAAGGAAAGAGCGAGGTATAATTACCACTTTCTTGAAAGATGGTTATAGAAAATTCGCTTAATTTGTCTTGAAGTTTAAATTTACGTACCAAATAAAATCTTCTTTGAGATTAAATATAATTTGAAAAGTACTTTAGGTACGATTTTATTTCAGTTTCTCCAAAACAATCTATTCATAGCTCCATTCGCTACTCATAAAATAAATGTAAATTATTCAAATTAACATAACTAGGGAGTGAAATGAGACTTACTCATAACCGATACCCGCCCACTGTTCACTATGATAATAAATGCCAAGTGTAAGACGGGCTGACTATTATACGAGTATATTTATAATTTTATTCATAGTCTACACCTAGGCATGCAATTTGAAAACAGCTTCAAGTTCAGACTGTGTTCTAGACTAGGTTATAAGTTAGATATAGATTACACACAGCATAATTCAAAGTCCAACCGTGTGATTTGACGCTAGGTCTCGCCTCGGCCAGTTGGGTTGAAAGGCACACATTTGCATTACGCGCGATGCGGTTCGCGTGATTAGGAGCTTTTGGACAAAAACCGACCCGGGTTATTTATTTTCCTTGATACCATTAGTTATTCAATTCACATCACATTTTTGTTCTCGCGCCACGTACACAATACTACGCTACTTAATCTAAAGGGAATTAAGAGAGGATAACGTAAAACGTGAATCCAGTCGTGTTGGGCCACGCAACATATGTTGTACCCAGGCCTGTCATCAAAATGAATTTTAAATGAAGTTTTTAAATTAAAAAATTCTTTTACCATCATATTGAGAACTTTATAAATGAATATTAAATCATGATTTGAAATGTAAATTTCACCATTAAATTTTAACGTTAATTTTTATTTTTCATAACTTAATAAATATGTCTATGTTGATACATAATGTGTACAATAAAGTAAACAAAAAACAATTTTCGCATTTCAATTTAAAGCATTAAAAACAATTTTATTTCTTAGTAAATAGTATTGTAATGACATAGATTACCATTATTTTTATATTTTATCGCGGTTTAACTTACAATGTTAGTTAATTGTGATTGTCTCCAGAGTAAAAATGTTTTTATGTTTATTTATTATGATATGAGTGAATGTTTATTTACGAGTAAATTAAAATAAATATCAAAGACACGAGTTGTTATGTTAGTATATCGTTTACGTGGGTATTAAAGGAAAATTACTTAAGGCCACAGTACCCGCAATTTTAATGGCTCCAAATGTGCTCAACACACGGAAAACTAGTTATGGAACTGTCTTGAGTTATACGAAAGGCAGTACTTGCCTGTGTTAGTTCCTTAACCTCTAACGAAATCCTTGCGAGGAAACTTGATAACTGTACCCGTGAGCTGTTTTTAAATAACGTACAATCCGAATAGGAGTACATTTGTAGGAGTGGTCTGCCGGTAGCATCTACATCCCAAAAGCTTGTGTGTTTCGGAGGAGGAAGATGGTAATGTGACAATAATATTGCTAATGCACCAGCTGGTAACCACAGCCCTACAGTTATCGCGTATGTCGAAATCAATATCACACATTGTGCAAAATTCCAACAGTTACAGAAACGCTGCAATGACAGTAACAATGTTCGGCACGAACAGAGAAGTTCCACGACAAAAGTGAGGAAGAGTTTTGGAAAACCAAAGGCTCATATTGCCTCTAGTGTTATATAGCAGAACAAACAAATATGAAAATTCTTCTTCACTTCTCTCGGCGCCATCTTCTATTGAAGGTTGGCGACCATCATGGCGATTTGGACCCTCGACACGGCACCTCGAAATAAAAAACGTGTGCTCTTATTAAACCATTGGCGTAGATTTTTAAGCCAAGATGTTTTTCTCCTTCCCGGATTTATTTTCCCATATGAAAATTAAATTAAGAAAATAGTATAAGCACTGTAATCATTGATTTAACGCTAAGTATAAAATTAGTATACTTATATATACTCATATATAACCCAAGGGAACGATGTTTGAATAAATGATAAGTATCTTTACGAAAACAAATACCAACGTCAAATGAAATTGAACGTAAATGTCGTGCCTTCAGCGGTGGATTAAACGCTGCAGTAGTCACGGATGCTCTGTTTTATTTCTGAAGTATCATATACTAAAAGTTTAGACTTTTTTTCTACTTGAATTAAAAGTCTTTTAAATCGAAAATATTAAACATCGACACATAAATGTCTGTGCTAATGAGTACACAAACGTTAAAAAAATATAGATGAATTGAACACCACTTCGTTTTTGAAATCGTTGAATAAAATTGCTCGAAATGTTTAATTCTGTTGCTAAACTTTGAAGAACGAAATTTTTTCATTTTCACAAATCCCTAAAGCTTCGTTATGTTTTATAGCGTCGTCATGCAAATTTATCGTTCACGGCCGAATACCTTTCGTACTTGTAGGTAAATAAATCGCATGATTTGAAATATCGGCTGAAACTTTTATAGCCTTCCCTCTAATACGAGGAGTTAAATCTTGATAACGCGGCACTTTGGGCGTAGCTGGATAGCGTAGCACGTTGGGCGTAGCTGGATAGCGTAGCACTTTGGGCGTTGCTGGATAGCGTAGCACTTTGGGCATAGCTGCATTGCGTAGTACTTTGGGCGTAGCTGGATAGCGTAGCACTTTGTGCCTAGCATTTGGGGCGTAGCTCTTTGAGTGTAGCTTCATAGCGTAGCACTTTGTATGTAGCTTGATAGCGTAGCATTTTGGGAGTAAGTTGTGGTGTGGTCTTGTTGCGGACATTATGTGCTCTTGTTTAATTTATTTTCCGAACAAGACAGAAGCAATTATAGTTCCAAAGTTTCATATGAATATTTTTTTCTTAATGTTTAATTTGTAAGATTGAATTTATTTTGAGATGGTGAGCCTACCGCCATGGACAGTGCACATTTTGGCAAATTAATTTTTGGATTTACTAATCCGAAAATCGATATCCCATTCCTGCAATTCGACAGAGATTTGAACTACGATTCTTTTTTTAAAGCAACACTATCGTGACTGCAATAAATAGTGTACACATAAAAGGGTAAATAAAAATCCGTTATCGATTCCTGACTAATCATTCGGCAAACCTTGTAAAAAATATTTGAATACGGTCAAAACACGTATTTCCATCTTACATTTCTAGCGTAAACACATATAATTATGATAATCTTTGCTACATTATCTTTTGAATAGACTTAATATCTTCGGTTTATAACGTCATACTTCACTTTCTTATGTTGCTCGAATAAAAGCATTCCTGCTAATTATTAGCGCATAAGTACGTGAAGGAACTCATAAATCAAAATATAATGTTATAATGCAAAGGAAGAGCAACATAACAATTTTTATTTCTTACTATTTTTGATTAAAATTATTGAAATTTTAAGAATGCAGATAAGCTCAGCAGAGGAGATAGATGCTGCAATCGAATCAAAGCGTAGCAAGCGTAGCTTACTCAGCGCTTTATTGCATTTTATATCTTATGGAGAGAACATTTTTATGACTATTGTATAGTCTTCTTCAGGCGCTGTAATAACATTTATATCTGCGTATAAATGAGGGCAAAGAGACGGACAATCACTTGATCGCCATGAGTCGTTTGGCAAGTCTTATGACAGGTATTTTAGTCATATAGATATATTTCTCACTCAAATATAAAAACAAGAAGTAGACATAATGTGGTCATATTGTAAAATACATTTTACAAAATGAGCACATTATGTCAAATAAGTGAGTTTCATTAACGTTTCATTAGTGTTTCGAGAAGGTATGAAGTATGAACGATGAAGGTAGGATGCAATGAAATTGAGAAGGGCATCACTCATTATTTCTATTGTAACATAAAATGTAGCTGTCACTATCATAAGCACTTTTTATTTATGTCACTTATTTCACTGTAAGTTTACCCAGACATATGAAAAAAATAAGAATAACGAATATTACGAATTAAAATTAATAAAAACTAAACCAAACTTTCATCAAACTACCTTTAAAGTTTATCTTTTACAATAAACAATTGAATCAATGAAATCGGTTAACATCATATTGAGTTATTCGTTCATTAGTTGCATACATACTTAATGCATATTTAAGACATATGGTTTTTAATGGATGTCATTGTCAGAACTCAAATTTGAATACTACAATGGTGCTCCTATTGTGGTATTCAAATTAGCTTTTAAAATAACAAAAGAATCATCAAAATCCATCCTGAACAAAGTTATGAGGTAACTAACAAACAAAGGTAAACTAAGATACAGATGAATTGAAAATCTCCTCCTTTTTGCAGTCGGTTGAAAACAAATAACATTTCACTTTTATCGCAAAAGTCTAGATACTCGTAGCACAAATGTTAAATGTTACACATGATCCTTTTAAAACTCGTTATATTTGTGTGACACGCGGCGAAGTGCGAGTGATATATGTATCTCGTTGCTTATCTTTATGTGTGCGAAAATATCTCGTGTAGAGATACGCTGCTCTGTATCGTATACGCTAGCAGTTTTGGAAAAGAATATATAGTTATACTTTTCCAAGAATACAAAACTTAACGTTTTATTGTACGGATGCTGTGATAATGTTGGTTCCATATCAGAAGAAGGGTTCGTCAAAGTAGATATGTATTATTATTTTATATATAAACAGAAATTTGTTCTGTTTTTACTTAACTTTAATATATATACATTATAAATGATTGACTAAGTATCAATTGGGGTAGTAAGAAATAATATTTAATGTCAATCGCAATTTCTCGTTGTATTTAAATTATTGTTCAAAAAATAAAAAAAATATTGCTTCCAAATGAGATAAGATAAATATCTAAAGATTCATAAAACGCTTTTTTTAAGCGTCACAATCCATAAACAGCTCTTAACCACCAAAAGTTAGGTGTAAGATCTTCCGACCATATCGCCACTGGTTAAGTGATGTAAGTCAGGTGGGATCGTGTCAAGTACTAGATTACACCTCATAAAAAATGCTAAATAACATTAAGTACGCTTTTATACATGTATTTTGCATTTGCATTTTGAAGTGCATTAAGGAAATTATCTATCTTTTGGATAGTTTACGTATCATGTGTGTAAAAGGTAAGAAAAATGTTTCCACGTAAAATAGTATAGATTTACATAATTGTAAATACATATTGGTATAAGCGCTATATTTGGCGCTCTTCCCCTGTTAAGTTCTTTGTGCCCAACGTATTTCTGTAGTAATAAATTCATCGAGTCATCACAGAAATTCTAGTATACGAGTATAATGAAATAAATCAATAAAAATAATTTCTTTAAAAAGCAATATGAAATAAACGTAACTAAGATAAGAAATACTTAGTAATAAAATAAGACATTAACTGTACGAGGCCTACACGTGTCGTTTTTGTTGTGCCCCCGAACGAAACAAACGGGAGAGCGGGAGAGCGGGACTGCTCGCCGGAGGGATTCATGAGCGGTGGTTAGAATATAAATTGCCTTAAATGTCTCCTCCGTCTTGACTATAAATACTTTCGCTAAGATTAATAGCTAATAAAAAGTAGGCAACGTAGCAGTTCGCTGGAGCTGGAGCTTCCAGGAGGTACGTCATGCGGCTACAATTTTTTTTACGAACCAATGCTTATTACAGCAGCTGCTTTTTGTGCTTATTGTGATCTCGTCTGCGCTACTGGAAACGCATCGCCCGGATGAAGCGCGTACCAATGATTTCGTAAAACCATTATTAAAGTACACAATTTACAAGGAAGGAAAGGCAGAAGGGGGGTAGAAGCAAACGAGCAAAAGCGTTGGCTCAGCTGGTGTGATCCTGCCGCCTACTTAAGTAACCGCAATTGTTTAGAAAACGTGGATTGCGGCGAGTTTCTCCTCCACTTAATCCAACAAAGGTGACGGGATTATCATCTTCAAAGAGGTATGTAAAATGGAATCAGGTTCGAGATAGTGCCTGTTAAACAGCTTTTTCAAACGTATGAAACCAAATTATAAAAAAAATTATTATGTCATGGGACACCACGCGGACACCACGGATTCCTTCGAATTATACATAAGCAACACAAATTGCAAAAAAATTGCTTTATTTTATCTTTATTTTCTTGATTTTTTTTTAAATTTTGCTGTTTGGTTTTTAATTAAGTACATACAAGTATTTTATGAAAATTTGTACTTTAGAAAAAAACAAATGTAAATTTAAAAAAATCTCTTTATATTTTTTTCGACAATATAAAATTTCATAAATAATTAATTGATACTTGTTAATATTTTATTAAATCGCCACCTGTGATCAGAGCGTTGAACTACATGCTTAGTTTTCACGGTATCGGCCGCCGTGTATACGACTATAGCACTTCCGTTATTTATTTTTCTTACGGTTCTAGTCTCACATTTATTTCAGTTCGATCGCGCAAAAAACCGCTATCTTCTCCAAGCCTTAGCGTAAGGAACTTCGTTCCAAAAATACTAGAATATATAAACTAATTTAAGTGATTAAATGCCATATCTATTAGTGCTGGGCACACTCTCGGCAGGGCAGCGCACCGGTCACACGTCATAAAGTTGCAATGGGTATAATAATAAATTTGCCTAGATCAGGCTTGCTAAAGAATAGTTGACACAGTACCTGCAAACAATTGAAGGTTGTTTGTTTTGTTGGGCCGAATTAATTACACCCGACAGAAACAAAACGGTCGTAATCACGTCGGCCTTTTGTCTCCGGGGCACAATGCGCCGACCGCACGGGATTCCTCCAGAGATTTACGATTAGAAAATCGCTACTACAATCAGTTTACAGGGGACATGTTTACCTGACATGATTTCCTTTGAAATTCGACCTTGATGCATTGTTCTACGGTATATATTTATTAAAAGAGTTATCAGAAGCCGTATCAAAGTAATTTTATGCGTATTTCATATCCATTAGATATTAGGAGCGTTGCTGGAGTTTCTTCGGCCACTTCTTCTACCAGCGCTTACGCTTCCCGAAGTGGCACTCAAAATTAGTTTAGCTTTTTTAATGTCCCTTAGATTATCCGTGAAATAGCTGCTGACCGAGTCATGGTTCGGCCCTCTCAGAATGCTTACGCGTAACATAGTAACCGTCCAAGCCGAGGTTACCCCTCACCGGGGGGACCCTTGTGTCGAGTTACTAGCGATAGAGGTTCAGGCTAAGCGACCTAAGAGCTATGCCACCTCTTAATCCGGTGAAGCAGTCATGGCCAGCTTCTCTGGTCAATCTGTGTAGTTCGTCAAAAAAAAACTTCAAGACAATGAGACTGAAGAAGAGCGTAGACAGCGTTTGGAAGCAAATATCATTTTATTTGCTTCTATTTGAATTAGAAAAAATTAAGGTACCAAGTTCGCCGGGTCCGCTCGTATCTCATATAAATACGAAGGAGACTAAGGAAAGGATGAAGAAAACTTTTAAAGTAAGTTTGAGAGGCGTCTCTCGCTTTAGGCACTTTTAAGATTTATCACTAATAAATCTTAATAACGACCAAATGACCAGATTGGTGATTTGGTAATAAAGAATGATAAAAAGATTTAACTCGTAGAAAGGTGTGTCAGAACTATAATGAAAATGAACCTATAATTTCTGCCTGCACATTCAGGTTACGGATATGCGAGTTTTAGTTGTTGTTAAATGGTTCTATCGCCAGTAAGGAAGATAATAGCATAAATGACTAATAGTGAAAAAGAAAGCCATTAAAGAGGAAAACGAATGACAGTTCTCTGGGGCACGTTAGCCTGTGCTCCAAGCGCGTCTGGTTACACTCTCCACACAGCTCTGGCAACGCTGAATTAAATTACATGAGGACTGTTTGCTGCCATTTGTTAAGAATACGCATATAAGTTTTTCCTTTAATCAAACTACCTAAAAAAATTGAGCAAAGTATATTTACTAGTTTCAAGATTGAGTTTGAGATGTCTAGAGCCTAAGCGCGGCTCGATTAAACCTAAATACCTAAATACCGTTAGTTGAGATACAGTCTCATAGAAAGCCGTACCGGCGTGATAGTTTAAATATGATTTGAAAGCAATGCTAGTTACCAGTGATATGCTAGTCCCATCAATAGACCTAATGTATAAAGGATATGGATAGATAGATTACACGACCGAATTTATTGTAAATAAATGTAGTAATCTTTAATTTAATGACTGACGAACCAGAGCCATTGCGTGCTGCGATTTCTTTAAAAACGTTAATTGATATATTTCATACACTTGCTATATTTTGCATTAAGCAGAACACAAACGTATTGCAACAGAAGATATTATACTCTACCAATATTATTTTAGTATACTTCCCCACACTCCCAGAATATTAAAGTATTTTGTAGTATCAAAGAAACTCTATAAAGACATCTATTTAAAATTCACCCGACGCTCTGGGCTCGAGACGCGCTCGTGAAAGTTTCGACATCCTGGTATAGAATGTAGAGAAAGACTCAGTAGTAACATTTTACAAGTAATTACGGATTTTTAGACAAGAATTTTTATCAAAATTAAAGCACACTCATCTTTCAATTATTATACCTATAACGGTCTTTTGATAGTTTTGTAAATGTCTATTCACTCTACTGTTGAAAACAATCACATTGTAATCGGAGGAAAAGATCGCTGGCAAACTATTCTAGACCTTCGCTGTACAAATAATGAAAGAGTAAGCAAAACGTTTCGTTCGGCTGGAGAATGATGAACGTGAACGGAAAGGAAACTTTACGTACCAGCGGCGCTCCAATCGCCACATCATTTTCAGATTATTGACAATTTAAATGCAGTCTATTATCGACGGCCCAGTGCAGCGCCGGGGAATTAATGGGCTCTTACTTGATGACGAATTGGTCGCCGCTCGTTTGTGCTTAATCATATGGAAAAAGGCCTCGCACTTTACAGCTCTTACCGGAGTTGTAAATGACCATCTCTTTTTATAAAAAAACATATGCAGCACTTATACGTACCATTTACAAATCTCCAAAAAATAGTCCGTTATTGAAGTAGGTTGCTAGATTTTCCTAGTACTGATTGATTCTTTAACGTTATCAAACCGCAGAACAAAGTACGTAATATATTTAATTGTTTTCCGCTGCTGCGCTAAAGTATTAACAGCAATTGTTTATTCTCGAGTATTCCATTACAGCGGACCTCGGATGAGAGACCACGCCATTTGTCTCGCTTACTAGAAGATCCGAGATAAGAATGTACTCAGATAAATATCCCACGGATAAACACGAGAAATATGTTGGTTTCCGATGCTGTAATCCGATCCGACCATCCGTGGATAAACATAAGGGATACTTAGGCTCGCAATAAACTACAGGAACACGCCATGACTGAATAAAACGGAAATATTTATCGCTATTACATGTTATTCTGTGTCTACCACATTATTTCCAGTTCAATCATTAATATTAACAAAAGGAAACGCAATGTTTTCCCTTTAAACTTTTTTTTTAAACACATTCCGTAATGAAAAATGTTCCCAATGTGTTCAGTGCGCGCGGAGTTTAATTTAAACATTGGATAAGCAACGAAGCTCATATTTCATGTCCAAATGTCAGAGCGCAGCTAACGTTATGAACTTTTAAATAACTTGAATATTTACAGTTTAGGGCCGAAGCTGGCAACAATACAATTATTAAAATTAATAAATCTTCAAATATTAAATTTTAATGAAAATATATAAACAAAAAACGATTTCAAATCAAATTAAACGTTAAACGCTAGTACACGAGGACAATTGATCTGTGTTGTTTTATGTTTGTTACCATTGATTTTGATCCATGAGAAAACCTTAAATTTGCATCAAGTATGTGTGTCAGAAATGGACTATAAATATCTCAACGTCACGCCAACCGATTTCGATGATTCATTTTTTATTGGATACGATCATGAAATGCACTTCATTATTTTGGTGAGAGTTTGGCTAGGTTCTGATTAATTCTATTTCGTAATAATTTGACCACGCGTCACCAATTTTTTATAAATGGGACCACGCGTTTGTCCGTATGTTTCGGCTAATTTGACATACTTTAATAAAATAAGAAAATAATTTACGTAAATAGTTCTAAATCGCGGGTAACACCGCCGGGCGCAGCTTATTAAGTTGAAACTCCAGATTACAGATTTTCAATTAACTCTTCCTCTGACAATCCGTGAAATGTAAAGTCAGCAGCAGAGTAAATGCTCGGTGAATATGGACTAAAACTGAACCGAGTCGTATATTTATAAATATGTATTTATGACTCGGTTTAGTTAAATATTTATTACTCGGTATAAATATAAATATTTTGCTTACATTCATTTTCGTGTAAATTTATTTTATTTTACGTGTAAATCTTTGTAATTTACTACTGCTTGTTTTATAATAATAGCGTTATATAATACCAATTTCAAATAAAACCATTCAACTTTCACAGATACAGCCGGCTGAGATCTGTCAGTTATGTGCGCTCTGAGCATTAGGATCGTAGAAAATGAAGGTCTATAATCGCTGTCTATTGCTCCAGGGGATGAGTGTAATAATGTACCTACATACTTATATACCTATATCATTTATTAGACATGAACGAGCAAAACTTTCTTGATTCGATTACGAGGGATTCAATTATGACTTGTTTATTTTGTGTAAAAAAATGTGTACGGCGAGCGCTCGGCAATATACATCGTGCCTAGATTAATTAACGAACTACCCTCAGGTTTGATAAAATGTATAGCTCGAAAAACATTAAGCGCAAGCTAAAACATTACTTATGTAAGTAACGTTTTATGTAGCGATAAAATTATTAAAAAAAAAATATATTTTTTTTATTGTAAATTATAAAATAAAATATAGGAAAGGCAGAGTGTTTTTAAGATAAGTGGTCGCCCATGACACAGCGACGCAGGGTACAATATCGTTTTCAAAATATAAAATACATAAAATGATATTTCAGAGCACTGCATTTTACGCAAAGAAATTAGACATGTCGTTAGCCCAATATTTTAGATACAACAACTTTTAATCAAAGACAGACGCTGTAATATATGCAATATACTTTTTGGAAGAAGAAGTAGGCAGCGTGACAGACCTAGCCGCTACGAACCTCTAGCTAGAGTAACACGAGAATAGTGAGTAGTCCGCTACTGGCTTTACTACTGTCAGTAGATTACACTGCCGGTTAACATCTTTTTGAATTGTGAATCTCATTGTTAAATAATAAGAATATTTTTTAAATCATTTTATAAAATTAAAAGAAAAATATGAATTATTTTGAACATCTTCACAAAGCAATCTCCATTGGTATTTCAGCAAGGTGAAAGAAAGAATTTGGCCTCCACTCGATCCAGGAAATTTCGATAAGCAATTCCGTGTAGACGAGTTTTCCTTTGTTGATGTTATCGTTGGCGCTTCAGGGAATTTGGCTTTTTTCTAATCATAAGAGAAAAGTAAAATAAATAAAGTTCGTAAAGCTTACCGTACCACAGCCTCCAGATTTCGTACCGATTTCCAGCTGACAGATACACATGTATTGAAACTTTAAACCATTCCAAAAACGAGGAAGATAAGGGTTCATATTAACAGTAGAACTTGTTAGTTGAAGCTTCGTGTTTCGCAAACTGTACTGTGTGTAAACCATTAATAGGCTATTCATGTAATATGCAGTAATGGGAAGCCCGCCGAAGAGAGTCACGTTTAGTAAAAATATTCATTAAAGTCATCATTATCTCTGTATAATTTAAAGGTAATTGTATTGTATATTGTCACAATAATAATATCTATATTAGTCCATGGCAACTCAGCCTTTGTTTTATGGTTTGGTATATTTTAGAACAAAGTTCCTTACGGCGGACATGCAGGGCTGTGCACAACTAAATAAATGTCAGACTAAAACTGTAAGAAAAATATATAACGGAAGTGCTACAGCCGTGTACACATATTTACGTTATTTGGTATTTTCTAAAATTCTAAATTTCCTACATAATTGCTTTTATGTACATAAAAAAAACAAAAAGCAAAATTTCAGATAAAAATATCAAGAAAATATAAAACTAAACGCAATTGTGTTGCTTTTATATCACCCGACGGAACTTCGTTCCTACCCAGTGTCTCATGACACCATGTCATTTTATTTACAGACTTTCTTTTCGCGCACTTCGTAGCAATTATGTCTCCTAGCATAAGTAAACCAACCGATTTAACTACTAATTATTTAACCACTAGAGTTACAAGTAAAGTTTTTAACAAAGTACAGTTATTTTCTCATTAATTTCAACTTCATAAAATGCACTTTAAACTCTTCAAAAACAGCTCAATAACAAAGCATTTCAATCCCATCAGTCAACGAGCCATTTGTCAAAAGAATTTTAATATTGAACAAATTTGACAAGTGGTGCGGCTGAATGAGCCTCGACTGCCGTTTCAATGTTTTTTTCATTAGCAAATGACAAAGAGCCGCTAATGAAAATTTAATTCTGAATGAAATGGGCCGACCATGTTAATTAAAATTTCTTTCGCACCCGTTCAATCTCAAAAATAGAAGCTTGATACAGAAATACGATAACGTTACAAAAAGGAGGATGATCGTTTCAGACGTATTTTTATAAAATAACCAATGAGCTTTAAACCACACGACTGAAGTAAAACTTCTTTAACTTCATCTATATAATATGCTTATGATTGTTATAATTTACATTATTGTTGAATAAAGAAAGAAAATGTGCTCGCATCCTCTTGCTTTACAGTAATATACGATACTCTCGCTCTCTATTTCTCTAACTTATATGTACATCTCTACTTGAGATACGATCACACTTTTCGTAATGCATTCACCAGCTTACACATCAAGTCAAACGTACGTAAAGATGATTTACTTCATTAAAAACATAAGACTCGTCATCATCCCAGACCATCATATATACCCTATATAGATTTTTTCTTAGTATGTCTCCAATCCGATCGATATACTTTTAGACATTTCCGACATATATTTTTTTACTTTCCTCATACATTTGTGTAAACTGTGCACAATTACATAATGGTTTAAGGTACGGCCTGCTAATCGTAAGGTCGTAGATTCGAATCCACCATTCGCCTATTGCCGTGAACCATCTCCTAGCACAG
Source organism: Meandrusa payeni (assembly GCA_029286785.1). NCBI lineage: Eukaryota > Metazoa > Arthropoda > Insecta > Lepidoptera > Papilionidae > Meandrusa > Meandrusa payeni. Next base: position 230,376 of record JAGSMX010000007.1, on the reverse strand, counting down.
GCTTAAGCTTAGTTGGAATGGTTAACAAGATTGTTAGTAATATTTCTAAAAAAAAAGGAATATTGCTAGCTTTCTTTTTAAAAAAAAATTAATTGATCCTTTAAATAGTCCTTTAATCACAGTTAATGGCAATAAAGCAAATAAAGTAATAAACGAAAAGAATTAATCGGAAAGTATATTAGGTGTAGTCAGTTGTTTTAGTTAGGTTATAGATCAAGTAAATACTGTAAATTCTAAATTAGGTGGATAGTTTATTTTTTTGTGTTTTGTTATTAAACTATTTTAAGGTTAGATAAATTTTCATGCTCACATACTTTACAAACGCGGGGACAACCCTACGGGGTGCAGCTTGTATGGAATAAACACAAAAATAAAAGTGAGAAAAAAACGAAAAGCAAAAAATCTGTAGTAGCAGTGGACCCTATTAGGTGGCTCCGAGCACAGCAACACACCAAATGTTGACAATAAGAAGATAAATAAACCCAGATAAGACTTAGTTTTATTTATTTAATTAGTATATTTACTTTCATTACACATGGCACTAAACTTATCGCATAAAATGAATTCAATCCACAATTTGGTAGAATGGATTATGTTTTATTCAGTGATCGTAAATTCTGTGGAATATCGGCGGTGAAATGTTTATTGTTGCGTTAATGGTGTCGTATAATCTTCAATTCATTTACATTCGAACTCATACAAGAGAATGTTTTTTGTAACACACAATTTATAAATTCAAAATGGTGGATATTTACTGTACGGTGTTAAATTTTAGAATATAAAAATAATTAATTTTAGATCGAAAAAACTTTTAGGTATAAAGTTATCGCACGAGCTCTGTGATATATCGCAGGTCAGGTGCACCGCGCGTCTGTTGCGAATTATGGCTGCGGTCGCGTTTGACACTGAAAGTTTGTTTTAGTAATAAATGATAATAGATTAAAGTATGGCGGCTGTGCCATACCAACTTCTAGCCTGTTCACTACAGACAGAGGTTTTATGTTGTAAACCTTTTTTAAGCTTCTACGTGTATGTAAACAGCTACACATGTTATATAAGCTGATCTCAATTAAAATTACTTTGTCATCTGATATAATTGATATATTTTCAATCAACTTCAAACAAGTATATTTGCGAGCAAAAACAAAAACCGACTTCAAATCGAACCAAACGGTAAACGTTATTACGGCCGGACGCCCTCAGTTTCCGAATTATCGTAGAAATATAACGAAATAGAATTAATCAGAACCTAAGCAAACTCAAACTAACAACATCATTCTAGTCTTAAAGTGCATCCTTTCCAATAAAAAAATAGTCAAGGAAATCGGAGCGCGTGTAATGATGCAAATTGAAAACTTAAATGGTTTTCTCATGGCTCCCGTTGCCAGTATTATACCAAATTTAAATGGGACCACACGGAAAACATCAGCTCAATTGTAAAGGTTCTCAATTCGTCTGTATATTTTTTTATGTTTGGTACCTTATAACTTTCAACTTAGTTAACCGATTTTGAAGATTCTTTTTTTAATTTGAAAACTAGTAGTTCCCATGTCCAATGTTGACAGCAAGTGCATGTTAAAGCATTTGCATTAAAATTATATAGAATTAAAAAAACACATTACAAGTTGCAATAGCAAAAAGTCTAAGCGATAACTTACGTAACATGAGGGCAGAATATAATTCAACATCAAAGTGTTATTGCTAAAACTTTACAAGTTAAGTTCGTTCATTAGACTTAATGTCCTCAACGAGCCCACATTGGAGTGTGCCCAAATGCGATTCCGAAAAGTTAACTGAAATTATTATGAGTCGGCCCATTGAACTTAATAAGTTTCACCAATTTTAAGGAATTAGTTTTTTTAACTGCTGCATGATTTTTTCACTTGAAGGGAGTAGTATGTGGAGTAGTATTTTTACTATACAAAACGACGGAAAGACAGACGTCAGCAGATTGTCAGCGTTGTCTCATAAAGTTGTTACTCTTTTTTTTCTTTCTCTTTCCAATGTTGAATATAGTAAACAATTATACTACATAATAGCAGTGGTAGCAGCACCAATGAATCGCCGTTTTTTCGGTTTTTATACAAATCTTCCTATAATAAATTTAACGGATTTTAAAAAAGTAGATTTTCAATTCGTTTTCTTATGTGTAAGCACTTACAGCGCCGCCATTTATGAAACCGATTACGAATATTTTTGTTTGTGTGTTAGTGGGCGTCGAACATGCAAGACTTGTTTCTGGAAAAAAGGTACAAAATGGGGCACAAAAATGTTTTTCGGCATCTATTTAAAGTAGTTTCGTGGTCTGTTATGTACGTAGCATTATGTACTGAAAGTTATAGTTCTTACTTCAAGACAACCGCTCTGTGTGCCTTATAATATATATACAAAAAAGTGTGACATAGAATTAGCAATAAGTCTAAGAAAATTTTAATAAACCTATTACATTTTCGTACTTCAAAGCATTGAAGATAATTCTGTTAGCGGCGCTCGGAGGACACGGCGCGGAGGGATTTTCCCGCGAAGCTTAACTCAATTGTAATTTGCTCATACTGCTTCTAGGTTATAATAAATATTGTAAACTCTTTTAACTATAACGCATTATAAATCTAAATAAAAAAGATAGAAGTTCTCAGTTCACAGACGATTTTGTACCTCATAACTTTAATAATAATTATTATATATTAAAACATAGTCTTCCAAGCCAAATGCATATAGATAATATTATATAGATCTAAAACTGTACTGTGTTTTAGAAACATGTCAATAGATGTTATATTCCTACACAAAATTCTGGATATAATAAATTCCAGACTGTTACATACAATCGCACGGTTACCGGTTCCTCTCCAAATGTCTCACCTCACCTCGTCATCTCTCCTACAACTTTAAAACTATTGTGGTGCTTCAAAACTGAGGAAGTTTGCGAATAAATTTGCATACATACCAGGGCAACAACATTAGTATGTAGCTCACAACGTTATTTATTCCGTTGAAACCGATATCAATACTTTCTGTCAGTTTATTTTAGATAAATCCCGCGCCCGTACCGTGGTAAAAAGAAGATCGGAAACGCTATCGAATCTTTCCGGCAATAGCTATAAATTATGAAAAGTCCACTTTCGTTCATATTTATATTTATGAAACAAACGACAATTTCATTTATTTTCAAATTATTTTTATTTATGTATTATGGACGCGGGAAATCTAAGGAGAAAGGTTGGCGACTCATCTTGCGTGGCTTGGCGTGGCTTCCTTGGTTTCATTTCGATAAATCGTGAGGAAAAAAAATTACGTAGGGTCGATAAGTATAACTTCGGACTTTGTACTGGATTCAATGCCCAAAATGATTCCAAACAATTATTTGGAATATCCACGGAACTCGTGCGAATACGTTCAAGTTATTTCCAGCCGGCCGCCTGCCCACCCAGTCGGAAAAACTTTGTCGCTAACATTTCTATTCGCTGTCTGTTGTAGGAGATCAGATGGAAAGATCTGATATTTATTTGTTAAATTATTACATCACACGAAATAGATTGAGTCAACATAAAATCAAATGTAAAAACAATGCAATAGGTGACTATCGCCATTTTACCATGTCGGTGAAGAAAAACATCGTGAGGAAACCTACGTACGTCCCACAAAATTTTTCTAAGACATGTGAAGTCTGCCAATCCGCACTACGGCCGCGCGGTGGACTGTCCCCTTACAGTGGGCAAAGAATGTCGAATGACAATGAACGACAGATATGCCTCATGGACAGTCATTAATATATAGGTAGGCAGGTAGGTACACAGTTTATACGATAATTCCAGTCTTGCGAGACAACAATAGGTCCACTTTACCCACACGAGTTTTCGAAGCCATTTTGCTAATTTTATTACAAAATAAATCTCTTAATTTCAATTAAAGGGTAACCTTTGAGGGGAACAATGATATCGCTTCTACATTTCTCGTACCCATTCATACAATCTAACGTGTACTCCCAGTTCTTTGTCCTTTTAGAAACCCTTTTGTTGGCAACGCGTATTGTATTTCTATTCGTGATAATATTTTTCTTTATAATTGTTTTCATATACTTCAAAGAACTAGAATCTGTTTGTCTTGTGTAATGAAAACCTAATATCAGCAGACAGCACAAGTAAATGGCGCAGGGTTATTGGCTAACAAGTGTTACTTCATACGTAAGTCTGGAACTTAAGTTATTACACAATTACAACCTCGAAATTCTCTAGTGACGGGTGGAAATTTTTTTATAAAACATGGTGTCACTGATCATCATAGCATTGATTACTGATTACATTATGCTGCGGTCCTGTCTCTCACGAATTTTAAGGTGAGTAAAATAAAATAAATACTCACGCCCTTAATCCAGAATGATAGACAGATATAACAGGGAACAAATTACAATTATTCACTGTCCTTATGCGTAAGGGGTGGCAAACACCTCTCTCGCTTATACAGATTTTATTGCTTTTATTATGTCACAATTCGATTTAGAACGCAGAAAGTGGTAACCATAAATCTCTCCCTAAATCCATAACCTAATCATAAATCCCTCTTTCTTTGTCTAGGCCTACGAAACATACCTTTCTATATCAAGAAATATTTTGGTTGATGTAATTATTTTATGTTAAACATAAAAAAGATATTAATTGACGGTCGTGGGGTCTTTAATTTTTATTTTTGTCAATAGAGTCCGTAATACTGGATTTTTAGGTTTAAACTTTCTGCCATTGAAAGTCCCGTCAAAATCGGTCCAGCCATTCCAGTGACTAGTCAGACAAGATTTGCAAAAAAAAATTATTTTAAATTTAGTAACAAACAGACACCCCAATTTTATTTATTTGTATTGATAATAGGAAAGGCTAGGTTGCATCACTTTATAATCGTAGTTTTGCTAAGCTTCCCAATCTTTTAATTTTAGAGAAGATACTGAGGGTGTTTTGAGAATGGAGTGAAAAACGATAAATTGTATTATTTAAAATAATGGTTCTACTACTTGGAATACAATATTAAGCGAGAGCAAAGTTTAAACACTAGCTGCTCGAGAAAGTTGTGAACTTGACGTCGGGACAAAGACAGGTCAGGTAACAAAGGGCACCCGGCAGCGAACTTACCTCGTAATTGAGGACCAGCACTGATTGTTCCGGACAGTTTATTGAATAATTTCGTTTACTCTAAAAGTTCCAAGGTGCTTTGTAATATGTAATCAATTGTAAAAATATATAATATCGTGGGAAACTTAGTAATTAAGTGTTTTGCTCCCACGCATTGGGTTCCGGCCCATCTCGGATAGCATTTACGATAAATTACTTCAAAGTCATGTACACAAATGCAGTGAATTACGAATATCGTTAGCTAGAAATTAAAAAGCTAAAATGTCTATCGGTATAGACGGTAATTCACGCTTGAAGTATAAATCTCCTATATATTTTGTTCTTAACTCTGTCTAAACATATAGTCATTCAAACTTTTTTCTTATCATATTTACCAGTTGATTCCAACGAAAAATTTCTAAAATTATTAGGTTCTGAAAAACTTTTCTCCAGAATACACAATGTTTTCATTGAATCAATATTACATAATTGTCGTACGCGCGTAGCTATAGGACGTGTACTTTCAACAAGACACAACTCCGCTAGAAATGATGGGTGCACAGTAATGAGATGATAGGTTCCGCGTAAGTCGTAATACAGTGCTACCACAGTTTACGAAAGCTTGCACCAAATGTGTTTTGCATTAACACCTCTTATTAGGGTGTAAGGTGCTCGTCATTTTTACTTATGATTTATGGAAATTGGGCCAGTTTACCCTCAGAAATTAGTTCTAATATTCATTTTTGTGCAAGTGTAAGTAGAGGGAGAGTCAGTAGTGTTTACGACAAATAATTTTATACATAATAAACCGGAAAAGGAGAACTCAATGGTAACGTGGCTTCCATCTCCCGGTTATGTGATAGTAAAGTGAAGAAGCTTAACCATTATCATAGGCTGCACTAGTTTAGTTTATTTTCTATTATTCTATTAGTTTATTTTATTTACCAACATTTTTGTTAAAATCTTAATTAAAACTAAGGAGCAACGTGTCCGCGGAATGTCTGTTCTGCAATTAGTTTTAATTAAATTCCGCCGGGCGCGCTGCTGTACGTAGTAATATTCCAGTACCCCGCGTGTCAGGAGGAACTTCAATTGTGAACTGTTCGTCTATAGCCCCAGTTATACTTGTTTGAAGAACTTAAATACCTTCTACTACACAAACAAAATATGTTATATTGATAGCAGGCCGCGACCTATCCTGATATCCTTGCAAATAATATAAAAGTAAAAGTTTTGAAAGGGATGCATGTTCATTACTCAATGGCGCCAGAACGGCTGAACGGGTCTGGATAAAATTTAGTACTGAGATAGGTTTTAATCGGTAATAAGCTACTTTTTATTTAACCAATTTCAAAAAGTAGGTTTCGATTAGGTACGTTTGAACGTATTTAGTTTTTTGATAGAGAGTAGAAGATATCGTACCGTCATGGCGCAAGACTTAAAAGTTGTAAAAGAAATCGCACCAACATATTACGAGTACAGTAACATTGGCAGTTGATACATATTAATTATGAAGTTCCATTTAACGCAAATACTAGAAATCTAATTTACAATTCAATGTGTAGTCAAACTTAGTGTTTGAACGCACGCGCTAAGTAAACGTTTAATTTGAACCGTCGGTGCTGTTGAACTTTAACTTAATGTTTGTTGACTTAGAGCTCGGTGAGAAGTTACACATAGTAACGTAATGTGTTACCCGTTTCGCAAATGCACCGAAAGATGACCGATACTATATAAATAGTTGATAGTTGTTCTATTTCAACTATCCGTGAAAAAGCAATTCACAACACACCGGAGGACCCTTGTGTCGTCTATGCCAGCTATGCCAAGTCAATCCGGGGAAACAGTCAGTCATGTTCAATGGCGTCGTGACTCGACATGTAACGATCTACTTTTCGGCTTTTCTTTAGTATGTCAATGTTTATCTAGGCTAGTGAGAGATGCAGGTTAGAGCCGTATTTATTGCAGACTCAGATAAGCTATTGTGCATGTTTAAAATGATATCTTATAATCACGCTGTATCATTGATTTCTAATATATGTAGGCAGCCCTATCGCTCGGCGGGGACGGTATCGTCACTGTTGTAAAAATCTTTGAGTTGAAAGCGCAATGCATAATTATGGCTTTTGCTCTCGTTTCACTTTTGTTTACACAATTGGTTGTATGAATACCAAATTAACTCCGGGATTACAAAATTAAAATTGAACGCATATTTCTTTTTTAAGAAAGCTAAGAATAATTCTTACATAAATATAACTAACATTCATTCAACATTCTCCAACTGAGCTTAAACTTGTACTGGGAGATGGTTCACGTCATAAGTCGAATGGTAGATTCGAACTTAAGTTTCGTAGGCCGTACCCTAAACTATTAGGCTGTTGACGCTCAAACAACTATTCGCTATATACATAATACTTAACACTATTTATACCACATCCAGTTTGGGCGCTTTGCGACACTTCTCTCAATCGTTGTTTACAAACACGAACACCGTCTTTTGTCATATTTACAAAATATAGTTTGCCTTAGTGACATTGCAATTCTCACACTATAACTCGGTCTTTTGATATTATTCCTTGTTATTTTATATCTTATATTATTAATCTAGTTATGCCGCCTCAACCCGTTCCCTGTTCGTCACAAAACTGACGTAATCATTTTGCTCACTGAAGATTCACAGTAAGATTACACCATTTGACGCTTTCTTGTATCGAGTCTTATTAACTTATTATGAAATGTATTAATTCTTGTTCTAGCCGTGCTTGAGACTATATTAAATTATTATTTTTAAGTCTTTCGTGGATCGTCGAAACTAAAGTATCTTTAATTATTATTTATTTCTTAAACATAATATAGCCGTGAGCAAAAATAAAGGGTCGGTTAAAGAACGTTTGAATATCTCGGAAGATAAAGACGCTAACTAACTGAAATTAATTGTGCATGATACACAATTAAATATCCTTAAAATAAAATAAAATATATTTTTTAATTTATTTACATTTCATTAAAAAACATAAACTTAAACGAAAAAGGATATTACCGCTTACATTAATATCATTGTGTAATTTTTCGTTATTCTTATTGAGGAAATAAATTTCAAAGTAAGTTTTCATCACGTAACATTCTCGTAAACATAAGAAAGAAAGGAACACCGTCACTCGGGCATTTGATGAATATTTCATATTTTTTTCAAAATTCTTTTAAAAACCACTCAAGCGTTAATCTCAAACCAATAGCCATTTACATTTCCGTTTCCGATAATCTTCCGAAATTCGCTCTTCAAATTGTTATTTCGCCGGCTTTGAAAGTTATTAGCGCGAGAGATTGAGGGACAATTTTGTAACGCTCGTGGAATCCGGGGACGGAATTATCGCTTTGACGAAGAATTAACATTATTAGTTGAACGTTAATAAGAAGATAACAGTATATATTTTGAAACTAGTCTTGTATATTATGCTCTGGTATGCGTCGATCAATGTCAAGTTGTATCGTCACAAAAAATAGAATTCCTTCTTAATGTCTACATGTAATTCGTGTACATTCATTTTACAAGATCAACTTTATGTATATAATTTTAGAACGACCTATGAGACATATGTACTTTTCTACTACAAGAAGAATTTACAATGGGATGACAGTAATAAATAATGTTCTGTGGCCGTTCTAAGTTACACATGTGTAGCGTAAGTACACAATAATTATTAGTGGGCTTAAGTAAGTTCAATGATTAGTATTTATTTAGTGAATTAATATAATTGTTTGAAATGAATAGTATGTTATGCTCTAAATCTTCTTGTATAAATATTTTATTTGTAAAGACAATTGTATTTCGATGTCATTTATTGTGATCAAAAAAGTTTTATTTCTTAATATTTTGTTGCTTTACTATTTTCCTCTTAATAATGTCTTTACGTTATTGCATACTTAAAGACTTTGTGAAGCGCAATAATAACTGCCATGTGCAAAGCGTATGTATTAAGATCGTGTGGGTTTTTTATATTTCGAGCTCAGATACCGCTATTGAAATATCAGGGTCCATTGTTCCACCGGAGTCGCGAGACAAATTGTGGCTTACAGCGGGATACATTGTATAGACTGCTACCATCACTTATCTACATTGACTGTAAATTTTAACTTCCACGTGGAAACTAAACGAGGAGGCCGAAGTGAAGGTATTTAATAAAATATGTGCCAAAGTTTAGCACTTAACACAAGGCGCAGACTGTGTCACAGAATTAACGAGCTGCCAAGAATTATAGCTTGAGCTGCTGGAGGTGACTGCTGCTGTAAATTAACAACTTAAGTTATTTATGACATGCTACGTAACCCGGGCCACTTCCTGTCTAACACTTATGATTGATGCCGCTTTATTTGACACGTTGATGTAATATGTCTTTATTATGTTTGTTTCAACAAATAATATATATTGACTGCCCATTTCGGACTGGAAAGCACCAGTGTTTCAATTTTAAAAAATCATCGAAATCTAACCGATTTCAAACCCAACCCAGTCCAAAGTTATGACATAACAAAAATAAACAGTAATTGAAAATCTCCAAACAATCTATAATTTTTCTAACTTGCTGCTGAACAAATACTATAAAATAATTTATCTCGTGCGATTCTTGTTACCACGTGACAAGCAGGAGACACGCTTTGTCGAAATAATTCTGGAGAACATTTTTAAATCAGTGGCATGTGTATACAGTAGTATATATACAGTATAATTGCAGTAAGAAAGACGAAAACTTCGAATAGTGTCGTGTCGCATCACTAAATTTCTCCACTTCCCTGCTCTAATAGTTCAACCTTAGGACACGTTTGCGTAAAAAATGTATCTTTTTTAAATTAGATTTAGAGACGGAAAGCTTTGCTCGAGCTCCGAGTGCACTTAACTAGATGTACTCTCCTCATTTCACTCAAGTACGAGAGTGTATTTATCTTGTGACTCCGTATTGGCACAATAAATGAATTACCCAACCTTTATGTTCGCGATCGGTTTGTTTTTGTCAGTTCACTTCAGTTTACAGCGTAGTCTGACAATTTTTTCACTGTCTGTTATTTAAGAATTTTTAACATAATAGTTTAAGATAAATAATAAATATAAACGGATTTTAGACAGAAAAACATGTAAAATATTCAGCTCTGGGTGGATAACTGGGACTCAAGCGCGGTGTTGTTACCGTCAGTGCTATTACTATAGTTACTATCACTTGAAGTTACTGTAAGTTATATATATAAGTTTGCCAGTACTAGACTAGTAAACTCTACTAGCTTTTAGGAGACGGTTCATGCTAAAAGGCGAAAGATGGATTCGAAACTACGACTTTACATTTCGCAGACTGTACCCTTAAACCATTAACCCATTAGCGTTTATTAAATAATAAAAGTTTAAATTTTTTTTACGCTATTTACTCGTATAACAGCAGTGACAGCATCAGGAACGCTCGACGTTCGATGATCTTAGGATCAAAGGTTCAAATCTTATACTAATTAAATTGTATGCGCCTGCGTTTCTGGTTTCACCGTCTGTCACAAATAAGACCTAATAAGCTTGGTGAAAAGCGAAAAGCGATTACTGTCTCTGTCTACGCCATAAAGGATGAAAAGGTTGCGAAAACTTATACAATAATAAAGAGTCAATCCGTTATACACGCACATAAAATTCTTCCAATACAATTACTTTCCGACATTTTTCCTTGAGACGCAGTAATAGGGTCACTCCCGTCCACGTCTCGGATCGAATAAGTTCGCTCGGAATCACGATAAAACAGCCACGACCTTTGTATTTGCAAATGAAATATCTTTTGGCCAATTTATCAGTAGATTGAGAATTCTAGTACGTTTACAGACGTCCACGCAAACCTCACCGCCTATAATATATATCTAATAGTAATACCGGTGTCTTCAAAAAGGTGTGAATAGGCTTTAACTACGCGAGTAGCCTTTACGAGTACCAAACGCAGTCTAAATCTTCACTTAAGGCGAAGTACATTAGTCAACCAAGCTTAGAAATTTTAGAAAATAAAACACACAACACATCTGTATCTGATCTGAATTAACTAAGTTGCATAATCCTTGTTTAGCATAAGAGAAACAATTGAATCTTGTGCTATGAAACTATATCTGTATTAAGCCGTAGCAGTTGTTATACCTAGATTATTACAGTTTTATTTACTAAAGACGGAGATTCTAATGGAGCTAACACTAGTCATATGAATTAAATATTTTTAATGAAACAATATTATATATTAATTTATAACTAAGAGCGCCCCGCGATGTTACCTGCGATTAAAACTATTTTTTTTAATAAAACTAGTCTAAGTTACTCCTTATTACATCAGGTATCTGCCAGTGAAAATCCCGATGAAATTTGTCTAGCCGTTCCATAGATTACCCGGAAGAGAGATTGACAGACAAAAATTGTAACAAATGTTATTTTGGTATATGAACTGTATATACATTCATATGCATTAAAACAGTTATTTTAATATTACAAACACACTCTTTATATTAGAAAAGGCAAGCAAAAATAAATGTTAATGTAAATAATCTAAAATAGAACTGCAAATGATTCGACGTCGCGTCCCACTACGAGTGTAACACGCGAGTGCCATCCGGTTGTCAGCGGAATGTATTTTTATTCGAAATGTCGGCGCTTCAGAAAATCCAGAAATCGTAGCTTACTTTAGAAAAATAGATTATGTTAAGTTTCGCAGAGACTGGCTCCACGTTCCGCGGGATTGAGTTGTTTGTACAACAACGTATTCCTTTGTTTTGTTTTACATCCAACAGACAGATCCTGGACTCTTCAGTTTCTGTTGGAATTAAATATATTACATTTAAGCATTTTGTATTGGTTTTGTACAAGATCGTTAGAATAGAGTGTAGTGTAAGCCTTACTAGTTGGTACAGCATCTTACGTTTGTGCCGGCATACGAGTTTGCTGAAGAATTACCAGCCAAGTACGTTATGCAAGTAGTAGGAAAAAGAGCTGAACGAGCATACGGCTCACCTGATCTTAAGTGATCAAAGTCGCCCATGAACATCCACAGCATCAGAGGAACTGCAGGTTGCCGGCCTTTGAGAAAGGAGTAGGCTCGTTTCTTGAGGTGACAGTTGGTTCCACAGTTAATAGTAAATGTGTCACTTACGTGATAAACGTCCTAACTGTGTAAGGAATATGTACATACATTAAATGCCTGTCGACTCTTATCTATGATCTATCAAGGATTATCATTATTGGGTTGTTGCTTCACACAACTAACACAAAAGATTATTCAATAAATCCATATTTATATTGCTTACAAAATCTGACGAAATACTGGATGCTCTTTTAATTGTCGAATACGTTTCCAAATGTTCTTCGTATCGAGGAAAATGAATTGTAAACTAGAACGAGAACAAGAAGTAGGACAAAAAGAAACGAACGGTTGCCGTTGTACCGTTATTGGCTGTCCGCCCGGGCACTCGCGCGGCCCGTAACTTTGCGTACAGTCTCGTTCCTTTGTTATACAACGTTATCAATTTGTCAGACATAAGGCATATAATTCTCGTACGAGTTTAACGGAATAGTGGATTGGCCCTTTAGATCCCGATATTCTATCCTGTTTGTGCGCGATGTAAGGCGATAGGTTTCAAATATGTCAAATACGAGATCTAATAATTTCGGTGAAAAACGGTGAGCCATCGCTGTCTCTGTAATACGGTCAGAAGCCTGCATATTGTATATGTCTATTTGTTAACTCACTTCTCCTGCGCTTAAATATTGTGACGCCAATCACGCACGGGGATGAAAATTAAATAAACTTGTTGAGGGGAAAAAGACAAGAGATTTTCGCGAAGGGAATAATGGACTGAAGAAACACGTGTCGCGTTGAATATTAAACGTTCAGGAGAGTAAGTTTCCGGAGAGCAAACATGACTGCGAGGTTTGAATGTTGGCTAAAGAAGTGCCGTTTGAAAAATTATGTTCTGAACAGAATTTACGAAGACATGCTTCAGTGATTTGGGAGAGTATAAATATATAAAAATATAATAGAATATTAATAACTATTCTTAATGTAACGCAAATAATTTATTCATTGAACATGCGCAAAGCGTAAAATATACATACATCGTGATCGTATTCGAACTTTGCTTATAATTTTATACAATTATGTTTATACCACACTCAGTCCTGTAACTTGTACTTTACTTGATTTTTTCGATATCAATATAAATGAATGTTTGTCTGTATGTCTCTTATAGGATTGTAAATTATGCATTTGATTATTGATCATGTGATAATCTTCAGCAAAGAGTATACGAAGGTTTTCGAGTTGGTCCTGATAGATGGCGCCACTATCATTGCAACGAATTTCATGTATTACCATGACAGTGAATTGAAACGAAAACAGCAAACGAACAGCGTATGTCTCCTGAAATTTGTTCAATGTCTTTCCTTTAAATTTATTTTAGTTAGTTGAGCGGCAACGTGCGCAGGTACAGCTAATATAATTATAAAATATATTTGAACGTCTGTAAACAGACGCCAGCTTATCGGATCCAATAATCGTGGAAGACACTTTCAATTTAAGAGGCAATCTCTAACGCGATCGTATGTAACATATGTCGCAGCTGGGCGCCGCACCCGGTCGAGCTGTTTCACCATTCTTTGAGCTGATAATATCTTAGTCGAAACATATTGTAAAAAACTTTGAGCAGAGATTCATCGTTTTCTAGAAAATACCTATTTCTGGTATAAAAGAGTATACGTTGTGCCTCTACTGCTCTCCATCGTTAAATTCAACAAACAGTATGTGCAAATAGCTGCTGTACTTCAAACTTGTCGGATTGTTTGAAACTTTTTACAGGAGGAATTAGCTTCCGTGGACAACTCGCAAAATAAACCCACTTAGCGTAGGCCCGTGGTTTTCATTAAAGCTGGAAATTTCTGGTTTTGAAAAAGAGAATCGGTAAAAAATAAATAATAATAATTCTTTATTGCATAAAACAATCTTGATGGAATTTGAATTTATGACAGAGTATATTGTTAGTGTTAACTGTGAAAAACAACGAACTATCATGGCTTCTTATAAGCATTATAGATAAAAAAGCAACTGAACGAAATGAAAAACTTTCTTAACGCTCGCAAGTTTCGTTTATGTTTCTGAGGCAATTTTTGTAAGAAAACTATAGAAGTAATGTAAAGTTTCAACAGTCGGAGCAGGAAACTTGGTGACGATTAGCCGCAGTTACGAACTAAGAACTTCAAAGTATAATGAAATAAAAAGGTTATGGCAGTTGCTTTGCCAGATGTAATGATCGGAGTTTCTGGTACCCGCTATTTGCTAAATAAAATGGTCTTCTTGTATGAGCAAAACATGAGCAGAGATATGATACGAGTATATAGACGTAGGCATGGACGTAGACGCGTCTGCGAGTTTTGCTTGTACAGACCCTACCCATAGACATATATTGATATATATTGATATTACATAAAATATTAATATATGGACGCGCTAAATCGCTTCAATTCGATATTATTGAATCATCTAATATCGATACTTTTACCCATATATTTCATGCGATATACGAAAAAGAAGTTTAATAAAAAAACGTTTTTTCTTTTATTTGAGATTGACAACTTGAATAAAATATAACCCTTACTTGCGATGTCATCACGAAGAGTGTAGTGTAGTTTGTTACTACACTCCTACTCTTCACGTTGGCATGACTCGTTGTATAAATTTCATAATCTATGCATGTAGTCTGTACTGCTATCAGAATCAAATCAAATCAAATAGTCTGGACTGGTATTCGAAGCGAAAACTACTCAGTTACGCGCCGAGTACTCTATTAGTTCAAAACTTTTCTAATATTTAATATTAAGCGCTAATTAATTATAAACAAATTTCGATATATGGAAAATATCGATATTTTTGTACAATATATCGTGTACTACACGATATATTGTCGATACAACTTCACGATGAACGGCATGAACATCCCTACCACAGAGCCTACGTTGTATGTTTAACGAACATGCTTGTCAGTTTAATATCGAACTTTAGATTTGCTATTCAACAATCAGCCGCGAGAGGTAACGAAAATAAAAAAATATAAGTTTTATATTCAATTATTTCTCATGTCTTTGTAATTTAATTTGTCAACTAACGTTGTAATTGCCAAGTATTTCAAAGAGTGGACTTACTTCAGGATTTGTAAATGAGCGACTTGCTACGAGCGGTTAAGTTTTCATACGAGCAAGTCGTTTATAAAGCGCATTTTCCTCTGCTACAAGAATTTCATTACAGTTTCGCAATATTCTCTAAGAACTCTGGCGAACTTTAGCAATGAAGGGTTTTTTTAGCTTTGACATGAAGGCTCCAATTAAGACTTTACTGTGGATTTTGTTTAATTTATTTTGTGACCCGTTATATTAATGATATTTTATAATTATTATTTATGATTCATTGCAACAATTTTACGAAGCCTGCAGAATAATTCTAAGCTAATAAGTGGCACTTTCCCCGATTAATAGCACGTGAGCGTTACATCGAATTAGCGAGAACGATGGCTTGGCGAGTGGCTTTGTGTTCGTCTCTGTGATCGGAGCTCCAACTACACGCGCACGTGTAGGAGGGCTTCCATCGCCTGATTAAATTTCTATGTTATCTGCCTTCCTCCAACTTAATGTTATACAGATTAATTTTCAAAAATGAATTTAACATTTAGTACGTCATTTTATTGGAACGAAGTTCCTTATGGGGCGTTGTGCAGGGGTCTCCAGCAAAATTGGTCCGTAACGAGAAATAAAAGCGTAAGATTTGTAGTTTCAACTTGTTAAGATCGATGGCGCTATTATCAATTGAACAGAAGAATTACGTGACGTACAATATATGCGGCAATAGGCTAATTTAGGAAGTCCCTTTTGGTTTAAAGAACACTCTAGCACTTTAAATGTTTTACGAAATAAATGTTTGCAACATGGACGCTCCTGCCCGTTGACTTTTAGTATTAATTTATTGGCTCATTATTTGAGCCACAGTTGGCAAAGCGGTGAGGACGAAAATTAAATTGGATCCGATAGCAATGTTAATCGAAAAGTCCCAATACATTGGAAATCAATGACTGATTTAATTATACACCTTTTGCTCATTTCGCATGTTTGATGTTAACACAACCATGTATGGAATCTCTCTACGTAGCACGTGACGAGCGGTTAACATGAACGTTACCAACGTAAAACATTACAGACAGCGTCTCCATTTTAATATTATAATATCACTAGCTGTGCGCGTGACTTTGTCCGTGTAAATTTAACAAAAAATTGTTTAGTTCTTTTTTCATTTTTGCAATTTACTGCGTCCTGTTTGTACTCGTGAAGGTACATTGGGTTATTTACAAATTGATGAGCGAATTTAAATAGCTCTCTGCTTGTCACCTAGTCTGACTCTCTCTATTCTCACATACATGTCTACGAAAATTTCTTAATATTACTAAATAATAGACAAATCCCACAAATTATAACTTAACCAAACTTTTTTTTTGAAATCGGTTAAGTTAAAAAACTTTAATCTACCTGTAACAAATTTCATCCAAACCCGTTCAGCCGTTCTGACGTGATTAAGTAATAAACATCCATCCATCTCCGACCCAACTTTCACATTTATAATTTTAGAGGAACTGGTGGGATAATTACTAAACGTAAATAAGCTATCTGATTAATTAATAATGTTACAGCATGCAGCTGATCAATAACCTCATTTTGAAGTCAGTTAATTAAAAGTGGCTGCTACTTCTTATTACATCAGCTATCTGCCAGTGAAAGTGGGCTCAAAATCGATCGTAGGCTACACGTACGAAGAACACGAAGAGTGTCGAACATAGAATTAAATTAAATAACTTAGTTGTTCTTTGAAACAAGCCCTACGTTAATTTCTACGTATGAAAATAACCAAATTTACTTCCATAGATTAACTGCTAGATTACGAAGCAAAGAAACCCAGTACACAAAGTTAACACAAATATAAATTTCTTCCACTTTACTTACTCTACATGCCACAAATCATATTACAATAGGTCGTACAGGAGAAAGGGTGGACAGGTATACGCCGCACCTGATCTAGTAATCAAGATCTATTCACCCCGGGGGTTTTCATCACGTTAACAGTCCCTTAACGCTTAACATCTGCGAGGATACAACAATTTATAACACCTTTGTATATATATATATTATAAACAGTGTTACCAGATTAATCTGTAACTATTCGTTAGAATTTCTAAGTTTCCGTACAATAAAATCCCACGATTACAAATGGGATATTACACATGTGCCACCGACTGTTACCAATTGACTTCAAAACAAACGAGGTTTCTATTCGTCTATATAGTTTTTTATGTTTTTTTACCGCATAATTTACATAATTTACATGATTTACAATTGAGTGAACCGATTTTGACGATTTTTTTATTTCAAACCTGATGCCTCTAGTGTGGTCTCATTCTAATTTGGTTAAATGATAATTCCGACAGTAGTATCTATGAGAAAACCATATAAGTCTTAAATTTGGATTAAGTATGTCGCAACAATCTGGACGAATAATTCAATATCACATCAATCGATTTCGATGATTAATTTTTTTTGTAAAAGATATACTTAAAGTGTAGTTGGGTCAGGTTCTGACTAATTCTATTTCGTATTGTTCCTATTCGCTTTGTTCTTCATTTTACTCGTAAATATACTTGTGTCGATCGGCTCTTCACCTGTCACTTATGCGATGCCTATTTCATTTACACGAATACTACATACGTTGAAAAGACTAAATTGACGCATTGCGCTCTACTATGTTTTTCAATTGTAAAGTATTTTTAAATTCGTGAAGTTTACATTGCAAACAGTCGCAATACTTGACTGTTTGAGTGGGCGGAATAAGTGAAGTCTGAGAGTTCAGTCGTGATCAGCCCGGGAGTCACGCGCCTGACGGCGGCGAGAGTTCTTTGTGACAGCGTGTTTGAACAATAATCTAGTTATTGAGGTTAGTTCCCACGTATTAAACTGAGCCTGTCGCTTGTGAGACCTTGAATTTAATCCCGAACAATTCTATCAGGGAGAATAAATACGATTCTGACAGGTATTCCAATAAAGGGAATTACCGTTTGTGACTTACTGTTTATATAGTATTAATAGTTATTGCTTTCAGTTTTAATGTTTAACTGAGATTATTTTACTCAATGATTGTCTAATGTGTTTCTAGTTATGTTTACTGCGGAGGTCATTGAAATAATAAATATTACATTTTGATCTACCACTAATAATATAATTGCATGCGCAATGGACGGTCTTACCGCTAAGAGCGATCTTTTACACACAACCTTTGGATGGTCAGAATTTTTTTAATATACTTTTAGAAATTTAGACTTGTGCGTTGACGGCGTTAGAGGCCACTGCTTTTTGCGGATATCGCGGAAATTTATAGGAAGGGTGTTGGGCTTGATTATGTTTTAGGGTTCTATATATATATATACATAAATGGAACTAAAAAAGTTTCTGTCGTGTGGTCTAAAAAGACTATATATATTCTATGACAAATAAATTCCATTAGCTGGGCGACAGCTCACACGACCTTCATTCATTTTTTCAGAATCAAATTAAAAAAGACAAATTATGCGATATTGTTATACAATAGTAAACATAAAGTTACCTGCCATTAAGTTTAGAAAATATAATAAAAACAATTGCCCAGAATTTTTAAACAATGGCTCAGTGCGAACTTTGTAAATGGCGCGTGCCGCCAGCCGTGTGACGTCAGCTCTGCGTCACAGAGCCTTGGAGTTATCGGATTATCCGGAGCGAAAAATACGTCAACCCGCTGTTTACATCCGTATGAAAATTATTTGTTTTGTTTTTCACAAAAACTCAAAATCTAAATCAAAAAAAAGTTTCCGTTCCAGTCGGCGTCTAATTAAGAAATAATTCGGAGAGTACGAAACAAGTCACTAATGTCTGGCGAACCGTGACGGTTGTCTCATGTTGAGGACAGCGCTAAGAGTGTGCTGGTAATAACTCTTCCCCTAGTCGTGTTTCCTCCCAGTGCAGAGGGACACCGGAACGTTCCTCTATACATCCCGGAGACACTTGCCATCCACCGAGGGAGTGGTATAGAGTAAAAATCTCTCATAACCATCGCCTTTACCCCAGACGGCCCACCTGGGGTAAAGGCGATATACAGGTATTTTTGAGGTTTTTCTACACGATAAAAACCAGTTAATAGGTGAAGTAATGGTAAAACTTACTACTTCTGTCGGCGCAACTTTCTCACAAGAGGTACAAAAATTCTAAACAGTAACTTTCACCAGAGTAACGAGCGCTCTCAGACACTTCGGAGCTAAGACATAACTTGATGAGCCAGTGCTGACGTTATCTCCGTTCAAGATGCACGCCACGTAGTACGCGACCACGAGTTCTCTTAATGTTAGCTTTAATGTGAACTTCGAGCGATTAGCCCCACCTATTTAATTTTTTAACAAACTAATTTCATTCGCCCACTTAATTGCTACGTCATCAGTTCAATATTTTTAGTTAAATTATCATTAATGAGATCTTCACGGATGAAAAAAATTCCAATATAAACTTTTACGTTCACTTAAAATAAGTGGAGTAAACAGAGAACACAAATGAGCCGGGAGGCTCTATCTCTCTCTCTCTCGGTCGGATCACAGGCGGAGTGGATCTCGGGTGGACCGACAGACGGCACGGCACTCTGCGCTTCCGCCTTACTGAGCCGCATAGGCAAGCAGCCTTCACCAGAATGCCACTATTGTGTCACTGGTGTACGTGACGACGTGCACCACACGCTTTCCATCTGCCCGGCCTGGCTACACTAACGGTGGCGCCGATCTCGCTCCCATCTCTCGTAAGAGAGATGGTCGAGCATTAGAGCGCTTGGGAAGCTGTCGCCTTCTATTGTGAGATCATGCGAAAAAGGGAGCGGACTAACGAGTCGGCAACGACATCCGTCCGCCATAGATTGGTCTGCAGCGTCGGTCAGCCCGACCGATTAATATTTTATAGTATAGTAAGGCAATAGGAGCCTACCTGTGATGACGAAATATGTATGAAATTTATAAATGTTTGTAGTCCGGGTGTGGTCCTGTGCGCAAGCTATTCGAAGTTAACGTCAGCGGAGCAGATCGCAGTGTAGATGTCATGTCAATGAATACATTGCACACTTTCAATGTTTAAATTTTGGTAACGGCGAAACTTTTTGTACACAACAAATATAACACTTACGCGAGTCAGTGTAAGCAATTCAATTTCCGAGAACGGTTATTGCGCCGAGCTCAATGCAGCTGCAATGATTGGAACACCGTTCACCCAAACATATGTGGCACTAACATAAAACTTTACACTTTGAAAAAATCTATTATTACGTAAAATAAAATTTATCTGCTATATTGTCTCAAAAGTGTAATCAACTTATGATTTGAGGTACGGTCTGGAAAACATAAGGTCGTAGGTTCGAATCCACTAACACAACACAAACTAAAGCAGCTTAATTGGAATCTTGAATAAGAATGTCAATAATATTTGAAAAAAAAATTCTAGCAATCTTTAAAAAAATTATAAACTATGCAATCAAGTTTAGCTGTCTGATAATCTAGGCGGCAGTAAAAAGTTATTTTTAAGATATCTAGACAGGGCGCTACCGTCATTTAGCAGCCATCATAAAACGCCGCACGACACCGCTGGGAAAGTGGCTGAAAGCGTGAGAAAATGGCGTGTCTTTTATATACCTGTTATTTTTCCGCCGTACAACAGGTATATCTATTCTAGAACTTCACTATTTCACATGTGTTCACGGTAAAACAACTCTTGAAATTATTTTTTATAGCAGGACTAATTCCTCCCAATCGCATCTCTGTCTTAGGAGTCAACGATACTTTAACGTTAATAACACATAAGAGAGTACAAGGAGATAAGCGAAAAAGAGCTGTAATCTCTTTGCTGTGTACTCGGAAGGAGTGCTTTCCATCTTTTTTTGGACGTATAGCATACCTAGAGCAAATGGCTGCATCAATGTCTCCCTCTACGAAAGGCACTGTTTTTATATTGGCAGCAGAATAAAGAGACGTTTAAGCTACTAGCGCTTTGACAATTTTTTTAGTGCATGACGTAAAATTATGATCGAGCACAATGGATGGCTCAGTATGAAATACAACTATATTTAGGGTCAAAAACAAAAAAAAACGACTTCAAATTGAATAAAACGTTAAACGCTTGTATTCGCGGACGTCCTCTTTGTATTTCCGAATTATCGTAGAAATATTTCGAAATAGAATTAATCAGAACCTAACCAAGCTCTCATTAAGCTACCGTTGAAATACATCTTTTCCGATAAAGAATGAATCATCGCAATCGGTTGGCGAAAAAACAACATTTAAACTAATCTAGAACCTCGTCCTATTTTGAAGTCGGTTGACTGCACAATATATTATATCGTTAACTATTGCAATCTTTGTTTACCCTGAACGGGATAAAAAGGCGTTCTCCACTAAAACCAAACAAACGAAACCCTTTCCGCACCGCCACGTATATCAGGGATCTAATATTTTATTGCTCGTCGCCACGTCAATCGAACGCTCCAACAAATGAAGATTTATCTGGCTCCAACGCTCTCATAAATCTTACGCTTTAAAAGAGAAATGTAATTCGTTATTTCACCCTTTTAGAAGTGCGACATTTATGACTGGGATTACGTGATTTGACGAGGGACAATTTTGGAAAAATGTACAAATGCTTTTAAGAAATTTTCTGATAATATCGGTGCCATCTTATCTAAGTACTAATGATCGATTGGAAAGTACTTCGTGGATCCTTCACTATGGCGATGCACGTGGGTACTCGCCGTTCCAAGCATTCGCAAATACAAACAGTCCGGGGAATGGTAGTTACCTTCACATTCTAAAGAAAGTAGTAACTTTTTGAAAACGTTCTCCGTTTAGTTGCACAGTTACGAGTTCAACTTGGAGAACTTAGCGCCGGGCGCCACGTTTTAGTTTTGTTGAGAACAAGTTACGTGGTTGTTCCGCCCGCCCGCTCAACTTTTGTGACCAGGTCGACAATGACAACGCTAAACTTATTGAAGTTGTACTTCTTTAGGCGCAATATAATAAAAATGGTGACAGCAACAGGTCGAAGCTGCAGCAAGAAGATTGTGCTTATATACTTTTTCAATTGATCCAAAATAATTGAGGTTAACTATCCTTATGTAGAATTTAGTGATAGTAATTAAAATATTATTTAACCCATTTATTACTGAAACAATATTATATTTTGTCTGTTCTATACTTCTATTCTATAGTTTAGTTGTTATGATAAGTATGTATAGACCGATACACCGGACACACAACGATTGATATACAAATACACTTAAATAATCCGTTTGTAAATATTTTAAATTAAGGGTAGAGTTAGACAATCGAGACTTCTGAGATAACAAATATACAAAATACAGACGAATTGAAAACCTTCTCCTTTTCTGAATTCGGTTGAAAATATCATGATTTGCTGAACTAACTGTGAGCTCGTGAGCTTAACTATTATGCTTTATTCGTCGTACATTTTTTGGCAGATAACAAATAATCATTCGATGGCCATTCAAGAACTATGATTGTTAACAAATTTCCTGGGAACGAACTAACATTAGAAGCAAGACTAATTAATTACAAACTACACAGTAATTAATCACTGGCCGAGTGTAGTGCCTGCAGCGCAGCGGTTCGCGATAAATTCTACTAAAACATGTCGAGTTGAAGTTTATAATTATTCAAATTTATACATTTAACTGAATCACACTCTGTCTAAATACCATTCGTAATACTTGTAAGGAATTACAATTTTTAATAACCGTAATTCATATAAAAATTAATGTTTGTCTGTATGTCCTTTATATAATCACATACTATGCATTTGATCCTCGACGAAGGTTTCTCAGTTGGTACTCACAGACGCCATTATCTTTCCAATGAGTTTCACATATTGCCGTGACAGGTGAATTGAAACGAAAACAGCAAACGCACAGCAAATGAACCCCATAATTTGTGAAATGTGTGTAACCGATTAATAATCAAAGTGTCAATAATAATGGTACAATCCACTTTAGTTAACTAATGATATAAGTGTTTAACCTTTTATTTGAAGTCGGGTTTTGTTTTTACTCGTAAATATACTTGATTCACATCGATATGTCAACATTTCAACTGCTAATGTTGCCATATCTCGTACTTTATTATTGTATTTTACACGGAATTAGATTTAGTAGCTAAAATAAAGTTGAAACTTCATTCACTTATTTACCGTCGGCTCGCGGCGAACCTTTATGAAAAAATTTTATCTATTGTACTCGTAGATTTTTTATGGCTGATGATTGAACTTCGATACAAAGACGGATGAATAAAATCTTCATCAGTTAGAATATCTGTAGAAGAATTTTGTAATAAATTTCAAATGCTAACCAGGGTGTAAAGTTTAGGAATATTTACTTGCTAATGCAACCAATTTCGTTTCTGCTCGAGTTTGCAATGCTAATGAGATTGCAGTGTATTTTCTCCGGACAAGTTGTATGGCTCCTCGATCAGTGTTCCATCAGCGAACATAAAATAATAATAAAAAACCATAACAAAGTTTCACAAAGAACAATACCAGTACGATTATAGCCACATTAATAATAGGGCATTGTGTCGCTATTAACGCTCACCCTCCAATCAAATTTGCGGTTTGGTTTTCAATTACAAAATAATTTGGAAACAATTTTAAATATATGTATCTGCGTGTGCGCGTGTGTATGGCTACGTGGGCAAGCAAGATGATACATCTTTATCGGTACCTTTGCACTTGTCGGAATTTGAGAAAATTTTACCCTTCATAAAACAGGTCTAAAATAACAACTCGGCCTGTAGCTACACACCAAAAATGTTTTATCTTATTATGTAATAAAAATGTTCAATTCTCATATTTATCTCCATCCCTATTATCATTTTGGGTAATTTATATAGTATAAGCTGACAACACTAACCTGTAACCAAAATCCTTTTGTATATTTGATTAAACGAAATTATAGCAACCTACAGCCGAGCTTCTTCCAAAAAAAATGATTTCACTTTTACAATAATACTCCGGGCATCACTTTTATAGCTTTCGACATATTTAACGCTTAAAATACAAAAGTATCGCAATAAAACACACGGAACACTCGAAAGTCCAAGACACTGACAGTCGAAGGACATTTCAACATGGCGACCGTAGTTCCTATTTTTCACATATAAGTTGGTGGCACTATACCTTTGCAAGTGTGTCAATCGTGTTATCATGCAATTAAATTTACGAACAAAAACACAAACCGACGTCAAATCGAATTAAACGTATTAACGTCATTGTATTTACGAATTATCAGAGAAATATTATGAAATAGACTTAATCAGAGCCTATCCAAACTCTCATCGAACTTCTCTTGAAACACATCCTTTCTAATAAAAATTGAATCTTCGAATTTGATGGGGTGATATTGAGTTAGTCGTCCATTTTGTGGCGCACTTAATGCAAATTTAAGACATATGATTTTCTCATGAATGCCATTGTCAGGATTGGACCAAATTAAAACGGGACCGCATGAGAAGTATCCGCTATCAAATGATAAAAATAAAAACATATGCGGTAAAAAACATACAGACGAATTGAGAACTCCTTCTTTTTTGAAGTCGGTTGAAAATTAAATGAACATTTTTTTTGGTTCCTAGCTTTTGAATTAAAAAATATTGGTTATATCACAAATACATTTTGTAGCGTAATGCAACAGAGAGCAATTTAAATCTACGCGATAATCGCGATAAGACGTCGAGACGTCGGCATCGCATCAAAACTCTCGCGATGAGATCTGCAGGTATTGAATTTATTCGCTAATCCATTACTACGAAGGAATTCATACCTTAACACCCGGATATAAGATGCAAATTTAATAAGTAACTAATATGTGACTTAAGCTTTATTGGTAGCAATAATTTGTAAAAAGAATCTCTTTAAAGTATTTTAGAATCTATCTAGTTTAAGATACGACATCAAATCGCTTGTGTATCGTTAAAATGCAAGCGTCACGCTCATAACGAATATTGAGTGTTGTCACATTAAGAATAGAAAAGGAAATGGTGTGAAAACAAATCTTTCAGAGTTTGTCAACTACCACAATTTTCGTAACACATTCACTAGCATACTCCCCAAGTCAAGAGTGCGTATAGAAGTGTTACTTCAAATATTTAATGCTATTTGTTTATGTTACAGTGTATGCAGTTCTGGTATTCCCATTCCTGCTTAGCTGCTATATAGCAATTAAAAACATCTTTTAAAATACGAAATTCACAACTACTTTCCAAAGCATAATCTTTCTGTGGTTTATAATTCGACGTTAATATGAATTTACTCAAGAAGTCATTATTCTTAAGCTCCCTTCGGGTGTTTCCCTTCACTCCGGGTTATCTAAATCATTATTTTAAAATGTAATCAATAATTTCATTGGTACCGGCGCTGAGAATCCAGTCAAATTTTACTGGTACTATGAAACTTGGATTCGTTATTTATGTGAAATTTAATTTGAATTATTAAAATCAAACATTACAGTACGTTATAATTAACAGTATTTTATTGAACGTAGCACTAAATTCATTATTCATCAACAAAATCCAATAACACGAGGTTGAAATTTCTGGCTGATAGTTCGCTGATAATAATTTAGAGTCAGCATGTGATAAGGGTTATCAATTCTACTGCCTCTATCTGTCAGTAATTTATTCCATCTCATATCCCAAAATCTAAGTGATAATAACGCTAAATATTTCTAAGTGTGAGTACTGGTTGTGTACGTGATTGAGTGAAATTGTTTTTTCTTTCATAAAAACAAAAAGGTATCATTAAATCCTTTTTCATTTGATACGAGCTAACATTGTGGACGTAACGCTTTGGGCACATCGCTTAGCAAGTTTAAGAATCGATTCAAACGTAATGTACTGTTAACTGAAAATATTACTTAGATTTAAACATTTCACGTATATATGTAACAAATGATAATATATATTTTATTTTTTAATTTGTACGAAAACTCCATAATGAATGGCTATGGAAGTTTTATGTGATACCAGGATCAGTGATGTCCAATACAAACAGAATAGAAGATGTCATCATTTAATTAACATAATTTATTACAAGCAGGAATAAACTTTGAATTACAAAGCAACACAGAGTTATTCATGTTTTTTATACTTATTCCATATCCATCTTATATAAATATGTAACTAATTTCATGTAGAGGATATAAGATTCATATATGCCAAATATTGTGTGAAAATCTAGTTGTAATACTTACAAAAAAAATAGAAGATTACCTACGATTTTTCGCCCTTTTGATAGACTTTATTGCAATGATTAGAAATACGTTTTAAGTGTGTCGTGCGTACGTCGTGTACATAGTGACCAAATTATGTGAGTCAAAATTAATTGTAAGTTTTAATTTCAATTGCTTTTATATCTCTGCAATAAGTTTATAAGCCCACTGGTGCACAGTGGAGGGAGCGCTGTGCACTTTATTTTTTCTTCAAACGTTCGATCCACTTTCATTTAATACCCGTTGCATGCAGTCGCAGGTAATCCCGTATTGTACCGAGCTCGTTCCAGTACTCTACTCGAGCTCTGCTAGTTTATGCATAGCTTGAAAGGATTATTTGTAGTATAACAGACGTTAAAACGACAAAGCTTAAGTACACTTGATAATTAATAAGTTATGGAAACCTATTACCAGAAGATATAAATCTACATTTATAAAAGAGAAAGTGTGTGGGTATGTTCCATATTGGCTCCGAAATGGCTAGACCGAATTCAATGAAACCTTCAGGGAATCTTCAGATTGACCTGGTGAGTAATCCTGTAAAGTTTCGTGACGATCGGAGCACTCCTCTTTTTAAACTGTATTCTAGTGCTAGATATGTTTTCATCTTTCTCTGATATTCTCTAAGTCATGACTGAATGAAAATTACAACCGTTTGATGATGATGGAGCCCTCCAATCCGTGGAAGGTGTGCTCATAAATTGTTAATTGTTGTAAAGTTATCTGACAAGTTTAGATCGTACTCTCTGTACCTGGTCATAAATAACGCTCGGTCTTATTGCCTCTTGCACTTATTCTGATTCATCCTCAGAGAAACGAGTGCGCAATTAGTTCTACGCAATAAAGTCTTACTTAAGTGGAGACTCCACGCGTAAAGTTGACGGTAAGCATCTTTTATTTTTCCTGTTCACTGCAACAGCTGCCGACGTCACAGTTTGTCGTTTATAAGTGTCTCCAGTTACCTTGCCATCTTAGCGTTGCCTTAATCTTCGCATATAGGCGGTTGAAGATATGTTATCGAGATGTTAGCGTTTATCAATAACAAGTACAATAATAAAAGCCACTCAAATTGTATGGCAAGATGCCTACCAGAAGTCACAGCGGCGCCATCAATAAAACAAATATCATTATTAAAATCATCAGGTGTTGTTGGCGTTCAAACCCACCAACTTAATCCGAATTGTTGGCATAATTCCGTTTTATCAGCGAATCCTGTATATATTTCAATAATCCGGCAAATCCGAGCATTCGACAGATCTGGATCATAGCGAAACTAATTGAAGCTTATGCTTCTAGTGGTGTTGTTGAATAACAGCAAAAGTCAATTTTTTTTTCAGTCGTCGTGGTCACGTGGTTACACGCTTTAATTTCTTCTTCTTAATTCCGTTTCTGATGAGGATCGTAACTCCGTATAATCAGTCCTCCATTGAGGAGTGCACAGCACGGTGCATTCACCACCTTCTTTTCTGTATCTAACCATTTTGTATGTGCCTTGAATCACAAAGTATGAAATCAATCAAAACTGATTCTATTTGATTTTTTTAAAAGAACACAAGATTTGTTTTGCCAACAATATAATTTTTTTCACAAATATTATTAACGTTCGCGTTAATAATTCCAAATAAGGATAGGCTTGTGTTAGAAGATGGTTCACATCAATAGTCTAATGATGGATTCGAACCTACAACCTTACGATTCACATACCGCACCCTAAACTAATAAATAGGCTACTGACGCTTTAATTTTTGATCGATTTAATGAAAGGCCTTGAAAACCTCTTAATGTTTCCAAAAAAGTAAGGACACGTTTCAGTCAGCCGGGTTCTTTAAATATTGACGCGTTGATTCTCGTCGCTTTAAGATCCATAGCGTCGAAGGCGTATGTTCTCCCTGCTACCCCGCGACACACGGTCCAAGTCTCGGCACGATATAACCGTATATAAAAGAGCATTTCTGGTTGAAAGTGCACATTAATAATATCAATTATCGTAGAAGGTTCACTATTGATTGTTATTGCCGCGCTCGTAACGAACGAATGAGTATCTACATATATTAATTATCTGAATGGTTAATTGGTAATAAACCGCACAAATATTGGGCCCGCAGTTTTAGTGCTGTTCACTCTGCCCGCAATAAATTTTGCGAACGGCCATAAACAGTTTATTGTTGTTAATGTGAATTTCTTTATAAATTTACTTTTCTGTTTCGACATTTTATTATACGTAGTATATTATACGTAGTATATTATTGGTGCCAGTGCCGCGACTTGCAGTACTTCAATCGAGAACTCATTGTGTTAATGTAATATAATATGTTTCATTTAACTACCCACACTATTGTAAGACTTAAAATTACTCAAAAAATCTCTCCGTTACAGACTACTGCTACGAAATAGTAGTGATTAGTGAAATCGAATGGAGTTTCAGAGGATCATAAACTGATAAAGAGATGGATAGACACAGAACTCCGCACGGTCAACCCACATAGATGACCTGCGCAGTCGCACTGGCCAGAGGCGGTAGCTCGAGACAAAGAACTGCCGAATGTTGGCCATTAATACATTTGCTCGGTAGAACCAAGAGATGTTATTTCGTTTGCCACTCTCCTTACCCATCACGACAAAGCAAATTTATATCGCAGATACGACAATATTACTCTGCTGTGGGGATGCGGCGGTAGGGGCAGCTTCACTAATTTAGTCGTGCAGTCACCCCATACAATTTTTTTTTTATTTTAATGATGAACTACACAGATTGGCCAGAGAAGCTGGCCTTGACTGCTTCACCGGATTGAGAGGTGGCATAGCTCTTAGGTCGCTTAGCCTGAACCTCTATCGCTAGTAACTCGACTAGTAGTAACTCGACACAAGGGTCCCCCGGTGGGGGGTAACCTCGGCTTCGACGGTTACTATGTTACGCGGAAGCATTCCGATCCGAGGTCGCCCGAGAGGGCCGAACCACGACTCGGTCGGTAGCTATTTCACGGATAATCTAAAGGACATTCAAAAAGCTAAACTAACATTGAGTGCCACTTCGGGAAGCGTTGGCACTGGGAGAAGAAGTGGCCGACCCCCATATAAACTGCACCCTGTTGTCTGGAGATGCTTGGCCCTCAAGGCCTCCAGAATTCCCATCAGAAAATGAATACTTCTCTTCAAAAAGACGTGAACATGTTATCGTTCATATTTACAGTTCGACATCGGCTGGCCCGTGTCGCCTTGTACTGCGAGGGCACAGTGGGGAGGGAGTAACCTCCCCCCCGGGAAGTGCTGTCTTTGAGCACAGTGCAGAGGGGCTCCGGTGCGTTCCACTGGAGATCCCGGAGCCCTTCACCATGCACCGAGGAAGGGCCACCAGGGAGGTTTTAGTGGGTAAAAACCCCACGTAACCGCCGCCTTCCTGCCTTTTGAAGATTTCCTCCTCGTTGAAAAAAAAAAAGGTTTTGCTATATCTAGATGCTAATATAGTCGGCTATGAACGGCTTAAATTCTTAATAGTCTACTAACCATCAGAGATTCTTTGGACATTTTCAATTTTTTTTATATATCAACTAGCTCTACTGTCACGGCAATATATGAAATTCATTAGAATATATGATATTTATTATAATTGAAATAGTGGAGCCATCTGTTAAAACTCAGAAACGTCATTAATGACGCTCCGCGACCCGAATTGCCGACGTCCCAGTACGCTAAATTAACTATACCGAACGGTTCGGCAACTAGTGGGCGACTGGCTAGCGTGCCCCCGCGCACGCCCCGCGCTGCCTCCGACTGCGAGGTTGGTAACAATTACCCACGTCCGCGGAGAAAACAAAAATAAAAAAAATATCGCCATCATCCGTGAAATATAAAATTGTCGATATTGAGCTATAAACATAAACCAATATATATAAATCAGTTTGTTACCACGTTGCCTATTTAGCAGTTCCAATAAACATTACTAACAACATAAAATATAGTAGCGGTGATGTTTTTGTTACATGACAAATATGGTTCCACCGCGTTAAGAAAGATGGCGAAGCACGAGGTTTAAGTAAGAATTCGCAGATGATGGCCGGCTTGAAAATTAGTTTGCTTATTCCTGAACAACTTCTCTATCATCTTATTAAATTCGTATTACCATCATATTATATTTTTCTTCATATTTATGTATAAATTTAAGCTAAGTGTCATATGCATGTGTGTGATTTTGGCGTAAAACACAAAGAGGGATGCAGATTTGTAGAATTTGTTGGAGGAAGATTAACGTGGACACCTAATGACATTTCCGTGGCAGTGTCATATCGATATCGGATTAAATGTTTGGATATACGATCTGGTACCTTACGGTAGCACAGCTCACGTAACCCGAGAGGATTATTGAGTAGATTTTGTGTTGAAACTTCAATTAACTTCAAGGGAAATAAATCGGTACATAAAGATAAATAAGCTTCCTAGCGTCTTTAAAGACTAATAACATTTTCGGAAGTCGCTCACTTTGGCGAAATTTATTGGAGAGTAGGTCAGCGAGCCAGAGGACTGAGGACCTCCAACTCTGCGTTGATTTTATAGTACGGCGTACTTTATCACGGCCTACGTGCCGGCACTTAACTTGAATGTTAGGAATGGTTGGCAATATATTTCAGTGAGCGATGTCGGACTTAAATGCCGGACTTTATGCGCCACGCTCTGGGATCGCGACCAAGTTAAGATTTAATAAAACTTTATTCTCAATAACGACGTGCAGTCTTTTACACGAGAACAATATTTAAGAAAAAACTGTAAATTCGACTTGGGCTTGAAAGACATGATAAGAGAATGAATCCGAAATAAAACAAATGTTCGACATTGACTTTGCGAATATTGAAATTTAATGAGAAGATATTTATAAAAATCCAAATGTTACTTTGAGCGAACTAATTATTAAAACTTTTTTTTTCATAAATATATTATATACTGTTAGCATATGGTTCCCGCGGGCGCGACGTCATCCCTGAAATTGTGATTTATACATAATGATACTTATTCAATTCGAACTGGCCACAATGAATTAATTTGTCGTATCAATATAGTATAATTTTTAGTCCGCTTTTTGTCAGGCTGATAAGGTAGTGTTATATATGTATTTAGACATACATACATGCCATCGCTATAGACCATGTATACATTTGAGTGATATTTTTTGTCGACTGTTTGATCTTACGAGTAAGTATATTAGGCTGCCACTCGTGCTTCTGTGTATTTGATTAGTTATAAATGTGTATACGATAAACAAAAGATATTCAAGAGATGAGACCCTTAGTATATGGCGATAAACTTGTGCTTCTATAAAACTTTTCAGTTTAAATTTTGCTGAATAATGCTTGTCTTGAACAATTTCACCGCCTCAAGTTTTATGACAATAATTTCGGCAACACTTTGTGCCGCAAGCTTTTGTACCTCAATATCCCTCAGGTTATTATATTTATTTAAGATTATAATTTTGTCCATTTAACAATTTTGACGACTTAAATACCTCATTCCGCTATTCTTGCTCTGGCGGAACGGACCATATGCTATCGTCTCTCTTTTGGGATCACAAAGGGGTGGGTACTAATATATTTTAATGCGTTGCATACCCCACTGCCGTATGTTTTTTGTCCAACACGTAATATCAGTTTTGTGCAGTTAACCAAGTTCTCAGCGATTAGTGAATGTATCGTAAGGGAAACTGTTTATCAAAATAAAATAAAAATATTTTTTTTTTTATATGGTGACCAGGTCGCAGTGCAGCCATTAACGAGAGGCTCGCAATTTAGGATTCACTTCAATAGTATCGTATTTTTTTTGTTTTATTCAATTCGGAATCTTTATTATAGATCCTAGTGTGGGGAGCGGGGAGCGGTTGTCACTTCTTGGGAACATTTTATGAGACGTAAAATATATTATCCCGTCATAAAATAAAAGGCGGAGATTTCACAACTTACAGCAGAACATATACCAGTGATGCAAATCTTATTCAAACTTCATACTTCTATTTTAAAGACATGTTCACATGTCACCAATGGTACGTTCTTATCAATACAACCTTATATCTTTATAAAGAACTGTATTTGACTAAATTAAAAAAAAAACTACAAAACACTTGAAAACCAAAATTTAATATACTCGTGTGTACGCGCGTATAAATAAAACAAATACAGCAAGAAAAGATTAGCTTCAGCTTTCAAAGTACTTTAATAAATTTCTTTCTCTCATATCACTCAAGTTGGAGCCAGTATTTATTCAGTGACTCACTGTCGGCCCCGTAATTGAATCGCGTTAATGTTTGTGCTCACTATTGCTTTTGAGAATTTAAATTGATTCAAGTTGTGCTTCGTTAGACGAAGAAAAACTTTGTTACGAGAAAAAGGTAAAATGTTTTGAAATAAAATTTGTTTACGCGCTTGGCTTGGGAAGTTGGTGAATGCGTTACTACAATTGTGATCGGGTCCTTACCCGAAAAGAAAAGAGATTGATAGGGAGACATACTATCTTAAATTTGAATTCAAATCGAGAACATTTAATATGGGTAGATATAGTAAATGTACGGCACGAACAAAAACCATTACTATTTCTGTCTAACGATAAAAGCGTCACTAAAACATAATTACCTCAAACAACTGTAATTGTTTCTTATACCTTTACTTAGGCGACACATAAACGAAATAGATCATCTTTCGCAACAAAGACGAAACAAAATAGTATTTTATTACAGAAGTTGCACACTGTTGATACGGACTGTGATAGCATTGCAGAATCTCTATAAAATCTACCGTCTTTTGATTATTGAAGATGTAATGATTAAAGTTACAGCATTTTTATAAATAATACATATGTCCCACTGCTGGGCGCAGGCCTTCTCTGTAAAGAGAGTGTAAGGGCATAGTCCGCCGCGGCCCTAGTGCGGATTGGCAGATTTCTCATGCCTTAGAAAACAATTCAAGACATGTAGGATTCCTCACGATGTTTTCCTTCACCGCCGAGCCAGTGATAAATCAGAACATAAAATTGCAACAATAAATTTATTGGTGCCGGCCCGGGGATCGAACTAAGGTTGCTAGCGTACTATGCAACTTGAGCCAATCAAACGGACACTGAGCTACAACGGCTCCCTGTAAGGATTTAAAAATTGAGGAGGTTCTCAATTCGTCTGTATGTTTTTTTATGTTTGTTGCCGCATAACTTTCAACGGGAGTAATCGATTTGGACGATAGCTGATGCTTTCCGTGTGGTGGTGGTTTCCGAATTTGGTCCAATCCTGACAATGGTATCCATGAGAAAACCATATAAGTCTTATATTTAGCATTAAGTATGTGCGCGACTCGCACGTGGGCGAATGGCTCCATGTCACACCAGCCGATTTCGATGATTCATTTTTGAGGAAAGTGTGATGTGAGTTATGTTAGGCACTGACTAGACCAGAGGGCGGATCACCCAGTCGAAAGCTGAATGAAGAAGAACAGACATAAAAGTAAAAACATACATATGATTTGAAAACCTGCTCATTTTTTGAAGTCGGTTGTTAAGTTTACTTCACAATATATGTGTCGGTGCACAACATGTCTCCGCGAGTGGTACGCGGCGCACGAGATGCATGCTTTTATTGCGGAGCTTGCGGCCGCTGCGGCTGCAAATGTAATTTGAACTTTAAATTGCGACGAGGAAACTTCCTGGCTTAAAAGTATGCATTTGTAGCTGCGGTCATACATTTTAATGCGTTTGAGATACATGTATTGCTAACCACTGTGTGTTATAGAAACTGTAGCATGTGATTTTGTAAGACAAAGTTAAAGAACAAAAACTTTAGACTACACGACTGAAGTAAGACTTCCTTAGCCCTAACTATATATATGTGTATAGTATAAACATGATTGTTAAATAGAGTGTGATACAGACAATAGGTATGGGCTGTGTTAGATAATAAGAAACGTAACTGGCTAAGAGAGAAAGAGAGAAATAGTATGTGCTCGGACAGCAATTTATGAAACGTAGATCTCGCTCTTTCTAGCTTCAATAACTTTATATCTCCCTCTCAACTTCCATTCACCTGGTCAGACTTTTCGTAACGCATTCGCCATGTTACTCCCCAGGTCCAGCATGTGTAAGTGTTACCTCAAAAACATGGACCTGAATTCACTTTTAATTGAATAACTTAACACTACAATAAAAATCACTTGTTTAAGTAAACGTGGATGAGGTCGTAGCCCCACTACATATAATATAATCATCAGGGTTTACTCCACACATCACATGAAAAAGCAATTCCGCGTCTTTTGTTTTCGGTACAATGGAAATGGTACGCGTGAGGCTCGTAAATTGGGGGTAACACTCAGTTGGAATGTTTTGTACATTCTGCTGAAAAACAAATTTAAATTTTAAACAAATACTTTTACCGCATACCTCAATAATTGTAAAAGTTTTAAGTGAGTCAAGTTAAGAGCATATCTTTAATTATAATGTTTATTTTTAGACTGACAAAACTGATAGCCAGTATTGATAAAAACATAGAGGCTAGCCTAGACGTAACCAAAGATTCCTTCCTAAACATACCTCGATAATAAGTACACTATCTAGTAACTATACCTAGTACTCATATCACCACTTTCCCAGTCCACAGATATCAAATAGATGAATACCATTAGCACACTAAAGGCACCAGCTATAGCGTCTTTTAACACGGAGTACAGCACAACGAATGGCTAGTATCACTATATCCTGGTTCCTAGTACACTATATATTTTCCGAGTAGTGATTCCGACCTAGGTGGCCTCCGCAATGGAATCTTAAGATCCATAAAAAAAATTAGGTCAATTACTTTTCTGATGCAAATTTGTTCATTAAAATTGTATCTTTTTCTGTTATCACATTATGGTTATCACTAAGTAACTACTATTTCCAAGTAAAAATAAATCTTGTAGTCGTTTGAAGTTTCTACGAACATAAGATCCTTTTTAATTGGATAAACTTTGAATGACGGTTTTGATTTTGAAATAGAAACAAAAACTTAGTGAAAGAAACGCTTTTGTTGATTACAGACTGAGGGACTTGAAGTCGAGAAACCTTCGGCAAGCTGGTAGTTCATACCTTATTTAGTTTCCGGCCCAGTTTCATTTCTGTCTTAGAGTGGTTGGGTGAAAACTAAGATGAAATAAAGACAAATGAAGTGCGATTGTTTCAAATACGTCTCCTCGTTTTCCTGCTTGTCGCATACAGCTATTAGTCGTTAAAATAAATTAGCCAAGAATTTTAAGAATCAAAGAAATCAAAGAATCAATTTATTTACAAATCAAAACTTAATTTTATATTTACGTTCCTCGTTGACAGATAATGGGCTATAAATATAAATACCGGACATTCATTTTGTAGAAGAATCCTTTTTTTACAGTTTGTCATATTAAAATCTGGTAGAATTCCTTCTTAATATAATGTCACATTTATCTTTTCGTTTTGTTAAAGTAGTTTAAGAAAAAAGCAAGGGAACATTTGCGATAGCAAAAGTGTTTCTCGTTTATGGAATGAACTTTTTCAAAAGAAATTTCTTGCAAAAGAATATCCGAGATGCGTCAGAGATAATGGAATCGTGATTGACGTTGGTCCTGCGAAAGTAAACACTATTAAGATGAAATAGTAGTGAGGAAACTCTCGCAGCATTTTATATTACTTGGTTAAGCTTTTATACTGAAATGTTTTAAATTGTATATTTGAGGGTGAAGTCGCGTGTTCTGCTCGGCGCGAGCCGGGATACAATGTTTATTAAATGTTGATCGGTAATTCGCAGCTCGTAACTTATTTGGTAAATCTGTCAGTCGTTATTTATGAAAGTTAATTAACCGTTGCCAAGCAACCGTACCATACTCGCGTGCGAATCAAACGCATGGTAGTGTGTGTAATGTTTATTTTTATGCATTTTGTATGTATAACGTATCTTAAAATACTGTACCTAGACAACGCAGTAGCATGTAAGCAGTTAAACACTTGTGTAACGATATCAAGGTTGTGACTATCGCAAGAACGTACGTCCAAAGAAAACAACAGTAGATTGAATAAGCATTTACTCACCTAGTACGCCTTGTGTGCATTTCCACTTAACATCAGGTGGGATCGTGGTCTGAACTGCTCGACGCGTCCTCTAGCAGTTCGGAGGTGGAATTATCTTATAATAGGACTATATTACTAACAATCTTGTTAACCATTCCAACTAAGCTTGAGCTGGTACTAGGATATGGTTTACGGCAATAGTCGAATGGTGGATTTGAACCCACGACCTTACGATTCCCAGGCCGTACCATAAACCATTAGGCTATTGACGCTTCATAAGCTTAACAGAATTCACCACCGTGTCTACACTCTTTACTTATAATAGAGACTGTCAAACTAGCGCCTAATATCGAAGCGTTGCTGCGGCTTTTTAATGGTTTTCAGCATAAACATTGCCACTAGCCTTCGTATCGCGAGGTCTGGATTCGAATCTCAACGTTTAAAGATTTCTCGTTTTGTTTATCTGCTGCAAACTAATTTCACCTAAATCTCTTATTTTACTATGTTTAAGCAAAACGTCCTTAAGGAAGAAAGACAGCAATATTGACTGACAAGCAAGCAGGACAACTTGTGCATGAACGTTTGTGTTGATTTTATTCTTTGTTATATAAAATTACATTTGACTTTTTTACTTGGTAACGACGGAAGAACAATTGTTCTCAATCACTGTCATAAATCAGCTCCTCGCTATCTCGGGGGAATGAAGAAAATAAAACTTTAAGAAGACCTTTCGTTTTAGCTTTCACGTCAAAAGACTACATACAACCTAACCGTCTTTCATTCATCATTTATAGAACCGATGGAGATAGAATAGAAGTCGGCTTCATACAAACGATTACAATAAATAAAAATTTGTATTTATTTTATTGTTTTATATTTAGTATAACTTATTAAATTTAAAAGGATATATTGATCGGGCTTAATTCCATTTCGTTTTAAGTTCTACGTGCTTTACAAACCTTTAAGTAATGAGCGAGCTGACGTAAGTTGGTAAAAAAAAAACATTTACGGTAGCTGATATATTGACGGGCAGTAAATGCTGAACGTACAATCAATGTTATTAGAATACTACCCGAAACAGCAAGCTAGTGTAACCTATTTCTTTCAAAATCTATGACGCAAATTACCTCTATGTATTTTTTAAATCTTTTCTCCTCTTCTCCTCTTATATTCTCCTTCTCCTTTCTCCTTTTATCTTTCAAGACCCATTTTAAATATAATTTAATTATAAATCCTTCAACAAACTAAAATTAAAGAGAAAAAATTTATTATAAAATATCCGTCTTGGCTCCTGCCTGTCCCTTTATATATTGTGTAAAACTGAATTCTAAGAATAAAATGCTCTGATGATTCCATAAGTAATATTAAATTGCCCCAACATTACTCTTTAACTCGACCAATATGTTACTTAATTATAAAGAAGCTAACATCACCGACATATTTCCATGAAATATATAATTTAGCAATAGACCGATTAATTCGAGTGTGGACACGACAAGAAAAATCATACAGGCGTAACAGTTATTAATATTTTAAACAAAGAAGACCAGTTACACGAATACATATAATGATAATGAGAACGTTAACTTCATTAGTAAGAATGTCTAGTTATAGTAAATGGCGACGTAAAATATCTACGATGCCATATATTTTATTTATACATTACGTATTAATGATGAATGAAGAAATACGTATGTGCGCCGTACAAAACGGGGACGGATACTACGTGCTGCAATAATAAAAGAGGTGACTTACCCCCTCGATGTCCTGGTCTCCGCTTGCCAGTTCCTCGTTCACTCTGTCAAGTGTAAGTTAAGTCAGTAATTCAACATCGAGTTCAAACTGCGGCTCAAATCACAAGTTAAGGACGGAACATCATGACAAGATCGGTAATCCCTGCCCGGGGTTGGCACACGAGTTTATGATTTTTACTTTTATCTTTATTGTGACAGCAAAAATATCATGACAATAAAAATTTGTATGATAACTTTAGTAAGCTATTCAATAGGTACCTATTGAACGCGGGCCTGGAACATTTGCATTTTTATTGCGGGCGTTATGAATATTCCGAATAAATAAAGATCAAATCGTCGCTCCCGTCAACCAGCATTTAATAAAAACGCTCGTTTTGACGACGCATTCAAAAGAATCTGTAAACGACAGACAGACAATTAACACT
Source organism: Meandrusa payeni (assembly GCA_029286785.1). Classification (NCBI taxonomy): domain Eukaryota; kingdom Metazoa; phylum Arthropoda; class Insecta; order Lepidoptera; family Papilionidae; genus Meandrusa; species Meandrusa payeni. The sequence goes on along the minus strand of JAGSMX010000007.1, from coordinate 191,644 downwards.
CTATTATCAGTCTCATTATTTGTGTGTGATGTTTGTGTCTCGCAGCAGACGAGCAATTTGACTTACATCTCCAATTGAGATGCTGGAACATGTTCCACATGATATAAACCGGCGTGTTTTCTCATTTGATATTGTATTACACGTGATATAAGAACCAAGATATTTCAATTAGATTTCATACAATTCCTAGATGTACGCTGGCTATTTGCAGTTAAGTGAGAGCGGTTTCAACAAATTTATCGCGGCCATGTCGGCCTGTAATTCAATTTAGTTGCCTGAAATAGATTTCTTAGCGGGCACGCATTTGAAGGCGGCGTACGTGAGCGCCTTGCTAACTACACTAGACATATTTTATTCCAAGCAAAATTGTGGCGGCGTAATAGCTGTGAATGAATAATATGAGATATTTGAGGTGGATGTTTCAGACAATGAAATATTTGCTAAGTTTCTTCAACAACCGTAAACAAATAAATACACAACGGGCGAGGACTTGCGCTCGCTCATGAGAAATTCATCATTAAAACAATCGTTATTAATCGCGTGCAAATAATGAATTACAATGAAATAATAGAAAGAAAATAATGTTCACTATCAATTTGATAAATAAATTAACATTATATAATTCAATTATTTTAAATTTAAATAAATAAATACTACGTATGGATAGTTAACCTCAATTGTATTGGAGCACTTCTAAAATAATAAAAGCACAATTTTGTTTACTGAGGCTTTAACCTGTTACTGGCGTCAATAGCCAATAATGGTTTAGGGTACGGTCTGCGAATCGTAACGTAGGTTTCGATCCGCCATTCGACTACTGACGTGAACCATCTTCTAAAACAAGCTCAAGCTTAATTTAAATTGTGAATAGGAATGTTAATAATACTTGTGACAAAAAAATATTAGCATTCTTTTTTTTTAAAAAAAGCAAAACCAACTGTTATAATGTTTTCGTAACGCCCCTAAAAAAGTAAAACTTCAAAAATATATTTGTCTTATAATACGTATTAGCTTGAAATTAACTAAACTAAACATTATAAGAAGTTGCAGATAAAATAATGAAAGATGGCGGGTAATTTTTCGTTAAGATAAATTCATAAATAGAAGAGGAAAATATTACTGTTTTATATACGATTTGTGAAGGACCGCACACACTTTGCAAAATGACAACAACATTCAATTTGATTGCGAAAGGAGACCGACACGTGGTTGCCTGTTGGTGCAGCGCGTGCACGTAACTGGAGTTTAAAATAAATTATTTCTGACAAACTTTTTGAGAGCACTCTCCCTCATCCTAACATCACTCGAGCGCCGCTTTGAAGAGTCGACACTTTCCAGTTTTAATGTGTAATTCTCTTTATTCACCATGTTATCCTTTGACGTGTTTTAACCAATGGAATGCGATATTTGATTCTATGAATACAATCTTTCCTACTTATAGCATGACCCACAAGTTATCTCTGTTCATTGAACAGTGTACGTTAACCTATCTCACAGTATGTAATTGTTGCATTTCATAACATGAGACATTTACATGAGAATGAAAAGAGATACAGACCTGAAAACGATATGACAGAGCGTAAACGAGCACTTTGAGGAATATATTTGTTTGGTTTACGTAGATATAGACGTAGTTGTTGTTGCAGATCCGTATAGCTGTTCTCTAGCTATAAGTGGCAGAACAAAGACAACAATGTCTTATATAAATAGATAGAGTTCCTTTTTCCTTACTTAAATATATATTTTAAAATATAGAAGCTTCAGCGAGCGGCGCAATATACGAGTATAGCAGGTCAGCTACGCCGCACATCTGTTACAAATTCTTGCGGCGTTCGCGTTTACTACAAGTAAAACTTTTTGTAAAAATACTTAAGATAAAGATAGCTTCAAGCTTAAGTATTTTTACGAACAACAAGTTTGTTGTTCATGTTACATTATCCAAACTGTCCTACGTTTGTAATACGCTACCAGGAGTATTTGTTTCAATCCTTTTTCTTAACCTTTGTAACTTACTTCGTCACATGTCACTGGAGCCCCTTGCACGGACAATCTGTCTCCATCGAATCTGGTCCAAAGCAGCCCTCATCAGTCAGTAGAAATTAGCAGCTCGCATTGTGTAGTGCCATCGATGACCAGCTTTTCAAGATTCTCATCCCTTCTTCGCATTCGCATTATATACACGAAGTAGGAAAGTACGCGCTGTAGACACGTGACGGACAGTCAGGTCTTAACGTGTAGTTGGGAGAGAACAGACACATTTGGACGCTTGGCAGTCAGTTCTTAATTTATTTATTTCTTTACCTCATAGCTTCTACGTACGAGCAACAAATGGAAATAATTTACGACATAGTCTTATACAAAGAATACATATAATTTTTACTCCTCTCCCCTCCCTCCCGCGCACCTTCCCAACCTTTTTTACCGCTCATCACAACATCCATTTTGTTGTTAAATAGTAAGTGTAATTTTTTTACAACAGTATTGTGATAATCCGCGGGAGAAATTGAAAATTTTCATCAAGTGCTTCCTCACCATGCTGTGTACTTTATAAATACCCCGAGGAAAGATAAGATCACGTTCCTGAGATCATTTTTTGTATACAACATGAACACGTTCCAATTAAAAAACATTTTGGTGGACATTAAAGTAGTTATGTTCCGTTGGCTGGGGGGAGGGAGGGGAGGGGGGGGGAGCGATTATTAATTATTGTATGTTTTATTACAAGATATTAGGCTACGTGTTACTAGGGATTAAATACCATTTATATAATTTTTATTAAAGTACTCCGTACATAACCTGCCAGTGAAAATCCCGTCAAAAATGGGTCCAGCCGTCCCAGAGCCTTAACAAACTTATAAACAGACAAAAATTGTAAAAAAATTTTTATATGTAACGTACTCGTATATATTATTTCCATATAAAGGTTGAGACTTATTCACTTAGCGCTGTACCCTTAAATAGTGTGCAAACCCTGGTCAAACTTGCCTGTAAAAAACTAAAAAAGTTATTTGCTTAAATTGTAAGGGAGCGATGTTCTCACAGGTACTTGTAGAACTTTAATCAGCATTGAGGATAATTATTACCTAAGCTAAGATAAACGAAAACTTTCTCCGTAATATAAACAGATAGAAGAGCTAACACTGTGATTTGACTTACACGAATAGGAGTTTTGGGAATATATTTCAGAATATAGGTAACATCCGGTGTAATGTGACAGTTAGATCTCACGCCCAAAATCAAAACTTTTAATTAAGGCATCAGGCGCTACGCTTAACCTTCGCTCTGTAACTTCCGCTGAAATATTTAACGGAAGTAAGATTGCTGTATTCATTTAACGAACGAACGTTGGTTTAATCGCTACTAGGTAGGTACGTTAAGTAAAAGACGATAAGATCAGGTCGTTTTCCTTCTTTAACAAAGTTAAATAAAATCCAATAAGAAGCGACTTTTGTTCGTTCCACGAAATACATTTGTACATATTTGATGAGAGATAGAAAATGCGTGATCGCACCTCACAATTTCTGTTCACTCCGCCCGATCACACTTTTTGTAACACTCTCGTCATGTATTCACTAGTTTACTCCCCAAGTCGAGAGTGCGTAAAGAAGTTTTACTTCAAGAGTTGACAAAGAAAGCAGTCCAGGTGACGGTTACGACGGTGGCCCTAAACTTGACCTGGTAGGGGAGGCAGGGAGGTCCACGATAAACCCGCGCAAGTATCGGGGCAGGTGGCGGATATATTTAACTTTTGTACTTAATAATCTCTCATAAAATTGTGTTTACAAAAAAAAATGGCGTCATAAGACACTAGGTAGGAACGAAGCTCCTTCGAATAATTTAGAAGCAACACAATTTGCAAAAACAATATTGGTTCATTTTATGTATGTTTTCTAGTAGAAATAGAATTAATCAGAATCTAAGCAAATTCTTATCAAACTATGATCATTTCCAATAAAAAATGAATCATCGAAATCGATTGGCATGATATCGAAGTATTCAACCATTTGTGGCGCACATACTAGATGCAAATTTAGGAAATAAATGATTTTCTCATTGTTTTTCATTTTTTTTGAGTACAAAAAATATTTTCTGTAGATATATGTGGCCTTGCTTGTTCAAAATTATTTATTTATTAGTTATGTAGTACAAGTTTCACATACAATAAGAATGATATTATTATTACTGCACACGAGTGTGCGTAGTACGGAGTGTGGAGTAATACTACTGGAGTGTCGATCGACCGCTCGTGTGCGATACACAATGTGCGGTCGACGTCGGTTTTAACGCAATTGCCCTGAATTCACTTCCGCACCGAAAAAACCGCAGAACAGCTTATCGTGGTAAAAAAGTTACGAGAAGCGGACGGTAGGGGGAATTTCCATTATAATTATGGTCGAAATGGAATGGGAATTGTGTATTTATTAATAATATATAATAATAATAAATAATTTTTATCTAAAACGTTATATTTAACGGCACTAACCCGAACTTTGCTCTTAACAAAAATATGCTAAGTAACGTTAACTTCGCCTTTGTACCTGTATTTTAGTGCAATAAAGAATGTAACTATCTATCAAATAGCTTTAGTCGGACCAGCGGTAATCGACCGGAGGTCGTTCGCCCTGCCTACCACCATTAACCTACCGATGATACGCTATCCGGGCTGTATATACTCGTATGTTAGAAGAACGATTTTACATGAAAATAATGGATCTTCATCAATAGTGTCGAGTCGCCGCTCCGACGTAATGTAATGATAAATGGACGACGGAGTCAGTGGAAACTGGAAAGCTGTCCGCCTGCTGTGCCAGCAGACAACGCGCACGATCGATCGGTGGCTTCCATCTCACACTAAAATTTATTTATTGAGTGTTAGTTTTTGCGAAATATTTGTTATCATGCTGGAAATACAATTCATAAAAGCTGTATAATACTATGATACTCTATATTGTAAAGCTTATGAATGTATTATACATACACAAAGTTGCCGAATAGATTGGTGTGAAATAAACCCTACTTACTTAGCCTCAAGTCTGCTGTTACACTTGTATCATTTTTTTTAAGTATTCTAAAAATATTCTTTTTTTACGAATATTACTACATTTTATTTATTGGCAACATGAACATATATATATATATATAGATATACAAACACTTTACAGATAAAATATTGAACAAATAGACAAATAAAAAAACAAATAATTAAAGGGAGAAAAGCTAGGACATAATATCAACCCAACATTGGACACCGCCTCACCATGTAACCTTAGTACACAATACTTAGTCACTCTTGAATGCCAGGTCTAGCATCGTCGACAGCTGCTGGCGGTATATTACTGTGTAAGACGGTGCAAGCATTAAGTTCTTGTGAGAACTACATAAGAACACTTACTGGAAATGTTCTTCAATCTGCAAAGGTTATAAATTAAGATAGTACCAGTATCTTATCACCTTTATTTGTATTGAAAGAATTGACACAGAAGCTTGTGTTATAATTTGTAGGTCTCGTGGAATAAAATAGTCCAACAACTAATACACTCGCTTTATTGAGACAGCGTAACGTTGTACAAAGAATTATTTATAACGAATACCGGCACAACTGCGCGTCCTCACAATCTTTATACATAATTAATTGGAAGTTAGATTAGGAACTAATAAATGTTGTTTACAATGCCAAGTTCATGTGACATTCAACTAAATTATTAATTATGAACTAAAGATACAATAAGGTTCAGGTAAATCATTAAGATATCATTGGAGGTAGTTATTATGCATAACAATCGCTGGGTGTGATGTGTTGCCAGCTAACACTAATGCATCGACAGGAGAAGACCCGCTACTTCATTGTTAAAGTGACAGGGGGCAGTTGGGCGTCGGTGATTTAAAATCAGGCAATACACGTGCGCGATTAACATCTTCTCTCAACTCATAACATCAACTCACTTAATTTCTCTCAAAAGTTCCATTAATTTTGTTGCAAAATATATTTGCGTAAGACCGTAGATTACACCGCACCGGTTCAGTATAAATAAAGACGCCAGAATCTGTTAACTGACACTAAAACTACTTTAAAATTCAAATGAAAGTGTTCAGTGTTCAGGCGGAACGTTCCGGATGTTTGCTTGCTAATTCAACCAATTTACGCTGTTAGCCGACTTTTGCATTGGTAATAAGGCATTTATTTCACCATGGGGAAATAAGTGGAAGTATTTTCACACCAACAGAACTCTTACTCCATACCTTTGACATCTTATGCGCCGTAGCATATGCACCACATACATATATACCATTGTATTGCTGTTTTGATTTTAATTATACATATCCTAATGGTCACATAGCCTAATGGTTTATGGCACGGTCTGCGAATCGTAAGATCGTAGGTTCGAATCCATCGACTATTGACGTGAACCATCTCCCTCTATTAACTTGGAATGGCTAACAAGAATGTTAGTAATATTTCTGAAAAAAAAGAAATATAGCTTTCTTTAAAAAAAAACATGTATTGTGATCAACTCCCAGTACAGTATAGAACCAAGTGATCAGTTATCTGGATTTTATTAAAGTCAATTACATTGCTCAGAGTATTGCGTCGCTTAAATATTGAAATTATCTTTATGCTGGTTTATCATTTTGGTAATTATCTTGAACGATGCAGAAACCAACAAAATACTGTACCATATAAAAAGTTAACTTACTGTTGAGAAGACGTATTGTTTTAAAAAATGCCCTACACTATATAACTCCTTGACATATTTGGGGCCAAATAAAATCGGCGTAAAGGATATTGCTATATCTGTAAATTCCGTCGAGCTAAAAAGATTGTAAAATGTTATTACTTTGTCTTTTTTATAACTAAGTTTGCCACATGATAAAAAGCTTAATTGCTCTATAAAAAATACCCCAAAGAAGAGGCCACACTAACAGGATATGATCTCTATATATTTTCCCAAACGCGCAATAACAGCGTTCATTGCCGGACTCCGGATATTGAAGTAGAAGTATTGGGGATATCGCGGGGAGTCGGGCGCTGGGCGACGCTTATCTAACAGTTTCATCTTTCTTTGGTCAGAAAAAAAGGCTCAAATAACTTAACGTTTCGAGTACTTCACAGTGATCGTGGTCACGGAAGTCTGACATCATAATGTCATAGTGGTTTCTGATTGCCGATATAAATTATTATGAGCGTTCGTCGACATTAACTGGGATTTTTATTAAATAACCGCCACATAGCTTAAAAGCTTAGCTGCAGTGCATTCACTGCTATTTACGTAAAAGGATTTAATTACCAAGTATACTAGTGTACGTGGTCAGCAGTGCACAGGGCCGCCGCACACAACCGGTCACGTCGTGCCATTACACGGCAGTAAGCCCAGGTGTAGTTGCGAGCCGCACGCCCCAACGTACTAACATTACACGCAATTTACCAAATGCGCCCGTAATGTTGGAATTAGTTTTCATGGATTACTAGAATTACACCGGGCGATCGTAACACTGTGTCGTGCATATTGCTGTTTAGGTGCAGATCCTTATTATAAATATACAACACAGTTAAAGTTACAGCCTTTACGTCCCACTACACTACTTTATGTCCCACTGTTGGGCGCAGGCCTTCTCTGTATAGAGAGTATAAGGGCATAGACCGCCACGCGGCCCTAATGCGGATTGGCAGACTTCACATGCCGTAGAAAAATTTTCTAAAACATGTAGGTTTCCTCACGATGTTTTCCTTCACCGCCGAGCGCGTGGTAAATCAGCACATAAAATTGCAACAACAAATTTATTGGTACCGGCACCGGGGATCTACTATACCATCGTTTCAGCCGCAGAGTATCCACTGCTGCACATAGGCCTCCTCGAACGATTTCCAAAAGGACACTCCGGATCCAGCTGAAACCTGCGATCTTTTTGAAGTCGTCGAACTACATTGTATGGACGTCTTACGCTGCGCTTGCCGCTCCGTAGTCTACAATAGAGAATTTTACGCGCGCTTCGTACCCTGCCCATTGCCAGTTCAACTTGCTTACACGCGCTCAGCGTCTTATTCGGTTAGTCTATGTCGGTTACCTTCGTCCGTCTACGGATCTCCCAATCCTGATACTATCTCGTAGAGACACCCCGCCCGAGTATAGCCCTCTCCGTAGCTCGTTGTGCGACTTTGATCTTACTCATGAGGCTCACAGTAACCTTATGGAGTATAACTTTTCAGACGGTGAGACATACTCGTTACATATTATTTAGACTGTAGCTGTATGAGAAATTCAAGCACTTAATCGTAGACTAAAGGTGGCGAGTTCATTATCATCAATCCTTTCAGATATCAAGCATATGATGCAATAGCATTCAAAGCCCGAAGTGACTCTGGATTTTGGTAAGACCTAATATGACGTGTCCAATATTAAACAACACTGTTTCCCAACTATAATGCTGAAATCTAGTATCAATTATTATGTTAGGAATTGCTCAATAGCCGTCTTTCTTATGTAGCGTGAGGTATACGATATAAATAAGGGGATCACGACCGTGAACGGTTTGGTGTTATCTCCACGTGTTACCAACGGTCAGTGTTTGCATATGTTTTATATATATATGTACTTGTTTTATATACATATCAATATATATGTACTACATATAGATAATGAATATACAAATACAGAACGCTTTCGCCTCTATACAGTTTCCAATTGATCCTTTTATTTTGATGTTTATCTGTTTAAATTTTTAACCACTCAGTTACTGGTCACATTTGAACATTTGTATTGAACGTATTAATTAGTTTTAAAACTCGATTAGTTTAATATGTACAGTTCCAACGAAATTAATGCAAACAGTTATGTTCATTTCATACTTAATGATTCAACAAACCGCAAAAATATTATTACGTATGTATTACTGCAATAAAGTTTACGAAATACAGCTGTGATATAATATGAGTATAGCTGTAGTATAATAAAGTAATATTTTTAACTCGATCAAAAAAATAAATGTAACACGTGTAGCACAAATTACGAAACAACACCTTGGCCAAGACATGGCGACACGGTGTGGAGACACGAAGAAGCTGGCCATCACGAGATTAAAATCGCTTGAAAAAGAATTTAGAAAAAATGAAATATTAAAAAGAGAATAGAAATAACGTATAAATGATATTTACAGCTGGGACGCATGAGGAAAATTAAAGATGAAAATTATCAGAACGCAGTTTTCCTTGCACATCATCCTGTCATAGACAACAACAGAAATTATGCAATGAAATATAATCAGCGAGAGTCTAAATACAAGAAACAGAACTAGAGCTAAAGAATATATTTCCTTATTTCACAATAAAAGAAAGATGATATTTTAACAGTTGGTGAAATGGATACGATGGACGAGCATGGTTTAATACGAGTTGGTGGTCGATAACATCACGTTAGAAGCATACCAACTAACAGCGAACACCCGGTTATTGTTGATGCGAATTCGCATATTGCTAAGCTTATTATAAATGAAACTCATTTAAGAACTCTTCAGGGGTCTTATGCAAACATTAACTTGAAATCAGCCCTTAGAGGGTTCATACGTAACTGCATAATTTTTATAAGAGACAATGTTACAACAAGATATAAATTTATGGGAATCTTACCTACACACAGTATCTTCACGTCGAACATTCACTAACAGTGAAGTTCATTATGCAGGGCCAGCGCAACACGGGACGTCTAAAGGACCGGGTCACAAGTCGAAGAAGGGGAATTTAAAGGGATTTATTTTGTCTACATGTCCACAAAGACAACAAATACATCCGGAATGCGTTACTGATATCGACACTTCACAAGAATTTCAAAGGTTTGTTGCCAGGCGGTAGCAATAGCAATAGCTTTGTAGGCGCAGCTAAAGTAACCGACCAATGGTGGTAGTAGAAATAATAAACCTGAGGGATGTATAATACAAAATAAAATTGTTTTATTTTACCAATCATATGTTGTTGTTTTCGTCACATGAATAGTACGGTAGATAACAATAAGAGTCACTCGAGCATGACTTACATGAAATGGCCAATACAACGTTAGCATTGTAAAGCATTTCTCTATTATTTGTATGTAACACCGTAGAGTACATTAATATACAGGCCACTAAGCGCAAAGAAGTTTGTTAAATTATATATTATATTTAAAGTTTTATTTTGGTTGAAAAATTATCTGAAACATTGTGTTAGTGCATTGACATATGGTCCAATCGTTCCGGATTTATTGCAAAATAAATTAATATTGTGCAATTCAAAAAGAGTGAATTTAAAGTGAATTATATCGTTATTAAAGTGGTACCAGTGCGAGTGCAATGGTACGATAGTGTTAATACGAAATTAAAGTTACAAAGTTAAAAAGTTAAAACAATTGTATAAACGAAGTGATAGTGAACACTATAATGATATGAAGGTGTTGGTGTGACACGTGCTGCGAGCTGGCCGGCGCTTGGTGTCGTTAAAATATTTTCTTACCCTCAAAGTTGACAATTTTTACGTGCTTGTTGCAATTGCATATATTTGTATTTTTATAAACTATATTTATCTAGGCTTTATTACAACATGAATTCCTCAGAACAACAAATGAATATTACAATAGGGTACCTCGCGTCTAGATTAGATTCCTTAGAAGTTTATTCGAAGAATTTTAAAGATATACACAGCAATATTATACAACAAATAGCAAGAGAAAACAGATATTCAGCAATTTTTCTAGGTGTTTATTTTTTTTAATTATAAAAAGTCTCATGCAGAAGGCATCGGGAAACTACGGAATATGGGGAACTGACTGCCAACCTCCTCTAGTCGCAGAGGCACTTTAAGAAGAAGAAAATGTATCATTTTTTGTAAAAATTATGGACTTTTTAAATATTTTGTCAGATAGTGCTAGGAATATGAAATGAGAAATTCAAAGGTATATTTTATGTCTGTAGGCAGGCTGATGGACAAAATATATAATTTAAACATATTGGTAGTGCTGTACTAACTCGACGAGTGCTGTTATTTTTATTACTTATATTAGATTTTATATAATCAACTTGCCACGCCCCACGGCGTTACCCGCTATTAAACTATTTATTTAAATTTTCTAAGATAAAAGTAATCTTAGCACACCTTATTACATCAACTATGTCAGAGAAAGTCCCGCCGAATTCGGTCCAGGCGGAACAAACAAACAAACAGAAAAACATTATAATGATATGTCGGTAAATATAACGTATTATATTATATATACATTCATATGCATGCAGTAAAAACATTTTTATTTAATATTACAAATAGACACTGTCATTTTATTTATTTGTATAGATAGTTTGACTATGTCTATAAATTAGTATATACGTAAAATATTTTGTACAATTTTATCACCAAACACTTATGTGCATAATATTTCACTCACAAAGTTGAAACACAAGTTGCAATTCCAGCGGGTAATATAACTTAGTACTTGATCGTATGTACTAAGTAAAGCGAGCGTTTAAATTGAAGTAGCTGTGCCGTCGGACTTAAACTTAAAACGCGTTAACTGTGAGTAGTTAATTAAATCATTAGACGTGAGAAAGCTGGATAGCGGGCGACACAGACTAATCGAGTTTCTTTATTATAAATACAGGTAACACTGCATTATATTAATGACGCCATGTTATTGATTACTCTGTGTAGGCTGCAGACACATATTATAATAAACACCATATGTGGAGATGAGACTTAAATACAGTGTCACGTAATGGGCAGTGGAGCCAAAGACATACATTTGGTAAACTAAGTGATTTAGAATTATTTTACGTCAAAAAACTTTATGTACGTGAGTTTTTTCCAACAACAATAAAAAATAACACAAACAAATAAATGACTGACTTCCAATCAATAACTGTTAAGGTTATTTCACAGATTTCTCAATTCCTCTGTATGTATATGTGTGATACCGCATTTGAATGGTTGAACAGATGTTTCTTTTTTTTGAAAGCCAGTGCTTCCCGTGTGGTCCCATTTAAATTTGGTCCAATTCTGAAAATGAGACCTTCTTAAATTTGCATCAAGTATGTCTGCCGCAAATGGATGAATTGCTTAAAATCACGCCAACCCATTTTGATGATTCATTTTTTATTAGAAAGAATATACTTCAAGAATAATTTGATGAGAGTTTGGTTAGATTCTGTTTAATTCTATTTTGTAAATACAAAGAGGGCCGCACGTAATAGCGTTTAACGTTTGATTCGATTTGAAGTCGGTTTTAGTTTTTTCTCGTAAATATACTTGTTAATGTTATTTTTAAGTTATTAGAAAGTGTTTAAGTTAGAAAGACAATTTCGTTACATATGTCTACGCGTTCATGTAAATGTAAATCAGATCATCGGAGATGCATCTGGTTTCCAATTAAGAACAATGTGTTCAATCTCGAGGACTTGTGATAAGATCATTTATTATTTTGTATATTTACGAGTAAAAACAAAAGCCTTAAATAATATTTTCATCAAACTGCTTTTAAAGTACATTCTTTCCAATAAAAAGGAATAATTGAGATCAGTTTGCGGGATATTAAATTACTCGTCCATTTCATTTCATCATTCACCGTGAAAATACATAGAAATTTGTAAGACTTTATTGGTTCTTTGAGCATGCAGTCTGCACTGCGGAGTTTTACTTAATGATGCGAAAATGATTCCCACAATTAGAAGTCTTTGTTCCCCGGGGACATCTTAAATCGATTAAGTTTATTCCTTTGTTTTATTCAATCGTTAAAAGCATTTGAAATTTGGTCCAATGACACAATTTGTGCAATGCTAGTCTGCAAATGATGAATGTTGCTACATACAAAGGCCCCGCCGATATTCCCTAACTAAGAAGTCGATAGACCATATGACTTGATGTCGACACTTTGTTGATCAGTACCGAACTTTGGTCTACATTTATCTAGTATAATTTAATGTCAAAAAGACACGTTAGTTGATTTTTGAAGTAAAACTTGTTTACGTACGATTGACTTGGGGAGGAAGCTGAGGAAGTAATGCGTTACACAAAGTGTGATCGGTCGAACCGAACGGAAGATGAAAAGGGGATATAAGTGAGTGAAGATAGAAAGAGTACTTGTCTGTGTCCCACCCCTCTGTCTTACTAGAGAGAGGGGTGGGACACAGACAAGACTCAGTGCAGGCCTATTGTTTGTATCACATTGTTGGAGTAAGAGAGTGCGAGCGCACATTTTCTGTCTCTCTTGAACACTCCTGTAATATAGATATATATACATACACATAGTGAAGCAAATGAGTTTACTTCAGTAGTGGTCTGTAGCGCACTCGTTTTTTCGTTAGTACATGTTTACGTTCACACTTTGTATTTATGACGAACATGTATCCTAATGGAGAATGTTCGCCGCATACTTTTCCGTTTCGGAATGATTAATACAAATTCGGTATGAGCGGAATATTTTATGTTGAACCTGACAGTCAGACAGAAAACAGGCAGCTGGCGTAATGAACTTTCGTCCGAGTTGATATCACAATTACACATTACATGTAGATTCCTGTGCGGTTAATATGAAAGTGTTTAGACGTTCGATGTTTTGACGAAATTCTTTCACCTTGTGAATTCCCAAGAAAGGTAAAAACAAAATAACCAAAGTAACAATTGTAAGAAATTTTTGATGTCAGATGAATATTAATGGACTGTCCACTGGGAGAGTACTACTACATTCTGTCTTTTAGTAAATAAAAGGAAATAATTATTATTTATTGTAGTAATCACTGTTAGACACTATCCTTTTCATCTTTCTGTTTATATCCTCCTATTTTTCCATGGTTCAAGGTTGCCATGTCATCAGTCAGTTTCTTAAGTAGCCAGTCCCTTATTCTATAAAAATATAAATATTATAAAAATAAAAAGTTATGTGTATGTTGTTATAACAATTATCTTAGTAACGTCTCTAGGAGGAGGCGGAATGTTCCAAATGTGTTTCTTCAATTACTCAGCTGGTGGAGCTCGCAGCGGCGGCGCGGACCGCAAGTGCGATTTACACTTGGTATCGCATCTGGAAATTACACATTAAAATGGCGCATAATGAAGTATCACACAAGAAGTTGCCGTGGCAGAAGTAATGTGTGGCAACCCTTTCTATCCACGTGCTTCTTTGACATTAACTTTATTGAAAGACCTTTTTGTGCTAAGAAAAATGGAACCTCATTCACTGTTATTATTATATTCTTTATTTATTTTAAAGTTAGGTTTTACAAAATTCATTTAAAAAAGTGAAATACACAAAAATATCATGCAATTTATAAAAACCTAATGCAACCGGCGGTTAGGACGTCACAGAGAGAAACCTCCTGATGATGCGTGCCGTGTCCAGTAGGACTGCCTTTTGTATCTGAGCATGACCCAGCCATCTAGCGAAACTCTCTTGAGGTGTTGATCGAGACTTTTATTATTATTATTATAACAAGTTGGCCTCCGACAGCTTAATCGTAAGTCCTTAGTTCTTAGGCCATCGCTAAGTGTAAAACTACGATTTTCTTTGTGTCAGTGTTACTCACTTGTTTCACATTTCAAGTCCAAATGCAAAACTCTATTCGCTGATGCAACTATTTTTCTATAAACGGAATCTTTAAACTTAAGTATAACATGGCGGTAGTTTGATCCAGTAAAAACACCGCCAACAACTTGCTATTGTTGCACAAAAGAAACGCCATTCATCAGGCAAATCGCCATTCAGCGCACGACTTACACCAATTCTTTATTCTTTCTCGTGAGATAAATTCCGTTTTTGCGACACGATTCAGTCGACGCGAGACCCTAAGATAAATTTAGAAATATGTAGAGTAATTTTTAACCTTAAAAATTAAGAAAATGGCTTTAACATTTTTTTGCTCCACCTAGGGTGAATTTCACTGACCTCGTTAAATTTCTAAGGGTAGAGAGTCTATAATTGTTAATAAGTATATTTCGAAGTAAAAACAAACACCGACTTCAAATCGAATGGACGTTCTCTTTGTGTTTCCAAATTGTCATAGAAATTTAGCAAAATAGAATTAATTAATAGAAACTAACCAAACGAATAAAATTACTCTTGTACATCCTTTGCAATTCAAAATAAATGATCGAGCTCCGTTGGCGTGATATTAAGATATTCGTGCATTTGGCGCTTTGAATCTTACGTCATACAAACTTAAGACTTACTTTGTTTTCTCATGGATGTCATTATGAGACCTCTTTTTTTGTGGTCGGTTAAAAAGGAAACTTATCATATTTCAATGACATTGACAATTCGAGGGTATGAAAATAGTTTTTATTGCAGGTGGCACAACATTACGGTTCGAGCGCTAGTTTGTGCCGCAAGCCTGTGTGTGGTAATAATTTACGATCTACAGTTTAACCGAACGTCGACGCAATTTAAAGCTTATGTGTTATCCAGATCTCGTTATTAATGTGGTGATATTGGAAAATGATCCGATATTGTTTTGCAAATCGGAGTATTTGTGTTCAATCAAATTTCATATTGATGTAAAGGATAGTAAATATTGCAGATGGCACAGAAACAAACGAGGGGTCACTTCATTATATTTGTACAGCTACAATTTAATTGTGGTTAGATCTTCGAATAGCCGAAGTCTTCGGTACAACAGATCTAGATGTATATAATCGATTATTTTAAAACAGTGATATTTGAACGTTGCGTTGGAATATTCAAACTAGTTTAGCTTCAAGGGGGAGAAACTTCGTATTTAAAATATATTTTAAATTGTGAGATTAGGATAAAAAGTATACACTAGCAATGTCTTCAACGAGTAAATAAAAATATCTTACCAAGTTCAGAACTGGCGCGAGAAGCGCGCTGCTCCGGGGTAAGTTTCCAATCGATAGAAACATTTACAGAAAGAAGATCTTACCTTCAAGCAAGAACTGAACTATAGAAGAGCTCAACAATTTTCTTAATGTAGTCTTAACAAACAAAATTCCGTGCGCAGTATTGAGATGGGATCTTTATAGATTGAGACCGACTTCAAATAAAGGAAGAGGTTCTTAGTTCGTCTGTATTTTTAATGTTTGTTACCTCAGAACTTTCGACTGGGTGAAGCGATTTTGTTTTAAAGTTAGTGCTTCTCGTGTGATCCTATTTAATAATATAAGTCTTAAAATTTCATTTAGTATACGCGCGAATCTAAAGGATGTACTGCAAAATTAGTTCGATGAGAGTTTGGTTGATAACTTCAATTTCGAAATAACCATACAATAATTCGGATATACAAAGAGGTTGTCTGCGCGTAGTAGCGTTTATCGTTTGTCTCAACTTGTGGTCGGATTTTGTTTTTTGTTTTCGTTAATACTTGTTATTTAACAATCGAATTATCTCAGTCGTATCTAAAAATAAGTGAAACTACCCCTGAGATGTTCTCAGGAATCTTTTTTATAGTCACCGCGTAGGAGAGCTCGAGTTTTATTAAGGATAATTACTGCGTAGGTTTTTCTAATTCTTCTATCGATTTTTTTTTGTTAAGTTCTCTAATAATTGAAAGATAGTTGTTTGTCCAGATACATAAAATATTAAACATTTTTTAATTTCGTATTTTCCATAAACATCAGCGTTTCCTTTAAGTTAGTTTATGATTGTATACTTTAGCTGTTTCTAGAAATATGAGTATTCATTGAAGGTTTTTGCATTATATGGATTTAATTTAACGTAAGTAACTCAAAGTAGAACATCCTTCAGAGCGTTCCATTTGCTGTTACTCAAAGTTAACTGTACATGTAACTTCAAAGAACTTGATAAATTACTAGGGTATTCCTAGCGTATCTTAGATTGGTCGATGTAATGCACTGAAGATGTAATATCCCCCTCCTAAGCCCTAAATGTAGGAACAAGAAAGAAATACACGATCCGTTACTTTACCCTTTTAGGGTACGACTTTTATGAGTGGAATAAATCACGTCGGTTCAATTTTATGAAACCCATAAAATTATTTGCAACGTGGAATGAATCAAATATTTATGTAATATGTGGCGGTGTCTTAGGACTTTCTAATGCTAACAATTTGTAAGTGTAAAGATATTGTTAAATATAACAACGCAGACACGCACTACTTATTAAATATATCATCATCATCATCATTCCGCATCAATTCACTGCTGGAAATAGGTTCTCCTTGTAAGGATAGCCGGGAGTGACTGGATGCGGACAGCGGAGGATGCAATGCAATCGTACAACCGCCCACAATTCCTGAATGTTTATTCATTTCGTTGTTATGGTCAAAAACATTTTAAATTTATTAATTCTGATTTGAAATAAAAAATAGAATGATGGATAGCTTTCACATATTATTATTATTCGTATTGATATTATTATTAGTATAGTAAAAACAAATCTAAAAATTCAAAAAAAATATGTCAGTATGTATTCAGTTAATATAGTAAAAACGGACTATAACATTCCACTCGATATGGACTCAAGCAACAGTTCATTTTTTCTATAATCTATTAAATACTTTTTAATAACAATCATCTCAGTGATTTCCAAACAAGCCTCATGTGATGCTCAGGACTACGAGACTCAGGCTCACGCTCTACATAGATAATAGAATTCACTTCTGAAGCACGGAATAGAATAATATTGGCGTCTACGAATTGTCTATTGAATAGAAATACAGAGAAAGAAAAATATGGTTAAAACAAACAAGCAAGTCCCGCACGACGGCTGGGGCCTGTCGCGCGGGACTTAACATAATCTATTTTGCAAAAGTCAGTTACGATTTCTGGATTTTCCGAAGCGTCGTCTCCTAACATAATAATGCCGCAGACAGTTGCTGACACAACTTACTACTGGGATACTGTCAGGTCTGACAGTCTGACAGTGTAAGTAACATCAATTCCGAGCAGATTAGTGTTACCTGACTTCCAATTCCAAGGTTGGAAGTATGGGGGCTAGTCTTATTATTATCTCTATATTTAATAGAATGCAACTTAGAGAGTGTGCACGGAACTTACGTCCCACGATTCCTCTCTTCACCATTGAACAGTTTTCATTTAAATTATTTAGATGTGATCATAATAAGCGCTTCGTTTGTCTCTTATTGAGCGTACGTCAAAAACTTGGAATTGATTTCCGCCTCGTTTTTCCTGCGATAACAATGTAGGTAGCTGGACAAGGGAAGAGTCATTTACTGAGCTATTGTTTTTCTCAGCGAAGACCTCATATCGTTCGATGGGTCGCGGTCAAATCATCATGTGTTCCCGTTACAGTTCCATTTCTACATCCAGGATGATAAGACACACTAACTTAGTAAATACATATTCATTTTAAAACACTCACTTTTTGAAGTACGAGGACGCCGCGAAATAGGATGAATAAAATAAATACTCATCCTATATTTGAAAGGTACTTTCAATTGTAGCCTACGGGAATATTAGTAAATAGTTTTTAACAAAATTATAATAAGTTTTTATAGTAATAGTAAGCTTGCAAGTAAAAGTATTATACAGACTCTATCACGGGCCATTTGCCCCCACGTACACCGAGCCGTGCTGCCGCGGTACGGCGACTCTTTTGTGGCAGAAGATTAATGCAGCCGCCCCTGGCTTGTGAGCTCCACGAGAGCGGGTCCGAATATATATATATACTTGAATATACATTTTATATCTGTGGCACTCCTGTCTATGTTTGTTCTGAATTAATCTTTCTATATATAACGCATTGAATGGAATTGGAATGAAATCAAGAAGGGAGGATCAGGAGGAGTCAATTCATCTGTTTGTATTTTTTTATGTTTCTTACATCATAATTTTCGACTGGGTGAATTTTGACGATTCTTTTTTTTTATTTGCTTTCCGTGTCCCATTTCAATTGGTCAAGTTCTGGGTTCTAGGTAGGTTTTCTCTATTAATCTTTAATTTGCACTAAGTATATGCGCGACTAATGGCCAAATAACGCAATATCACGTCAACCGATTTCGATGATTCCATTTTTATTGGAAAGTAACTAAGTAGTAAGTTGTAGGGTAGTTTGATGAGGGTTAGGTTCTGACTAATTTTATTGCGTTACATTCCTATACGATTTGAAGTCGGTTTTTCATTTTACTCGTAAATATACTTGTATTAAAGAACATTACTAATTTTTATGAATCGTGCTTTGAATCATGCTTGTAAAGCATTTGATTCCCAACAGCAACAATTCCGCCAGTCACACTTGCAGAAGTCGTCTAAGCTTAAGACAAATTGTTTCCAAATTGCAATCCGAACGGAAGTAATCTCAGACAGTCTGTTTGAGCTTAACTCGTGCTCTTGTCACGAGATCATCGGGCGCCGCCGGCCCCGGCTGCTGGACGTATTGTGTATTACATCATTTGTGTAAAATATTTGTCTTGTTTAAAAATCTCACAGTAAATGGATTAATAATATTTCAAAAAAGTAACAAATATGTGTCAACGTGCTAGGTGGAGGACATTTTTAACCAACTTCAAAAAAGGAGAAGGATCTCAATTCCTCTGTATGTTTTTACCTCGTAACTTTCGACCGGGTATACCGATTTAGATGATGTCACGCATAATAACGTTTAACATGTGACTTGTAAAAATATAATAAAACATGTTGCTGCTGACAAGATTACTTAAAACTAACTCGTGACCTTATATTTAAAATATCGCAGGAAGTCCTCCACGTTCCATAATTTCTAGACATTTGTTTCACTTGATTCGCCGCACACTGACCATTCAGACCGTGACATGTTACATGTAAGACATACAACACGGGCCGCTGTGTTGCCACTGTGAATTAGAAGAGGTGTGTTACGTATCGTTCTCAGCTCGTCGGTCGGGCTCCTTGATACTAACTCCATAAATGACAGGACAAATTGTATTGCATTAATTAATAATATTATAGCATAACTAAAGTCATTTCGAAATTCAGTTAACCTTGCCCGTCTCGCTCGCCTGACGAAATTCGGCTTATACACGCCGCAATTCACACAAACTTCACGGCGATATTTTGCGAGGTGGTGCTATTTCCCGGAACATGGCGGTCCATTTATTCATTCATTCAAAAGCAATTGTCGCGGCGATGGCTCTGCTATTCCTTACAATGTTAAAGAAAATAAACGTGTGTGCTTTTTTAAAGCACACTACTGAAGTAAAACATTCTCAGCTCAATATCTATTTATTGTCCCTCCCTTGTGGAGGCCCTGGCTATGGCTGGTGTGGTATGTGGAGGTTTGCCCACCCCCTAAATCCGGCCCTGTCTATATAGCTTACAGACTCAAACTAAAATACAGAATACTATGTACATACCAGAAGGTCTATTTAAAGTCCATTAAGCCTTAAGAAGTCGACTTTTAAAGTTTCACAGCAGGTAGTTTCCTGCCACGCTCACACACCAGCAGTAATTGCTTTAGGAGAGAGATTGGTTTATCACAAATATCACTAATCGAATAAACACTTATCATTCTGAAGAAGTGTAATAAGCACAATGTAAAAATCGCAAGGCAACCGATCATTTAATCGGCACTAATACGAAAGCTGTGTTTCTTAAAATGAATTTTATACGAGATATAACTCGGTGATCAGTACATGAGCCAGCTATATAGCGGCTCCTCCAGCGCCGCGACGTGGACGTAATGAAGTCATGCATAATGTATGAAGTATTTCCCATTTACATTTACTTAAATGTCTGAAGAACTTTGGCCAGTTTTCAATTTATGAATCTTTTATGACGTCTGTCGAGAATATAACTTCATTGATTAATAAGACAATAAAAAGTCATTTTCTAGCGCAGCACACGATTTTAAATAACTTTACCATTACCAGCAGTTGTTAGAAAAAACATTTTTTCTTTAAAAACGAAGGCTTCTCCTAAAAACCAGTCAAGATAATTAAGGACTATGTTTTAAATCGTTGTTTTTCTTTGTACTCACTTTACTTAAGATCAGAAGCTGACGGCTTTTGATGTGGTTTAACCTAGTGTGTGAGATAAAACATAACTGACATTGAAATATTAAAAAAATATGTATATTTTTGTAAAGTGCATTTATGCTTACATTTTTTAAACATAAATATATGAAAATATCTTTTGAACTTTTTTACATATAATAATAACGCACTAACATTCGCATTCAATGTTTTTGCTTTTACTCATAAACATGCTCGTTTGTCCGTAGTATTCGCACTCCAGAGTTATTGGAAATGAAAGCGAGGAGTCTAGAACGATGTAGACATGTTAGTACCAAAAACCATAACGCGGCGTTACGAGCCACTGGAATAATTGTATGAAACACTAAGACCGACATTAAGAGGCTCGTGTAAGGCGGCCATTTAGGAAATTGCGTGTAATCAGAGCTCATGTCGGCGGAGCACTGGCAGCCGCACCTGCTCTTATTGGCGGCGTAACGGCGCGACGTGACTAGTTAGCTGACGTGATATTGAGCACTACTCATTTCACTTGTTGTATTTACTAAAGCTGACTATCTTCACCAATGGCTCGTCTCGCATACTTATATACACTATTGCTTATAATAAAAGTGAATGTGAAGTAATGCTGTCCACATCAAAAGGTTTTTGAGTCGACCCTATGCAGAAAGGTGTCATAGCCCTTAGGGCGATTAGCCTAAACCTCTACAGCTAGTAACTCGACACAAGGGCCTCCAAGGGGTGAGTGACCTCGGCTTGGACGGTTACTATGTTACGTGAGCATTCCGATCCGAGGGCGCCCGAGAGGATAAATTATGGGATATTTACTCATAAAAGCTAACTTTAAATGCCACTACGGGAAAAAAAGGCGGTGGGGGAAGAAGTGGCCGTAGAACCTCGAGCAGCAATAAGGTGTCCCGTAGGATTTGTAGATTTTTAAACTAAAGGAGAGAGACCCCGCGTTTGACCTCGCCACCATACGCTTATGAGTTTAATATTTTGACAAAATGATATCGATGTAAGCGTTCGAATCGCGCTCCGCTTGCCAAAGTATTTATGCCTTTTCGCTATTTGGATTCTAAAGTAATTTTTTGTTTAGTAGTTTTTAAACAAAAGCAGCAGAAAATTAATTGTTACAAGCCGGCTGATGTATGGACCAATAACCATTGGATCGTAAGTCGATCCCAATAGCCACTAATTTATCACTGCTAATTCCTATATTTATTATATAAGCTGCACTGTTGATAATGTGAACAAGAACTCCGCAGCTCTTAAGCTTTGTTAACTCGCGCCTGTAATCTCATTCGTTAGTAAGCCCGAGGAGAACTTTAAGCACGAGTCATGTTAATCTCTTGCTAAGTCTCAAAGTAGAAAGCACGCTACAGTGAACTGTTCTAACATAATTATTTTAACAAAACTAGTAAAAAAATCACTTTGAAATAAAGCTATATACAGGATGTCACGTAATTCAACGTCCAACGATGAGTGGGTGGTACGCGACTGTATGAAGTCTCGACAAGAATAATAAAAACAGTCCATGTCGTTTATTTCGTTCATTAAAAGCAGACCATGTGTGATATTTTTAAGTACTATAACGAAAAATTGGTTTTGACGACGGATATTTTAATTGGAAGCGCAGATAACTCACCACAAGTACAATTAAAACCAAAAAATACATATTTGTTAGGACTGTTCTTTAAATTTTTAGAAGAATTATTCAGGCCATGAAAATATAACATTCACATCCTTTTGTTAGAAAATATATATTTATCCCAATCCTTGTCGTCGGTCAGAAAAACAATATTTTTTAAAAGCTAGTAAAATGTAGAGGGTGTCATGCCATTTTGGAATGATGAATAATAATAGCGCCAACTATTGAAATTACTTGCCACTGTGGTTACTGTATAGTTCTTTTCAGAAAGGTGTATCAAAGTCAGATGACCAAAGATTTTCTTTTAAAAATTTAAGGAATAGTCATTATAAATATATCCATATATATACAAATAAATCGATCCAAGGCACTGACTTACCTCGCGCTCGGCGGTGAAGTGAAACACCGCGAGGTAACCTGCATGTGTCTGAAAATTTTCTAAGACTTGCACTTAAGCCGCACTTTTAAATGTATTGGTGTGGTTTTATGCAATAGCATCTGAGGGTGAACTGAAGACCCGTTGTAAGTATGTGTGTGAATAAGTGAGGCGTTTTGAATTTAGGTAAGTAATTAGAAAACGGTTCCCCGATAATTTATTTATTAACGGCGTCTGACAAGGGTCGTAAAATTGGATGGCTTAATTGTCTATTCTATCCTTATTTCGCATCGGCTGAATCCCTGGATTATCATTATGTCGTCACCATAAACTGATCTCGGCATTTTTTCAGGTCAGAGTGTTGGGAGGGATTGGGATGATTTTTCAAAAAAATAAATGAGAATTATAGCACCTATATGTGAATTTACAATATCACCAGCACACATATGCTAGCATTTAGTAGCACTCTAAGAAATTACACATATTTCTAATATTTCATTGACTTTTTATTCCATGAAGCATGCAAAGGTTTTGTGATCTACAAGTCAAGTGTCATTGGCATAAATCGACCGTTCGAATAATGAACAATTTCCTCCTCCGTTTTAGAATGATCAAAAATCACATAAATTATAACTAAACCAAAACCTCTTTGTTGAAGTTAATTAACTTAAAAAGAAAAGCCATTCCAAAGATTAGATTAATAACATTTGTTAAAATTTGTCAAAACAGACAATCCGATTTAATTTATATGTATATCATAATCTTAAAACCGTAGTAATAAAGTGGCAGAACTTTATAATTATGATCTGACTTCTGTCGATCTCGAAGTGTTAGAACTGTTTCATCAACGTCACGCCTTTCCTTAACACACACCACCTGCACATTCTAGTTCCAGTTCGCGGCGCACTGTTCCGCTATCAGAAAGTTTCAGACCATCAATCGATTTCAAATATAAACAGCTCAGCAATTTATAACTTGGAAGGGGTATGAACAAACTGCAATTGAATTAAGCATCTCAGACAAATCCCTCCGCACGTCTCTCAGCGCCGCTGATGGAATTATCTTCATCGCTTTGAGGAAAGATAATGTAAAGAATTTAATTATATTTTCATAGCTTTATGCTGATATAAAAGCTATTTTCAACCGACTTGAAAAAAGGATAATGTTCTCAATTCGTCTGTATGTTTTTTTATGTTTTGGTCCAATTCTGACGGTCTTATATTTGCATTAAGTATGTGCACGATAAATGGATGAATCAATCAATATCACCGACCGATTTCGATAATTCATTTTTATTGGAAAGGACGCACTTTAAGAGTAGTTTGATAAAACTTTGATAAGGTCCTGATTAATTTAATTTCGTAATATACTTACGACGATAATTCGTTACGTCCGCGCGTAATATTGTTTAACGTTTGAATCGATTTGAAGTCGGTTTTTGTTTTTGCTATACGTAAATCTCATTGCGAGCGCACGCCATTAGTTAATTGTAACAGGTTCGTCTCGACTGCTGTCATATCCAGTTCCAGACCGATGACCAGAAGTGCCACCAAGACCCCATCATAGAGGCAAAATATACTTATGAGACCATTACCAATGGTGCGTTCAGGTCGGATTATGGTAAACAATCGTCTTATAAGAATTTATATGTTTGCATGATAAGAAATTTCCACGCAATTTCGTTATTACCCCTAATGAGACGTACGCACGCTACCAATGATCGAATCCGCGGTCACGCTTCACCTCGGTCAACAATCAAGACTAATAATATAACAGTAATTTTACTACCCGTGCTACGTCACCTCTATTGGACGGCGGGTAACGTTACCAACGGATCGAGAACTAATACAAGTATATTCACAAGTAAAAACAAAAACCGTCTTCAAATCGATTCAAACGCTATTTTCGAATTATCGGAGGAATATTACGAAATGGAGTTATTCAGAAACAAGCTCTCATCAAACTACTCTTGAAGTACATCGTTTCCAGTAAAAAAAGAATCATCAAAATCGGTTCACCCAGTCTAAAGTTATGAGGTAACAAACATAAAAAACACATACGAATGGAGAACCACCTCCCTTTTTGAAATCGATAGAAAAATTACCCTCCTCTTTGGTTCATTGCAGGGACTCCGGGACCTCTAGAGACACGCTGCAACGCCCTAAAGCACAAAGTTGAAAACGCGGGCTAAAAATAAGACGAAAAAAAATTATTAACGCGTGAATCATTACCAGTAATGTTTTCAAAACCGCATTTGGGAAATAAGGACATAAAGTTTACCGAACAAACTTCACTTGTAAGGTTCCCAACATCGCTTTCACATTGCAATGTATATTATATCCCGCTCTCATGTCACGCAACAAATTGCTTAAACGTTTTCTTGTTTAATCGCAATTATAACTTGTACGAAGCTGTGTAATGTATTATTTTTCTACATATATTAGTTAGAGAAAGTGTAAACCATTATTACAGCTTCGATAAAAACAGAGTGTACGCTCAGGGGACCGGCATACCCTCGTCATAAAAGGGCTGAGAAATCTTTTGTCATATTTTAGAGGATTTTGTTCATAGGCAAGTTGTGATTAATGAATTTTTATTTGTTAAAATAAACAT
Organism: Meandrusa payeni; assembly: GCA_029286785.1. Taxonomy (NCBI): domain Eukaryota; kingdom Metazoa; phylum Arthropoda; class Insecta; order Lepidoptera; family Papilionidae; genus Meandrusa; species Meandrusa payeni. The sequence goes on along the minus strand of JAGSMX010000007.1, from coordinate 166,118 downwards.
AAATACTGATTAGTGGACTTCAAAAGGTTGAGTAAGGAGACAGTTTCAGGTGGTAGTGGTGACAGTTGAGTCCAAGTGGGCGTGTACCAATTAATTTCTGTTTTTCGGTTTGCAAGTTGAAAAAAACATAACTTGCTAAAAAATTTGTGAATGTCTTGATTGTCTTTCGGTAAAAGCCACCGACCGAGTCGTGGCCCATTCCTCTCGGACGCCCTCGGATCGGAATGCTATGCTTGCGCAGTGTCGCTCCCAATAGAGATTCAATCTAAGCGACTTAAGACCTTTGTCTCCAACCAAATGCCATGAAACTATTGCGCTCAGCTTCTGTGTCCAATCAGCAGTATATATTAATCCTACAAATTCTTTACAAAATCACATTTATGACAAATGGCTAACAAATCCAATAAACATAATGTATTCAAACGGTTCACACGACTGCAATGTGTCATGCAGCGCTGCCGGCTGGATGTGACAAATTTACGGTTTTCATCCGTCGGAGCACGACAGGGTGCGTCCATGAATATTGATGGAACCTCGGCGCAGAATTAGTAATATGCCTACTGCCTACCCCTAGAGAAATCTATTTTTTATATTTATTGTTGAAGCTAAGTAGTACGAATGAACTGTTTTCTGGGAGAGGAGGAAAACGAGCGTGCGATTCGCTTGAATCCAGAAGAGTTGTAAGAAAGAATTGAAATTGTTACTATTTTTTTATATATAGATATAAAAAACTAGGAAACTATAATTTTCAAAATTCATCACACAAATAAATAAGGAATTAGTTTCCATCAGCAGAACAATTGTTTTGAACTTACAACCTGATCTTTCGCAGACGCTTCGATGTTTTTTTTAATGTAAATTAAGTGTATTGGGTTCAATGTACCTGAGCATATCACGTGAGTTTTAAAGAAAATAATTCTTATCAGAGATAAAAGTAATTTTATTTGACAGGCCCGAGGAAAGTTAACAACGTTATCCCGCTGGCGGTGACTAAGGATTTACAATTTTAATAACACGTCAGCGCCCCACTTGAAATATAGTTTTAATCTTAAACATTTATTGCTACGAATTTTCAGTTTTAATGCGGCCGCTGCAAGAATTTGCAGCAGATGTCCGGAGCAGCCGCCCCGTGATATATTGCTCTGTACTTTGCAATAACTTTGTATTAAAAAGTTATATATTTCTATCTTTAACTGGATATTCCATTTTATCCCGTTCTGCTTGTGAATCAAGATCACCTGTCCCGCCTTGTCTGTCGCTCTGTAATCAAATCTTGCAAGATAAATTTGATCCATTCCCGGTTTGCGATTGAGATGAAATTTTGCATGCATGGCTATATCATATGACAATGCAATATTATTATGATTTAGAGCTGATCTGATGATGGCGCTGGCATGTGGTCATAGAAACTCCTATCTCCTATCTGCATTTGATTCGAATATTAGTTCATTTTATTAACAATAAATAGAAGTTTTAAATAAGTTTTTTTAATTAATTGTTTATAGGAAATGAGGCCAACGTGCTTACGGCTTATCTGATCTTAAGTGATCACCGTCGTCCGTGTTGCGGATGAACATCCACAGCACCAGGCGCGTTCCCGGCCTTTGAGATAGGAATAGGCTCGCTTCTTGAAAGTCCCCAAATCTTACAGGTTCGGAAACACCGCTGGTGACAGTTGGTTCTACAGGACACCTTATTTTATAACGTAATAACTCCAAACTCAAAATTGTCATTCTCAATTTTTTGTAAAAGCTGTGAGAAATATAGTTAAGTCGATTAACCATTATAACAACAAGATATTCTTCCGCTACAAACACACGGTAAAAATGTGCATATTAAGTTAATACATATTATATTTGCTTCGTATTTCATTATTCGTACAGCAAAGGACTGGAACAGTTTGTCCATGTCTGTCTTTCCCTCCGATCACAATATTGGTGCTTTCAAGAGTAGAGTGAACAGGCATTTACCTTAGCTAGTGTGTTTTATTATCCAGGTCTGCATCCACTTGACATCAAGTCAAACACTGGATTGAAAAGCATAAAATAACAGTGCTTATAATTTGTTATATCTGTGCGAAACCAAGTGTTTAAAAGGGTTTTGAAGAGGAATACAAAATAAGGAATTACACCTTTTAAGCATTCAACAGTTTGTCAGACTTTTGTAAGCTGACTTAAAAACAGGTCGATGTTTATTCTCCACCAAAACATTATTTACAGGCTCTGCTCCGATCGTCACATCATTTTCAGATTATTGACAATTTAAATGCAGTCTATTATCGACGGCCCAGTGCAGCGCCGGGGAATTAATGGGCTCTTACTTGATGACGAATTGGTCGCCACTCGTTTGCGCTTAATGATATGGAAAAAGGCCTCGCACTTTACAGCTCTCAGCGGGGTTAAATATCTGTTTTATAAAAATCATATCTCTTTAAAGCGCTCAGATTACGCTTTCAATACAGAAAATTAATATATATATATATGCACCTACATACATGGAACTCAAGAAGTTTTACTTCAGTCGTGTGGTATAAGGCGCAATTTTTTTATACACATACAAAGGAATCTGAATATAAACAGACCGTGTCTCCTATACACTAAACACATGGTAAATCGTATATCTTAGAAGAAAACAAACACTAAAACGGTCCCTTCTAAAGCAATGAAAACAAATTGAAGATTATACGATAACATTAACGCAACGATAAACAATTTCCCGCCAATATTACACAATTTACGATCACTGGATAGAACATGAAACCAGGGAATGGCGGATTGAATTCATCTTATGCGACAAGTTTATTGCAATGTGTAATTAATGTCAATGTACCCATTAGCGAAATAGTCCTACGTAGCGTATTGCTTTTGTATACATACAAAAATATTATGTAGGGGTATTTGTCCAATCTATCCGGCGATATTTGTTAGCTCAGTACGTCCTATCATGTAGAGCTCCATCTGTATGTAGTGAAAGTGACAGAAAAAAGTGTGCTCACAACTCTTTCGCCCCTACAGTAATATACAAACAGCAATTCTCTTTCTATCATCACTAACTTATATCTCCCTCTCAACCTTCCTTAGTCACGCCCGATCACACTTTTCATAACTCTCTCGTCACGTATTCACCAAGTTACTCCTCAAGTCAAGCTTTACTTCAGCAATAATAAAATTAATCTCTTCTAGACGTTTTGATTGAAAATAAAAATTCTAAATGGTTTGCCGATCTTACGAAGCGTTATTGGGAATGTCGGTGAGCTGAACAAGTGACGATTACGGCTCAGTCCCAAAACTTGTGGCAATATCAGATCGGCCGGCGATAAGTTACATGTAAGTACCGGCGCAGGCGGGGACGTACTTTTATGGCGGGTTAACGATTTTCCAGAGCTCGGCAATATTAAAATATCCTATACCTTAACATTTCAAAATGTCTGTACATTTTAATAACACAAAAAGTTTTCGTTTAATTTTCAATAATCTCAGTTTTTAAACTGTTTTTTTGAAGTAAAACTTTACGTCTACGCACGCCTGACTTGGTTTGCTTGAAGAAATTAAACACGTTGTCTATGCAATGAAATCCGTAAATGGGCCCATTTCGCGTTTGGTTCAGTCGTTGCGTTATCCTCTTGTACCTATGATTAAGTATTCAATTCGCACATCACTAACAATCTTGCAGAGCGGTCCACTCAGCTTCCCCACGAAGGCGCCGACTGTTACTTCATTAGTTTCACTTTCCTATCAGGTGACAGTTGAAATCAATATTCGCTTTGTTGTTATGATGTTATTAGTGTAATAAAAGTATAAAAAAATATGGCCATTAAGATCCCAAATTTTTTTGCTTGACTCTATCAAAGATATAAAACATATTCTACAAAAACCGTTTGTGATGTAACCACGTAGCAGCAGCGAGCTTCCATCAGTGGCTATGGTCTCGTAGAAATATATGGATACATGACTAATACAAAAATATTTACCGACCTGAAAAAACATCTCTTTCATCTTTTTATGATCAAACCTCCCACTATAATGAAATTTAAGTACATAAGTCCACCCCATTATCTCCACAAATTGTTTTCCTAACGCTCCCGACCCGACCCTTTTGTTCCGCGTCTGAATAGCGTCAACTCACGCCTGAATTGTTCATTTTCTAAAGGATAATTATTCCAATATTCATTGAAATGTATAACGTAATATGTGTTCCATGTTTTTGATCAAAGTTTTATAAAAGAGAGAATATTGAAAACGTTATCAGCCGGATTAGTAGTTTCTTCAAAGTGTTCACCGCCACTAAGGTACAAACCTAATATCTTGGATGTATCTCAGTACCTCACCTCATGACATAAAGTGAGGAACTGAGTGGGATGTCAACCTGACAGGTGACTGGCCCTTCACTTACCTTAAGTCCCAACATTTCTGTGCACTTCAGAGTAAGCATTGTTTATCTTACTGAGATAATTACATGATAATGGACCTAACTATTGTCCGATGTTTAAAAATAGGCATATTGGTTACACCAACATTCCTCAAATATTCAAGCATCGGTAGCCTTATTTTATGGTACGGTCCGTGAAACCGTCCATAGGTTCGAATCCACCATTCGACTAATAACGTGAACCATCTGCTAACACAATCTTATGTTTAGTTGAAATGGTTAACAAGAATGTTAGTAATATTTAAGAAAAAAAAATGAAATATTTATAGATGTAGCGAAGGTACTCGTAGTAGTGGTAGTAACCCGTACATAAACACGTACATAATAATATAATAAATATTTATTTCTGACTTAAAAGTCGTATAAGTAATGCATATAAAATAAATTGATAAGAAATATTTTTAAAAATAAAGATAACATATAAATATTAAATAAATTAAAAATCAAATTAATTTAAATGACCCAAGTGGCTTGTATCAATCAGTTTCAGTCAGTCGATATTCACTTTAGCTAGTAAGCTCAGAAATGCTTTAACAAAAGTTTTTTACGCACAAAAGATCGATATCAGAAGTATATGGAACTGACGGGCCCCTGGGCGCACAGTAATAGATGTGATTAAGACGAAGAAATGTTTCAAAATCCTACATAATGAAAGTTCTTCCCGCAATCGATAGCGAGGTTACGAAGTTTTACAATGTTGTCATTAAACACAGGCTATATTTTACCACCCAGGCAAATACGTTTACGTGGGCTTGTTTTGTTTCGGTAAGACGGGTGCTGTACGATTCAATTATTTGGATGAATCTGCGGGGCTTGTGATCATATTGCAAGAATGTATAAAGAAAAAAACAATTCTTAATATCGTAACCCGACTTCAATAAAATCGTACCCTCTTTTTATCTAAAAAATTGCCCCGAATTCTTGGCTGCTGGTATGTTTCCAGGTTTGAATCAACTGTGGAGCTGGTAACATCGACCGGACATTGCGTTTCGCTTTCAACGTCTCAGCGGGCCATAAACAGTTTTTATGGGTGCTTAGTAGAAATGTATGAAGGTTATATCCTCGTCGTAAACCGTTACTATTACTATTCAATATTTCATTCCATATTACGAGATAAGACAATAAATATCCACTAACAAACATTCAAATAAAGTTATTTAGTTTATTGCTTCATTTTACTGCGTCCTGTTTGTACCGTGGAGGTACTATTGCAAATTGATGACACCTCTAACAAATATAGTTATATTTTTTGCAATTTATACGAAAATTAATCGAATTATATACTAAAACCTTCCTCGAAAACCACTTTATACATTTTTGAGTTTATCGCGAACAGACAGACAGCGGGAAGCGAATTGTTCATCATCATCATTACTTCAGCCGTAGAATATCCACTACTGGACATGGGCCTCTCCCAACCATTTCCAAAAAGACGGTTGTAAGCGGCTCGCATCCAGTTGCGTCCTGCGGCCTTTATAAGGTCAACAGACTATATTGTATGGACGTCCTACGCTGCGCTTGCCGATCCGTGGTCTCCAATGGAGAACTTTTCGGCCCCATAAGCGATCTGCTCTCCGCGCCCTGTGCCTGCCCATCGCCATTTACTTTTATTCTATGTAGTATTATTTCTTCATTACATATTATATGTTATTATCTTCTCTTCTTATTTAGACGCGTCAAGTAAACTGAATCAGCCTATCTCCCAACTTAATTTTGGCCCAAAGCCTCCATACTTACCCCGAAGCTGTTGACATCCGTTCAAATATTTTATCAAACATTGGAAGGTAATTTAATAAATGGACGATGTTAATTTTATTTCTGTTATATTCGTTACAGTTGTTTTATTTTAAATTTGTGGACAATATTTTTTTCACAAATGCTACTAACATTCATGTTCAAAAAATAGGGGGTTCCCAATACGTTTTCACTGTTTTTTTTTAAGTTAGACTTTTTAACTAATAACTTTTGATTAGGTGAACCGATTTGAATGATTCTTTTTGTTATATTAAAGCTGCAGCTTCCAGTGTGGACGCATTTCATGAGGTCCAATTCTGAAAATGATATCTATGAGAAAAACAATAAAGTCTTAAATTTGCACCACGCCAGTCGTTTTCGATGCTCTGTCCAGGACAGTCCGCTGACAACTAAGTCTTGCGATAGCACTTGTTCGGTCGCGGAGTGTCACGGTGGAGAAAACTATTTTAAAATAAATTTGTACGTTTTGCATTCCCGACGTTTGCAATACGTACGTACGACAACCTTCTATTTGTTTCTTCTGTAAAGTTGAAAAATGCTTGTAATGAAATGAAACAAAGCCGGACCTTGCCTTTGTTCTGTTATTTACTTTGTTCTATCGCCGCACAGAGAGACACAATGTTTCATACTGAAATATATTTTTCTGGGTCGTTAAGCAAAAGGGTTCCGACGATGAATTCAATTATGTCGCCGGCTTTTTATATTGCTTTGATGAACATCTAATGAGGTAAAAAATAACGTGGTTATCCAATTTCCTTTTTAAATCATACCTTTTTTGGCTTGATGTGATATAAGCCCGAGTAAGGTGATTTTTGTATCAGATATCTCGGTGTCGGCTGTTATGCACCACTTTTTAAAGTCATGTAGTTGGAGGTTTGCGTCAGCTAGTGACTAATGTTACGTAGGGAAAGAGAGTAAGACCTGTACAATATTTATTAGTTGGAAGGAAGGTTTCAATGATCAGACATCTACGACAAAGGACGACTGAAGGCCGCCGGGTCTTCGTTATCCATTAATTATACCGCTTATTTAAATTAAAACTTATGATTGTTTGTCGTTGTGCGTCGGTTTTGAAGTAAAACTTCTTTGCGCTCGCTTGACTTAGGAAGTACACTGGATAATGCGTTACAAAAAGTCTGATCGGGCGAGGTGAAGGGAATTTGAGAGGGAGATTAGTTTTTGGAATGTAGAAAGAGTTACGTGTCACATATGTAAGACACAGTGCAAGCATATTATTTTTTTTACACTGTAGGAGCAAAGAGAGAGCAGTGCGCGCGCACATTTTATTTCTTTCTTGTACAATCGTGTATATATTATTCATATATTTCAACATATAGATTAGAGATGAAACGGATAGTAGTGTGGCCGGATACCGGATACCGGATATTCGGCAAGCTACTAGGCCGGAGCGCCGGATATCCGGCTGCCGGATATTCGGCCCTTTATTGCGGTAAACGAGATCACAGCCCATTGGTTGTCTCCGGAATTTCAGCTGCAACACGGCGTTCTTGCTATGAAACCGTTTTCAGGATCACACACTGGAGAAAATATAGCAAAGGAACTGAACGCTATTGCTGCTCGCTGGGATGTTGATAGAAATAAAATTCATTTACTAGTCCATGATAGTAGCACTAATATGGTGAAAGGAGTTCGAGTTGCAGAGTATGATTCTGCTAGACGTTTCATACATTCGCTTCAGCGAGTTGTTAATGAGGCAATGAAGGTCCAAGCTGAAGTATTAGACATGATTGCTACTGGAAGACGTCTAGTAACTCATTTCAATCATTCAGGTTTAGCACAAGAAAAATTGCTTGCAATTCAAAATGAGTTACCGCAGCATCAGTTAGTGCAGGACATCAACACGAGGTGGAACTCTACCTACTACATGGCAGAACGCTTGTTGGAACAAAAAAGGGCAATCTCTCTTTATGTTGCTGAACATGACACACTCACTAATTTGACGGTACAACAATGGGGCTTAATGGAACAGTGCATAAATCTTTTAAAACCATTTAAAGAAATTACGAAAATTACAAGTTCTGGCCTTTCCTGTATATCCAAGTTCACACGTGAAGCTCGTGACACTTTTAGGAACTGTTTCAATGAAGTTGCAAAGGATAATAGTAGTGATTGTTGCGATCAAGAAAAACAAAATCCAATTGCTAACGAGATTGACTTTTTTTTAAAAACATCTCGGATCGATCGAAATCACGACCCATACATTTGGTGGTCAGTTAATCTAAATCAGTACCCGCAGTTGTCAAGGTTTGCTAGACTTTATCTTTCAGCACCTGGCAGTAGCGTTTACAGCGAAAGGCTATTTTCAGAAGCTGGTCTGGTATACGAAGCCAAGCGAAGTCGCCTCTTACCAACAAATGCGGAAAATTTGGTATTTATTCACCACAAGTTGCCACTTGTTAATTTTGAGTATTAAACTAATAATTAATAAAACAAACATTTTTGATGTGCGATTATAAAAATTAAAAATAAACGGTGTCCATAACCTATTGGAGTATGATTGATTTGCCTTGAGTAAAATAATGAGATTTTTTAAAATTATACTATCCGGTATCCGGCCGGATACTGGATTACTATCCGGTATCAGGCCGGATAGTGAAAACAAGGCCGGATAGGCCGGATACCGGATAGTTACCGGATATCCGTTTCATCTCTAATATAGATGGACCTAAAAAAGTTTTACTTGAGTGTAAGTAAATATGAATCAATCGTCCTTCTGCATCGTGCATCACTTCTGCATGAGCATGTTACAGCCACACTGAACACCGCCCGCGGCTGTACGTCAGTGTGTTTGTCAGCGTAATCGATATAAGCTCGGCGCAGCCCCTGGCGATACTACTTTCAATTCTATGTCAAATTGTTTCCATGTCCTGCTCTCGCGTTAAGATAACATTTTAATAAGTATCTATGTCGACAATCCCAACACCTACATAACTCTCGTGTATAACTATTTTAATCCGGTATTTAGATAAAGTCCATACAATTAGTGAACAGGTCTAATTTAATTAATTAGAACAGAAGGAGCGCGCGTTATTTCATTTAGCGTAGTCGGGTGCAGCGGAGTGGCGAGCTCGTGTTGGGGAGTTACAAGTGGCTCTGTTCCTTTTTGTTATTTATTCTTCTTGTACTATTCGTTGCCTGATGTTGACCACATTTAAAAAAGAACAAGAGTACTCTGGACCGTGACTCAGAGAAGTAGACCGACGGATTTCTATTTTTACACGATCCTTGGACTTCTTTAACTGATCGCCAGATATCTTAAATATTTTTCTTCATAATAACTAATATGTTACTGACCGACACCTTCACTGAACATGTCAACTACATCATAGACAACTTAAAACAATTCAATAACACGGAAAATAAAATAATTAATAAACCTATTCATCCTAAAATATATACACACAACAAACTTGTGACCAACAGTGAAACCAACTTACAAAAACCAAATCAAAGGCCGCGTATCAAATCGCGAGGCAAATATATAAAAGCGTAGTTCACTATGGATCACATTAAAAAAAAATCTGTTACTGAAACTGAACGGTCGGCGTTCATTTCGTCCGTTACGTTATCCGCGAAGTAGCAACCGATCGACTCGTGGTTCGGCTGTTTTTGACAGTAGCAGTTTGGTTTCAATTTGGTCCCGTATGAGTTTTATTCCCTAAGACTTTGGCTTTCAAAAATATACCGGAGATTCTTAAATGTTGTATGGAAGAATGTTTGTTCATTGTTATATTGCTAGAGTTATGATAATTTTAGATTAGGTTAGTACTCGAAACGACAATCAGTACAAATGTGGAAGAAGAAACAGAATATAGCACTAGTAATTCATGATACAACTATGATACTTGAAAAAAGGGCGTTCTTGCGTTTAACAACGGACTTTATCAAATATTATGTCCGTTGATTTACTTTTAAATATATATCTGTTTAATCACAAATCATCTATCTTCTCCTTACGCTTCTTACTCATTTTCTATACAAGCGGAATCTGTATTTCTTACATTGTTAATCGCTTGAAACTTATCAAACGCAGAATTCATGGTTACGGATGCGTAAGGTACCATATACACGTATAGATCACACAAATATTGTCATTTCAGCTTGCAATGACTAAACTATTCTAGCCAATATTATTGATCAGGTAAAATATATATTCACACAAAGTTCTAAAGTTGAAAATCTCTATCATTGTCGACGTACTAAACAACCTGAAATAGTCTTTACAACGAATCAAGCAATTCAATACGGTTCAGCGCAGTCGTTTAGTATAACTTCGTTTATCGAATATATACTTTAGCACTATACATAAAGGTCGAATTTTAAATAGAATGGGGTCGAGGAAACTTGTCCTTTGTTAACTGATTGTAGTAACGACCTTCTTATAGTAAATACGCGCGTCCCGCGCCGACAACGAGGGTACAGAAGGCAACGGGGGGATTGATTGCGACTGTACAGAGTAATTAATGCGAACAACAAAACAAACACATCTGCAATTGTGCGCTGCTCTTATGTTACAGTATTTTGTAAGTTGGCATTTTTAATATCCATAATCCGGTCGCGGAGACACTAATAACAAAGCAATGGGTCGTCCACACCACGTAACCTGGGCAGAGGCTGCGCTAATTATTAAAAATACACCACCTACCAAATGAATTAACCATTAAAAAGAGCACGGACAAGTGTGTGGATGCGTTTCATTTAATTAAAAAAATATATCCATAACCCCCCCACAGCAGACCTGTGGTAGCTCAGTATCCGGGCGTCACACGTCGTGGAATAGTCTAGTAGCCCAGGCTGAGGGAAATATCGTGAAGAAACCTACATGGGTTATAAAATTTCCTAAGCCATGTGAAGTCTGCCAATCCGCACTGGGTATGCGTGGCGAAATGTCTTTACAGAGCAGGCCTGTCGCTAGCGATGAGACACACACATAAGAAATATAATTATAACTTTAATCCATCGTAATAGAGTGGTTGTGTTCAGAATTCAGCACTCACTAAATTGAATAAAACTACCTGTGAATACTTTTGTAACGCAAAAACAAATACTTACTTATTACTGTTATTATGAGTAAGGTTTTGATAAAAATACGAAATAGTTTATTTATGTCACTGAACGCGCGCGCGATTCATTAACAGTGAACCAGCGGTAGACTTTTTTGAAGCATGGCAACATTTTCACCCCGGAAGATTAAGATTCGCTCGGAGCGCTCTAGCGTTTGGTTTTTGCAACTAATGACTTAAGAAGGGCAGACGCTATCCAGCTTCGTTATTTTTAGTTCAATTCCACATTTAATTAAACAAATATTATTTATTAGCGTACCCAGCCGGCCTTGCCGGGCTACATTCTGATTAATTTTAATAAACTCACATCTTTAAATATTTAATTTAACTCCCACCATATATTAAATTATTCATTCTCTTCTATTCTCTTTTCAAGTGGGTGAAGATAATTACCTACATCCATGTACATATCAATAAATACAATATCATTCTTATCATTTATACAAAAACATATCGGGCTCAAGTTAATGTTAAAAATTAAAGTATAACGTATGCCTTGTTTGACAGTTCAAAAAGAGTAGTGCTCCGATCGTCACCAAACTTGTCAGGTCAATATGAAGATTCCCTGAAAGTTTCATTGAAATCGGTCCAGCCGCTTCGGAGCCTATATGGCCCACGTACTATACCCACACACTTTGTCTTTTATACACAGTTGGATATCATTAAAATCAGTTTTAATTGTTGAAAGTGTTATTTTTAAAATAACCTAAATATATCCGGCGAAACAATCAATTCTGATTGATGCAATTACGAAAGTAGACTGTTCCAGCTGGAGATCAGGCTGTTCAGTAGAACTTTAAGTGAAACAACTTAAAAGTTCTTGTTCGTTTCCGCTCTGCACGGAGTTAAGTAAGTGGGTTATTAGAATTGACAAAAATATAAAATTATATTTTAAGTGGCAACGAAAATTGGTGAAACTCTGTTTATAAAATTTCTTTGTTAGTGTCCAACTTAATTAAAAAGAAAACACTTTAAGTTGTAATAAAGATAAATAGATAGATAGAGGCTGGCAGTCTTCAGCTGGATGTCAGTAAGATAAAGAGAACCATAAAGCCAAAAATAGTTATCGAAAAGAATTAGTATTATTGTAAAAAAGAGTCCATCTGTCTCGTATTTATATCGCAAGCGTCAAGTTAATAGGTTAAAAATAACCAAGGCAAAATGTTAGTAGCCCATTGACCGGAAATGTGCAGAGTCTTAAGCGGATATTAAGCTTGGACGATAAGGTTTTAGTGCAACTTAGAACGACGGGCGACCTAGTTGCGACCGGAGTATCTTTATTTGTTGCCAAACCAAAGGTTTTATGAAAAATATTGATAATATATCATGATATCAATATTTTCAAGTCGGTCCACCACCATCCAGCCACTTCATTACTCTGACGGTAAAACTGTACACTAAATAAAAATAAAAATGTGGGACTTTAGTTCGGATAGTTCAGAAGCAATAAGTACATAAAAGTATTTAGGAAATTTAGTATTTTAAAAAGTAACCACTTACTTAAAATGAGAGAAATCAAACAAAAAAATATTAATTAAAATGATTAAGTAAAATAAAACACATGTATCTGTATTGACTGCACTGTACAATGACAAATAAAACAATTAATATTTATTAATAATTAGTTAAAGCGAACTACATATTCAATAGTCACGCTATCGGTATTACTATAGCACTTCCGGTATATGTTTTTAGTTCCCCCTTATCGCCCTCAAACCTGCCGTAAGGAACTTCGTTCCAATAACCAACCAAGACTTAGTAATACTCAACTAAGATATCATATTTCCTTACACTTATCAAATAAATTTGGAGATCCACGATTATCTCGGTAGCTTCTACGAATGGATCTGTTAGTTAGCTTTTTCATTAGCTGTTGATGTTAGCAAAGTATTTATAGGTAAGAAGAAGGAAATATTTAAGGCAATTTATATTCTAACCGGCCCTCATGAATCCCTCCGGCGAACTCTCCCGCTTGTTTTGTTCGGAGTACAATAAAAACGGCACGTGTAGCCCTCGTAAACTTAATGTCCTATTTTATTACAAAATGTTTCTTATCTAAGCGACATGTGTAACACATTATTATATAAAAATATCCAAATTATATCGCCCTGCTTACGACAATTTGATCAAATATTGTACAGTCTTCTTGAATATTGAATCCAACGTACACATTTGCATAGTGATCGTATTATTACATTCCTTGCCACTTCATTGAGAACATTTTTTAATATGATAATCTGCGAGATATTAATATAATATTTCCCACAGGATGGTACTTGTGTAAGTTTTTAAAAAGAAAAATCTAGAAGGAAATTAAAAACCTTTAGGTATTACGATATTGCTTAAGACGTGACCTGGAAGTTACCCCGTGTGTTGCCTTTTTTATTTTTATGTGTGAAAATGGATAATATATATTGATTTACCAGTATCTTCGCAAATTAATTTGGAAAAGTCCCCTAGAAGACAATTAAGCGAGTTAGCGAATACCAACATAATAAGAGCCATACACATATAATTACATTAGAAGTATTTTGCTGTACTGAACTATCCATTGTAATGTTTGTATAAATAATAATGAATTTATAAAAGGCTGTTAAATATGAAAGCGAGCTGTCACGGCCCCGAATTATTTTCCTGGAAAGAAAAGATAAATCTTTAAGCTGCGAGACGTGTCAGTCACATTTCGCTCCGTCTGACACAAGTATAACGAGTTTCAAAAGGATAATGTAAAAGAAATACGCAATCTATCTGTACGTCACGGTGGCACTTTGCGATTTCTTTTGGTAGAGGCAGTTCGCTAACCTAACAGGCCCTGCAAGTCATGGAGCAGGCGCAATCCTCTTGTAACATTGATTAAGATGGCTTTAAAGTCATCTGTCACTTTTGTCATCAAACGTAATCAGGTAAGTATGTGGTAATATAAATTAAACTTTGAAATTAACCAACAAATATTCTGGGCGTTACAACAGTGCAGTTTTGGAAACAAAAACACTGTAGGTTGTAAAAACAATATTAAGCAGAAATAAAGAGAAGCGCAGACAATTTGACTCTACACGGGTAGGAGGTCCTTTTTCCAATCCTTCACATAAAGTTCAGTGGTTAACGAACTCAATAGTGTAGCCTGTCTCGTAAAAGTCATCGGTCTCTGTTATTTATATTATTACAGATAGACTACATCCTAGTACTAGTGAATGGTAGAAAATTTTTGAATCGGGTAAAATATACATATTTATCACGGTAATTGGCGTATAATTTAATTTATAAGATAAAAGTTAATCCATTTAATTAAATACCGCGCTATAAACATCGAAGGAGGCAATTACACCCGACGATAAATTATTTATAAATAGCATTTGATAAGGGTCCCGTCCTTACAGTGCTTGTAATTATATACATTGCGATATTAGTATCTGTAATCCTTTTGAACGTTATAATTGAACCAACGTTCTCGTGCTTATTAAAATTTAATTAATATAACAAGCGACAAAGCAGAGTGGTACTTACATTACCATCATAAAATTTCTTTGCAAATCAGCAGTACAAATATAATAAATCAACTAACTTCTTCTAAGTTTAACGTTTAAGTAAAAAATAACGTGTATAGTCTGATAAGCATATTCTAAATATGAAGACCAAATCAAAGAGCGAATTGGTTTTGACTAATTTTTACCTACAATGACATAGGACAGAGTATCCAAGATACAACCCTGCCCAGTTCTTTTACGTATACAGACTGTTATTTAATCCCGTAGGCAGCTAATAAACTCAGTGAAAAGGGACAACGATTGACATCTGTGTCTATATCAGTTAGATTAAAACAAATACATGACACATTGATATACATTAATGAGACATAGAATAATATTCAAGTGGGCGACAAGCAAAGTTCAGATATTCAACTATTTCAGACTATTTCAGACTTCAACTATTTCAGATAAAGTTAATAAAACTATGGTCGCAAAGTTCGATGAAACCTTTTGTAAAACCTCTTGTTTCACGCAATAAGTAAAATTCCTTCGTCTCGATTTAAGATATCGATCTCCGTAGAGTCAGACTGTGAAGAGCGACGCTCGACGGTAAGCATGGATAGCTGCCAAAGTCAGAATTGTTTAACAAGAAATATTTGTATGAGTGAAATGAAAATTGTGAATAAGAATTAGCTTTAATTATTATCTTGATCCGAAAAAAATTGGCTGACGGCTCCGTCTTACGTCTTACGACATGAGTTTGTGTAACAACCAAAATGTAAATATAAAAATCATCGTTAGATATAAGCCGTTGGATGATTACTAAACACACTAATTACCAATTTACAGTATGTACCAATTACATCCTGTTTTTAAAGTCGGTTAAATATAATCCTAATTAATTTCATATTATACCAGCTATCTGCCAGTGAAAGTTCCGTCAGAATCGGTCCAGCCGTTCCAGAGGTCATGCAGTCAGACAAAAACTGTTATTTTGTTATATGTACCGTATGCATGAGTTATAATCATATGCATGTAGTAAAAAGTTGGTTATTTTAAGATGACAAACAGACACATTTATTTATACTATGTATACATTGCGTTTTATAAAATGATCGTGTTATTATATAAAGAAAACCGGTTGGATTCCTGTCGGGGACCAAATGGTATTTTGTATTTTTACAGTAAGCAAAACCAATTTCCCGAGGAAGGATCGAAATTACTTTTGAATACCCTTTTCAAATTAGAATGACAAGAAATGAAATACTTTGAAGTTAAGACGCTGCACAAAGGGTCCTCCCGGCTTACTTATTTTCATTCGATTAATTCAGAAGTGCCCTCTATGGACTTGCTGGAGTAAGCAAGAGGGCTGTGAGCGTGTTAAATCTTCTAAGGAATTTCTAAACGTTCTGTTATACTCTTTGAGTTACATCGAGTAGTGCTACGTTTTATCAACGTCCAAGACCACGAAACAGAAAATGATGTGTCATGGGCACCCGCTAGGAACCGCCTAGGTAATAGACATAGACATAGACATTTATTTATTGGCATCACAATACAAAAACACATCACAAACAGAATATAATACACATTAAAAAAGAATGAAAATAGACAAAACACAGTTAAAGTTACACGGACAAATAATACAAAACATATGATGCCAATATCGGACACCGTCTCAGCATATGCTGTCGCAAGGATGCGACAGCGCTGATTTTCAGCGGTGCCCGGGACTACCTAAAGACGTGCGCGCGCAATACTACTTTTATATGGAATATTATTATACATACATATTAATATAGATGGAACACAATTTGCAAAAAATATTTCTTAATTTTATATTTATTTCCTTGATTTTTGGAGTACTTCTGATGTTTAGTATTTTAGAAAACAACAAATAACTTAAAATAAAAGAAATCAAATTTTTATTTCACTTAATAAAAATGAAATTATTAAGTGTAATAAAAAAACATGAACAATTTAAAATTACATAAATAAATAATACTTATATTCGTTAAAGCGCCATTTGTGATCAGAGTGTTGAACTACAAGCTTAATAGTCACGCTATCGGCCGCCGTGAGTAACGAATACAGCACTACCGTTATACATTTTTCTTACGGTTTTAGTGTCACTTTTTTCGCAGTTCGGTCGCCCAGCAATACCCCTATCTCCCCCAATTCTGCCGTAAGCAACTACGTTCCGTTACTACTACATCACTACGTACATTATTGGCTGTAATAGCTCTGCATAGCTCTTGGGCACAACGGACCTGCAGCCTCACTGGTCACATATTGAACAAGTAAATGCAATTTGGCTTGAAACTCGTTATTTTGCAAGATATATTTCACACTTTTATTCATATTTGTACATTAGCGGCGCTCGTTGGATTTTCATTATTTCCTCGCTCACTGTCCACGACATCAGTCGAAGGGATTAGTTTATTCTATCTATATGTCATCAAAAATAAATAAAAGGTAAGAATACAGTTCGCCCGATGTATGTATTTTAAATTGATACAAGCTTCGTTCTGAATGTGTACTCTGAATTCATAAATTTAAGAGATTGTGAGTGAAAAAACAATTTTTAGCAACTTAGTAATAAGATGTAAATCAGAACCTGCTCGTAAATTAGTACATGAGCTTTACCATAATTGAACGAAGTTAATTTTACACAATCGTTATAAATACCAACTCAGTAAAATACGCCAACAGTCATAAAAATAATTAGGACTATCAGCATGAGTGGACGTGACGTCGACATCCGGTCGCGCGCCATTTGCCGCACATTCTCAGCTGATCGGGGACTCTTTGTGGCGGAGATTAATGCTGCAGCTCGCTGGCCCGTGACTGCCGTAGGAGAGTGCGCAGCGACCAATGTATGTACATCTAAACTTTATGAATATATTGTTATTAAATGCTTTTGTGTTGCTTTAGTTGACAAAGAATCGCGATCTCGATACTGTAATACACTACTGCAAAGCTACGAAACTACGTAAAAGTTTTATATCTTATTTACATTGCTGTTATATATTAGAATGCAGTAGTGGACGGACTGTATTTCAATTTGTACGGCGAAATACATGTCCTTTGAATTGCGTTGCTATCACATTTAATAAAACAATATATAATGTTACCTTAGTACTATGTACTGTAATACTATATAAGTACGTATAACTATATGTACGTAGAACTTTATTCTAACAATATATTTTTGTCGTAAATATTACTAATATTCTTGTTAACCATTCCAACTAACCTTACGTTTGTGTTAGAAGATGATTGACGTCAATAGTCGAATGGTGGATTCGAACCTACGACCTTTCGTTTCGTGGAGCGTAACCATTAAGCTATTGAAGCTTATTTTATGACAGCAGTCTAACAATAACATCTAAGAAGCTGCACCATGTCATCAAAATTTTATAAGCAAAACAAAACTGTCTCCAAATCGCAAACTAATAACTTCCAAAGTCGTTGAAACAACAATTTCGGAATCGACTTTAGAGAAGCTTCCGCGGAAACAGGGAAAGTAAATTCTCGTTGATTCGGGATTACCGCTTGACTGGCGCTGGTTCACGGCTTTTGTGGGGAAGTATTCTACCAACCAGCCCTCGCTTGTCTGCTCGCCCCTTGCACAATATTAATTAGTATTTATTATTTGAACAATTCAAAATTCAATGCAATCGTGTATATTCCACACCTCTCTCTTCGTCGCTTAGCGTTGTATCAAATTTATGTAATAAATGACGAGGCAATATACAACACAGCTACACAACCATTTCTTGCGCTGTTATTAACTTTACGTGACGTGAAAAGTTTATTATTCTGCACGTGCGCGTCACGTCTGTCTGTCGCACTATTTGTTATGCAAAATATAGATATATTGATATGAAATATCTGTACTTGCTAAAATAATGTAAATTTATTTTTTATCACATGACACACAAACTCTACCACTACTACTATTACTGCCAACGTGACACATTAAACAATAAACGCTACTTGCATTACATAATTCGTAACTATTTTTATCATCGTCTACTATTGTCCTATGGTTGAGTGAAATTGTGCTCGCACTATAAGATTGGATAAAGTCTTTGGATGTCAGGTTATAATAATTTCGACCTCAATATGAACAAGTTTGGTTTGCACAATTTTTTTGTCTTCCTAGCAATTAAACCCAGGGCTGCATTACATTCCGAGTTCTTTCAATAAACAGTATTATGATGAATTTAACAACAATTACGAGTGAAAACAAAAACCGACTTCAAATAGATAGGAAAAGTAATTATTATTATTTTTCTAATACGTTAAAGAACATTCCATCTCACATGATTATATTAAATTAATATGGAATCGCTGACAATTTAAGCACCAGAGCGGAGCTTTGAAGTAGGTACCTAGTGCGAGATGCTGTGCGCCTCGAGAGCACGCGGCGCGTCGGTATTACGTTATTAATATTTAATTATTCAAGAACTTGTTATTGATTTTCGTAAGCGTGTTGTTGTTAATGTATAAATAAGTGACCTAATTCATTATTTTTACTCACATTTAGAAATATGTATGTTGATATGTCAAATATAAAATCATTAATGTAGTAAAAATGTCAACTTGTAAGCCTTGTGAAGATATATATTAATTATAAGTTAACTAATTAAAAACAGACAGATTAAAATTAATGATCCATTAGATATCAGGTTAGTATTTATATGAAATGTGAGGGACGTGGTAGGAAGCAAAATAAGACTGTGCCCAGTCGGTAAGCATTGATTCTTGAATCGTGTATAAATTGAAATTATATAAACATTTGTAAGTTGCCTCACCCTGTAGGTGATGAGCGTGGTAGCCTTGTATATTATTGACAGTGAAATAATATGTTTTTTTTAGCCTGCACTTTCTACACTTATCTAGGTCTGTATTGATTTTTAAAATTACTTTCTGTCCTGTTAGTTTCTGTAGTATTTGTATTTACAACTTCCTTCATTTTTATTCATTATAATTATTTTCTTTCTAGCTTTTTTATATATACTTCCTAGTTATTTTTTCTGTTCCCATAGCTGTACACAACAGTTTTAGTAATTTCCAGTTCCCCGGTGAACGATTAGCTTTGCTCTGTCTCCTAGGTTTCAATTATAATACTTTCTGAATGTATTTCAAAAATATTTTCATCGTTACATTTTGATATTTCAATCAAGATCGCTGTTCAAAACTAATTTAATTTTGTTGAGTTTTATAAGTACATCTCTATTTATCACATTTTGAAAATGATGAAAAATATAAGCTCTCACAGACATTTCAGCGTTTAGCGGAGTAGACAGAGCCAATAAAAGACAGGTGATGAACTATCGCCGGGCACAGTTGTATTATGTTATATGTATGAAAAAAAATCTATTATACTTAATAATTATCGAAAGTTTGAAGAAAAGTTAAAAAGAAGAAAAACGTACGGTCATGGTAAAATATAATGAAGGTAAACTTCACCCGGTAGAAAACTTTACGGATTAAATTTTGTTGAATAATCTTTGTCTTGAGCAATTTCGTTGCTCAAAGTTTTATGACAATAATTTTAGCGCAACACTTTATGTTGGGAGCTTTTATATTTCGAAGCTTTACTAAAAACTCCGGATACGAATCCGGAGTTTTTTCTAAATCTAACAAAATAATAAATAACATTTTTTATCTATGGAAAACACTGTGCCTGGTTTCGGCCGGAATAGTGCGCGCTTTTAATCCTCTTTCGATTTGCTTTATAGGAAACTAATTCTGTCGCCAACGTATTTTTTACAAGTACATTTAGGAGCAAAAACAAAAACCGATCAAATCTACCCTCACAATGAACGTTAACGGCGCACTCCTCCCGCTCCTACGCCGGCTTATTTTTTTATTACTATTTATTCTAATATTTTATATAATTCACATTGTGAAGTTTCTTCATCAAAACTCTATTCAGTAGTTTTGGCGTGAAAGAGTAACTTTTCACATACATCCATACAAATTTTCGTAATATTAGTGGGATACAGCTACACAGTTAGTATGACGTACTGCCGTATGTATAAGTAAAGTGACGGTAATGTCATGCAGAGAAGTATAAATGTAGTTAAAACGCAAAACGTAAGGTCCGTCCGTCCGTCCTCCGGGCGTCGCGCTCTCGCTTCTCTCTCCGCTGCGTTAAGATCATTTTAAATGCAGAACAGTTTCTCTTTTATAATCCTGTTGTGCTTTTCATTTTATACTTTTTAACGAAGATAAATTCTTTTATTTATGGGATTTTATGCTATATTTAGGTTGGAAAAGCATCGTGGCTGACTGCTTCGTCTTCACGGTCGGAAGTTTGAAATTCAGCCGACGTGTGCCAATGAGAAGTTGTTATTTAATTAAGTACAAAAAACAACTTACTAAATTTTCTACCCGGTTTGATAGGCTTACCTCCTGTCTCAAATGGGACTAAATATGCTCCAAAAATAATTGTTGTCTCTGTTAACACCAAGTATTAAAAGGACGACAGATTTTATCTTTTCAATATTTAAGCTGCATGTTGAACTAAAAATGTTTATAGATCCAGACTATTGAACATATTATGTTTCTTCCAGAATGTTCTTATATATTCTCATGGATGCTCTTGTCACAATTGAAATGGAACCATACGGTAACCACGAGCTTTCAAATAAAAATAGAATCATCCAAATTGAAATGGCTGTCCCACCCAGACGAGAGTTATGAGATAACAAAGATAAAATAATACAACAAATTGAGAATTGAAGTTGATTGATTCCAATAGAAGTACTATTGGAGTCATCAACTTCTTCATAATTGCCAACGATGCGATTAAATAATACCTTAAAATAAAACTTAAAATTAATAAAACTTTATTTTAAATTTATATTAACAATGTAATAACTGTTATTCTGCGCACTTTATACACTAGACGCAGTTCAAAAAGCATTTCTCACCAACGAAGAGCTTACTTCAATAATGGACGAAAATTAGATCACTTAAGTATTTAAATTGGTGCCCCCACCTGCGTCGGTTAGTGACGTGGAACTGGCGCCAGCAAATAAAGTTGGCTAGTTCCGGCCGCGGCTGCACGAGCGTCCAACTGTTACTTTGAATTAATTTTATGTCGCACACCTTGCTTTTGTTCACGTCTATACAATGGAAGTTGGCTAATTTAAAAAAAATTACCTTGACTAAAATCCTGCGAGGAAGAAACTACATTCGAAAACGATTGTAATATTCACATTCATAAATTCATTTATTTAAAGCATAAATAGTCATTTCACAGTTTAAAATGTTTTTTATGCTGTTTTTTGTACAATTCAGCCTTCTCGTATAGAGGTCGAAGTTATTGGATTCAACGGTAACATACAATTTGTCGAATAACTCTTTGTATAATGTTGAAACTCAGATTAGCGGATAAGAGGAACTCTTTTTTTTCCTTCTTTATTTAGCAACTCTTTAAGGAAGCTGTAGCAAGAATTCTTTGAATAATGGATACACAGTTCAGATGAATCAGTTTCTACAATTCTGGCCATGTGCACCATGATAATGAATGATGATATTAGAGACTCCGCTTTTAGGGGCTGTTACATTCGGATGTACCTACCGTTGGTCTCTGAGACCCTATGTCAGTCTAGGTCTTGGCGTGGCACTGTTATGCATGAGCAAGTAAACCTAAGTATAGAGCTTTAATCCGTACATTATTAAAATGTCTTTTTAAATTTTCAGTGTTTATAAATTCTTTTTAAGCTGCCGCTAGTATCAATGTTCTGCTTCAATGTTTACAAGGTAATTTTATGAGGAACAAATAAAAAAAACGCAGTGTGTTGCCGCGAGAGTAAAAGAAACTACATTTAACGTTTTCATTGCCACCTACGAGTATGTCGACTCTAATAATAGATGATGATTAATGATAAATAATAATTAAATATCGTTAAAATAAAATGAAACAATTTTTTTTTATTTATTTATTTATTTTTCATTAAAGTTAAACGAAAAAGGATATTTTACGAAAACTTGGATAATACAGTATGTTTCATTAAATTTTATTTTTATTTAAATTTTACGCCACATGCAGGCAACACTAAGTAATTAAATTCTGTGTTGTCTGTCACACACAACTTATTTCAGTTATCTAGCGTCTTTATCTTTCGAGATATTCAAACTTTTTTAACCGGCCCTTTATTTTTGCTCACGGCTATGTTTTAAAATAGCAAACAGTTAAAGTGACAATACCAATTGACTGTCACTGTCATATATCAAATGGCTTTGATGGAAAAAAGATGTAAATAAATTGTTTTGTCACACTTGACGCTGGCAGTAAGTTATTGCAAACATAGGGACACAAACGCCAAAAAAAAAACATTTGTTTTATTAAAAGATAAGTTACAAAGTACAAAGTTATTTATAATATAAAGTACGTACTTCACATAATATTTCGCTAAATAAAGGCTCTCCAGTTAACTACATTATGCAAAACATCATCGTACATAAGCTCCGTCTTTTCTTTTACAGAATATCTGAGGGCAGAGCTGCGTTGCGAAGTTTTAACACAGTACAGAGAAATATCATTATCTCCAGACCAATTCCGAGTTGAGAGTGAAATCAGATACAAAATTTATGTAAATAATATGACAGTCGTATCTAAACTGTTATTCTCTTACCGTTATTTGACTGGAATACAAACATTCAAAACAAAAAAGGTTCCCGGTCTGGTCCACGAAGACATTCGTGTCTTAAGGACATGAGTATAATTAATGCTCCGGTAGTTGGTATCCTTTATCCAGGTAAACTTTATATAGTATCCAGGCCAAAAAGGTAAAAGACTATAGTTAGTGAGGATATAGTGTATTATCATAATATATGACAAGCGGGAAGAAACAGTCAAAAGCAAGTTCACTTCAAAGACATGTTGGTAAGAGAGAGTCACGGTTAAAAGCTAAATCAACACGCGATCTCGCATCCCATTTTGTCACAAAAAGGGACAGTTAAAAATAAAGAGCCTTTTCATTTTACACGTTTGTGACCCATTTTATACTAAGTGGCCTCTGCTACATACATGTTTTTGTGCTATTTACACCTTTCGGTAGTATTTAAGATTGCTTATGGTCGTGACCTCACGGTAGCAGCCTGTCACTCTTGATTCGTCGCCACATTCTCCTATTTGTATGCATGTATGCATCGCTAACCGAAATGCCGATTGTGGTGCCGATATTAAATAATTTATTTTCTAATTTCACTTCAGTTGTCTTCAAGGCCATTCCGATTTTATCAACCTACTTTAAAAAGTAAGTTCTCAATTCATCTGTATTTTTTATGTTTGTTATTTGAACCGAAGTTGAAAGGGTGATATAAGTCAGTGAAGATAGAAAAAGAGAGAGTTACGCTTCGTATTTTACTACAGAGGGAAAAGAGAGAGGTGCAGCACACATTTTCTCTCTTGAACAACGACGTATATATTAAACATATAAAATACAACTTCAGTGGTGTGGTCGTGCACAGTCATGCTCTAATGTTTATATTGACCTCGATCGTGTTTGATGTTAAGTGGATATTAAATCTTCGTCACGGCAGGGCTTTCTTCCAATTCCAATATGTCTGATATTGGAATCCGGATAAAGAGAGCCGCAGAAAAGTTATTTCAGTTATTTACTGTGAGCGTAATGAAAAACCAAGTAAAACGATTCCAGCGAATCGGCGGGATGCTCTTCAATACAGCGCGGAGGCTGAGCGCAGACATGTACTCGATGTAAACTGAGGGAGGTATCACTCAAATCCTTTGTTTGAATACACAGACGTACTCTGTCAGACAGGTCGCGTTTCTCAAGCGACTCAATGATTAAATGTGAAACAGCAGCGATGTCCTGAACACCGGACGATTTACAATTGAACTACAGTTAATTTACTTATTGCAGGCGCTTGACGAGGGTCAAGTTATAATCTATTTAATTCCGTCCTTGCTTCACGTCTTTCGAATCCTTGATTTATATTTTCATAAATTTAGTGCGATATTCATTTAGTAACCGGTACGGTTCTTTATCTCAGCTTCATTGTCAACAATTTACTAAAAATGCGTCTTTTATTTGGGAAACATATACATATGTTCATGCCGATGTAATATTCGAACGTGTCCCAATTACAAACGCCTTCTAGTTAAATTGCCTTCATATTTCAAATAAGCAACGCGGTCTGAAGCAGCCGTGTTGCTTATTTACAATATTAAGGCACTAAGGGTAATTAAATTTGCCGAATTCTCTTTTCTTAAAGCTGTTCACGATGTGCATGCATTCGAAATATTTCAATTAATATGGAAAAATAAAACAAAGTCGAAAATGCTTATTTATCATGTAAATATTTATAAATCCAATGAAATTTCTTTAAGAAATGCTTACAAATTTTACTAATATTTTTGCTATCAATATAAATTATATGTTATTGATATCATCTGGCACTCGCTCAAGTACTTGAATTTGTTATTTATATACCATATTCTAGGCCTCAGTCGAGGAGAGATTAGGATAATTCTCAAACATCTTAGAAACGAGAGGACATAATTATGAATGAATTGCTGAGGGAAACAGAAGGATATGTATTTATAGAAATGTTTCACAAAGCAATTTTATCGGTATTTCGGAAAGGTAAAATAATTTGCCCTCATCACGGACCGAGAGATTTCTGGATCCGATAAGCAATTCCGTGTAGACGTTTCCTTTGTTTGATGTTATCGTTGGCGCTTTAGGGAATTCGAATTCTTTCATAATGAGATAAACCAAAAGAAATGACTTTTTGTTTCGCGACGCTTATCTTTACCCTTACAATATATCGCTTATTATTATTATTATTATTATTATTTGCTAAAACAGTTGTTTAATTTATAAAAATACTCACGTGTTACACAATTACATAATACGAGTATAATGTTTACATGTCAGTGATCTTATTTTCTAACTCCTCTTTTGTCTCTCCAATTCCCTTGCTTCTTTACTTCCATTCCTCTCCTCTCTTCTTTATTCTTACTTTCACATTTCTGTATTCTACGGCATATCTAATCCGATATTTTTTTTATTGCTTTTTTATATTGATTATTGCTTTCATCTATTTATTTTACTTCTGGTACTTATCTTATTATCACCAATTATTTTTACATATATTTTCAATGCAGCTTTAACAGCACTAAGTTCTTACGGAGGGTAACGGTTTTGAGTCTCGCATTTCACGAAATTCTAATGGAATAGATAAACAAAGCTCCTTACATTTGTTGGTAATTCGTTTGTCCTAAGGAATGTATAACATCTCATCATAGTGGATTAATATAGATATTGTGTTACAGCAGAGGAGTATATTTCCGACTAAAATTAAAAAACGACTTAAAATCAAAATAAATCAAAAGGAGGGAGGTTCAAATTTTCATTGCAGAAGTTGTTCAGTTAGTTTGCAAAAAGTCAGGAGGACCGGATGTGAAGACAAACAATTAATAATAATAATAAATAACTCAAAACTTCAGGATTACTATCCAAAGTAAGTTTAAACGTAAGTTCCCGCAGCGAAGGCATTGAAGGAAACTGCTTTTTCCTGCAGCTCGTACGAACTATAGAAGGAACTATTTTATGTTTAGGGCTGCCACTTATTTAGATTCACTTGTTACGGATCTATACATCCTTTTGCACCCTTACCAACTGCAAGAAGACATATCGAGCAGAAATACTTTAATAACACGCACCAAACACTACGCTGTTATTTTGGCATTTTGGTCCCCTTTTACATGTTTAAAATGTGATGAATTAAAATGACGTTCAGTAACATATTGAATTATATTGATACAAAATTTTATGCCAACGTGAAAATACAAAATTTATCGAGCGATCGAAAATATGTCTTTTCATATGGATATAGGCATATAGAGAATACCATAGTTATATATTATATCTACAATAATATATAAATTAATAATAGTAAATAACGTAAACATAAAAACGATAGTAAAATGACAATAACCAACAAAATCAAAGACATTAATTTCTTAAAGTCATGTTGCTGTAGTTATTCATATATTTTGACAACTAAATTTTTTTGGCTAACGAAACGAAGGACTTCATTGAGTTCAAAAACCTGTTGATACCTCTACTACATCATCGATTTGTTATGAATCAACGGATTTGTATGTCACCAAATCGCCAGCAATTTTGATTGAATGGTGAAATTGACTGCAATCCAAGCATACCCTGATAATTTCACTAATGTTTGGGAAAACATTTTCAATAAGAGCTAATTGAGAGTCTACAAATCGGAAAAAGTCGTTGGCAAGAGTAATTAATCCAGACGTCACATCAACTGGGACTTTTCCATTTCCAACAGCTAACAATTGTTTGCACCAGCAGCACTTTGATCATTTTGAAGTTGAACTCTCATATTAGTGGTTAGCGATAATGTTTTTACGTTATTCCATAAAGGTGATGCCTTCAGGCAAGCATTCAATTCATCTGCAGGCGTTCCACGGGAATTACTGGCAACGTCTGCCTGAAATCGCCTGCCAACAATATCATCAAGCTGCCAAAGAGGTTGTTATTTCGCCGAAGATCCTTCCAGTGTGAAGTTAAGTGCTTCAAGTAATTTCTTATGTGCCATTGTGCACCCATTCCAAACAATGAGCTTGCATTGCATCAACAATTTTCCCATTGCATTGATCGGGAAATATTGCATGTTGGAGTATCAATTGCGTTTAAATTGAGTGGCAACTTAAGCGCAGAATGTGCAGTACGACCACCATCTAGAAGAGTCGCCGCTCCAGATGATGCTAACGCCAAAGCTATGCTCTCACATCTTGATCATTGAATCTTCGCACATGTTCACCTGTTGGGGTACAATCAGCTCTTATGACAAATTTATGCGTATCCGATGGCATTCGTTCCACGTTGTTTTGAACATACAACTTCACAGCATTACATGCGAAAACGCTTGCAACTGTTCAATAATTCGTCTCTTTAACTGTTGTATTCCCTGTATATTGCACCGCACATTCAGCTGATCCACCATCGACGAAATGAAATATATTTGCAGAAATTGATGCGGTTCATCTGGTGTTGGCACCATTGAACCATGCAAATGATATATTTGTCCTTGTATCTGTAATTGCAAACAATCATTTGTTAAAGAATACGGTGTAACTTCTGATCCTGTGATGGTGCAGTGTGTGGGGTATATGTAGTTTTTTAAAGAAAGCTAGCAATATTTCTTTTTTTTTTTTCAGAAATATTACTAACAATCTTGTTAACCATTCCAACTAAGCTTAAGCTTGTGCTAGGACATGGTTCACGGCAATAGTCGAATGGTGGATTCGAACCCACGACCTTACGATTCGGAGGCCGTACCTTAAACCATTAGGCTATTGACGCTTTAAGTTAAAGTTGTTATGTGTTGCAATTCATTGTGTTGGTGTGATTGATTCAGGAAGCCGCAGACGTAGTGCGCAGGAGGCGTTATGAACGCTCTCTTGCCGCCCCTGTATCTAAGCGGGCCAGGATGGGTACCTGGCCCCAGCATGCTTCAGGGCGTCGTCGGACTTCTGGAGTGCCGGAGAAGTCCCCTTTGAGGATGAAGTCCGGTCTTTGCCGGACCGGCTGGTCGTTGGGGTGTCCTGTTGCTGACAGATCCGGGGCACCCTGCCCATAACGGCTGATGGCATTCGCGGAAGGTTTAGTGGGTAGGGGCTGCCCAGGCTGAGTCTCCACATATCCCTCCGGCCTACCCAGGGTACCGGAGGATGGTCTGTAAAGATTCCCCGCGTGAACAAAAAAAAAAAAAAAAAATGGTGTGATTGATTGGTTATGTGTGTTGTATCTTTTTACCTTGCAAGTCAGCATGAAGCCGCCTTCGAATGATATTAGCTCCAAAGGAAGTCATGCGAAAGCAGTTATTGTATTCAAAGATGTGTTGAAGAAAATGGCTGGAATCGGGATCACTTCCATCGAACAATGGTTTCAGTGGCTGTGGTGGTGTAAGTAATGGATCAAGTTGAATTTTCCACTTGCGCAGCACAATCCAGCCGTTTCTCTTTGAACTTTAACGCATTGCAATATCGGCATATAGTCGTCATTGGTCCAATATCTAAATTTTCATCATCACTGTAGTTCGCAGGGATCATATTGGAATGCCAAGCGATTGTATGATGCCAATGATCTTCGTGTGCTCACGCGTTGTCTCAATCGGGCATTTTCTCTTATTATATTTTGTCTTTCGTCGGTTAAGTTCTGTGAATACACTTGTTGCTGGCTTGCATGTCTTGTGCGGTGGCCGATGTTCACATCGTCGTCCTCTAGGCATTTTGGGCTATAGACAGAGTGGTGAATTTAACCTCAAATGCACGATCCACATAATTTACACAGTTCAACTTACCACCTTAAAGACAAATGCCTGCTGTTGAAATTTAATAAAAATTTGCACAATACACGTGATTGATTTGATGGTAAAATGTAAGGAAACGAATAACTAATTTTTTACTTTTTTCACAATTTCACAGTGAACATAATACCGGTTTGTCACATGAAGCTGTCATACAATGTATCACGCACCGGCGCCATCTACTTAAAATATTGGTTTGTAGTACATGCTATGTATCAAAGATGGCGCTGTATGTGAAAAAGATTTTCCTGTTTTTCTGATGAAATTTTTCCTGAATTTTCCTTATAAACCTGCTATAAACCTCACGGAGCCCGAGACTCTTCCAACGAATGCAAAACCGTGGAAATCGGTTCATGCGTTCTGGAGTTATAGCGTCAGGAAGGAAAAACCCGACTTATATTTATATAGTAGATTGCTGAGGGAAACAGAAGGATATGTATTTATAGAAATGTTTCACAAAGCAATTTTTATCGGTATTTCGGAAAGGTAAAATAATTTGCCCTCATCACGGACCGAGAGATTTCTGGATCCGATAAGCAATTCCGTGTAGACGTTTCCTTTGTTTGATGTTATCGTTGGCGCTTTAGGGAATTCGAATTCTTTCATAATGAGATAAACCAAAAGAAATGACTTTTTGTTTCGCGACGCTTATCTTTCTTTACCCTTACAATATATCGCTTATTATTATTATTATTTGCTAAAACAGTTGTTTAATTTATAAAAATACTCACGTGTTACACAATTACATAATACGAGTATAATGGTTACATGTTTTTGTTTCTTACTTCTAAGAAGTAGTGTATGTCAGTGATCTTATTTTCTAACTCCTCTTTTGTCTCTCCAATTCCCTTGCTTCTTTACTTCCATTCCTCTCCTCTCTTCTTTATTCTTACTTTCACATTTCTGTATTCTACGGCATATCTTATCCGATATTTTTTTTATTGCTTTTTTATATTGATTATTGCTTTCATCTATTTATTGTACTTCTGGTACTTATTTTATTATTACCAATTATTTTTACATATATTTTTCAATGCAGCTTTAACAGCACTAAGTTCTTACGGAGGGTAACGGTTTTGAGTCTCGCATTTCACGAAGTTCTAATGGAATAGATAAACAAACCTCCATATGTTGGTAATTCGTTTGTCCTAAGGAATGTTTAACATCTCATCATAATAGACTAATATAGATATTGTGTTACAGCAGAGGAGTATATTTCCGACTAAAAATAAAAAACGACTTAAAATCAAAATAAATCAAAATGAGGGAGGTTCAAATTTTCATTGCAGAAGTTGTTCAGTTAGTTTGCAAAAAATCAGGAGGACCGGATGTGAAGACAAACAATTAATAATAATAATAAATAAGTCAAAACTTCAGGATTACTATCCAAAGTAACTTTAAACGTAAGTTCCCGCAGCGAATGCGTTGAAGGAAACTGCTTTTTCATGCAACTCGTACGAACGATAGAAGGAGCTATTTTATGTTTAGGGCTGCCACTTATTTAGATTCACTTGTTACGAATATACATCCTTTTTGCACCCTCACCAACTGCAAGAAGACATATCGAGCAGAAATACTTTAATAACACGCACTAAACACTACGCTGTTATTTTTGGCATTTTTTTGGTCCCCTTTTACATGTTTAAAATGAGATGAATTAAAATAACGTTGAGTAACATATTGAATTATATTGATACAAAATTTTATGCCAACATGAAAATACAAATTTATCGAGCGATCGAAAAATATGTATATAGGCATATAGAGTATACCATAGTTATATATTATATCTACAATAATATATAAATATATCCGTAAATAACGTAAACATAAAAACGATAGTAAAATGACAATAACCAACAAAATCAAAGACAATAATTTCTTAAAGTCTTTCATGTTGCTGTAGTTATTCATATATTTTGACAACTAAATTTTTTTTTGGCTAACGAAACGAAGGACTTCATTGAGTTTAAACACAGCTGTCTTAGACAGTCCAAAATTTTACCAGAGATTTTAAAACATTGATAAGTCAAGAGACTGCTGAGCAAATCAGCCGCCGTGTCTCCAATGTGACAAGTTCACAACAGTTGCGACAACTTGTTATTTAAATGAAGCTGCAGTAACGGGACGTGACGTCTGCACGAAGTATAAATCTTTTGACAAGATTTAGCATAATCACTTTGTAACTGTCGGCGTTCACTTTGAAGGGTTACTTGGAGAGGTCCAGTTCCCTGAACACGAATACCTTTGTTCTTCAGTTAAGTTGTTAATTACCTTTCTACAATTAAGCGATAAAGTGCTTTTGCAAACTTACTCACAGATTAGATTTACCGTGATAATGTTAAGTGAAATAAGTTTATTTAAATGAGACGCATTAAATAAGCCCACTTAACTTAGCATCTAGAATATTCTAGACCATGGAACATATTCCTGATGTACAAGTTTTTAATAATAAATAGATTTTCGGCGAGAGTTCGGGACTTCATTTGATGATGTAATATACTAAAAACCTATTACTTTTTTGAAAAATTACGTATTGATATAACTACAGCAATGACTTTGACAGTTTTACTAAGAAAAGGATAAGTTCAACACCAAACTGGTGTATTGTTTGTAAAGGTAAGTGCGTCGCGCAGGATAGAGCTCGAGTCATTTATTAAGAAAATCGGGCCACTCTCTGAATAAATTGAAACAATTTATCCACGTAATGCTTCTAAATATATAATATCTGATTTTAGTAGCGAGGAAAATACTCTGTATAAATAAAGTACACTGTATTTTGTTAAAGAGTTGGAGAGAATACTTTCAGCTGAAGTTCTGTGATACAAGAACTCTGCCTACCCAACTGAGTCAGAGGACTGAGATTGAATTTATTTGTTTCTATAGTTTCGCTCCCTTTTCGCTTTGTCTTGTTGTTTATTCGCTAGGTGCCGACAAAAGAAAAAATATAGATGATCTCGAGAATGACGATGATGTTATTGTACGTGAAAGGAATCAGGAATCGGCGTTCAGTTGCATATTCGAAAGATTCCGGGAAAGTTTTAGTCAATTGAGATTTTTTTATTTATTATTACATATATTTTAAATGCAGTTGTGCTTCTCGATTCGACTTCAATGTTTGTGAACGAACTTATAGCGCCATTTTAAACCGATTCTAATTTTTTAAATTTTATCTATTTTTTTTTAAAATTAAGCCCCAAATTTATTTCTTTGGGTTACGAATATTTCAGAGAGCTCCTAAGGTACAGAAATAGAAATGAATGAATACACAAAAATAGTAAGTTTAAGACATTCTAAGACCGTCTTCCAGCTCGCGCGCTAGGAGTACTAACGAGACTAGGTTTCATCCGCAACAAGTTCAAGTTCTATATTTAGGAGTTAAAACAAAAATCGACTTCAAATCGTAAAGAAATATTAAGAAATAGAATTAATCCAAACCTAACCAAACTGTCATCAAACTACCTTTGAAGTTTTTTCAATACATCATTTCCAATAAGAAACGAATCATCGTTATCGGTTGCCGTGTTATTGAGTTATTCGATCATTTGTGGCGTCCATACTTGATACAGATTTAAGACTTATATGGTTTTCTCATGGATCCCATTGTCAGAATTCTACCACACGGGAAGTTAACTTCCAAATAAAAAAAGAATCATCAAAATCCGTTCAAGTCGCTAGTAATGGGTGAAAACATAAAAAAATACAGATGAATTGAGATCATCGTCCTTTCTTGAAGTCCGTTTAAAATAGTTCGTATTGAGCCGCGCTGTGACCATTATACTTTTGGCACAGAGCGCACACTTTCTCATATCAAATGTTATCTCGGCGCTATCGAGGTAGAGAATCAGACCGGAACAACAAATAGCCATATCATCATTAACAATTGTACTTCTACCCGACTTTGGATTTGGTCCAACGATATACGCTTAAAGTATAGCAGGGGCTGGGAATAATTCTATATTACTTAAAACAGAACATTTCTACGATCAGAGATCTTTTTGCCGAGGGATCGATAAATACCATTTCCACGTTTAAATGTTGGTTTACAAATCTCTCTTGAACTGCACATAATTTAGCTTTTCTACAACAAAACTGAAAAGTTAATGCAAAATTATTTACAACAAGAAGAGCCAATGTTACTCCTTATTACATCAGCTACCTGCCGGTGAAAATCCTGCCGAGACAAGCCGGAAAAAACAGACAAATACACAAACAAAAATTTAAAAAATGTTATTTTTATATGTATGCATACATTCATATGGATGTAGAAAAAGTATATTTAAGAGCAAAAACAAAAACCGACTTCAAATGGAATCAAACGTCAAACGTTAATAACGTAAGAACATTACGAAATACAATTAATCAAACCCTAAGCAAACTTCATCAAACTGCTTGTACTTGATGCAAATTAAGATTTATATGGTTCTCTCATGGGTCGCACTGTCAGAATTGGACCAGTATCAGCTTTAAAATAATAATAAAATCATCAAAATTGGTTCACCCAAAAAGAAAAGTGGTTATTGTAATATCATAAACAGGCACTATAATTGTTTTATTTGTATTAATTGCAATACAAAATACAAACTGTTAGGTACAATTATTAGACTATCCGTAAAAAGGCTTTAAACGAAATAATTATATACGAAAGTTATTTTTATTGTCCTCGCAATATGACGTCAGTTCAAATCGCTGGAAATGAAACGAACAGACAGACGAGAAACTATCTGCATTTTAAATTACATTAGTGTCGCGGGGAGTCGCTTGTCGCAACTTGTCCGCTATATTTTCTTACTTGAATAATAATTACCTGGAACGCCCCCCGGGGGCTAACCTGCACATTGTTGTGGAAATAGACAAATCAAACTAAAATATTACTTTTTCTCTTCCTCAGTGGAGTGGATTTGAATTATAAATATTATATTGAATAGCGAGATGTGAATTATTCCATTTCAAATAGAGAGATTTATAAAATTGTGACACGAAGTATAAATAACGTGGGTACAATTTACATTCTTCAACCCTGAAGTTCTGGGCTCTCAAGAATAAGACTACGGTATCCCTTGCCTGTCGTAGAAGGCGACTAAAAGGGGCCTCGGGTGCACTGGACGACAAGGGTGGGGGCCTTTGTCATCCGCAAAGGTGGACCCGAAAAGAAGGCGACATCGGCTGACCCGTGTTGACTCGCACTGCGAGATGCTCTCCTTGAGCACAGTGCAGAGGGGCTCCGGTGCATTCCTCTGGAGATCCCGGAGCCCCTTACCATGCGCCGAGGAAGGGGCCACCGGGGCGGTTTTAGTGAGTAAAACCCCACATAACCGCCGCCTTCCCCCCGAAGGCGGGGTATCTTTTTGAAAATTTCTTCCCCGTTACCAAAAAAAAATTACATTCTTAAGTTTTTTTATCCAAATAGCTTGACATAGGAGTATAGCACTGTAGAGTAATAATGAAGGCGGTGATTACTTGGAGTTGATTACTGAATCTATGACTTGATCCTGCCTGTTTGGTTCTGTTACGTTGTCATGAGCTGTTTGTTGGTTCAAATCTTTAATTTGAATATTTTCGTAAGTGAGAGAAAATAAATCCAGAATTAGCTTCTGGTGACCTAAAATAAATCGCTCGCGTTCGACATTTAACACTTTCAAAGTAGTTTAGTTCAATATGAAACATAATATAATCAAGAAAGGATGCTCTGAATTGTAATTCGCAATATAACTTGCGACTACATTGTAAGGTTTGTTCGTCAAACACTGTAGAGAGCGGAATGTGCCCCCCGAGGCAAATAACGCCAGGCATTCCACGCGTTCACAGCTTTAAATCTTTAAAGGTTTACAACATTTTAGTAGAAATAAGGTATAATTAAAATTTATATTCGATAACCATTTGATGACACCACATGACGTGTTGAATGTACGCGTAATATACCACTGTGTCAAACGAGTGAAGTAAAAAAATATATTTTGAAACAATTTAAGTAAAACAAATCTTTTATGATAAATATATTTTCAAAACGAAAACGCAATTATTGCTAATAGAAATGATATTAAACGCAACCGTTTCCTCACTAACTCTGCCTGCCGCTCGAACAACTGGCCGGCGATTGTCAAATTAGAAGCGATCACTTTGTTTGCTCTTCTCACATTCGCCACATCACAGATTTAGTACTTTAGTACTACAGTACTAAATCTCAGTATCTTTAACATTTGTGTCACCATTATGGCCTTTGTGTATTGTTGACCATCTGCCGAGATTGCACGTCAAACATCGACCTATTTCTCTGTACGCACGCGGTTAAGGAAAAGGACAAAAAAATATATAGCTAAATGTGAAAATGCACATCGAAAATGTCTGTCTGTGTCGTGTACACTGTGCGTGTAGATACATAATATGTCCCATGTTGTACACATTGTATGTTAAACTGTAAAAGTGACAACATCGTGTTAAGTAACGAGTCAGAGCGTTGGACGTAAATGATACGAGTGAGGTGTGTCAGGATCGTACTAAATGGTAGTCCGTGATCTCTGCTTACTCTTCTATATAACGGGCGTTTGAGGCGAGGGTTTGTATATAATATACTAAAAGCCAGTTGTAATGGGTAATGTTCTGAAACGTCTTTACAAGAAAAGGTTCCTGTTTTTTTTTAAATCTATGAGGTCATAGCGCTGTCATTTATGCATGTATTATGATTTCTTTGTGTTTGAAAGGATTTGGCTTCAATTAGGTCTCTTTTCAATGCTAATCTTTCAGGCGTGAAACTTTGCGTTCCGAAGATATATCAGAGAACTCCTAAAGTTCGTATCAAAGAATTTTAGTTGATTGAGATATTGGTAGGTTTATGAAAATATGAGAATGTGGAAGAAGAATATTCACGTATAGTCTACTGTCCTGTATTATATATTCTCTATAAAACTATGATGCTTCGGAAATTAAAGAAGGCCGAGCGTTGTAGCGTGTTATGTTTGGGCCGGTACGTTCGTTCCATTTGAAGTCGTGTTTTGTTTTTAATCGTAAATATACTTGTTTGTATTTGATTATTCTCTGCGTTTAATTAGTTTGAATGTGTTGTATGCAAAGTATAATCTATAAGATAGAATAGATATGACCAGTTAATACGCTCGCGTCGCTCGTCGCTAAATTAACGACGTGGTAAATGTGACGAAGTATTCACAAACTGCTGAACGTGAAACACGTAACTTAGTTAAGTTAGGTGTAGTTCAAGCAGATAACTAATGTGCGCCTCTCTTGAGATTGTTCCGACGATCGAATGTAAGAGATATTAAACTTGTGATTTATGTCTGGTGCACATAATATGATATAATCTCGAATGTTTGTCAAATTGTTCACGTTGATGAGTGATATTAACTTCGATTTCGACCAGGGCAGTACCTTGAGATACACAGACAACTGTGTTCTAAAAAGGTTATTGTGGATATTCGTGAGTGACGATCACTTGAACTCAAGTGAGTCGTAAGCTTATTTCCCCTGTTCCTATAAAAAAGAACCGCACAGAAGGTTAGTATGCTAGTTCTGATGTTGACCTTCACTACACTTTATCTAAACCAGAGTGACACAGGCTCAACCAGTGAAGATAGTTTCAGCTTTCATAACTTTGTAAACTGTCATTGTTATGAATGACATTTCAAAGCGTTCAGATCTAACTTTGATTTACTTAGAATTGATAGAAATACTAGGACCTTGTAACTGTACTTTAATTGGAAATGCGGGCCTGGAGTATAGAGTATTTGGAGTTTGGACATAAAGTCGAAAACTGTTAGGGGCGTTGCTGGATTTTCTTCGACCCCTTCTCTTCGTTGTTCAGATTTTATTGGCATGACTATAAAACATATTAAATATACTTTATAATACCGTCATTCGCTGGCATTGTCTCGATGCTCGCTCTCTGACGCACGGGAAATGACTGGTAAGAAGCGGTGAGCGTGTTGTCTGCCGCTTGTTCACAAAAACATTGAGCTTAGAGTTCGTTGTTGTGTTCACAATACCCAAAACCCTAAACTTTATACCGAAATAAAATGGATTTCTTAACACTGATGTTGATACGTAATAAGCGTTTGGAAGCTGCAGCAGATGTGGTACAGCTAGGAAATATTGCTCTGACAAGTTTTAATAAAATGCACGATCTTTTACAAAAAGATTTATATTAATCTTATAGCACCATGGGCTACGATTTTAGAGCTGGGCACTTTTACTATTGAGTTGAATCTCAGCTTTGGGGCTGTTGATCAAACTTTTCACTGCCTGACGTGATCATAAATTCTTCAGCTTTCATGATATTTTTTTTTCTTGGCACAACACCTAATGCCCTGCGGGCAAGGTTGAGATGTGTCGGAATCGCACCAAATAAATCCCAACCTGATCCCCTTACCCAGCCAGGTAAGAGTAACGTTTTTACACACCTGTGTCCCGCCTGCACCAGCCATCTTACGGGGACTTCCTTTCTGGGAGAACGAGCCTTCCCATAGGCTATTCAGATATGGCGCGGAAATCCGGAATCTGTCACCTGGAAGCCGTGAGCTCTCAGCACAGGAAAGTGACCATGGTATCTCAACTGGTACTCCCCCAGAAGTGGATCTGACCTGTGACCTTCCCGACCTGCAGAATATATACTGATAAAAATGACTTGTGTGTTTGATTTACATTTAAATGCCGCCTCGTACTCTGACATATTTAATTATGTTAATGTATAAATAAACCATTAGAAATGTATTCCGCCGAAATGAGATCGTGAATATAATGCGAGATAGAAGTGGGTCGACCCACATCCGTTCAATGAAAAGCTTCCCGCGCGCCGCCCGCCCGCCCAACTGGCGAGAGGCCCAGGAGTTCCTTTCAACTAAAACATTCTTTTTATAGCTTAAATTCCTTGAAAATTATTTCATACAAAGTGGTTCAAGCTGAGAAGACTTTTTTGGTTGTGAATGATATGCGAATGAATGTTAATAAAATATGGTATGACTCAGATTTCTTTGAAAGATGCAATAAAATGCCGAATAGACCTCTGAAAAACACTCGCCCGCACAAAGTCTTTCTCTGGTCACCAGTGCGGAAGGTCTGGCCAGAAATCGTAGAGATTAGACGTCTGAGACTTGCAATAAGTTAACCTGATTGACTTCATTGTTTTTAACAAGCTTGGCAATGAGCTTCTCCGATACTTGTGAAGAGATACTTTCAGAAATATTTTCGGTTCGTACAAAGTGAAAAGTACATTTAAATAAACACACATTCAATATTATTTAGGATTTTAATAGCCGAAATGAAAGAATCAGAATTCCTTTGGTAAATGTGGGTATCGACAGATGTGTTGCGGTTCGTTTACTCTTGTCTGTCATACAAAACAAACATAAAAATACTAAAAAATGGTGAAAGGAAAATTATACAGAGAGAAGTATATAGAAAGTACAAGTCGTATGATACCAATTACGTTATCAAATAATTTGTATTTCGGAAATCTGAAATGAAAAGAGAAACGCAGAGCGAAACTGCGGACGAATAGAAATAAAACGGTTGCCGGTGACAACGTTACCGCGCTGCACTGCGCGTTCAAACGGTCAGCTTTTGCAGGAACGTTGAATGTACTTGTTTATTCCTTTTGAAAAGAAGATAAACGGATCCTCTAACATGGACTTATAAACTGGAAAAGACATAAGATAACGTTCTTCTAGCTGATAAGTGACTTATAACTAATTTCAACTGACTTCAAAAAAGGATCGTTTCTCAATTCTCCGACTGTATATTTTTACGTTTGTTTCGTCATAACTTTCGACTGGGTGAACAGATTTTGATGAAACTTTTTTTTATTTGAAATATTTGTGGTCCTAACTGAATAGTCTATATTAGAACAATTGCATTTATGACAAGACCATATAAGTCTTAAACTTGTATTAAGTTTGTGCGCAACAAATGGACAAACAATTCAATACCACGTCAACCGCTTTCAATGATTATTTTTTTATTGGAAGAATGTACTTCAAGGGTAGTTTGATGAGAGTTTGGTGAAGTTCCGATTAATTCCATTTCGTAATATTCCTGTTCGTTGTGAAGTCGGTTTTTTTTTCTTGAAAATATACATTGCCTTCTTATTGTTATTCGTAAATTATCACAAATTAACAACACATAATAATATACTATGTAGGTATTGGTACTATGGGTATTTATTAATCGACACCAATAATCATTTACGCAAATTGATCTCGTAGCCTACATGTGGTAGAGTGCCTGAGAGACGAGCCGCGAGTTCTGGATATATTTAAATCCTAGTCGAAGCTGCATATTTACTGCACACACGTCTCTGTGCGGCCGTGGTGCCTGTACTACCTTCTCTATTTTCTACACCTGAAGCACTCGAATTCATTTCATATGGATTAAATTATAGGGTGGGCGTTAATAGCAGCAACACAATAACCGATTATTAATGTTGCTATTATCGTTCACTAAAACTGTACGGTATGAAGTGGTTTTAAATAAAAAAATATATTATATGCGTTTTATCATATTGGGTAAACGAACAAAATCGGCTTCATTGTGTATTGAAGTTGATACTATTTCGTAGTAGCTCGATAATAATACCACAGGTATCAACGCCGACGCCAGAGAAATATTATTAAAAACAATTTACACGCGGTGTGATCTGCTAAATGTTATAATTAACAAATTATTTGCTGCAAATGTAAAAATTAAATTATAGTCAATTGTATCACAGTTAAGTCCGCGGACGTGTCGGTGCGGATCGATCGTTATCTAATCGGACGCGGCGCGCTCTGACGTCGCGGCTTATCGCTGAGCTGTGACATACGCAGATGTCGCTCCGTGTTGCTTCTGCAATGTTAAACAACGTGTGTATTTGTAAAAGTAATATAGGTATTTTCAATCTTGCTTTTTATTTATGTGTACGTCGTTACGAGAACCATCGTCTGGTTTTAGTTACCTCCCCGTCTACAATACACACAAACGAAACACAGAAGTATAATATTATTGCCACCGATATTAGTGGTGCAATAGTGCTCCAGTCGTGCCACCCCATTCTTGCAACAGCAAAAGTTTTTCAAGACCAATTATCTCCAAGGATAAAGGATTTTTTTACTGTGACTAAATTCATAGACATATTTGCTTCCAAGTGAAGGTCCGCGAAGTCACCTCATAAAATGGCATGCGAAGCCTTTACACGGAACCGCGGGAACTTGGTTCCAACGGCGCCGGCTCTGGCGAGGTGCGGTGAAGGCGGAACTCTCGTCTGCAGCCCTTGAAGGAGCGCACGGGAATCCTGCGCGAGTCACTGCGCTGCTGTATAATTATAATCATTATAATAAGGATATCATCCCAAGTGTGTAAGAATCATTCAGCCAGAAGCCACTTTCACCCTGAGTTAAAAGTCGATTAACAGCACTGTCTGATTTTAATTTAATAAATCTGGATCTAACGTCTAATCTTTGTAAATTCCATAATAAAGGTAGTGGAAGAAAATTACACGTTCATGTTATTACAACATGATTCCTCTTGAATGCTGATAACCATACGATACAATCGAAATAGTAATAGAAATATCACCTCCTT
Organism: Meandrusa payeni; assembly: GCA_029286785.1. Lineage (NCBI taxonomy): Eukaryota > Metazoa > Arthropoda > Insecta > Lepidoptera > Papilionidae > Meandrusa > Meandrusa payeni. The sequence goes on along the minus strand of JAGSMX010000007.1, from coordinate 125,428 downwards.
GAATATTAAATCGGAAAAGTATTATCGGACATAAATATTATATTCAACGAATATGAGCCCGCTGGCTGCCGGCCAGGGCACTGCCGTGCTGAGATTAACCAATGTTTAGTTATACCAAATTCATTAAGCACCAACGTTAGAATTTGATAGCTTACATAACATTATACTCGTAATAAAAAGTAATATATGTTTTTATTTTGAGAATCTAAAATTGTGTAAGAATAATAATCGAAGTTTTAATAAATAATTATATTTCGTGTAAATTCTTCGCTAATAAATTAACGGAAAAAGTTTGAATTGCCTGCGAGATCCGCGACGTGCTGACTGCGCGCCGTATGCTGCACATCACACAAGGGTTCCCCCCATATGTGTTGAATCCTTGCGAGGTGGACAAGATGGCAATCGCTTTTCAAGTCTATATGTGCCTAAAACTGAATATTACCTCAAGAAAAGATTAGAGCGTACTCAAGAAATTTTCATTCGTTTATTGATGTACTGTGACCAGGCTAGGATCAATTTTCTGATCAGAAGTAAACTTCTACAACTTAGATTAAGAAGGCGGTTACTTAGCACTTACGTACATGGTGTGTTTAACTGGTTTCTCTGTCCGGTAATTAAATATACCATTAGCATAAGAAGTATGACTTATTTATTTGCGTCCTATGTATTCAGGCTACACGGGCTTCCATAGTCTGTCTGGTAGGGTACTGGAGAAGCTAGTATTTACTGCTTCACAGGATTGAGAGGTAGCATAGCTAGGTAGCAAAGGTAGCTTAGTGTCCGGGCGGTCGCTTCAAGTTGCATAGTACGTTAGCAACCCAAATTTGATAATTTCATTGATTTTTTTTTAAATGAAGGAACAAAGACAAAATGAGTCACTTATTGTCAAGCGACACCGCCCATAAAAAGCATTTGAAACAATAATACATTATTTACAGATAGAACTTGATGAAAACCATTAACATTCGAGATCACTTAAAAGCATTGAACAATTTAAAGAAATATTTTCTAAGGTTACCGAATTGTTGTGAGGAAACGTAACATTACTGACAACGCAATCCGGTGACGTTGTAACAGCCTGCGAGCGAACGAGGACGGCCCTAAAAAGGGCAACCTGAGGTCGTTGTAAATCCATTTGGAGCTCAGGGAAAAACTTGCTAGAAACTTACGGTACACAGTGTTATTTGCAACCACTTATTTATTTGAGACAGAAATTGTTTTGGAAATTCCACCTTTCTGCGTAGCTTTAACAAGTTAATATTGTACGATATGGCAGACATACGACACCTGCATATCAGTAACGGAGATGAAACTTCGAGCGACATTTAAGGTTTTATGTCATATGACGTACTGTGTCTGATGTAATTTTTATTTTTATAGTTCAGGCTATCTTCTTGTTGGTATTATAAAGTACGAGCTAAGGCTTCTATTAGAGCTCTGTATACAAACGCAGCTACAGCTAAATTGGTCTGCTTATTTAACCATTGAGTTCGTTCAATAATTTAAATATTTTCTTCATCATACAGCTTTTCACTTCTTTATTTAAAATAATTCCTAAAGACATTATTTTAAAAGAAAATAAAATGATACTCAAAGGCTATCTCTCTCTCGCGGCAGCTTATCGCATTCACGCATCGCGGGACAACATGCTTTCTATTTAGGACGAACCCTCAGAGCCGTCGTCCCGCCGCCACCAGATAACATCCTATTCTATTCACATTCTGTGAAAACCTTTGAACATAAATCAGTAGCGTTTAGGGATTTCCCAGCGTTGGCAAAAAGGAAATATGAAACACCTTTAATGAAACATTTTTTTTAATATGTAGTAATTAATATTATAAGAATAGAGCAAGTGTGTTATCCTGCATCTTACGCCGGGGCATCAGCCCAGTTGTCTGGCTGGAGCGGCGCGATCACGTCACACTATTGCAAAGAAATATTATCTTCCTTTAGTTACTCTGCTTGGGGCACACACTCTATGAACCTAAATTTTGTGGCCACTCTAGTTTTATTTATAGGCAGGAAACCTAGAAATATGCTACGAATACAGATGCCAATTCTTCTCGTTGTATAGATTCCGGAGCGCTATATGATACATTAAGGCCAGTAATAGGGAAGCGCACGTGTCGCCCGAGTTGTGTCAATATGCGGTTGGCCGGCGATAAATTTCGTGTAAGTACCGACGCAGATGGAGTGGACGCCGCTCTGCTACGAGATTTATGATGTTTCCGGAAGTTTTACGATATTACAAGCTCTTAGAACTAAAAAGTTTGCAAAATAAGGTAATCTTTACAATATGAGTTTGTCGCATAAGCGGTACTCCAATTTTATAATAAAAATTATACGAGTGGCATCTCAGTACAGAGTAATCAATCATAGATACTGACTTTGTCTACGGCTATGAAATGGTCTATGGTTCCAGTTATGTGTCTGTCAATAACCTAATCTATGTCGTATGTAGATTGCCATAAACGATGGCTGCCGACTACGAGGCCAGCAGGACAGATGTCCGGTGACCGTGGTGCGACCCGTGACACAGCCCAGCCGGGGTCGCCAGGGATGTAGCGAATTTAAAGTAAAGTTAGACTTTGTTACCTGCGGCTGCGGTGTCTTCTATTTTGTATCTAAATCAAACAATTTATTATTCCTTAAAGTTCAGTTTGCGTGGATACTACAGTAGTTCTTTATAATATCTATTTGTTTCATGTTAATATGTATTTTTATTGCGAGTTTTGTTCAAACCAATGGAGATATAGATATAACTGTCTCGAATGTTAGTAGCTTATGTTTGCACGATATTTTAGTGTCAAAATAACACAGACTACTTTTAAATAAAGTTAGTAAAGTGTCGCCAGATTATCCAGAAAATAAGTGTATCTATTTTAAACCGGCTATGGCAATGCTTTGTTGGAAAACTTTGAATAAAAAGTATATTTAGGAGTAAAAATAAAAAGCGACTTCAGATCGAATCAAATATCAAGCGATATTACGCTCGGCGTTTGTACTTGCGAACTATCTGAGGAATATTACCAAATAGAATTAATCATAACCTAACTGAACTCTCACCAAACTACCCTTGAAGTACATCCTTTCCACCAAAAACGAATCATCAAAATCGATTGACGTGATATCGAGGTATTTGCACTTTCGTCGCGCACATACATAATCCAAATTTAAGATGTTTTTCTGGTGGTAATGGTTTTCTCATGGATGCCATTGCCACAAATAGACGAACATACCACATCGGAAGCAACAGCTTTCAAATTTAAAAAAAATCATCAAATCGGTTACCCCGGTGGAAATGTATGCGGTAACAAACATAAAACAATACAGACCAATTGAGAACCTCCTCCTTTTTTGAAGTCAGTTGAAAAACCATGAGCACTCACTCACGTCCGTCCATCACCAGCTGTCTGGACGGAGACAGCGACCATTGTCGGCATTTTTACCAAGCCTATTAGATCTCTTATTTGACATGTAGTTAGCACATCGCCCTGCGCTGGTCATAAGTATTAGCTTACGAGATCCTTGTATGAAATCAGAATCAGGCTGGGATTCGAAGCCCCGCCTTTAAGATGGTCGTATATATTTAAATGTAACAAGCCCCGCTTTGTCTTTCTGACGATATTATATACAACATGTTAAACATAATGCGTGTCGCAGCGCAAGTACCAAGTAATAATAAATTCATTTATATGGGAATTCTGAGACACATTTAAATTGAGCCACTAATTGCATAGTCGGTAATCTTATTGAACGTGGATTTGTGGAGCAGCTTCTCCTTTTTCTCATTATAGAGCCTTTCTGCTTTTGATTCAATTAGGCGTGGTTCCCTTTCAACTGTTTCCAATATTACGTCACGAACGGCATAAATTTACCTACTTTAATAGCGGCTGAGCGCACCGCGTCTTCCGCTCTGCTCATTGACATTATCGGATACCATTTGTCTTGTAACAATGACTATTTCTGTTAATTGTTGTTCAGTTTATTAACTTCACAAAAGTCGTTCACATTATTTTCTGTATACGTATTATAAAAAGGTAAAGCACCGATCGTCGCCGCCGATTGAATTATCGTGGTATCGCTATGTTCCCGACAGATTTCTCTCCATTAATGTTTGAAGCTTTGCTGGAGTTTCATAAGCCAACAGCACCAGCACCGAAGTGACGATAATAAGTTCAGGTTGAACATCCTAAGACCTGAGTCAGCTCTCAGAACTGCGGTGATAAAAAGACCAAACAATCAAATAAGTTATACAGTGACGTTAACATAACCGCTTCTCACGAACGTGCTATTACCCAAGCCGACAAAAATTCCAATGAAACGCGAACTTTCATACAATTTTTGATTAATGTTATCTTTGTTTGATATTTAGCCGCCCGACGTGTAACACGTGAAAGCGGCAGCAAAACACGAGTGGTGTGTTATTGTTTGACCGAGTATGTTCAGAACTGAGGCGATCTTATAAGAAGATTTATATATATTCAATAGCCATTATAATATGAAATAAGACATTTAAGAGATACCTCTCGGTGAACATTCATGAATTTAACATCCGGCAAAGTTATTCAAATATCTCTTAACTAATGTTAATTTGAAAATTTCATAAATTATGGATGTCTTCGTTACGGCCACCTCTTTGTATTGTAGACGATATTTTAACACCGTAATAGTTTAAATAAAGCAGAACATATAACACACGTACCATTTCATACTACAGTTCAGACTAAACGCCGGCGACTGGAAGCATTTTTCGCTTTATTGTTACCAGATGAACATTTGAAGAAGCGATCATTACTGATTTAATAATGAAAATAAATAACGAGTGTGGTTTAGACCACACCACTGAAGTAAAACTTTTTTAGCCCCATCTATCATATTTTGTATATTATATATAATATATACACAACATATAATAAATACACGATCTTTCATTAAAGAAAGAACAGTGTGATACATACAATAGGCCTGCATTGTGTCTTAAACGAAACGTAACCGGCTACGAGAGAAAGAGAGGGAAAACGTGTGCTCGCTCCTCTCTCTTGCCCGTACAGTAATACAAAACGTAACTCTTTATCTATCTACCTTCACTAACTACTCTATCCACCTCTCAAGTAACGTTCGCCTTGCTTGTTGACACTTTTCGTAACGCGTTCACCGGCTTACTCCCCAAGACAAGCGTGCGTAAAGAAGGTTTACTTCAATACAAAGAATCCATAATTTTCATTCGACCGAGGTCTGTGTTCCAGCCGCCCGCCCCACTGCTTCAACACCGGGGAAAGAGAACGTATATAAACATTCTACGATTCCACTAGGTGGGTGAGGTGCTCATAAGTCATCGCGAACAAGTATTCAAGGTCGTAACGCTCTTGCATTACCTTTAGTAGATGTTTGACAGCGGGGGGTTCACTTAGCATCTAGCATACCCCCTGTTCGTATGCCACGCTGATATTCTATCTCAATGTGGGTAGACTGACATAATAATCTATGTCAAGCTAAATCTCTATCACAATTTACGACTCAAATTTGATTTCATATCACATACTCGTAATGTTTACATTATTTCTTTATGTTTCTCTTTAAATTGATCGTGTAGGATACCTCTGCCTTAATGTACTTAAAACTTTTAATTAAAGGGTGCGCAGGGAGACGTGTGGCGGCCGCGGCGAGGACCGCAACGAATGGCAGCCGTTCGTTACCGCCGTCACACACTACACGTCGCACTTCACACTGATTTACGTGATGTCGAGGATGTTTTGTGGATTCTATTCTGGCTTTATTGAAGTAAAACTTCTATACTCGCTTGACATGAGGGTAAATGATATATGTGAGGAGAACGGCACGAAAAATGTGATCGTGCCAGGCAAACGGAAGCCGAAAGCAATATGAGTTCGTGAAGACAGAACGAGATACGAGTTACGTTTCCATAAGCTGTAATACTGTAAAATATAAATCCTTAAATTCAGCTCGATAAATGTGTAACGACGCCGGCCGCAGTCCGCGTGTATTTTCGTGATTTAGCGATATACCGGACGGCGATGCAATTTGCGGCGCGTCATATTACACCAGATCTCGTTACCAATGCGGGCGCGGTGGGAACATCCATTTGACCTGTTGTTGTATTTACGATGCTAATTGCAATATTTGTGTTGGATGAGATTTGTGTTACAGTTAGGATATGTTGAACGGTAATACAAGCCGATGAGACTCCTTTGTGTCCTGTGATGCTCATGTGGTGTTGGTGATATTTTCTGGTTTTTCGACAAGCCATAATATATTATATTTTAGTATTTTCTTAGAATATAAAAATGCTATGCTATGTACAAAGCGCTACAGAGCTCGTATCTAGCAATACTATACATAATTTGAAAGATCTTGACATAACCTACAAAACGACGCTATGCATAATTAGTTTAGATATTGCGTTCAACAGTTATAGACGTGTAAACATGGACTTCACTAACGCCGAAATTCGCGGCTTGGCCACTGTTTGGGACGATTCACCGGCCTTCGACCACGACCGTTTTCGCTTGATATTGTCGTATGTGATCCATTTTTCGTCGCCAGTCACCATCCGCTTCAAGAATGGGTCGAGTTCGTTCCGTTTCAGCAGCATATCGCAGGCGTTGATTCGGTCCAGAAGGTTTTTTTGCGTCAAATCATGCGGCACCCAAACATCAAGCTTTTTTTTGTATCCAGCCTTCTGCAGATGGTTTAAAATGGTTTGGTGACTAACTCCCATCTCCTGGGCGATGTCACGAGATGCCACATGCCGGTCTAACTCGATGTAGTCCGTGATTTGATCGGTATTTGTCGTCACAGGTCTTCCGCCGGCTGGCTTATCCATGGTGTCGTTTTCACCGGCTCTGAATCGTCGAAACCATTCCTCCGTGGTTCGAAGTGATAGAGTACCATCCCCCAAAACACCATTAATCTCACGGAACGTTTCTCTAGCGGATTTGCCTTTAACGAAGGAAAACTTTAAAATAGCGCGAATTTCGGCGTTAGTGAAGTCCATGTTTACACGTCTATAACTATTGAACGCAATATCCAAACTAATTATGCATAGCGTCGTTTTGTAGGTTATGTCAAGACCTTTCAAATTATGTATAGTATTGCTAGATACGAGCTCTGTAGCGCTTTGTACATAGCCGCGAAATTCAAAAGACAAAAAGGCGGAAGGGAGATATTTGACAACCTATTATATAGAATAGTAGATGAAACATACATAAACATTTCAACACAATCGACTTCAAAAAAAGAGGTGCTTTATTGTGTCTAACTGTATGTTTTTTTCTATGTTTGTTGCTTCATAACTGGGTGAACAGATTTTGATGATTCTTTGAAATTAAGATTTTATTTGAAAGCCGGTGCGTCCCGCGTGTATCCTTTGAAATTTGGTCAAATTCTTTCAATGGCATCCATGAGAAAACCTTATACTCGTAATCTTTAAATTTGCATCAAGTATGTACTAATAATTCAAAAACACGCCGACGTATTTCGATGATTATTTTTTTATTGGAAAGGATGTACTTCAAGATGAGAGTTTGTTTAAGTTCTGATGAATTCTATTTCGTAATAATCTTACCATAATTCGGAAATACAAACAGGGCAAAAGACAAATAGGACATAATGCCAACATTAGACCAAATCAGATGTCAGATTAGGGTTTGTGATATATAAAATGAAGCATCAATAGCCTAATTGTTTCGGGTACGGTCTGCAAATCGAGAGGTCGTAGGTTCGAATCCACCAGTCGATTATTGACGTAAATCATCTCCTAACAAGCTTAAGCTTAGTTGGAATGGTTAACAAGAATGTTAGTAATATTTTTGAAAAAAAAAGAAATACTGCTAGCTTTCTTTTAAAAAAAGTAAAAAAACAAATAGTCTAGATAACACATGAGATTTAACTAGAATCTCGGGAGCTCGGCACCGTGTCCGAAGGTCTGTTAGTCTATTGTATTAATTCCTCCAGCGGAGTTCATATTTTCGGATTCTTGATATTTTTTATTACATACTACGCTAAAAAGTACCAACCAGGAAAAATAACTTCAACAAGCTAGTCCGCAATAAATGTAGCAATATAAAATAGATTCGCAATAAACACGGTGACGTCTTAATCTCTTGCGATCTCATCTCACGCTACGCTGAGAATGTCTTTTTCATCTTTTGCTTATGTTAAAAAAGAAAATGATGTGAAAAAAAAAGAAAATTTGTTGTTCTTTCTTGCAAAAACTACTGAATGTATTTTGATAATTGTTTGCAATAACATAGTTTACACATCTACATAAGGCGCAGGCTGTACTTTATAAAAGTATAACAATATGTAAGAAAAAATATGCCATTTACGAGCTCACCTACCACTCAGCTGATCAATATGAAATTTTGAGCACCAGCGGAATAGAAAAATACACTTTTAATCGCGAGTCACACGGGGGCGCGCAACTAGTAAATATTAGACCTTTGCCGTTACGTAGAGAATGCTACAATTACTTGTAATTTTCTATCTACTCGTTAGGAATATCAATTGTTGCTCCAACATCGAATATGTTACAATACGAGTACGATGAAATGCACTATTTTTGTGATTTTACTATTGTATTTATTTAAAGTATCGCTTGAACAAGTTGTATAATTTCAGATTGCACACGCACCTACATTAAGAAAATTCAGAAGCTTTATAAACAATATATAATAAAGTATTAAGACACATGTTTTGGATAATTTGATGCTTAGGCATTTACTGAACTTGTGCGTCTTACCATCCAGGACTGCATTTCCACTTAATATCAGGTGGGATCGTGGTCAAGGACTTGCTTACAAAGTATGACAAATATCGGTAACATGTCTTCTACAACTTTAGGCAAGTGTAATATTTTCTTTCAGCATACACTTTGTTTACAATTTACGAGTAAATATCGTAAAATACGACTAATGTTCCCAAACCAGTTGGCCAGAGTCCTGCAATTGACGACGGGACAAAGGCGGGAAGGACAAAAGACGACCGGCCCGTAAAGTTACCCCTAGTTCAGCTGTTGTTGCGCCCGACATTCTAATACTCCTCACGACCATTTGAATATCAGCATTTCCTTTTCACAGTCACAATGAGCACAGCAAAGAACTAGAATCACTTGTTGAAAGAAGATTCGGATGAAGAGCCAAGCCTATACATAATTATATCAATGTGTCATTTTTTGAGCGAATTAGTTTGCATGGCTCTACACGTAAAACAAAAAAAAACTCGCAAATTCCCTGAGTACTCACACGTGAGTACACATGTACATATGTTGTGTTATTTAAACACGTTTACTTTCTCATTATAACTAAAATAATAAAGTGCTAAACAAATTTCAAATATATTTACGTTGAAATTCCAACCATAAATATAGCAGCAACCAGAGTGTGCGGGACAAACGTAGTTTTGTTCCAATCCCCAGGCGGACGTCGGGCTGGTGCTGGGCGCGTGCTCGTGAAGCGGAAATACTAATTTATCTTTCCGCTAACTTCCTCACCAGGGCTGCGGATTAGATCACGCCATCGGTTTATACTTTAACTTGAGTCTACTTTCTTCAATTTATCTTTTCAATTGTAAACTTTTATTCGAAATAGATCTATTTTGTTTGTCGCGTGACTATATATAGGTAGGTATTTGTGACGGCTGCTATATACTTGTGCGCGACAATCTCTATACACTTCGCATTACATTTATTCTAACGTTAGCAGCATGGAATAATTAAACAAAGCGAAATGTAATTTAAACAAAACCTATAAGAAAATAAAATTTGGCAAAAACATAATATAATACGATTTGTACATAGCCTAAAGCAGAGTCTTGGAAATAATTTCTAAATAACATTGTGAGGGCGGGCGAGGTCGAGAGGATCGTTCACTGTCTACGCTCATTTATATATGTACATACATAGATATTTAGGTATGTTTTGTAATAATTATTAAAATGTTCATTTTTTGTAAAATATATTTCTAAAATCTACAATGAATTGAGAGATAGAAGGAGGACTGGCAAAACCGCTTGATATGAGATCTAAAAATAAATTAAAAAGAACATCAAATGGCATCCGAAAATTGAAATAAATTTAATTTTTAAAAATGTCACATGGCTTGTAGACGTTAATATAGGCACGTAATGTATATTATTTACCCAATGAAAAGCAAATGTCACTGAACTAGTGGACCACTTGAAAAAATCATGAGGGAAAGAAATGGTGTGTATAGATGCATTAGCTGGCAGGGACTTTTTGACTTACGAATATCCCTAAGCAATGTACAAACATAAATATTTTACGAGTTAGAAAGTTAAAAAAATCTGTCGGGAAATTTTACGTCATAAAGCAGAAGTTAAAAATGCTTATAAATTTGCTTCCAGAGTGCAACTGAGGTCACTACCTGCTGCGTTCACTTACCATTTATCTTCTCGAGGGTTCGTAGAATATCGACAGCAGTCTCGTCAGTAAAATTATCTCCATTTAACGCTTTAAAATTCTGATTAATTTTCTTCTTTTAAGAAATTATAATCGTTATGGTTATTAAGACAGCATATGTGGCTGTCTATCTTGCTGTGTTTGCGTCCGTGTTGTGCGAGCTGTGTGGTATGTTTTATATTACATAGTATGTTCACAAGTTTACAGACCCTAACATTACTTAGTAATTCTGGGGTTAACCGCGAGTATCGCTGGTAAGTGTTTGTACGTTTTCGCTTCGAAAGTAAACACCCGCCATATCGCGGTGTCTATTATCGACACGCAGTATGATCTGGCGCCACACATTACGGCTGATGTTCGCGCTCAACTTATAAAGTTAAATTTATCGCAGACCATTTGTTACAAACGCTAGTCGCAGGCAGTGACTAAGTTCTGTGTGCTTGTAATTAATGAGACCTTGGAACAGAAAATAGGAGATTGCACACAACATTCGAAGAAATCCGAGGAACTGTTTCCCGGGAGTTAAGTTTACAATATAACTGGCGGCCAGTACGATTTCGGTTCAATGGTTCTTTTGTATTGAGTCCTTTGTTGTATCCTGTTTACATTTGTGTGTTGTTCGTGGTTATTGTTATGGCCATTGCAATATATTATTTTGGTAAGGAACGTAAATATATGTTTTCAGTTTTTTTTCCACTTCTCTTCTACTAAGTCTTGGTGAGAGAATATTTTAAAATTCTACAAAAGTATGTCAAAGCTGTTGAAAATAGAAATAAACGAACACGCAGCTGCTGTCTGAAAGCATTTTGCTTGTATTTCAGTTAACAAGTTACCGCTGGCGCTGCGTACACAGCGGGTTTGTTCCCTTTGGAGGTCGAGGGCCGCACTCCGCCAGCGGGCGTGGCTGAAGGCTGCCTCACTTTCACATTTGCAAAGTCGACTTTAGGGCTTGGAATTTTTATATATCAACTTTGAGACTGTAAAGGTACTAAGGGTGACAAGGTGACAAGATACAATAAAATTCCTTAAGGTTAAATTTGATAGTTATGAACCATTAGAAGTTCCCTTTCCAATGGTACGCGACTGGAAATGTGTTTCTATTTCAAATTCTTTTTGTTAACAAAGATTGAAACTCCATTGCTTTGTATGTTTATTTATTATTTCTCTCTACCCTCAAGTTACCCGGGAGAGATCGCTTTAGCGATAACACTGCCTATTGTTTAACTTATCTGTGTAAAAGTAACCGACCGCGACGTGGTTCGGCCCTCTCGGGCTCCCTCGGTTCGGAATATTTAACATAGTAACCTTTAAAGATGATGTTATCCCTCACCGCGGGGTCGAGTTATCACCAGAGAAGTTCAAGCTAAGTCACCACTCAATCCGATGAAGCAGTCGAAACCACCTTCTCTGGCTTATCTGGGCAGGTTCATCACAAAGACGAAAGAAGAATAAAAGGTCATATAACGAACTTTCCAATTCTAAATTATAAATGATATTCTCAAGGAAATCATTTTAACATTTTGATAAGTAATTCAATTGTTTCCCGGAGGACGTGACGTAGCTGCTGCCGAGGAAACACAAAATGGTCCGATATAATATTGAACGCATCGTGTTCACTCCGCATATTATTCCACACGTGGATATTTCTCTGTCTTTTTATCACAATGGACTTTATATACCTACGACGCCGCGAGATCTGGCTTAAAGTATACGAAAAATAAATTAAATATGTATTTTAAATTTAATGCTTGCTCAATTAACTTATTGGGCGAGGAGGTCGCAACACGTGCAGGACTAGAAGAGTTTCAGACGCCTTACCGGCTGATAACTACGAAAGAAGAAAAGAGAAGAACAGAAACAACGTCCTCTCACTGGATTAAGCAGAAGTATAAAGCAGAAACTGTGAGATCATCCAGCTGCTGGCTTATTGACCCGACAGATATTTCAGGTTTAACAATTTGAATATGGAGTCACACGCGCTGCAGGTGATGTGTCTCCTAAATATAATTGCTATTTCTCTCTATGAAGATGTAGTCTATGAAAGTCAATAACTCAGGAAATGCCTGGTGACTCTTCTCTTGACAATCAAAGCACTGAAGAACGTATTTTTACGATTCCTTTGTAAATTAAATGAAAAATCTCAGTCAAAACAAATTACACGATAACAAATATTTTTTGTTAGAAATTCTCGCAACAAACGCAAAACTAAAGATTTATCTCACTTATTCGCATTTTCTAGAAAAACATTTTTCTTTTACCTGAAATATAATGATACATTTTAGTACCTGCAGCCATAACTCAATCCCCGCACACGTCGCTGTTCGTCTGTCGTAAACTTTACCGCCTGGAGGAAACAAAGCAGGTGTCCATCCGCATCTACTTCTAAATGTTTACTCCTAAAAAGGTTTCTCTGATCTAACCATCCGCTGGCCACTGTCTGATGTTGTCTGTCAGTGAGGCGTCGATTTAATATTTATTCGACTTTCTATCTGACTAATGGATGAAACATCGACAACAAATGTTATCAATAAATTATATCGATCCAACACGAAATATCCGTGTTGACGAGTGACGGGCTGATTATTATGTACTAAATATGCTCTAGCTCAGAATATACTAATTTTTGTAGGGAATGAAGACAAAAGATTTTGCGGCTAATCCCTTTGGATTTATATTTTTTTCAACCGACTTCAAATAAGGAGGAGGTTATCAATTATTCCGTATGTTTTTATGTGTTTTCTACCTCATAACTTTGGACTGAGTGAACCGATTTTGATGTTCATTTCAATTTGGTCCAATTCTGCCAATGGCATCCATGAGAAAACCATGTAAGTCTTCAATTTGCGTTAAGTATGTGCGCGACCAACTGACGAATAACTCAATATACTATCTACCTATGGCACAATTCCGATTAATTTCGTAATATAATATATAATTAGGAAATACAAAGAGGGCGTCCGCACGTAGTAGCGTTTAACGTTTGATTCGATTTGAACTCATTTTTTGTTTTTAATCGTAAACACACTTGTGAAGTTTATTGAGATGGCCTGTTTAATAGTTGATAAATAATAATAAAGGCTCTGTTTCCACTAACGTTGCCACTCGCTGCAGTGTTTATCTGCTCCGCATTCACAGCATCACGCGTTCACAAATCAGACATCGGATACAATCTATCGTTAATCTCGCTTTACATGTTCGTTGGATTACAACACTGGACACTGGACACTGGACGTTACGTCGCACACTGCAGCATTTATTTAACATCGTCATTCGAGTTGGATTTAACAAAACAAATTACACTGAGCAGCCAAAATGATTACGTCCGATTTTGACCCTCGTCAAATAGAGACTTGAGACGAATGGCGGCGTGTTGACAGACACCAGTTTGCAAATAAAAAAAAGAATTATCAAAATCGGTTCACCCAGTCGAAAGTCACGAGGTGACAAACATAAATACAAACGAATTGAGAACCTCCTGCTTTTCTCTCTGATTCGATCATAAGGTACATCAAAAGGTCAAAGCTATATTTACGAGTAAAAAAAACCGCCTTCAAACCGAATCACACAAAAATACAGACAAATTGAGAATTCATCTCCTTTTTTGAAGTCGGTTGAAAAAAAATGTACTGAACTAACTACCGCAGACTTTTTTTTCTTTCTTTTTTTTCAGAAATATTACTGACAATCTTGTTAACCATTCCAACTAAGCTTAAGCTTGTGGTAGAACATGGTTCACGGCAATAGTCGAATGGTGGATTCGAACCCACGACCTTACGATTCGCAGGCCGTACCCTAAACAATTAGGCTATTGCCTAACCTCATACTGCACGTGTCTCTCCTGCAATGCATTAATATACATATAGGTTGATTTACAATTAATTAATAAGTATTATTGAAATCTGTACTTCTGTCTACTCCTCAGGGTAAGTGCTTCCTTTTTAAAACGTAACGAAGAAACGAGTTCACTCAAAATGGTTGCCACACGCGGGGGGAGATAAAAATTGTTATCAAAGAGGCAACTTCCTTTATCTGCTCCATTAACTACTAATGACAGTCGATTCAGCTGACGCGGGAAGAAGCTCGGCGCTACGTTAGATATGAAATGTTACGCGGCAGATGATATTTAGACCTACTTAGAACGTGAACTACGAATTACAAAATGTATCATTTTAGAATCATTTATTAGTCAGCGACTTTAAACGTGGTCTAAGCTCCGGACGAGCAACAAGTATATTTACGAGCAAAAACAAAAGACGACTTCAAATCTAAGCAGTGGCCGATTAAATAATTGTATTGTTATATATTCTGGTGCACCTCTCTCTCTTGTATCTTCCACGTTCGTGCTCGTTGTTGACACCTTGTCTGAGACACTGTCATAGATCTGTATATATTCCGACCCAACGTTCTCCGCTAACAACTTTAACGTGAGAATCAAAATAGGTTCATTCAACTCCCTTGGTTGCATCCGTTTCTACCAAACAGTAAGGCATAGGGACTCTTAAAAGACAGTATACTTTTCATCGAAAAACATCGTAAGCCAGTTGATGACCTCTTCTTATATCTTATACGAACAAAAAGCTTCTAAATTTATTGTTTTATTTGAGTATTTTCTAGACTTTTACAACATGTAATTTACCGCAGCGGCTCGCGTTGTTTCTCGTTATGCCTTTTTACGCTCTCGTATCGTTATTTAGAATATAAATTAAGAAATCACACATAAGACCTAACAGAACAGCGTCGCCGAGTTGGCATACCGCGGTGCTTGCGACATGTGGCCTCTCTATATCCAGTCCGAGCCACAATCGCTCAGTTCGCAAACGACATATCACTTCACAAGATTTTACTTATACACTGAGAGTATTAAACACTTAGGTTTTTGATGTTGAAAAATGGTAGCAAGTGCGAGATGCTAAAGATTTATTACGAGGCCGGGCGCGGTGTTTACGTTCTCTCAATTTTTTATGTACTCTAATCTCCGCGAAGATTTATTATCGAAGGCTCACGAGACCGTTCGGAGATAGGAAATGTTCCGACGTCGGCGATGTTTCGAGAAAATACAACAAAAATCTTTTACGTCTTAATCAGGATAGTCTTTCTATCATATCTAAGAAAGACACTGTCCTCTAAGCTGGATTACTGAATCGCGAATTAATTTCCTGATCGTACTAAAAGTGTGTTCTAATGAAGAGCTGCCTCTGTGATCTACAATTTTCCTTACTTTCCATTCCGCACAGCGCGGCACGCAACATCCGCGCCTAATTCCATGCAAACTTGTTCCAACTCTCACCAACTTGCAAATGTAAAAGCCAATTATACATCAGACGTCGCCCGCTCTAAACGTTCCGGATCCCCGGTACTAATGATTTTCTTAACGGTATTGCGATTCTCTCGGAGACTTCGGAACGTTTTATGTTGGGAACATACGCACTGCGGCGTGTGTCGGGATATCATTAAAATCCCTTGCGGCTGTGTTTTTGAAGTAGGCCGTATGTCTGATAATTAAATCAAATACTACATGTATTACTCTTAAGTTAAGGAAATATAAATATATTTACGAGTAAAAACAAGAACCGACCAAACACCCATCAAATTGAATCAAACGTTAAAAGCTATTTGTATTTTGTCGAGTACCTGACATTAGTATTGACACCTTCTTTGTGTTTCCAAATTATCGTACAAATATTATGATTTAGATTAGAACCAGAACCTAACCAAACTCTTGAAGTACTTACTTTCCAATAAAAAATGGATCATATTGTTCGTCCGTTTGCGGCTCACATACTTAATGCAAATTTAAGACTTATATGGTTTTCTCATCGACCCCATCGTCAGAACTGAACCAAATTGGGATCACACGGAAAGCTTGAGAACCTCCTTCTCTTTTGAAGTTGGTTTAAAAGACAGCGTCCGTGTTTAGTAGCTTTTAGTATTTGATTCTTCACGTTTGATTTGATATCCGCTTCTGATTTTACTCGTAAATATTTAGAATTTATATCTTCGCCATAAACTATTTTACGATATAATAAAGAAAAAAATATTTGACTGCTCACTGTTTAATTTATAAAATAATGTTTACCTCACTAAAAATCACTTTAAACTGGTAAATTACTTTCCGACCATACTAAACACGTAAACATGTAAACAAATGACGACATAAATAACATTAATGTAAATTTACATGCTTCATTACTCGTATAATAATCAAATAGACACTGTTATATAAATAAAATAAAATCTTATCTAATTTACCTGAGAAGTTTGGAATTTAATGCAGTCCCCGGACAATCCCCGGACAGTCGTAGTGGATCACGTCCACGGACGTCGCAGAGACAGACAGACGTCGGGGAAACATTAATATTCAATTTCCACGGAGCCTGAATTCAATCAAATACGGACCTCTGTTAGGCAGAGTTCCACCGCGCATAACCAACCAATAGTGATCGATATTAAACTCTCAACAGAAGCAGTGATGTCCTGAGTTAGTTAATTTTGAATTTCCCTCAATTTATCCGTTGCAGAGCTGCAGCCGTCCGTCCAAACCGAGGCTACCCCTCACCGGGGGGACCTTTAGAGAGGATCAGGCTAATCGACCTAAGAGCTATACCACCTCTCAATCCGGTCAAGCAGTAAAAGTCAGCTTCTCTGGCTGTATAGATCCACCAAAAATAAAACCCGTACCGCTTGGCGCTGTCAGCCACACATGTTATCATCGACTAAACAAAACAAAAAAAGATTATCTCACCAAGAGAAGCTGCTCCACGTGGAGTACTATGAAATGGTTTCTTCGAGTGACGTCGTAGCGCAGACTTTGTAAAGCGAAATTCCTTTGCGAGGTCGCGAGCCAGAAACACTTCGGTGTTCAGAATACTTCAAATGTTCACGAGATGGCGTCGACTTTCAATTTAATCTCAACGTTTATAATTTTCTAAATGACCTCGTGCCCTTAATATGTGACGTTAACTGATGATCATTTATTGCTTAACGCGTAAACATCTTGATTTAGGTCTTTCCGTTGTCTAGTCAATCTTTTCTTTCTCGCCCCATACCTTTTTTTTAGGAAAAGGGACAAACGAGCATACGGCTCACCTGATCTTAAGTGATCACCGTCGCCCGTTAACATCACAGCACCGGATGAGCTGCAAGTGCGTTGCCGGCCTTTGAGGCAGGAGTAGTTTCTCAATTGGAGTTGGTTTCTTGAAGGTCCTCAAATTGTTCAGAAACACCGCAGGTGACAGTCGATTCCACAAGTTGATAGTACTGATGATTCCGAACAATTCCTCAGAACACAGCCCGTGGTAAATAGAGAATGGAAAGAGCCCCAACATCTTGAAATGAAACTGAGCTTCGACGATTCGAGCAGCTGAACGTTGTACGGAGTCAAACGGAAGAAATTTGTATTGGGCAACCCCGGCTCAGGGTCGCGAACAGTATTCCATGTGAGGCCGGACCAAGACACGCAGCAGTAATAACATCGCACGAACTTTAGAATCAATCGCCCTTTGCTTAATATATCACCAACTTAACCGATAGACGTAGAAAGGAAGTCCCCGACTCTTCCCTTACTCTTTTCTTCCGTTCATAATAGGTTGAAAGAAGTAGAGAGACAATCTGTGCAACAAATTTCCGTGTAAACAATTTGTCAGCGTTAAGGTCGGGCGATGTGTCACGAGGGATTACGTGGCGCGCTGCTGCTGGCGGCGCCTGGCTCTCTTGGACATACATAAAGTCTTTCAATTACCTTTTTCATTTTATTTTGCGTAGTGCGCGCCGCCCGTCTGTGAGCGGCTCCCGGCCGGCTTTTCGAATAACTTGCCATTATTCAATCTCTTGCAAACATATGTCATGTATGTACAACAGTTGCCCTTTCTATCTACCCTGCTAGAATTAAAAGGACATGGAAATTTATTTTATGTATGTAAAATTGGAATGTGTAAGATTAAAATAATATTTTTCTACATGCAAATGTACGTATGTACAGCACATATATCAAGATGACATCGTTTTAATAATTATTGTACTACTTTTATTTTAGAACAATTTAAATGATCGTTTTTACCAGGGCTGACTGCGTGCGATATGCTCCTAGCGTCAGGTAAGATATTACTTACTGCTGGAAAATATTATTACTATCGTTACATTAGTTTATATACGTTATATTTGCGAGTTTACGGTCACTTGTCCATCCGTTTGTTTAAAATACAAGATAAAATAGTAGAAATACTGTAGATTTTATAACTGTAAAGAAGTTTTCCATAGTAATTATAATTCAATAACTGAGGGTACAGTGCCTGCTCTTTGTGGCCATCGCAGGAACAATAGCTTTGATTGCCCGACATAATTACAGCACTCACCCTTCCCAGCCGACACTATCATTTTCCGTTGAGTGCTCGGAAGCTCGTTTTGATTGCTTCAAACGAAAATAAATATATTTATGACGAGTAAAAAGTTGTGTGTACGAGTGACTCCAGAAACGTCGTCCCGCGCCACCTTTGTGACATATATTTACATTTGCAAACAACTTTTACACTCCAGAACACACCCGGAACACCCAATCTAACAGACGTAATGTAATTTTTGTATTTCCGAAGGCTCGCGATTTGAGTCAAAACAAAATTGTTGAGTAAAATTACAAGAGACACAAATGTTATTTTTCCCTCGAAGATTCTTTTCTTAACTGTTTATTTTTTCTCCGCCATGTTATATTTTAGCTCTATATCTGTCGAAATAAATGAAGGTTAATAGTGTGGCAGCTGTACCTTAATGTATACTTAATAACATGTCCAAAATTATGCCAAACTTCTCACGTGTATGTCTACAACAAATTTGACTACTAAGTCCTAACCTAACAGACAAATTATAATATTTTATATAGCTGTAAACGAGACGATTTTAATACCTTACCTATTATATATAAATATCTTTTAATTAATAATATTATTAAAGTTAAATTTATTTAAACGCGTAAAGGAAATGATGACAGTGACACGTTGAAGTTGCAGTGAAAAAAATTATGCTTATATACTTTGCCAAGTGCTTCAATATATAATATTAAATAATATCCGCATGTATTATTTATTCTAATAAATTACAATATTATTATTCAATTTAATATTTATTTATTAATTTTTCAAATTGAAACTGAACTTTGAAGACTATTTGTTAACAATACTATAGAAGTATAACTTGTGACGCACGTAAATAAGTACACGCACACAACAATAAAATATCAATCTAGATCCGCATTTAAAACAGGCACTAGCCAGTAGACTTTCTCAATAATGAAGGGAAGGGATGGCAAGTGGCGCTCAGTGGAACGGAGCAAACACTCCAACAGCTCTGAAGATTCGGACATGACACACGCATTAGCCGCAGAGAGAGGACCACTCTCGAGAGAGCCTCACGAGGGTCATTGCGCAGTCGCCACACAGGACGACAGTCGCCGCTCACTGCAAACATCACTGAGCAAGCTCCTTCAGCTGTAACGTGTTAGCTTTAGCGCGGCAGATGACTTACGCAACTTTACTGTTTGTCCCCGAGGTAAATTATTAGAAAATCAAGTATACTTACGAGTAAGAATAAAAATAGAATCAAACGCAATTAAGCGCGGACGCACTGTTTGTATTTCCGAATTAGAATTGAGAACCTCTTTTTTTGAAGTCGGTTGGATTAGTCGGTCGGTTAGATAGTCACACGAAATGTCGATGCAAGTGTAATCCATATACTCGTACATCCATGTAAATAGTAGTGTTAACCGAATAAAATCACTTACTAAAAATTTGTACCCGGTGTAAGGTGATGAGCTCACACTTGTCACATCTTCCATCACCGAACGACTAGGCGCGGTGAGCAGTACCACCCTTACGTCGTAGACATTCCATCAATACGCACGAAGCGGTTTGCCTCCACCTTCTTTATGCGGACGGATAAGGAATGGAACTCTCTGCTGCATTCAGTCTTTCCACACGGGTACAATCTGGACACCTTTAAGTCCAATGTGAACAGACACCTTATAGGCTCACGTACTCCATCCTAGGCTTCATCTTCGCCTTCCATCAAGCAAGATAAAAGCCAAACATGAGCCTATTTAGTATAAAAATAAAAAAAAAATCTGGGCTCTAAGAACTCGGCGAAAACTGGCCATCGAATGAGCATACCTTTGTCTTTCTCGCTAGAGTCAAACACGTGAGAGCTTATTTATTTTATATCGTTTACATTGAAGGTATTTAAGATGATAATATCAACATTGGCCAAAGTTTCTATATATTTTTCCACGACCGAATTTTAAAAGCAAAGTTTAAGTTAATCTCCTGTTAGAAACTTTGTTAATAAAGGAGTCGGTATCTCACACACTTCTGAGTAGAGCTACTTCTCGTCACCGGCTACAGAATGAAGTATGGTTTTCGTGCAATACGGTTCATGCCATCTCCAGTAGAGCAGCGCAAAAAGCTCCGTGACCCTCCGCTACTGAATAAATCTTTATTCATTCTGCTGAATAACTAATTGACGATAATTAATGAGGCGGTCAGCTAACCGCTGACCCAGTTCGGGAGCCGCTGACGAAACTTATTCGTTTTATTTTTTATATTAGCTAAATATGCTAAAAGTTTGAAACTTGAAATTATCCCTAACTGGTAAACAACAGCGTGTCATCTTGATTTTCGCTTTTAATATCTTCGTCTATTACTGTTCAATGTATTTTATCTAATGAGTATATTATTTTACTGGTTTTTTATGTAAGTTCAGTCACTGAACCAGAACCAATTTTATCGACATAGCCCACTGTTTAAGCAAAGTGAAATGGCAGTGAGCCGGCTATATAAGCCGTAGGACGGACAACCGTTGAACGAAACGAGTTCTTGAGTGAAGACCGCAGAGTGGGACGCCCTAAGACCAGGTGGACCGACGATCTTCACAGGACGGCTGCAGGAGCTAGATGAGAGTGGCCTATGTCCAGCCGTGGACTGTTGCAGGCAAATAATAATGATGAAACTCGGTGATATAAATTTTTGTTTATTTAACATCCTACAGCCTAATGAGTTAGTGTTGAAGCAGTGACCGCCGCCTTGCCAGACTTTCTACTTACGGTTTCATTGTTACAGTTAGAGATTTAAATCCCAATGGATTTGTGCCAATGATTGTCTGTCTGTGAAACTTTAATAACATAAAATCCGCCAAATAAAATGAGTGTGACAACTTATCACTATGACACCCTATTTGTGATCTAAGACCTACCTCATATACAATTGCAAAATTAATTGATTTACAAAAGATATAACGATAAATATATCACCCTGGGTATAGTAATTTGCATAGTACGCAATTGTCAACATTATTTCTTCACACCCTGCACTCAGTGGAACATCTGAGCGCACTGCAGGTTGTCACCTACACTACAGTCCCAATTGAGGCACTACTTTACAACGTTAGGTGAGCTTCGTACACCGCGCCGTGGCCAGTGCCCCCTTTTCGATGATCACACGATTCAGTCGAAAAACTAGTTGACCACAAGTCTAATTAGTACTAAGAGGGAGTATAGTCAAGTGTTAGTTTCTCGAACGCAAACCTTAATTTAATAGGTCTTAGACGAGCATCAAAGAGGTTGTCTCTGCCGCCATGCTGACAGTAACGTGTTTCAGCATGTAGGCAGTGTTGCCTGTAACATTACACAGGTAAGGTACTCTAACGTCACATGTCTCACGCGTGTTCATTGCAATATTCTGCCTCAAAGGAGTTTGTCTTTCTAAACGCCAGCACGACTTTGTCATGAGATGCTCGTCGTGTTGCTCGTGTTGACAATAAAACCTGATCTATAATAAATAGAGAGCAGAACGTGTATTCTGTCACATTAATTGTACAAACACGACACCAAGCTGCCGGCGATAATATTGTCTTTGGCGTTAATGTCTCCACAAACACAGCGGCTCTGTTTTTCTTACTTAATAGAAAGGCGTTTAAATATAGACGCTTATTGATAAACGATTTTATCAACCGACTTCAAAAATATATGGTTCTCAATTCATCTGTATGTTTATTTAATTCTGGCATCCACGAGAAAACTAGATAGGTGTTAAATTTGTGAGTGCGCCACGAACGGACGAACAACACAATAACACGACACCCGATTTCGAAGATTCATTTTTATTGGAAAGTTTGTACTATAATTAATTTAAAATGTTCGTTATATTCCTGTGATAATTCGGAAATACAAAGAAAAAAGAAAACAAAGGCGTCCCATAATAGCATTTTTAATTCTGGTTGAAGTCGGTTAAAAAAACCTCATTAATATACTAATTAAATAGACGCCAGGATAATGGATATTATTAAACGTCATCGTCTAACACACTCGCACTCTGTTTTGTTTGTAAGTAGCACAGTTATATCACGAGGTTCTGGAGGTTACATTCCACGAGGAGTTCTTACTTATTCATGACTTAACAAGCATTGTTCTTTTAGATTTTTAGAAGTTCTCGCTCAATAGCATATCTTCGGAATAATGCCAATAATGTAACTCTTTCTTGAAGTCGCGTGAGATCACAACAGAGTCACGGGCGGTGGTCGCATCTCTTATCAATATTATTGCAACGCTCCGTCACGCCCCCATTGCTAACAAGTTGTAAACTTATCACGACCAGTCTGCACCGTGACAGATTACTGAAACCATTACAACTAGTTAATTACTATTTACATAGTTGTATCAAACCGTACTGTGATGTACAGGACTGGTCGGTGGAGGCGGAAAGCTTGAGAGTGTGGATATTTTAGGCTTAATTACAAGGCAAGTGTATCTTGAAAGAGCATGTTGTAATTAGAGGGAATTTGAAATATGTCAATTCGTAATCTACGCCTGTCAACAATTAGAATGCTCTTACTTTATTTATAGGAATTTACTTCATTATGACAATAGAACTAAACAGAGACAGGAATGAGTTCGTTTCGACAAATATTTATACCGATACGATATTCATTAATCGATGTATTGATGTAACACATGCGGGGAGTGCGGGGGGTGCGGGGGTGCGGTAACAGTAAATACTACCATCAATTGAGTTCCTCTTCGGTTTGTCCTGTCTTCTCCTTTAATATTATTTCTATTTTGGCTGAATATAAAACACCGTCGGGGTGACGTCGGGTATTTTGGGGCGTGGCCTTCGTGAGTGATTTTCAACACTGAAGGTCCAAATCGCCATGACCTCACTCACTGTATAGATGTAGGAGCTTGCTCGCTTCCTGGCGGACATGTATGAATTAAAACTTTTTCCAATCCAAAGCAATTTGTTCGACAAAACATTCACAGCACGCCTCCCGCAATTCTACTATCTAGCTACTAGTTCCACTTTTCCGTTTTCCTGGTATCCAACCTTGTCCAACGATCTGAAGTTAGAATCGTGAACGGCTTACAATTAAGCTTTATTTATTTTCCATAGATATATTGCAATAGAAATCGGGTAATCGTATCGTAAATTTCATTTAATATTACGCTCACATTATGTGAATTAAAATTTTTCGTACAGTTAGAGATATAGTCCGTAACTTATCCTCACCTGTCACGTCCACGAGCCGTTCGTTAGCAATTGGAGTGCGGACGAGTCGCGAGGACTCGTTCAGACTCCATTCGTTGGGCGATTTCATGGACATTATTCAACTGGCGATCGTTAAAAATGGTCAAAGTGCTCTTACCGCATATTGCTGCTTATTTATTATCTCGTATATATATTTCATCAAAAGCGGTGCAAGGATTGGGAAATTTGCAAGCTGGTATATGGTAATGATAATATTTCTATCACTGGAATGAGATGAAGTGGTTCATTGCACTTCATACCTGTGAGTGAATTAGTCATCATCGGCGCGTGCTAATGAGTATTACTCAGTTTATTTCATATTAAATAAAGTTTACTTAAACAGTACAGATCACAACGTGTTCAATGGTTCGCCGAGGTTTACCATCGGGCCATGGTTTCCTTTAAAAACATTAAATGACACTTAGATTGTCATAGTTTAAAAATAATTTAAATCTCCATGCAAATGTTAGGTAAATATATCAATATTTAAATAACTTACATAAACCCTCGGATCGTCTACTGTGGTTTAGATTACCAATAATGCAGCCCTCTATAATCGGCATATTTCTAGCGACTCACTGGCTCAATAGACTCTGAACGAAGCATTGAGTTCATTAGTAGAATGACTAATCGAACTGCTAATGGTTGTTCCATCAAACTTCTTATCTTGCTCGGCTCCGTTTTATTACTACTCATTCACTTAATACACTTATTGTATTTGAATAAGTTTCATGTTTTGTGTTAGTTCTTATTGTAATACTTTGACAAAGATCAGATCATCATTGTAATATTTTTTATTCATATTTTGATTGCAAATTTTGCTATATTACAACACAATTGTATACTACTTTAAAATTGGTTTAGACTTGTCATATATATTCTTTAAACTTAAATAGCTTTATAATCAGTAATAAGTCATGCCCAAGAAAATCAAGTTAAGCTTTTGATTTTTAGTCCCCCACTTTAATCATGAGACAGTGACGAAATAATTACTTTACGTGACGTAAAAAGCAAAAGATTAACTTTATTATTGAATTACTTTGTACCTTAACAAATAGCAAAATAAAATATATTTGATCATGTTTGTATCAGAAGTGATCGATAGTTTTGTAACTAAAGTAGTACTCTTACTAGACTACTTTTTGTAATGTACTATACAACTATCTGTCATGAAGAAGCTTTCAAATTCAATTTTTGCCGCAACGCTCGGCAATCAGAAAGCAATTTGAGAAAATAGCAATGATTTCCAGCTACGAAATTGTAGGCGTCGTAGAGCGATGTAGAACGCTACGAGCTACGCTATTTGTTGCGATTGCCGGAAGTTGCCAGCTGTGGCGATATACTATGTTATATATAATGTTATATATATGTTATATATTATTTCTGTTGCAATTGTAGACAAGTTTAAATAAGATTATTGTTGGTAGATTACGGTGATTGTTGTGATACAATATTTAAAACAAAAATATATAATTAAAAGAAAAGTAACAAAAAAATAAAGTGTAATAAAAAGCAATAATGGGTCCCAAATGTATGATCAGTGGTATATCGAGTCGGCCGCCAGCTTTGTATCTCTGCTATTGACATTTGCCTCACACTAATGTCCAGGAGGCCGAAGTGTCTTTGCAAGCAGTTTAATTCTACGCAACAGAGGCCGGTTCACTTCATTATAAGATTTCCAAAAAATCCCATGTTTTTTATTCAAGATATCGTTTACCGCAGCGCGTGCGCGGCCTCACAAGTGTTCAAACGTTAAGAGGATAATTATTTTTTTTTTCCGGGTTAATGTAAATATTACAATAAATATTTATATATCTTGTATAAAAAATAAACGAGCTTGTGCCTACCTGTAGAGCCCTACCTACCACTAGAGAAGACATACTTCTCGTAACGTTGCCGACGAGAAAGGAGGAGGCTTTTTTTGAGGAAAACGCTGCTGGTGACATCTTATTACACACGTTTTTTATGTAAGAGTAAATTGCGTGAAAAATAGATAACTTTGAATGTAAATAAGGATTTTGTTGATGGACTTTAAAAAACGCTAGTGGAAATTAACTTCAAAAACTGGGATGATTTGTTAATTTTGAATAGAACAGCTTGACCAATTTCACACCAACTTAACTGTGCTTAGTATACTCGGTGACTGGTGGCCAGGGCCTGCTCCTGTATCGTATTAACTTTGTGGGAGAGCACTTTAGTAAATCTCTTTGGTGCTGCATGTTTAGCGCCGGCGGTGGTCATTTAACATCGGCTTATCAGCATGAGATTATCGTATCGAAGTTATCCTATTTCCACTAAGCTTACTCGGACCCATATATGACAAGAAATGAGTCTATGGCCATATACTGATCATAGAGTGTAGTGACTAGTCTGACGCTAGTTCATTTGCTTATTCTGACATAAAAATGCAACTTTAATGAACATGCATATTCCTCAGAGTGCGACGTTAACAACGTAGCGGAACTCATTATTGACTTTTATTCCGCGGGGACGAGCACCTCAATACATTTTAAAGATAAATTTAAAAATACCTGCAAATATAACTTATACACCGTATGGAAACTAAAATGCAAATTGGATCGCGGTATAAATATACACATAATATGTGGTGATATGCAGTTGTTTTCTTGTAGTTCTGTTTTTTAAACCGATTACTACAGGGATAGCGCGGCTATATCCGAATCATTTACTTACACTGCACTTGTACCTACCTTTAAAACGATTATTAGGATTAAATCAGGATTACTGGTCTCTAGTGTAACAGGGTTTGTGTTCGTAGTTACGAAGCAAACATAAAATATGCGTTTATTTTTGTAGTAACATGTTGTGGCGGCAGTAGCGGTCGAGACAAAGGTCCAGAACGAGCACTCTAAGAGCTTGGCCAACTCTCAGTCTGGTGAAAACGAATAATCCTTCGGGCTGCGGAAATCATAAAAAAATAAATTCATCGGTTACGTAAGATATCGTCCCCGCGTCTACGTATACGTTCATTGGCTAGGCATACGTGTCATTTTAACAATTTGTGAAAGACTCTTTTTAATCTACTTAAAAATAAAACAAACAATGCTTGTATATGACGCATTCATTTTTCTTTTATCATAACTTAGTGACGCACTCGAATAAATAGTACATCTATATTTGCTCAGACGATAACGAGGTCTACACGGCGTACTCGAGTTGGGAGACCTACTCACCTGTCTCAACGGAGTTCTAAGTAATCTTTTGTTTTCAATTTTCTTTTCCTTTTTCTTTTAAACACTTGTGATGTCATTTACACCTACAAACTATAGTAGCAACAAGCTTGCCTATCAGAAGTCTTCAGAAACGTCAAATTTTTACAATTGCCAACAAAAGAATCGCTTCGTTTGAACAATTGTGTAACCGACTCAAAGCAACCGCCATTTCTTTATCTTATAAAAGCTTGCTGTTCTCTAAAGAGCTTCAGAAACGAGAGTAAAAGGGGAGAACAGAAAAACAGACTTGAGATTGTTTTGTTCATTTTTAATACCGTCTTTTAGTTAAAAAGTAACGAGTATCAATTAGTCATTTTTAAATATAATTTACTTTTAATTATTTGGCATTTACATGGATATGGAAAACGAACTTCCAGCTATCTCTGGAACAAGCTACGCTTCGTCGTTATTCACTCTAAATGCCCGTGCAATGGTTTACGACGAGACATTTATCTAAACGTGATGAGGCTTTCAAAATACCAAAAATCGCTTTAGTTAATAAGCTTTGACGTACTTTTACACCGAGAGACTTTTAGGCAGAGACTGTCAGTTACACGCGAGCCCATTGCCACCGTTTACAATTTTTTAGCAAGTGATTTAGTAGATAGAAGGGACCCGCTACCATCATCTTAATTTAACCGCTTATCTGTTAGGCTATCACTACTATATTTTTAAGTACAATAATAAAGACAATGCAATCTAACGAAGTCCAAGAAGGGAACCGTCGAAACTTTCACTGCGGCCGACATATTTGAGGGTTTGCACCTGCGTTACACCTGTCCTTCACTTGTTATGTTAGTCTTAACAAATTCTGATATTAGAACTATATGTGTATGAATACTATATGTATGAATACAGAATGAATAAATGGATGAATGAAATGACTCTCATAAAGTAATATCTGTTACAGAAGAAAGATTTGTAAGGAAACAATAGGATTATCGATTACAGATTGAAACTAAGAAAGTATAAGTTTGAAACCTAAACCAGTTTATTATGTTCCCGACCCAGGAGCTGTCGGTCTGTCTGCACAGTTCGTACCGGGAATGTGTTCAGTTCGTTCTCCAAATTAAATGTAACGCAGAATTCGGAGAACATTAACTCAGAAGCGGGTGGAAGGTTAATATTCAATTTTGTCGGAAGCCGAACTCAATGATGCCCGTACTCGATTGGCAATATCAGCTCCGTCCTGACTCCTGTAATATTGATAACTGTTTAATTGAGTCTTAATTACATCTCCGGCCAAACTCAATTGAATTAGCCTCAATCTCCTACCGTATAACATTTTTCCGTGTTCGTTCATTTCTACGAGGGTGTTCATTGATCAGACGGCAAATAACAATTATGAATTATGTTCATGTTCACAATTGTAAATATAATCGCCTGTTGTGTTCTTTTAATTTTTTTAAGGGCGTAATTAATCATTGAAATCCGTTAGCGTGATATTAAGTTATTCGTCCATCTGTGGCGCACATACTTGATGCAAATTGAAGACTTATATGATTTTCTTAAGGATCCAATTTGCATAGACCAAATCTAGATCGGGTCACCCAGTCGAAAGTTATGCGGTAACAAACGTAAAAAACATACAGATGAATTGAGAACCACCTCCTTTTAAAGTCGGTTGAAAATATCAAGTGACTTAGCCCAATGATTGTTATATCTATCCACCCAACTAATCAAACGAGACCTTGGCTATTTTAAATTAAATTAAAAATGTTGTATCCACGACTTTTTATCAGCGAAGGGTAATCGAGCATGCGGCTTACTTGGTCTTAAATGCTCCCACTGTCCACATGCACCCACTACAGTGATTGCATTCTAGGAGCATTGTATCTATTGCAGAGACCTCCACTGATATGAGTATATCTCCCTAATCCTCTGTAATGGCAACACGCAGGAGGTATTGCGATTATGTCTGCACACACAAACAGAACGCTAACAAATCATTGTTCCCTTAAAAGCAGTCTCCGCCGGCGCTAAGCGATGATCGATCGCCGCGATAACTAGGATAAACTTCGCGAGCTCCACTTGCAAGTTAAGAGTCGGCCGTTAAGTGAGCCTTTTATATGACACTGGAACATTATTGAATTGTTTATTTCATTGTTATTCAGTCGGAGGATTGCTAAATTTGGATATTATCTTGCGACATTGGAACAATTCCAAGGATATAATTTACGATATACGTAAATTCTTTAGAGAATTACATTCAACTTCTGATTAAGTTTTAATCACTGATGCTTAAACAACTCTGGGAGAAGTTCCCGCCAATCATTCTTTGTACAATTTACAAAATATAAAGTGAGCAAATTAGCAATTCAATACATATCATGTGCACATATGCGCGGTGGTGAAAATCGTGACAAAAAGCCAAAGCAAAAACCTACTTCAAATAGAATAGGAATATTACGAACTTGAATTAAACAGAACCGAACTGAACTCTCGTTAAATTACCCTTGAAGTACATCCGTTCCAATAAAAAATGAATCATTGGAATCTGTAGACGTGATAATGAGTTATTCGTCCATTCGTCGCGCTCGTACATAAAACAAATTTAAGACTTATATGGTTTTCTCGTGGAATTCCATTATCAGGATTCGACCAAATTGGAACGGGACTAAGTGGGAAGCACTAGCTGATTTTGAAATAAAAAGAATCATTAAAATCGGTCCACTCACACATACGAAGGGTATGAAATGTCAAACATAAAAAAAACATACAGATGAATTGAGAACCTTCTCCTTTTTTGAAGTCGGTTGAAAAACGGAATTATTTTTGCTCAGCGTATGTTTTATGTTGGTAAAGCATATAGGGATAAATAGGCTAAGGCTTGGCCTGGACGGTATTGGACTGAGTCTCTGGAATTATTGAATGTATGTGAATACAGAGTTAACTGTACTCAAATGTATAAATCGCTTTCAGAAGTCGATCGATAAAAGTACGATAGTATAGAGCTATATTTATTGACTCTGTGGAAATAAGAGGCAATTACAAAAGTTCCGCTCGGCATCCCGCGCGCTCCCGGGGAATGCACCACACACATGCAAATGCAATGAATCCGATACAAATATTGTATGTACTGAATAACGTAATATTTTTCTCGTGCATCAGGCAGGACACATCAAAGAAATGTCCTTAACGTAAGCAAAATTAATGAAACCTGTAAATTTGTTAATTTTTTAACGATTTCACAAAAGGTACCGTCCGCTGCAATGACCTACGATGGGCAATATAGCAGGAACAAGAGAAGGGGAAACCGGGAAGAAGGCGACACGAGCCAGCCGATGTCGACTTCTTCCCAGGTCCACCTTAGCGGACGACAAAGGCTCCCACCCTTGTCGCCTAGTGAACCCGAGGCCCCTTTTAGTCGCCTTCTATGACAGGCAGGGGATACCGTAGTCTAATTCTTGAGAGCTACTCTGGGTTCCCTTCAAAACGTGTAAAACGAACTAACTAACCTAACCTGACCGGATTGAAAATAGCCCTTAGCAAGATTACATAATTGTGAATTCAGCAGCTTCTTTACCTCAAAAGGAGACCTAAATCTCTGCGCTGAGCAGCGGTCGCATGCCAACTAAAACAAAACCGCGAGCCAGGGTCTGCAGTCGGCGCTCTCCTTTATTTTTATTTCGTACAACTTTGACATAGACTAAATAAGTTTAAAATATTCTCCACCGGCGCGTGCTGCAAACAAACAAAGCGAAAAGTTTTTAAATTATTTACGTTTGTATTTCATGTAGCATAGCTTTACATCTAATAAGTCCACGGCGTCATTTATTAATTCTCAGAGAGAAATAAAGGGACTTGAAAGATGGCTGCCGTCCGTGACTGTCCACCGCGGCACGATTACAGTTGTGTAGATTATTAACTTCACGTATAATTCGGGTATTTTATCGCATATTACTGCGTAACTCTGTCATGGGTTCTACGATCTAATACGAACTACCGCGCACTTCAAGTGAGCCTAAGTAATTCCTATCAGGCATATTTCAAAATGCCTTATTAAAAATTCTTAAGTGGAATACAAATGACAAACACGTCTGCAGTTAACCAAACAACAAATTATACGTTTTAACAGTATTCCGAGTAAAAGCGATCTTCGGCCTGGTCTGGTCATTTGGAGTATTAAATGTAGAAGTTATACCCAAGTAAGAAGACGGAAACCAGAACAAACTTGAAAACTTTTCTTGCAGTGGCCACATGCCGAGTTACGTCCACATTTCTTCAGTAAGTAGCTTATTCGGGCTTTTATTTCCTGCGTATTCCGAGTCACTGTGTCTCACCTGTGACGTAAAGTACTTGATAATATCGTTAAAACAATATTTAACGCATACCGTACGTTTCCTTCTGTACGTTGCGCTATTTTTGAAGGCAGCAAATAAGCTTTCATACGACGGCGTTGTTTCAAGTATAACAGAACTTCTCACAATAAAACAAAGAGCTCAGGTTGTTCTTAAATTTATTTTTTTCGTTTCTTTTTTCGACGAACTGATACAGATTATCCAGAGGAGCTGACATTGACTGTATACCAGATTGAAACTTCTATTGTATTGTAGTGACGCGACTCACCCCCCGGTGAACGGTAACCTTGGCTTACACGGTTACTACGTCACGTGTAAGCATTCCAGAGCAGGGCCGAACCACGGCTCAGCAACGATGCTTTTACACGGATAAATAACATTATCACGTAGATATTAGTCGAACATCTTACAGCCGCCTTTAGCTAAATCGCTGATCTCGTCAACAGATCATGCAGTGTTCAAACGGTGCAGGCTCAGTTGTACCTGCCATGCAGCTCGCATTGAAACGCTAAAGTATTATTAACAGAATATGAATGCCAAGTTTTCCATCAGGAAGATTGTTGCTGCCGCAGGCGATATTGTTTACTTGAAACGCCGGAGAGCAAAATAGAAATCATTAAGATAGAGAAGCTGCCGTCACTTCCATGTTGTATGATAAAAGCTTTTCTTTTAAATTTGGTGTTTTCTATCTTATTTTCGTAAAATTATTCGCAAATGGAATACAGTGAATAAATAAGTGACATTGAGAGATGATAAAGCAAAAAACACATCTCATCAAAAAAATATCAATTTATTTCTGTAGAGAAAATGGATTACGAGCCCTTATGAAATCTTAAGTAAAACATAGCTTTACACTTTACTGGAATTAGGTAAACAAGTGCGACCTGCCAGTATTTATCAATACGGCCTCCAGAGGCGACGCTTTACGTGATGTGTGTGTAAAAAGAAAATAGAAGGAGACGAAAAGATTGCTAACTGTGCTGCAATCACTGGTTTCTGTTGAAAACACACATAGACACACCGCCCTAATAAAATAATTGAGAATTACAATAATTATTTGGGAATTGATGAGTACACTTATTGGCACCTGCTGTCTTTAGTGACACCATTAATAAAAATGCAAGACACCTTATTGCGCAATGCGAAAAAACTAAAAACCTAAGATGGTGCGTGAGCTTGTTGATAATAATCTAGTGAAGAAGATTGATTGAGAGCGAGATTCTTCAAGCATCTATCGCCTTATTCTTTGAGATCGGAACGGAAAGTAACGAAAATCAAAATCAGTCGTTAGTATCCAAGAATAATATTATTGAATACCTCAGTCCCGCGCGACCACACCGCTGTTAAATGCTTAAAGCGCCGGCACTTCAGACCTCCAACATTAAACCGCTATAAAATCCATAAAAGTAATTTTGTTCGTAAAGTCCCATTAATTACAAGTACACAGTACTTAGTCACTGCCTGTAACTAATGTTTGTAACAAATGGTCTGCGATAAATTTAAGTTAAATAAGTTGAGCGCGAACATTAGCAGTAACGTGGCGCTAGAGCATGCCGAGTGTCGATCGACGGCACGGTGCGGGCTCGGCGGTAGCACTTGGAAGTTAGGTTTGACACTCCAGACATCACAGAATCTTTAGTAGTGACATTCATATATACATACAAACACGCTGTACAGTTCAGACAATTTTTAACTGAATTCAAAAAAATACAGACGAATTCGTGGTCCTCAATTCATTTGTATTCTTTTAATATTTGATTTCATAACTTTAGACTGGGTGAACCGATTTTGATGATTTTTTTATTTGAACGCTGCAGCTTCCAATTAATTATAAAGTGGGTGTTTTCATATCTATAGTCAATATACATATTTCCTAGATATTTATACTAGATATACATATAGTATATAGGTATATATAAAGAGACTGTATACCCAGTTAACATCAGACGGGTTCGTGATCAAGCGCTTACGTCATAGTATAAAAAATAGTAAAAATATTTACGTGCTACTTAGATTTTATCGTCCCGTTGAACTCGTGCCAGAGCAGCGCGGGAGAGAAGCTCCTCGAGTGTCGGAGTGACAGGCAAGCTTCCCCATGATGGATGGCCGAAGTCGCTCCTCACATTACCCCTGTTACATGAACTCTACCGAGGATGTTAAGTGATGGAGTGATGCTTTTCACTTTAAAGTTTAAGCTAATAATCAATAGATTCCGTTATATCGCTTTATTTCAAAGCTGATGTATTTTATAGAGTCGAGGGTAAGTTAAAGTTATAATTAATTGTATGTTAATGTTGTATAATGAGAACATACAGATATAATACAATTATTTTTAATGAATGTAATGAAATAAAATAAAATTAACAATTGAGACAAAAATACCCGTTACACTGGATTGTAAGATTAAATTTTCAACAAAGGTTGATGTTAGTTTTCTAACATTTGCGAAAATTATTTTCTGACACTCGTAGGATATTAAATATTTTATAAAAACTTAATCTCTCACATATTTTTAACTAGCGGGCTTAACAGAGATAGCTGTGCTTCACCAAGCTTGTTTGAGGCTAAATATGACAGTTGGTGAGCCCATCACCAGGTACAAATTCTAGTGATTTTTTTCTCAAAAAACAATTCATTGGTAGAAAGTAAGTTATCTGTACGTGTACACGGAATGATCGTATAAGACGTATTTAAGCAGTTCTAACAATGAGACGTTATAGAAGAGAGTACACTGCAGGCCACTGCGACGTTCACAGGATAAATACTGCCTGAGCGAGGTATTCCCGGCAAGTCCAGCGAATGCTTCAACATTTTTACGTTAAATTAAATGCGCATTGCACGGAGCAGGTCATTCTTTTTGCAATTTAAATGTTAAACATACTTGCGTTTGTGAGTGAGCTAAGTAATCATAAGCTTTATTGTACAAAGCTGAAGCGCCCTCCGACAAGAGCGAATTATGTCGCACTTTCACCGAGTAACACGGGTGCGCTTTAAGACGTATCCGCGACCCCGCCTGCGCTAGCCGGCCGTCTGCTCCGTCAAGGCCGGGCGGCTCTTCGCTATTCAGTCCAAGCTAAGCCTTCGCCCAGAGACGACGCAGATGTCATCATGAGCTATCATCATCTCAATCAATACCATAACATTTGCTTTTTGATTTTATTTTATTCGTCTTCCCGTTATTTGGCTTCTTCAGCTGCTAACAGCAAATTAAAATCAAATGAATCATTCATCTGAACGTTCAGTGAAGGAGTTCTCTCAATAACTTTCCTGTTCCCGGCATTCACTCGGGCACTTGATAAAAATTAATTGCTTGGAATTTTAATTAGAAGCGAAGCTGTAGCAGCGTGTAATTAAAACGCTTTTTATAATAATTACAAGTTAGTTCTCCTCGAAATACGTTAAATGGAGACCGCGTTAACGGGTTTCAGATTTAACTGGCGTTGAAATTAAACGAGTGAACAAAATGATCTGCTCTCGTGACACAAGTAAGCTTAGAAAAAAAAACATATCAATTGTCACCGCTGCCTACACTTCAACATCGTTTCGAAAAGGATCGTTTAAGAGTCACAGAATACATACGAAACATTTTTAACAAGTTTTCTCAATTTGAATTTCCATTTGCTTCGCTCTAAGAACCTAAGTAATACCTGTACACATCAAGTGTTTGATAAAATTTCTGATATTTAAAATTTCCTTTCAAAATTTAAATAAATTGTTCCAGACTTATTAAACTAATGATATAAATAGTGAACAGTGAACAGCAGGCGGTACGGTTCACGATTTCCACTTTCTTAAGTTCATATCTATTTCTTATTCTTCAGAGTGTGGTGTTGTCTGAGACTCGATAAAGTGCGAAAAATGCGTCAGAGGCTCCATCACAGTGGCAGCCACCCATAAAGATGGTGGAGAGTATTTTGCACCTTGTAAAGAGTCTTTGATATCCTTGATATCCCAGATGTGAAAAAAGGCAGAGGACGACCGCAACACCTGTCTTGGCACCGCAATACGAGGAGGGCCGACCTCAGGCAAAGGGGAAAAGCATAGAAGAAGAATATAACGTTATAAATAAACGTGATTTACATCAAGCTCCTGTTGGAGTGTCGGACCCCAGCTGGCCGGTTACTGTTCCTGATACTCTACGCACAGTCGCCCGGGTTTTAAGGAGTCTCTCTCGAGCGTGTCGGCCGGACCTCTTGCCCACATCTGGAATCGCGACATGTTTGATATCATATTTAACATTCAATATAACTTTTGTGTTTATTAACATTACATTGCCTGCAATGTATAAAGCGTGTTGCTCGCTTTCAAAGGATGGCGCAGCTCCGTGTCTACTTTGTCTACTTGTTACACCGCTTCAGTGAAGCAGTATTTGCTCCGGACATTCGGAGCACGTAATAACTTCTTCTTACTCATTTTTCCGGGAAATATTAGAACTCCGCTCGCAGTTATTATAATTGCGTTATTTTTTTAAAAATGAAAAATATTTTAATAAGATATACAGCCACACTTTGTGACTCGTGCCGATAAATGGGTGGGACATCAACACAACAACAACGACGAACTCTCCGCTTATTACATTGATCCAAATGAAAATAACGTTTTGCTTCCTAGTTTCTTTTCCTCTGATTGCCGTTCTCTTAAGATAATACGGTTCGGTTTGTTGTATACAGTTAGATTCTTTTTGACTTAAGCGTTTAACTTGCTACCTTCAAATTTATTATAATAAACAAGAAATTAAAAAAATAATAATTATTAGTGTTATAGTATATCAATTGTTCATAAAATAAACTTGATAAGTTGACGGGGTTGCGTCGTTACCTTCCACCTCCATACCTCCATCAACAGAACAGCGTTATGTCCTAGGCACTGTCGTCTGATTTACACATGTATGCAAAACTTCAGCTCCATCGGAAACCGGGAAGTGGATCAAATTTACTTGGAAGATTTGAAGACAGACCGACGGACAACGTGACTAAATAAAACTAAATAAAAGCTTAAAAAAATAAACATGATATTATCTTTTTGAAATAGCGGGTTTTTCAAGGTCAGAAATTCTTATATAAATTAAATATTAGACGCAGGCGGCGCGGTCTGGTCTAAATTAAATTTCCATTAAGGGTGATCTGTCATTGTGGATCAAAATACCGAACCGTAAGGAACAATGAAAGTCTAATGATCCGTGCAGCTCGTGGCATCAGGCGAATATTAAAATCCTTCGGCAGTTTTCAAACTCCAAGTCAAATGATTTGTTCAAATCTATTGAATATTTCTAAGTTGGCGCGCTCGTGCAGGTCTCACCGGCTGCACGATCGTGCGAACTATTGCAGGCGAAGCTGAAATTTGTTGTTTAGATTCATGGGACAGGATAATAACAAATTTCGGTAGTTATTCCTTCCCTTGCAAGTTAATTTGTTAGTCTACCTCTACAATATCAACGAGTAAGCGAAGTTTATTTTTCAAATTCTTTACACTATACGTTTAAGCCTTATCTTAGGGTCGCGCGTCGACTGAATCGTGTCGCAAAAACGGAATTTATCTCATGAGAAAGAATAAAGAATTGGTGTAAGTCGTGCGCTGAATGGCGATTTGCCTGATGAATGGCGTTTTTTATATTTTTTGTTCAGAATTGGACTGAATACTACTCTCCGGGTTTTCTCAATTCTTAAAATGTTGTGCCAGTACAACAGTCGTACGTCACACAGTCTCATTAGAAATATTTACGTTTGACGGAACGATATTCCAATCGATCTCTGGTCTCTGAATGGTAAAATACCAATCGACATCAAAAACTTTTTTAATACATCTGCCGACACTCTTATGCTATTAAATAATTGAAACATGTTGGGAAACAGAACAGTCTTACGCAAAAAAGTAATTAGAAAGAATATATATTATTTCCGAGCCGATGACAGTACTCTACGTATATTTCTAATTTTTCCGTACAAATATACTACTAAAATAGCTAGCTTTAAGCAACCTTCGCTACGACAGCGACCTGACGAAGTCCTGCATAATTTATGAAATATTTTCAATTAACATTAAAAGGTCCGAAGAGCTTTGTCAGATTATGAATTCATGAATGTTTAATGGTAACTAACGACCATATCTTGGAATTAAGCGTTGATTAGACCAGCGTAATGTGAGTCTGCGTATCGAAGAAATATGTTGTCAGTACATATTATTTATTATACAAAAAAATAACAAACTTATAACTGTCTCTACTACCAAGTAAAAACAAAAACAGACTTTAAATAGAATCAAATGTTGAACGCTTTTACGAGCGTTCTGTTTGTATTTCCGAAATAATTAATGCCTTACCAAATTCTCATCAAAAAATTGAAGTAAATATTTCTAGAATAGGAACAGTTTGCAATGGCACCACACGGGAAGCAATAATATTAAATAACGCTAATAAAAAATCAGACAAAGAATCATCAAAATCGGATCTCCCACTCGAAAATGATGTGTTAACAAACATTAAAAAACATACAGACAAAATTTACAACTTCTCATTTTTCGTCGATTGAAAAGTATATAAAGTGTTCACATTTACATGTAACGTAATTATATCACAAGGTTCTGGCGTCTTCCCTCAACATTAGTGTTTGGTGTCGTTAAGGAATTTGCTAAAGATACCCGGTGGAGAGTAATACGCTTACCTGGAGTCAAAGGAAAAGGTTACCGCGAGCAACCTCCGCCAATAACAAACTCACTGACGTTGGTAATATCATCATGAAATGACAACCTTATTATAGCATGATATTAAATTAGTAAATGAGCGAATACGAATGTAATATAAATTAATCTATTTTGATCAAAGCTTTGAGCGCGACGACAAGGCTTCAGCGGAGGTAACTTTGATATTTAAGACGCGTGTCATTACAGCGGCACAAGTTGGTATTTAGTACCGTTTTATTTAACCTCAAAACATTTGATTTATTCGAAAAAATGTTATTTTGCATTGGCAAGGTAAGAAGAGTAAAGTAAGTCTGCGTTGTACGAAAACGCATCACAGATAATATAAGCATATATATCCATAGGTCGCTGGTTCATATCCGGCTCGAAGGACCACTAAGCCTATGTATAATAAAAAGGCTTAAAATTGTTGAAATTACGACTTATTGTAATCGTACATGATAAATATGCTGGCACATGGATGGAGAGAAGAGAAGAGAGAAAGTGTTGCTATGTTCAAAATTATTACAAATTTTAGTGTCAAACAATGTTGCTATAATAATAACAAAAATGCCACATAATATTTTATGTTTGTACTAAACAGTGCGAATGAAATTGACTCGTTCAGAAACCACAAATATTGCAGCACAATTTAAGTACGACATTGGCTCAAACGGCTCAAGAATATAAAAATACGCAATATGTCGCACTCGCAACCAACTAGTTGTTGTTGTGATACGAATGTGTCTCCAGGCAGCGCGATATTTCACTCACACTCCGCTTCGTGTGACACAATCCTAACTAGTTCGCTAGACTTATATTTGTTCTATTAAAACTATTCTTTGTCTTTTTAGATAGAGGTTGTAGAGAAAGTATTTGAATGGTTAGAAAGTTACATTGCTCTTGCACAGTAAATTAAAAAATATGTCATGATTATTAATTGGTTTTGGGCTGATAAAAATGGGCTAGAAATCAGAGAAGAACAAAAAAGAAGAGATCTGAACGGAGACGTTAAAAAATGTAGACGAACGAAACAACAGACGTAACCTACCGGGTTCGCAAGTTGAAGTGGAGAGAAAACTCTTATCTACTCTACTTCAGATCTTCTCCACTGCACTACTTTAATAACATTTCATGTTGTTCTAAAACCATTGTTTTTATTACATTTACATTTGACCTGTCGCGTCGCCAGTTTACAGACACATGAGGTCAAATTACATCAGGGTAACGCATTTATTTCTCCTTTTTAGTTATTTTAAGTTGGGTCGGACTATTTCTGCAACTTTGTTTCATCTGCTCGCGAACTGAGCGCGGCGAGGAGTTCGTTGTAAAACGTTCAAGTGACTTTGAAATCGCTGACTCGGTTATTGTGGACTATGAATAAAATTACTTCTGGCAGCTCGAGGGCCGCACCAGCCACAGCACGCCTCCTCCATTACCATAACATTACTCTGTCTTGCCGCACTCTCACTTAATTTGATTTGTGTAGTACGTAGATTATATCCTGCCCCTAATAAAACATTTCACCCCATTACTCGTTCAACACGCTCGGGAGGTCTGTGTTATTGCTCGTCGCCGTGTCAATCGAACGCACAAGCAAATGAACACTTATTGACCTCCTGTGCGCTCCCGCCGATGTAACATTTGTAAAGAGTAACGTTATTCGTTAGCTCACCCCTTTTAGGACCCGACATTTATGACCGGAATAATTCATGTCGGTGTTATTTTATGACACTCGTAACTGTTGCGAAATGAATCACATTTATTATTTATCGTTATATGAAAATAATGTTCTAGTTATAATAACAATTGATACGCTTAATCAACACTCTTGAAACCGCCACATATAAGAGGAGCTGACTGCAACTGTTTTGTTAGCGTTATTATATCTAGCAGGCTTTGTCTATCACCCGGTTCACTTCAGCTACTCCAGGACGTGGTTGTTACTTCCTGTGATGGTGGTTTTTGTGACGAACTACACAGATTAGCTGGACGACCTGACTATTAATACTTCACCGGATTGAGAGGTGACACAGCTCTTAGGTCTCTTAGCCTGAATCTTTATTCTCTATCGAAGCTTTTCAAAGAGAACAAAGAAGTATGATTGAATCAAAGGTCAAAATTGAGAACATCCTCCATTGAAGTCGATTGAAAATTCATTCCTCAACGGGGTGAGAAACCGTTTCAAAAATTCAAAGTTAAGTTTGGCAAACCGAATGGATTGAAATAAAAAAATACATCGAGTTATCAGCTAAAATATATAAGGGATAAAATTAATATTACAGTAGTATTTACCGTTACCGATATGTCGCTGTTTGCTCCGACAAGAGATTGCCTCGCAGACCGACAGATACATGCATCACACGCTGTAGATATGATCTTATTCGCTACAGGGGGAGAAAACACTCGGTTATGTTTATCATTAAGTACGGAATAAATAGGCCCATGTGTAAATATTCGCAGTGTTTCGTTGCCAATAATTCGTTTTGTTGTACAAAAGATAATAAAGAACTATGAAAAAATACTTTGTTCTCTCGCGTTTTTCTTGCAAAGTGAGAAATTAACTTCCACTGGGGATCCATACATCAGGAACTCCTGTGGGGGGGACACCGGTTTTTTCCGAACTAGGCAAGTCCCTGGGGGAAAAATAACACACATAATACAAACGTTTTTGAGAATGTCAGCTTGTCTGCTTCTGTGCCCGCTATGTTACTGCGGTACGCTGCGAGGGCGGTGCCTTCTTCGTCTGGACGTCG
Source organism: Meandrusa payeni (assembly GCA_029286785.1). Classification (NCBI taxonomy): domain Eukaryota; kingdom Metazoa; phylum Arthropoda; class Insecta; order Lepidoptera; family Papilionidae; genus Meandrusa; species Meandrusa payeni. The sequence continues at coordinate 84,463 of JAGSMX010000007.1, read as the reverse complement.
TATGTAAGAATGATGAAATGCATGTTTTTAATATTTTTTAAAAATACAATTTAATTAAATATTTTTTAATGTATTTTTAAAAAATTTAATTAAATCATGCAAACTTCGAGATTTCCGTTGCTAAGTGAATGTCCGAGTTCCAAAAAAACGCGAAGCAAAAGTGTCTGGCCGGGCTCTCTGCGCGCCGGGCGGCAGCGCGCGTCTCTGGAATTATATCTTTATAGTAATAATATCTGGTGGAGATTTATATTTTATTTCAGGCGACAGAATTTTGTGGACATCATTTCCATTAAAAATGAGCGTGCTTTACACTACACGGAGGCCGGCACAGTTGGGTCCTGTCCTGTTAAACTGAATTTACAAATAATATTTATTGATTTAATATCAATAAAATATAGTGATTTAAGATAGAAAAAGATTCGTAGGTTGTTTTAACTTTTGGACACTTTCATTGGGGGAATGACATCCGGTCCCCTTATATACGTGTGCCACACCGCGCTGTGTACGAGAAACACCACAAGACAACAATGACAGACGAGTGACCAGTTAGAAAAGCTGCTTCTTCTCTTCAGTACAGCTCTGATTTACTTTAAAAATTTCCTGCCAGGCTTGTTTGATTTTTTTTTCTTATTCTTCTTCTTTGTCAGATCAAACTGTTAGATAAGCGCGGCACAGGGCCCGATTTCCACTGATATTCCCAATACTTCAATATCCGGAGTCCGGCAATAAACGAGGTTATTGCACGTTTCGGAAATATACGAAGATCGTATCCCTGACTTGCCCTGCTGTTCAAGGTATCTCCTGTTTACAGCGCGTTACAAAAAACGTCACTAATAAGGAATAAAAAGAGAAGTTAAAACAACAGATAAACAAAATGATGTGGCGACATGGGCTGGTGTCCCGGTGGGAACCAAATTCCTTCGGATAATATAGAGCCAACACAATTAGCAAAAAAATATTGCTTCATTTTAAATACATTTTTTAATTTCCGATTGGTTTTATTTAGAAACTTAAACACTTACGAAATTTGGTGTTTTTGAAATTAACAAATAACATAAGATAAAAATCGACAAAAAATTGTAAAACAAATTGTCAAGTAAAATAAAGAAACATGTATTTTTATTTTATTCGACAAAATAGAATTACATAAATAATTTATAAATACGGTCGCGCAAAAAGACCCATCTCTTCCAAGCCTATCGTAGTAATTTATAGAAAATTGTGTGGTTCTTTTACTATGGATTCCACTAGCCACAATTTTTGTTCAATCAATTTTACAATTTTCGCAATAACATTAGCCAACAAAAGAGCTGGCAAAAAGTTCGAGAGAAGTGCGACTGTACCATTGATACCGTAAGGTAACTGACTGGAATTACGTGTGAACATCGCTCTACAAACAACTAACTCTGACGAAACGTGATAATTTAGATACGAGTTGATGTTGCGTGGTTTAGTGCATTAAATATTTTACTATTTCACTAACAAAATACGTTCGGGGCTATCGTTACTGATGTTTGTGTTGTGCCGGCGCGCGGTGCACGATACTCGTACTGTCGCACGTACTCCAAGAGCAGTTGTGTGCGTTGCGGAATAAAACCAGCTCATAATATCATTGAATCTATTTGTACAAAAATATGAGGAGCAGCAAGTTACGAGCCCGTGCCACGCAGGAAGCCGCTCATGTGGTATAACACCGAGCTACATGAAATAAAGAAATGTTATTAAGATCGAGGGTACGACTGTTATTTGACGATAACTTTCGGAGGTCCCATTTGGGCGCACTCCAGACCAGGCCAGTCCGCGCTCTTAACGAGCACATCAAGTCTAATGAACGAAATTAACTTTTAAAGTTTCCGTAATATCACTGATATTTTGCATTATTTACTATTCAATGGTAACCGCGACGTCGATTACAAAGTTTCTATTGAGGATGTGACATGTATTTTGTGTACCATTAGTTTATATCGTGACTCCAGCAGTGAGCTTCCTCTGGCGCCGACCGGCGGTATATGCTTATGGGCGCAAATCGCCTAGTATCGAAAATACTGTTTTGATTTATCATTTTAATAATATTTGGAATAACTACGCATTAAATAAAAGTTCAGCGCCATCTGTGACGGGACTGTGTAAGAACGATATTTGTTCATACGAAATTAACGTAATCATGTTAAATAAATCATTGAAAGTTGTGTTAAATTCATTTACATATTTATTGTGAATATTTAACTATATTTCATTAATTATTTGTAGTTATTTTATTTGTTTGTTACAAAGGAAGTCAAATATTCCGTAACGGTTTGACTTATTGAGAGATCAATATAAAAACGACTGTATTTTGTAATGACGTGACATTATTGTATCAACCGCCGTGATATAATAAACCAAGCTAGCAAGCGGAATCTGCAGTGGGTACTTCATTATGGATTCCGAACACCAAACCCCTGGCATGACGCCGACATGCTCGTAGCTGTGGTCCAATTAACAGGCGGCTGTCAGAGTTATTCGACCAAACGCCAAACCACCAACGTTAGACCAAAGAAATGAAACGAATTACTTGCTGTCCCCCCGACTTCGTCCGCGTGGTATAATGTAACAAAAAGTTATTTAGCTTTTTTTCGTTTTTGCACGTTACCATCAGTCCTTATGGCACCCTGTAAAGTATATAACTCTCTGCTCGCCGCCTGCTCTGGTTTAGCGCTATGTATCTCAAGCGATCATTATGTACGATGACAACGAAACCCAACAAGCTAGGCGAGAGAGAAAGTGTTCACACTTTTCTCTCTTGCCGTTACATTAATTTACTAAGCGTAACTCTCTCTTTCTCTCTCTCTCTCTCTCTTTCTATCTTCACTTATATTTATATCTCCTGTCAGCCTCTATTCGCCTTGTTCTATCACACTTTTCGTAACGCATTCAACAGCTAACTCCCCAAATCAAACGTGCGTGGAAAGATTTTACTTCAAAATAATAATTTTCTATTACAAATTCGTTCCACTCGATTGACATGCAATTCTATTGTTTATTGGCCAATCAATAAGGTAACATGAGCCGCGGTGTGGCGGGAGCGGCTCTCGCTGTAATGCAAATACAACTTGTATTACGTCCGTAAAATGTGCTTAACGGTACAGTTGTAGCATGCTCATGAAATTGAATACGATTCTAAACAAATTAGTTCGAGCCAGGTGCAGGAGAGCGAGCGACGCAGCTGAGCCGCCACTAGATAGCAACACCGTTTCTTATTTAGTGCTACGCCAGCACCAGCTTAAGACCGTGGTAACTCGGTGTCCGGGCGGTCGCCTCAAGTCCACCGTCGCACCAATCCACATTTTGGACCTTACAGTCTCTTTACAGAGAAGCCCAACAGTGGGATATGGGGATGGTATGGATATAAGGGCTATACAGTTCCAGCTTACTTCCAAAACCTTACAACGCCGCGTGTTGTAGGGCTGCGCCTTCATTGGAGACAGATGTAAGATATTTTGTTTTATTACTTGCTTGTCATGTTGCTATGACAAAACTTCTAGCGGGACAGACAGAGATCTCACCGCCCGTCCCCATTGTCACTGGCTGACAGATTGCACTCCTCGGCCAGAGTCAGATGTTTATCATATTATATCAATATATCATACAGAGCCTTTGTAGGTGAAAATAATTTTTAGTTTTAAATTTAATTAGGAGGTAGGCTGCATGGTCAATACTCTCTAATTTAAAAAACTAAAAACATGTAGAATAATTTTATTTTTGATAAAAATAACTGAAATAGATATATAAGTACAAAAGTAAAACATAATATCGCTTGCGCGGCGCACGCGAGCGGTCCTGCCTCTAGAGATACAAACAAAATGGCGGCAACGACGTGTCGGACCTCATGTAGGCCACCTGCCGTTCATACTTTCCACATGAACCAATTATTTCGCTAAAGACATTCAACAAGATTACGCAACAACTAAACACAAAGTACTATATCATCTATTTTTTATAAGATCAAGTCCTCAGACGCGTGGCACGAACACCGCGTGTAGTTTCTCACCGGGCGTGATGAATATGCCCTTTTTCTCAATTTCAACTTCACAAGGCAGCTTTGCGTTTTCGATTGGTACTATCCTGTAGTTGAGAACGATGCTGGAGAGAGCGGTGAGGAAGCTCTGCACGCCAAAACGACGACCTGCAGGAGATAGCTGTCGTCAGTATCGCAGCTGCGCCCACGCACTTGTCGCACTTACATGGGTTATTACTTATTTAACCACTATATTTTTAACTATTTTTTATATTGATGTTTACAACGTTGTTTTTTTTTTGAGGTATAAACTAGTGTTTGACCACGAACCCACCTGATGTTAAGTGGTGATATAGTCGAAAGATGGTAGGCGTTAGTTTAGTAAGTGCCTATTCATTCTACTCTTCAAGGCTCCCACATCGTACTTGGACGGAGTTTTGAAACCGTCAGCATGTTTATTTTATATACCTAATGTTACCTCATAACTTTCGAATTGGTGAACCGATTTTGATGATTCTTTTTTATTTGAAAGAATGTACTTCAAAAGTAGTTTGATGAGAATTTGGTTAGGTTCTGATTAATCCCGAAGTCCGAAGGCCGAAATCAAGTACTAGTAATGTATATAAAATTAGGTGATGTCAGAATTAATGTATTTACGTGTGAGACGACAAATATTGAGGATATCAGTTACAACTTACCGATACACGCTCTCGGACCTTCACCAAAGGGTAAATAGGTGAACGGCTTTATGTTCCTTTCGTTCTCGGGTCGGAACCGATCTGGTATGAATTTCGTCGGTTCCGGGTAAAATACGGGATCGTAATGCAGGCCAAGGGCGTTGACGTAAACAGGAGTGCCGGTGGTGACCGTCAGGTTGTCGTTGATCTGGTAATCTGTGGCGGCCACTCGGTCTAACCAGCCCATAGGTGAGTATTTCCTAAAGGTTTCTAAAATAAAATAGAATGATAGACGTTGATGTTTCAAACTACTCAAATTTAAAAATAAATGCAAAAAATACAGTCCATGAGAGGAAACTCCCATTGCAGTCAGGACAAAAGAGAAATTCACTGTTGATGGCTACTAAATATTTTGTCAAGAAAAAACGTTTTGTAAAAAGGTTAGAAAATAAAAACCAAAACCGACTTCGCATTAAATTTACGTTAAAAAAACAGACCACACGCACCAGCGCCAGTTCTGACGTAACACACATAAAAAATGCATTCGAATCTCTTCCTTTTTTCAAGTCCTTTAAAAATACGTCGATACCTCCGACTCCTGACACACTCTATGTAGTGGTAGTATTTAACTCGCACTTGCCTTTCATCGCGCACTGCAGGTGCACCAGCTCATTCAAGCTGCTCGGATCGAACTCTTTATATTCGTTCCTCTCTCTGACCTCACAAAGTTCATTGTACAGCTTCTCCTGAAACATTTTGCATATTTACATGTTTTAGCATGTTTACATGTAACAGTTCAATAGCTGCGGTAGAATTAGCAAAGTTAATTTACACGCATTGTTGTTATAATTCTAATACGTTTAATTACTTAGTCTTGTACGCAAAGGTTACATTTTCCTAGAATGATGCATGATTTCTTTAACTCTCTCAAACAGACTTAAAATGTTTCTCTTAAAATCTTTTCATCAGTTGATGACAACACATAATTTTGTCAAATTTTGAGAGGCAGTTGTACGCCAACATAACATTTATTGACAAGTTATTAGTAAACCGTAACCAAATGTTTATTGACTCAAAATAATTAAAACTTACTTGAAATTCGGGAAGAAATGATATTTCGTAAGTACAAAATGACAACATCGATGACGTCGTATCGAATCCACCTTGCAGGAATATAGCCGCTTGAGCAATCAACGTGTCCTCTGAAATTTCTAAAACGAAATAAAAGAATCAGCATTCTGCGTATCTGCTGTATTCAAATTAAATAAAAGAAAATAGTAAATACCTTTGCCGTCTTTATCGTAGTCTCGTTTGATTTTCCGCAAAACATCGATTAGATCTTTGGCCTCGTGCAGCTCCACGCCGTACCCGCCCCGCTGCGCTACAATCTCCCGGTACACCTTTCTAAAGTACGCAACAGTATTTTTCGGGAACAAAGAGAATCTAAAATTAGAAAAACAATATTAATTAGAGCTAAAGATGGTTACAGCTCTGTTAGTTGGACGATGTGAAGTCCGACTCACACAGCGCCCGAGAAATTAGCAGTTGATTGGAGGAGTGTGAGATAAAAACAAATTCATCTTAAAGATAAATAAAGAAACAAGATAAATATGCATTTAAGTTGTGTTTTGCAATGCTGGACGGACAGAAGTATCTTGATCAGCTCAAACATATCGAAACTGTTCACTGAGGGTAGAACGACACGGAAAGTTAATAGGTTAATAGAATCTTAGAAGACTGAAGTCATAAACGAAATTAGAAGAAAGAAATTTTACCCAAAGATGTCCACCAGGTTCGGGAAGAAGAATATACTGGTCCAAGCCAGACCTCTGAATGTGCTGTATTGCATGAAGTCCTGTGTGACCGTCTTCAGAGCACTGGCCCCAGTGAGCACCGCGTCGCTCTCTATACCGAAAGACGTGTTGCCGACCACGTCCGTGGTGTAGTCGGTGAACATCACCTGCAAGTTTAATTTGAGGACCGGACTTTGATTTTATGTTGCATACTACTTTACTGTTATGCTTTACTTGATGACAATATATCCGAACGAGTTAACGAAATAAAAAAGGGAAGACTTTCATTCAACGCCATAGGTCGAGTCATTCTAGAGATATAGATTTTTTGATAACTTTTGTAAATTAACAACTAGTGATGTCGTGTGTTATAAAGTAACAGCATTATGAAAGACGGTGACGTAAAATAGTGAAATAATCACATCCACTTCCATCACCGACAAGTGGACGTTTCAGATATACGAGTCTAATTTTCATCAACGGTAAAGTTGCGTCGCACTTACCCTGAGGTCCACTCGGCCGTTTTCCTTCATTTCCATTGCGACCCGTTGCACTAGCTCTTTGCTTTTCGCTGCGATAAATATTTGGAGGTGTCTCAGCTTGGACGCCGTGAACATAACCGACAGCCGTCTCCGTAGTTCAGACCACAGAGGTTCCTATTGAGGTGAACACATTGAATGTTCTTAAACCAAATGAAGAGACTCACGTCGTTCACTTTGCACGTGTTCTGGACACCTCGGAAAAGAGACTATTCACAAAGGTTGGCAACGTCTAGAGTCCCTTTTAATTGTAATTGTTTAAATTTGTAATTTATAATTATGATGTATGAACTATATATATGTGATAGATATTTTTCACAAGTCCCGAATTAATTTCACCTCTACTTGCTTTACTTGCTCTACTGCTATGCATATTAAAATAATAGAGCAACTCATTACTTTAACTACAGATATCTTCTTGTTTCTTATCCGTGGCGAGGGATCATTTCTAAGGATCGTGGTCACTGGGGTCCCTTAAAAGGACAGTCTGCCTCCATCGACTAAGGTCCGAAACAGCCCTCACCAGCCAGTAGATTTTAGCAAAGAAGGTGGCCCTGTTCTCTTGATCAGATTATTGTGTTGGCGATCGGCCTCCTGTCCTTTTGTCGTCTTGCCTTCTATAGTTACAACAATAACCAATTTTTATGGTTGTTATCCCCTCTACGCGTTATATGTCCGAAATATCAGATAACATAATAAAACTAAACTTGTGGTGCGCCGCCCACGAAGTGACAGCACATATCATTCATGTTTATTATATTAATTAACAATTTATTGTAAATGAAACTTAAAACAAATAGAAAAAGTCTTACGTTAACTGTAAATAAATTGAGTGCTCCTACAGGATCAGTGGATCCAGAACTTAAGAACCTGTCCCTGAAGAAGGCGGCGTCTTTGACGAGTATCCTGCGAGCTGTGTCCGGGCAGTTCACGAGCAGGGCGGGTCGTCGGAACAGCCACAGGCCTATGTAGGGCGTGCGGAGACGGCTGTACAGGTCTCGCATCCACAGCGCCTAAAAAAAATTTAACTGTCACAAAAAAAGACGTTTTGAATAACACGTGTTCAAAACGTCTAGCGCACAATAATAATCAACCCTTTGAAGTAATGCAATGGAGCAGTGGAATGAATTCTCCTTCAGACATTGATGGTACTCTGTTAACAGTAGTAGATTCATTGCTAAGCGTTACCAGACAATAATGCTGTCTCTATGTATTCCACTAAAAAGGATTAAAAAACCGTAAAAGCGCTTTTTACTCCAGAGATAGAGGTTCTGCCTGATTAATGAGCTATGTCACCTCTTAATCCGGTGGACCAAAGATTAGATTCTCTTGTTAATCTGTGAAGGCTCATTACAAAAAAAGATGTACTCTAAAAAGCCGTGCTCGTTACCCAAAACACAGTTGTTAAACCTAAACAAGACCCCACCGCGTTTCTATCTTAATACAGACTCTGGAGACGGAAAGAGCTGCCTCATAAAATGACAATTCAGGCCACGAGCGAAGTTAATCAGATTGATATGGACAGTAAAAGATGCACAGATGCACCCAGCTGTTTGCAGAGTGCAGTGATCGGCGCACTGCTACTAATACCAATTATTGTATAAAAAGAAAATATAATTAAATTTGCTCGCCTTACTGCATTTTGCTTCTGTATAAATGTTAGGCTTCCCAACAGTGGATGCGGTGGCAGGTGGGGAACTCCTCGGTCCTTCCAATACCGCTTTGTTTGGAGCCAGCTTCCCCAAGCCCAAACCAATAGCAACAGCAGAGTAGTACAGACCAGTAGCAACAGCATCTGTAACAGCAACAACATTCTAAACTGCTACTCTTATCCTGATCGGGGGTAGACGAGACATGACGAGACAGAATTACCCTTTCAAATAAACTTTGCATCTTATCTCTGTTGATTTAAATTACTTAGCTGTGTCTGTATCACACAACATTGACGGAAGTTTCAACGCGGTAACGCTTACAAGTCCCATCGGTACATGCTGAAGGTACTAAGTATTTATCATTTATGCGTATATATATATATAACGTACAATTCTTATTGTTTTGTATTACAATATTTTGATTGACGAAGGAAAAATAATAATATAACTTAAACCTTAGTTTAACTTTATAACCTTAACCTCTTGCGTGCCTCCCGATGAGGGGTAACCTAGTATTCATTTATTAAAGCTTATTTTCTACATAATTATAATAACTTTAAATCGTATAATTTCCAATCTCGAAGTAAATATGTTTTAAAAAGCTCTTGTGGTTTTTATGTTCATCTTTCTAAAGCGGGCAAACAAAAATAACAGCAGCACTAAGGCCCGCGTGTTATAAAACGTTGAAACGTTATTGTACTTACTGATACGTTACTGATTTACTTGTGTCCACTTCTCTGTGTTGTGTTTACATTAATTTGGTTAACAATTAAGAAGATTATTTACACATTTGTAATTGGCAATTGTTTCTAATAAATAAGTTACCTTTAACAACGATTGAGTCTTGCGCTCTGACGCGGTGTTTCCAGTCGACGTGCAGTCAGATATTTAAAACAAAAACATCTTGTCTTTCATACATGCGATCAGCGCAGTTCGATTACCATTAATAAACAAATTTTTATCAGAAACTGGCCGCGGCCCATGTCATAAAATCTTTACTCTCGTATCAGGCGGGCAGCGCGTGGAGCTGTCCCTAAAACTATAATATTGCTAGGCAACCGTTTTTTAAGTCGTTCCTTCAAGATTTCAATATTTGGACATGTCCGCGCCACCACCACCATGTACCACTCATCAATGTCTGTCGTTCAATTTGCGTGCGGAGTTGGATTTACATCGCCTTCCCATGTATATATATTTTTAATTCTTTGAACGAGTGATCAAAGTAAAGAAGCAATAGTTAAAATAAACGATAAATTAATGTAAACTATTCTATACTAAATAAAGTGTAATGTAATGACAAGTGACAGGTAATAAGGGCAGACAATAAGCCTATCTCTAAGAGAGTTTAGAGAAATTTATACAAACAACCACTCTAAAATATTCATTCAAAATATTGTGTTTATTTTTCGATCTCCAATAGTTTTGAAAATTGTAGTGAAAAATTAATAATATTCATAAATCGATTTCAAATCAATTAAATTTCGGATGAAACTTCAAACGGCCCCGCGCGCTCTCGTTACTTACGAAATATCAGTTGTGACTTGAAGTTTCCTCATAAATACACAATAATTAAATTGGTTTATTAATGATGACGGTATAAGCACACAAACACACTTTGTTATGTTTATGCGTATGTTTTTTAACGAATCATGCATCTCTAAGTGGGGCCACAATGAATCTTCATTCTGGCCTCACTGAGAGTGTGACCAGACTGGGGCCAGAGTGTTGCCAGAGAGCGACAAGAGTGCGGCCAGAGTGTTACCAGAATGCGACACCTGAACTTGTGAACATTTACATTATTAAATTGATATAAGTTAGAACTTATGTATGGAGTCTTGACAACAGCCATATCGCGAGCGAGGTTATCGGGGCTGGCGTTGTTTATAAAATATATTTCGTACTTATCAGACCGCAGTTGTGTAACGAGGGCAGATTACCGAACGTTCAGTTCACTAGTTATTATTAAATAAAATACGTCGTTAAATTGCTTAAATACAGAACAACGCCACGCAGCTCAGACCAACAATATTGTCGACGTTTCCAGAACAATTTTCGAAACTAAGCTTAATTTAATCTCAAGTACACAATCCTCCAGCCTCCAGCTGTACCGCGGTGCGTGTAGTTCCCTCTCACTCGCACGTACAGCACATTTCCTTTGTTAACGTTCTTACAAACTATTCTCCGTTTAATTAAGCGTATTACGTATTCAGAGCTTAAAGTAAGTACTTAGTCCACGAGAACTGCGGCGAATTCATTTTAAGCTTCGTTTTTAAACATTTAAAAAATTAATTTCGAGAACAGGTCATTTAATGTGTATCGGCTGTCTCTCGGCACTTTCTGTGATTGAACTATGAAAGTGAGCTCTGGAATTGAAAAAGCTTCATTCATTTGTCTCTGTTCCAACACTGCTCCTTGAAACAGAATTTCGTTTCGGTTTCATATTATTATGTCTATCCAAATAAGAACGATATACTTTGGAGGTAATGAGCAAACAAAGCAAGGAGATAGTATAATAATCCATATCGATACAATGAACTTTATAATGGACATTACTACGTAATGACAATAAAATATAATATTTCCTGTTCTTGTATAAATGCTGCCGTCGTTAAGTATTTCATCGGAAATTAAGCATAAAAAGGGCGGGGCTTAAGTATTAAAAGTTTATGTCTTAATTGAAAAGTTTTGCATGCTGTAGTCCGTGTTGTGCTGCGCCAGATGTTCTCTACGGACCCCACACGTGATATGTTACCATACGAAGTTTTATAACAATTTGTATACTTTAAGTTAGTCACTAAATCCTACATTGTATATCTATATAGTCAAAACTTATTACACCGCTGTGATATTGATTTGTATCTATATGTCTAGTGTAGTTAGGAAGGCGCTCACGTACGCCGCCTTCAAATGCGTGCCCGCTAAGAAATCTATTTCAGGCAACTAAATTGAATTACAGGCCGACATGGCCGCGATAAATTTATTGAAACCGCTCTCACTTAACTGCAAATAACTAACACACTGTTCTTGGGGTTTAAGTCTTTTTTAACCGTTAACGTTTTTATTAACCGGCGGCTGACGGAGCGAAGACAAAATCTTTATTTATATATCGATAACGCTCGTCATAAAAATACAAATGCTCCAGAGCAGCGTTCGGTAATTGCAATAATCTATATTATAATGTATATGCCGTAGCCGTTTTTAATTAAATGGCAAAGATCATAGTGGAAGCATTCACATGCGATCCAAACTGTCAAGACGGTGTGTCATCGTACGATCCGTCCAATCGACTTCCCACTTAAATCCCAACATGATCATTTTTAAATAGTGTTTAAACAGATAAATACAATAACCTACGAGATATAGTTAAAATAAAATATACCACGGCGCGGTGCTGGTCGCAGGAGAACATCCCAAACGCCTGAGCGAGAGGAAATCCCACTGAATATTTACTTATGATAATGTTCGGAGATTTACGTTTTAATTTTTGCCTTCTGATGTCTCGTCCCAACAGGGGGTGTACGTAAGCTGACATTTTTCCTCTGCTTTATAAACTTATCGCCGCAGCAATGTGAACTTGTAATGGACTTGCAGAGCGCAGAACTTGGTGACTCAATAAATTCTTATTAAAAATATTTTATAACAAAATCTGTTACAAAAATAAAACCAAACCGAGACAGTTCACGTTAATATTCGAATGTTGGAATCGAACCTGCTTCCTTTCTTTTCCCACCTTACTTAACCATTAAGATTTTTTGACCCACGGCTATATGTCTCAAGTCAAATTCCTCTTAGTTCGAGTGCACAGCCAGGTGAAATACGCAAGGATTTAGAACTTCCTCCAGTTTTATAGAAGTCGGCTAAAAATAACATAAACAACGAAAATCTTAAAAAATGATCAAATTATTACCGCTCTACTGCATTAATCTATTTTCATAAAATATAATAATTGTATGACGTCCTTATTCATTACGACAATCTCTGCCAACACATATATATCACATCACGTCTGTCTGTTGCGACGTATATTTTGTTATTTCGCGCTGTACAATGAAATAATAAACATTGTAGCACAGTTTTCAACGAGAATATAACCTTCATACATTTCTACTAAGCACCCATAAAAACTGTTTACGAGCCCAAGTTTAGACGCTCCATATCTAACGCAATATCCAGCTGATATTAGCGAAGCGGAGGTCAGCTCCGACCCCGCAATATACAAATAAGCTAACTGCCAACTTATTGAACGTTATTTTTGTATGAAACATTAAGAAAGCAACTAACATCGTGAATATTGACAAACATATTCATAAAATTCAGGAACCCCTTTTACGACGGGCAGCGGATACCATGTACATTCTATCAATTTGACAGTCGTATTAGAGTCCCACAATGTCCAAAAGACCAAGATTTTCAAACGTGAACACTAACGATACGGCTGGCTACTCCACAGGATAAAGAAGTTTAACAGCCCTGCAACATCCATTTGTCTGTGATACGCTCTCTATTTATTTTTTTTACTAATTACATATTCCCTGGTGTACCAACTAAAAAACAAAAAAACGATTCCAGAAAGTTGTTATATAAACGGGAAATCCACTTGGTGTGTAATATCGAATCAGCGCGGTGTTGCGAGATTGCAGATTCTGCGTCGGATTTATGTGCGAGACTTGAAATTCTGTTGTCTGTTGTCTGGTGAACAATTTATAGAAAAGTGCTTAAATAAGTTTTTCGATTAGATTTTGTTCAACATTTTTTGAAACATATTTTTTGTTATTGGTGCATTTTCTTTGTGCTTGCTAGCAACTACGCGTTATATGGATACATTTGGAGCAGCGTCACAGGATGACGTGCTTATGTGAGCTTTGCGCGAATCATTTGCTAAAATATGGAGCGTTCGCGAGAGCAGATTGAAACTATGGTTATTACAGAGCGATACGTGCATGTAATTGTAGTTATTTCAGTACAAAGGTAATAAAATACAAATTAGTTAAATGAAGAAAGGGCTGTTTGTTAAACGTCAAGGGAAACGAGTACAAAGACTATACAAAAAGAAATGGTCGCAGTTTATTAGCAGATAGAACCGCGAGCGTGCTTAGCCTGTTTTACATTTTCCCACGCCTTTTGTGGAAATTTGATAATCCACTTCCAGTCCAATCCAGCAACATATTTGCAATGCAAGCTTTAAGCGGGGTCAATATTTTAATGTATTTATAAAACCGTAAATTAAGCGAAACATTGATTTGTATGGCGCGAAACCGATCCAATTCAATAAATGTACGAACGTCTTGAGCGCGTCATACTGCGATGCTCATGATATTAGCGGAGTAACGAGTTACATAAGCTATACAAAAGTGGCACTGGCTTTAACATTCAAATGATGCACGTGCGTTTACATCCTAACTAGCCGCAACGTAGGATATAGCAAATAAATTGTATCAAAGTCAATAATTATTAACCTTCACTCTTTCTTAATAACAACAATATGGCAACACTACGCTACTGCTGACTAGAGCTGGATGAGAGTGGCCGAGGATAGTGCCCGGTGCTGCGCTCCTGGAGGGGCCACCATCCAGCGGCGGACTGTGGCGAGTTGGTAATGATGGAGAAGAAGAAGGTTTAAAATTCTTAGGAACTTATTTTGTTACAAAAATTGCAAGAGGAACAAGAGGCAACTGTCAAATGTTTGTGTCACGCAGACATGGTACAGACTGGACATCGGGGAGGTTTTGTGAACGAGAGCGTGCCTTCCTCTAGCCTCCAGTACGTGGTGAGAGGACCTCGAGCTGGGGGCGCCTTAAGTAAAATGTTTCAAATTGTAGGTTACAATCAGTCGTAAATCATATCGTATTATCATAAATAAATATTCCATTACGTCTGCGTGCTTCATATATCTGGGGCGCTTGGCTGCCGTCCAGAGGAAGCAAGCAACTAACATTAAGCTGTATGTAAATTCGGTTCAGGATGAATCAATACAGTCTGTGCGTCCGAATGAGGTACAAGCTTCTAGAAATATGCATCTGACATATTCCAATTATTGAAATATTTTAAATACTTGAACACAGTTTGCGTCTCTATGACCTGTACGTGGAACTAATCTCCTCCTTGAAAGTCCTCAAACACTGCTGGCTGTCTGCCCGAGGTCCACGCGGGCCCGGCTGCATACTGTGTCACCGGTCTGCCTCTGCCTCTGCCTGCACGTCTCCGTCATGTTGTGGTACTCAGATTGGCAATAAGAAATTTTTACCTTAAGTATACAAATAAACTGTCAGATATTGCCTTCTTTGACTACCTACTTTGTATTCGCGCTACAACTTTATTTTTTTGAAAAGAAACCAAACGCAATCGCACATTGTGAGACAGCAACAGCAAGCGCGGTATTCAAATGTTTTTATATATATATAAATAACTAAGAGTGTGACGATGATTCACATTAAGACTAATAAACAGTTTACGGCCGCCCCGGAGAGTCGTGTTCGCGCGGAGTGACTTTAACACAGACAGACCAATATTTTTGCGGTTTATTGAAGCATTAACATAATGAATATGAACTCTCCACTCAACTCTGCAATAGTAATGAATACAAATTAACCTTTACCATATTATTTGATATATTGAACTGTGGAATATTCGTCCACAATTCGAAGTAAATGTGTTGGCTCACTGGAAGAACCTTTTTACAAATTTCAGTTTTCATATACAAAGGTGTATCGAGCTTACGGCTTTACAGATCATAATTTGAATATTAAAATACCTGTAAATGATGTCTATGATAAATAAATTCTATAAGCGAGAATGATTAACAATCTCTTCTTGAAGATCAATAAGTGTTATCGGTTCGAGAAATCTTTAAAATGATTGCAAGAGACATTGTTACACAAAAATACACCAGGCCCTGGACCTGCCGCTGAAATGGTGGGGATAAAATTTGTCACAATAGATAGAGGTGAATTACAACAAATGGATATTTTGTAGCAAGTATTCCGAAAGATGAAACATCACTTTGTCCTTCGATTTGGTTGGATTCCTTTGGTTATAAACCTGTTAAATGTTACAGGTCACCCAATCGCCACAGTAACACGGGCCACTAATTTCAGCAATTGATTTTTGTACATAATAAACTGCAAAACATAGATTCGTTGGTACAATCTGTGATTTAAGCCCTCGACCTGCTGCGATCTGCTTTATTGAATACGAAACGTTTTTAGTTTAGTTAAAGTAAGCGACAAACTCAAGTTCCAGCCGGTCTTTAAACTGCCAGCTCTAAATAAATAAAAGTATATTTAATATTTTCTTGTACATAGGTTTATGTTAGCCCGCGGTCGACTGCCAACTATAACTCGACTGGATAAAATATACAGCAGCCTCATTACCATTGCAAACGTCCGGCAACTACCGAAATTGGTTGTATTAGCAAGTAAATATCGCGAACCTTCCCCCCGTGCTAAACATTCTCATTTGAAATTTAAAGCAGCCTTATCTTTCGCTAGAAATGAAATACTTGGACTTATAAATATTGTATATGTTGTTCCACCGCGCTCATAAACCTATTTATAAGAAATGTATTTACCGCATGATCAGTTCATGACCTATGACAGGACTAGACAAAGAATAATCGGAATCTGATTCCCTCAGTTTTAGGGTGCGCTAATAAACTGGAATATTTGCAACATTTGCTGTTGGAGTGTCGGAGGATGCAAAAGAGAGATCCTTAGTGAGTTTCAGTTCAGCTCTTGTGATGAAGGTTGTCACAATAGCAAAAGCTGCCACTCGCTCTGCCGTCTGCAGTGTATAGGCAAATAATCACGCGGTTCTCAGGTGAATCTCCGAAGTATTCCGACTGCTTCACTGACAATTATCACGAACTATTCTGTGCAAGAGCCTAGGACAGTTGTCGCACGCCGGATACTTTGTCATTTAGCTAAAAATTACTGTGCTGTTATACTTATAGTAAAATTAAATTGAATTATTCAAAAAATTTTAAATAAAAGAGATGGAGACCTGACCAGGCCAGTCTTCGCGAGGGAACTGAAAGGAAACTGACTTTTTTTCGGTTAACCCAGATTTTGTATGCAACGGCAGACACCGTTCCGTAGAATTACCATTGTTTACTAAAGAAAACATAACAAGTTACTCGTTATTTCCTACCTTCTAAAATTACTATCACATTAGACTAAGAATTCTAATCATCATCTGTAAATCATTTTCATTTTCTCCTTCTCCTCTGGACAGGCTCGCGTCTGTCTGCGTGTTTTAGACCTCGTAAGGGTAAAAAGCTAATATCAAAAAATGTATGTGTTTGAAAAAGTTTTATTGGTATTTTGGGTAATGTGGCATCAGGGCGGAATGCCACGCCCAATATTACTTTTGTATGTGTTCTTCACCTTCTAATGTGCCGCCGGTAAATAAAAATATCACAGAAATGTTGAGGATATTGAAATTATATTTGATACGTTTCGTCACATTAGAGATAAATACATTCGGAAAAGTCTAGATAAAAGTGTGTCTGTATAATGAAAATTTATGACATATCTTTATATAAAATTTTTCTAATTCTAAATACAATTTTAAATAATTTTTCGTCTAAAATCCTCTTTGGTGATGGCGAACGCTAGTCGTCACATCACCCCTACGGAGTGGTTTAAGCTACTTAAATCACTATAAGTTAAAAGAACAAAATTGTTAATATGCTAAAACTTATATACAAAACAAATTATATACAAAACGAAACAATGCATATAATGTACAACATAGCACAACAACAATATTATACAAAATCATCAAAGTTTTAAATTTAACCCGTCTACCAGCACGAGTAGTGTATGAACGTGACGGTACTGTAGGTGCATCGGCAGACGGCGGAGTTAATTGTGAAAACTCCGCGGGCGAAGTTAAACGATCAGAGACCTGCGCGTCGGAGTCAGTACGCTCGATGTACGCAGGTTTGATTCTATCGACACTGACAACCACTGTCCGACCCTTTACGTCGATGGTGATGGTTTTACCATCACTGGACCGATCGACCACTTTGTGAGGGCCAGTGTAAGGTGGTTGAAGTGGGCGCCGTACTGCATCATCGCGTAGGAATACGTGGGATGCTGTAGCTAAATCTTTAAAACAAAACAGCCGGAGTAGAGTGTCGTGAAGCAGGTACAGGACGAATGGATTCCATGTGGCGTCGTAATTTAACGACGAAGTCGTTGGGATCCTCGAACTTAGTCACGTCTTGCGATGAAACTAAAAGTTCTCCGGGAAGACGTAATGTCGTACCATACAACATCTCAGAGGCAGTTGCTTTCAAATCCTTCTTTATATGCTGAGCGCATGCCCAGTAGCACGAGTGGGAAAGCTTTGGTCCAAGAGTCACCGTGACACATAAGAGATGCCTTTAAAGTACGGTGGACACGTTTCTATCATCCCATTCGCACTCGGGTGATAAGCCGTTGTGCGAATGCGCTTCGTAGCGAATCTGTGCGTCAAACGTTGGAACAGATCGGACTCAAACTGTGAGCCACGATCGGTCGTTATGACTGAAGGCACGCCAAAACGTGGACCCATTCTCTCGTGAACACGTCAGCCACTTCTTCGGCAGTGACGGTGCGCATAGGCCAGACTTCAGGCCATCTGGTAACCCTATCGATTGCCGTTAAACAGTAACGATATTCGTTACAAATGGGCAAGGACCAACAATGTCCATATGAACGTGGAGAAATCGACCGGATGGAGTGTCGAAAGTACCAAGAGGGGCAGAAATATGTCTCGACACTTTACTGCGCTGGCAAGCTGCGCAAGTAGTACACCACTCTTTACAGTCCTTTGTTCATCGAGGGCCATACGTACCTTCGGAGATAAGACGCAAGGTTGCCCGCACGCCAGGGTGGCTTAAACTGTGAAGTTTATTGAACACCGTACGGCGAAGGTTCTGGGTAACGAATGGACGAGGTTTGCCAGTTGAAGTGTCACAGGTCAGAGAAATGTCAGTACCAGGAATAGGTATTTTAGACAATTTCAGACTAGTGCCTTTGGAAACCAGCTCTGCTAATTCCGCGTCTGAATTTTGTGACTTGGCAAGTACTTCGTACTCTTGCTCTAATGTAATGGCATCGATGCGAGACAAGGCGTCGGCCACGACGTTGTTTTCGCCTTTGATATACCTAACATCAGTAGTGTATTGACTGATGAATAACAGTTGGTTGAGTTGAGGAGAGGGAAGCTTTTCTCGACGTTGCTTGAAAGCATACAGTAAAGGTTTGTGGTCAGTAAAATTGTAACGTGCTGAACCTCGAGTATATGACGGAAATGTTGTACACTTTCGTACACCGCCAAGAGCTCGGTAATAAGCAGGCCATTCAGACTGGCGTGGAGTAAGTTTACTAAAAACGCCAGTGGATGCCACTGACCGTTGACTTCATGTTGAAGACAAGAACCAATGTGTACACTAGAAGCGTCTGTAAAGAGACCTAATCGTGCGTCGCTCACAGGATGCTGTAGAAGTGTTGCATCGGATAAATTTTCCTTGCAGGCTTTGAATGCCTTGTGGAGATCGGGTGTCCAGGGAAAAGGTTTTGCACCTTTACTTTTGGTGGACACAACAGCATCAATCAAAGGAGCCTGGAATTTAGCTGCATGCGGAATAAAACGCCTGTAGAAATTGAGCATGCCGAGGAAACGTCTCATGCCCTGAACTGTCTGAGGAGGAGGAAAATCACGAAGATTTTGGACTCGCTCCTGTGGGGGACGTGTACCTTCGGCATTGATCAAATATCCCAGAAATACTATTTCACTGGCACCAAAAACGCACTTTGACGTATTTAACACAACTCCATAGTCTTGCAAACGTTTGAAGAGTATACGGAGGTGTTGTCGATGAGTGGATTCATCGGGAGAAAAAATCAGGACATCGTCAAGGTAGGGAAAACAAAAATCGAGACCCCGTGTGACCTCGTCGATAAAACGCTGGAAAGTTTGTCCAGCATTACGCAAACCGAAGGTCATGAAAGGAAACTCGAAGAGACCAAATGGAGTTACGATGGCGGTCTTCGAGATATCTTCTTCAAAGACAGGGATCTGATGGTATGCCTTGACAAGGTCCAAAGTGCTAAAAATTTTGGAGCCAGAAAGACTGTTAGCAAAGTCATTGATATTCCTAATAGGATATCGGTCTGGGATAGTCCTAGCATTTAAAAAACGATAGTCACCGCATGGACGCCAAGAGTCATTTTTCTTAGGTGCCATGTGCAGTGGGGAAGCCCAAGAACTTTCAGAAGGCCTGGCAGTGCCGGAACGAACCATGTTCGAATTCTCGTTTGGCAGCAATAAGTTTTGAGGTGCCAAACGACGTGGTCGACAAAACCGGAGGCCCTTCGGTAGTCCTTATGAAATGTACGGTATTGTGCTTAACAACTCTGGGTAACCCGGGTGGGCGGGTAATATTTGGGAACTCGGCGAGCACTTGTGTGAAAGGTGAGTCAACACAAGTAAGAGTTTTCACACTAACCTGCGAAATTTCAGCGACTGTAGTGGAAATGGATAGTTTGGTACAGCCATCAATGAGACGCTTGTGTCGGCAATCAGGCAAGAGATTATAGTGACTAAGGAAGTCAGAGCCTATGATTGGAATACCAACGTCTGCTATCACGAAATTCCATTGGAAATCCCGGCGGAGACCTAAATTAAGGTGTAGACAAATATTGCCATACGTTCGGATAGAACTGCCATTAGCGGCGCTGAGGTGGTAGTCATTAACTATGGACCTACCCTTTAACAAACGCCGAGGATAGCAACATAAATCAGATCCAGTATCAATTAAAAACTGGATTTTTGAAGCTTTATCCGTGACAAATAGTCGGCGGCCGGGATGGTAACAATCAGTAGCCGCCTCTACTGACTGCTGCTGGAGTTTTCCTGCTGCGGCTTCCAATTGCAGGGCTTGATGCACTTGTTTGCTCTATTGTTAAATCTTGCATGGTACCAACATAGTTCATTCTTCAGAGACGAATTACCAGAACGCCGATTAGCTGACACCGAGCGCTGACGGGAAACACCACGTTTATTTTTGGCGGAGAGAATGGCAATTTGTCGGCTGAGGGCATCAAGCCGTCGCATCATAGCGTCCATTAGAACTTTTTCTTGCAATAACGCTTCCGCCATGTTTTAAAAATAAAAAGATAAAAACTGTTACCGAAAATAAATGTAGCGATGCGATGTAAATTTCTAGTAAAAAATCTTCTCAAGCTTTCTGTGAGTCCGTGCGGCGTCGGCTGGTGCGGCGTCGGAAAAAATCTTCACACCAAAAAATTCTTCTCGAAAAAAAAATCTTCGACACGAAAAAGAAGAAGAAAAAAGTCTTGCCGTTAAGAATCACGTCGGGGTCACCAATTTGGGTAATGTGGCATCAGGGCGGAATGCCAATCCCAATATTTACTTTTATACGTGTTCTTCGCCTTCTAGTGTGCCGCCGGTAAATAAAAATATCACAGAAATGTTGAGGATATTGAAATTATATTTGATACGTTTCGTTACATTAGAGATAAATACATTCGGAAAAGTCTAGATAAAAAGTGTGTCTATATAATGAAAATTTATGACATATCTTTATATAAAATTTTTCTAATTCTAAATACAATTTTGAATAATTTTTTCGTCTAAAAATCCTCTTTGGTGATGGCGAACGCTAGTCGCCACAGTATTGAATATTGCAAGAAGTGGGAACATGAGCCGACGCGGGGGATTCTAACTCTCAAGGCAGGAACAAGAGTGGGGGGGTGCCAGACCCCGGAGATTGCTTCCGTCCGGTTTCCAATTTGCTAACAAATTGTCTCAAGCTTCAACGCCTCGTGACAACGTAAATTTAACAAGCGGCACTTCATCAGCCGCCGCGTTGACAGCGGCTACAATCAATGGCTCCAAATATATATTAACAAATGTTATTCACAGAGTTCATTGACCCGAATCAATAAAAAAAAAATAAGATTAGAGTGTCTGTCTGTAATATTAAAAATATCGCTGTTTTACTTCATGTATATGCGATTTTTTTTACAATTGGTGTCTGTTTGTTGCGGTATATTTCTGGAATGGGACCGATTTTGACGAGACATTCACTGTCAGATGCTGATGTAATAAGGAGCAACTTAGATTACTTTTATTTAGAAAATGTTTAAATAGCTCCTTATCGCAGGTACCGCCGCGGGGAGCTAGTAAATTATAAACTGACAACACGTTACAAAATAAATTATTAATAAATTATAAAAAAAAACTATTTGCTGCGAAGAAGTAGGAAAGAGATAAAGTAAACTTACGAGGTAAAATTATGTCGTTGATCAAATGATGATTGGAATGGGCAAGGCCTGTGTCCAACAGAAGATTGAAACTGGCTGCTGATAGATGAGATAACGTCGTTAGGAAAATGCCGTAAATCTTATATCAGTTGTGGCCCAAAAGAACAAGTAACGAGTGTAAAATGTGAGACAAAACAATTCAGAGACGCGAAGCAAATTGTTTTCATTCGATGAAGCAATTATTCAAATCGCGCCGCGGGCGGCGGTCGAGCGACGTTTTGCCAACGTTCATTTTTGTGGAAAATTCCCAGCGCATGTGTTTGTTTACGTGGGGGGGGGGGGCTCGTTGTTATCCAATTAATTTAACAATTTCAAAATTATATCTTGAAAGTTAATTTCTTGAAAATTTAATTGGTGTACACGCAAGTCCTGAGCCACTTGGACTCATCGTCCTCGGTGAACCAAGCCAGTTTATGGTGAACCTACATAGACCAGGATCCTGGTACGCGGGTATTAAACAGTGAAACCGTGACGTTCAAACAACGATAAAATTCTATTATATACATATATATGTCGGAGAGTCTTAGGGTATAACTGCAATTTATCAGATTGGAAACGTCAGGGTAATCACCTGGATCGGAGATAGCGCTGTTCGTTAATTACACATGTAGGGCAATTGTCAGCGAATCTGTGATTGATGTGTGACGTTGGTCAAGCTAGTCTGGAATATTCTTAAACAGTCTGGAACAGTCAGATGGCTAGACAGTCATATTGAGAGAGAAGTGATTCTCTATGGGAATATCATTGCGATCGAACGCATCTCTGATCGCGTTTTTAATTTGCTAATAATTCAGTTATCCTTTTTGATATCGTTGAAATTCAACTGATACCATTATAGTGTAATAATATCAATCCAAGTTGTGTGCTTATTTCGAAGTTATGTAAATGTGTGGTCACGAGAACCCAGCCTCGACCCGACATCTGTATTTAAGAGTAATATTCGCGGTAATGTAAGAAGTCATTACATTATGTACATTGACCTCGCACCTGATCTGGCCGACATCACTAAGAAATAATTAAGTTAAGATGTTTTACGTCTCGTCAAGTTTGTTGGCACTCTTTCTATTTTGTTAGAAGTGAAAAAAATGGGTGAAAGTTTATATCCGAGCGGAAATAAAATTAAAAATCGATAACAAAACTCCACCCGAATAGATTAACAAACACACGATAAAGAGGGTTATTGAAAGCGAAATAGTAGAGATATAGTTTGGAACGTGACACTCGATATAAAGTCTTAGACGTATTCTACGTCAAAGTAAAGTAACGGGGCACGGGAGAGCATAGAGCAAAGTTACGTACCGCCGGCGTCGTTAACATAATGCGTCTGCGGGGTCGGCAGAGACTGCCGTTACGGCACCAAAATAGCGGCACTTGGTTGAATTAGCCATAAAGATTTAAACAAATTGCAGAAATAGAAACCTTTCTTCGCTCTCGTCGCATTACGACCCCAAAGTGATAAGTTAAGTCTATAGTAACTGGTGACGCCAGAGTCAGATCAGAGTGAGTCCTCTGCCACGCTCACCAACTCTCCAATAAACTTAAAATAACATGCAAACTTTGTTAAAAAATTAGTCGCATATTCTCTCGCATTTTATTGCCAGCTTTTATACGATGTAACATTATGACGATACATTCACAACTCTGTGTCAACAAAACCATTCATTAACAATATATTCATAAAGTTTATATTTACTTCCATACATTGGTCGCTGCGCACTCTCCTGCGGCAGTCACGGGCCAGCGAGCTGCAGCATTAATCTCCGCCACAAAGAGTCCCCGATCAGCTGAGAATGTGCGGCAAATGGCGCGCGACCGGATGTCGACGTCACGTCCACTCATGCTGATAATCAACATTCTATTTTTTCTTCAAGTTATTACATTTTTTCTTATGAGTTACAATATAGTTTATTTTTTTTAATTTTACGCGAAATTGGAATAGCTGTTAGAAACATGATTTCAAGAGGAAATCCTAATATATTAGCAGTTAAGAGAAATGACCCCGAGTTAACATCGTCTCTAGCAAGCTAAAACGCCCTTATAGACCGTTCCAGGGCACTGCATGTACCTTTTGAGAATTTAAAAGTCAGCTCTAATCTAAAATAATTAATCCGCTAGTGTATTCGAAATATTTCTGGCCATTGAAAAGGACAAGCTTCACGTGACAAAGAGAAAAACGATTATATTCAATTAAGTTTTCGGAATATTCCAGAAGATTGTCATACAGGGCAGGCGTACGTGTGGGAGGGGTCACTTGTAGGTTGTAGGTACACTTGAAAACTTATTTTTTAACTAGGGATCCATCGGAGACCGAGCTATTAGGGAGCGGGGCGGGACGGTGCGGGGTGGTGCGGGGCGGGGATCATTCACTATGGTAATGAACGCTCGGTATACGCAGCCCGACAGGCTGAGTAATATATATATAATTTTATTCATAGTCTACGGCCAGGTAAGCGATTTGCAAACCGCTTCGCTTCCAGACTGAACTCGAAGTTTACCTTTGTAAAGCATTACAAGTGAAGTAATTTACAATGTGTTGATTCGGCTGACTCACTTCTAATTACATCTCAAATTCACTCAATAACAAAGAAGCGGTCTATTTTCCCAAGAACAAAATTTATTCCAGCTGTCAGTTCTTGGGATTGGAACGATGTAAACAAATGTCCGAGAGCAGCGGGAGCGGCCGACTTGTCTGATTTCCTCGGAGACTAATTAAAACCATCCCTCGCTTCAGATTTGAACAAACTTGATCGTGACCAATATTAACACATTACAAATTTCGAGTTCATCAGTCACTTATTTTTATTGTCCGTCTCATATCCAAGAAAGCCAGCGACGTACCTGCGCGTCGACAATTGTCAAATGTGTGACAAACAACATAAAAAATATTTTGCATCCGTCACGATAGTAAAAACATGACGTTGTAGAAATAATAGCGCATTCATTATTACTCTTGGACTCGAAGAAAGAATGTACAAGTGTAGCAGCGTGACCGCGTAGCACCGTAGCAGTGGTCCATCTGGATGCGAGTGAATTTCAATTCACTTCATTTCCACGTGCGCGCCCGCACTCCGCCCGCACTCCGCCCGCACTCCGCCCGCACTGCGGACACTTGTTTTCTTTATTCTAACTCTATTGTATCTATTTTCTAATTCGATGATTAAGGTTTAAATTTAGCTTAGAGAATAAGATTGACTCATGCCAGGAGCCCCATCTCTCTATGATGAATAGACAAGAAAGATATATGACAAAATAAAAGTATTGTAATCTTACGATTAATTTTAATCGCGTCTGATTTCATTGCGGTTTTAAATCTCTGACGCGGAGCTCCACAGTTGCCGGAGTCTGGGCGCCCACTGGGAACTTAAGAGGAGGACTCTTTGAGTGTCTTAAAGCTTATTTTATCTATGTTAAGAAGTGTCTACCATACTTGTAGCCGGGACCTTATTACAGCCGTTAAGCATTAATAATTACAGAAGCCAGCGGCGACTGATGATGAAGCAGGATCGGATTACAGCGAATCATTAATAACAAAAAGGAATAGTAACAATCGAGGCGCGGCTTACGGCTGTCACGGCGCTAGCGCACGGAGCTCTAAAAAAGACTCCAGAAACTTATCGAAAGCCCTGTTAATGAATCGCCCAAAAGTAGGCCGAAGCAAGAAGTTTAATTCATCTGAATCCGGTCGTATTTATAGCAACTTTTTATATGTGTACACGGGTGTGAGGGGTAGGTAGATATTATGGATTTACAATTCAAAATGTCCCACATAGAGGTTCATTGGCGGTCTCACTTTCCTTCTGCCTCACCAATCCGAACGATTTAATTCGCCACCACGTCACGCTGAGGCTTGTGGTACGACAGAATGTTTGGTGACCAGAGCTGAGCTTACCTTCACCAAGCACGTGGGCCGGCAGCTACGGTACCATGTACCAAAGTATTTGTAAATGAAATTAAATGATACGTGTCCTTCGCCCGGACTCTTCCTGCTGCATACATTTAGATATTGTCTCCACCACTTCCTGGCTCCGAGCTCCGACTTCTTGCCAGTTTCGTTATGAAGCCGATCTATTATAGTTATATCAATTATCATTCTATCATTACTAAATCCGGCAAATACTCACACACGATTGGCGTGCCAGTGATACGCTATTGGTAAACCATAGTGGCACCAATGAACTGATAGCTTACTAAAACTGGCAAATATCTGCCACAATAATGCCAATGAACGAACAATGAATTGGTTTAGGAGACTCGGGGCTGTAGATGGTAAGCCCCACTAGCTTAGTAATTGTCCATTCACTCCATTTACTTGTCTTAGTAGAGGACATTGAATGTCATTGTCCTACTTCCTAAATTAAATAAACCAATAATATCTAGCTCAAGGTGCGGCGAAGTCTCAGTAATCAGGACATGAGGCTCCTCGCCCTCGTCTTGGGAACATGATGACTTACATTGAGGGAGATCGCGCTCTCCCCTCTCCGACGTCAACATAAGGGCGGGCTTACATGACGCTAGAATCTGCCTGATATATCATGCAATATAAAATTAGCCGACAATTTTAAATTCGTTCATTTATAATTGATTTATGCCTACAAGCGGAACACACTGGTTGAAATATTTTCCCACATGCAAACAGAAATTTAATTAAAAGTGTAAGGCGGGCGCCGCTCTCGCCCGCGCGACGACAACACGTCAACTTTAATACAATTTTAAGGATATTTATGCGAGCACTTTTACAATTAGCGGTTAGGTTCTGGTCAACCCTCGCCATTTTATCATATTACCCTGTATAGATGGAGCA
Source organism: Meandrusa payeni (assembly GCA_029286785.1). Taxonomy (NCBI): domain Eukaryota; kingdom Metazoa; phylum Arthropoda; class Insecta; order Lepidoptera; family Papilionidae; genus Meandrusa; species Meandrusa payeni. The sequence continues at coordinate 57,670 of JAGSMX010000007.1, read as the reverse complement.
GGGGCTTGACCCTTCAGTGGCTGAAGTTATATTCAATGAAGTTATAAGAACAAGAACTTTCCGTCGTTTTATCTACATGGCGTGATTGAAAATATCGAGATCAATCTCTCTGAACTTTGTATCGCTAGTTAGTGCCGCTGCAGCCGCGAGCTGTGCGGTCACTGATTCAAAGGAATATTTTTTACGAAACTCCTTGTTTACGTGTCGTGTCGTTGATTAATATTTCCCCTGGCACGTCGCCAGCGCCGACCTCGCAAGGAAATGAAGACCTCGTGTCTCGCAAATGTACAAATGTATTGTTGTTTCCTGGAGATTTGATATTTAACTTTTCATCAAATTTATCAGACATAATACAGTCTGATAAATTTGAGCCGGAGCCTGCAGCCAGGCTCGCGCGGGCTGTGGACGTGGTGACGTCAATTTTTATTTTCTACACGGGTTTTGAGATTTATAAGCTTTAAAAATTTTCTCGTTGAAATGCATTTGATTACGTTCCCAGCGGAATGGAATCCAATAATCGGTTCCATTTTCCCTCGAGACCTCGGCATGGAACTGACTGCTTAAATTAAATTCAATATTTTCGGAGTGTTCAGAGTGCAGCATACCCTAAAATGGTATGGCCTGGTGTGTCTAGTGCACCGCGTCGCGCCAGACCTAAGACTGACTGCCTTAGTGACGGTCGTTCCGTCTGTCCTGTTCACATGTCACGAGCAAAGAGAAGCAAAAGCACTACGTGCAGACGTAACACGTTGTCGTCAGTTTGCTCGCCGGGCTCGAGGTGGCTCCTGTGCCGTCATGTAAAGTTTATTCACGTTTTTAGCCAACGCATTTTTTTAAGCAAGGCACGTGCTCCCGGAAAAGTAAATACATTCGCGAATGAGCAAAAAACAAACAACGGATTTCTGCGAACGAAATAATGAACTGAACGAACACGTGTCGACTACAGTATGAAGCTACGCAGAGATGTCGACAGCCAGGTGTAATGTACGCCTACCTCAGGCGGGGACGTAATTTTTTTACTTATTATTGGAAAATAGCGGTTAGTGTTCTGTTCTTCATTCATGCTCAGGAACGGTGCTTCAAACTCAAGCCTCTTTGTTATCAAAATTGTCTTTGTTTTATAAAACCCGAACATTAAGTTTATAACTCCCCACTCCTGAACATTTCTGATTGCCACGTCGGCCCGACCGTACTGCACGTTCATTGCAGTCTCCACATCAGTGTAACAGGAATAGGATCCACAGAGTCTGTCTCCCGGTGGAGCCTTTTTCCCGTCCCATTCCACCCCTGGTAACCGAACGCCGACAGTCTGTCGTCCAATTCCTTGCACAGCAGGTGAAGCCATTAATAACATTGTATTCCATAGTTGTTCCGAGAGATTCTGAAATATATTTGACACAAAAACAGATTAGCCTTACATCATGTCACAATGAAATTTTAACCGTGGATGGGAGCTCCATAATTGAATTAGGTTAATTGATTGTAATCGAGAGTGTACAGGTCCACAAATTTTTATTCCAGTGTAATGCTCCATTTTAGCGTAATACACACACTATGTTAATTTTTACGAAGTTTTTATTTAGACCTTTCCACATTTAAGATCCGATAGTTGCTACTCCAGTTCAAATAATTGTGAATCGCACTCGACCGGCTTGGAGCGTCGCATGGATTTGTTTCGTCACGGGAACACAACAAATTGCTGCACATACGCCATTATAGGTCAGTGTTACTAACGTCCGCTAAACAATTAGCAAACGATCTGTTTGGGTAATATTTACCTAATAACGTTAATAACCAATAAACACGTCTCTGCAAAATATTCGTTAATTTCTATTTTGGAATTTATATATTTATCTCTTGGTAAGTGTTTTAATTAAGTTTGAGTTTCACTGCGAAATGCAAGAGAGAGACAGAAGAGAGACTGTCAGTACGACACCTGAAGGTTATCTCGCCGAGCGTTATCTGGGAGCCTAAATATTTCCATTTTAATACTATTTAATTTATCGAACGAATGCCAAGAAATAAATGAAAGAAAACATTACTTGAAATTCCCAACTAGTAGACAAGGGGGCGGCCCTTTTGTCTGCTTATTGTGACTTTCCGGAGCGCAGAGAATAAATAAAACACAGATTTATTACGTGATCGGAATGAGGCTGGCAACGTTCTCGTACGGGGGAATACCAATTGATGAAATGTGGCCGTGGGATCATACTGAAGTTTGTGACACGAGAATCGTCAGGAGTGATCGTTTTAAAAATTCGTGCGTTTTCCTGCAGCCTCGCTGGGGAGTACCGGCGTGAAGTGCAAGTAACATTCCTTATATATTTGGCTTGGTGGGTCACATCGCTAGTAGGTCTCCTCTGTTCCCTCACCGTTCTTATCACGCCACCTCTGCAGCGGGTCCGGCAACACGAGCGGACCCGAGAGGTCACAGTGACACGTCTTGCTTCTAACACAATTGATGTTATCCCGTTCTTTTAATCCTCTATTCTGTAGCGTACTGCGCAAAACAGCTACGTGTATTTAGTATTAGGAGTAAGTTGGTAAATGCGTTACGAAAAGTGTGATCGGGAAAATAAGAGAGAAACTCATGCTTCAGTTATTATTATAGGAGTAAGAGTGAGAGGTGCGAGTTCATAATTCCTTTGTCTCTTTCCAACATACTCACACATAGCGTACACTCATGCACATCAGACACGTGCCACTAGCAGCTAGCGACGCGACGTTAGGGTCCGCCTGACCGGCGATTCGGGCCATTAGAGTCATAACAAACCTTATCTCGCATCGAGTGTGAGTTGACAGTAACTAAGTCTCTCCGTTCGACGAGGAAAAGTTTAAAACAGGAAATTATTTTCACAGCAGGCGAAGTACTTCTGATGAGTCTACTCGCGGATATTGACACGCGATAGGGGACTGATACCTGTATCATCTGCTATTACTCCGCACGTCTAAAACTTTCACACACAACGCTTTTAAGATATAAGTATTCATACGGTACACTGATACTACAATAAATGGCGCTGCAACAAAAAAATCGATTTAATAATTCTTAGTCCTAAGCAAGCAACAGAGTCCTAACAGACAAGTTGTCTTCACACGCGTATTTTAATGAAGTACAGGGAAACTGAAATCGATACTCGATAACGCGAGATGCTAAGCTCTGTTATCGGACGATATATTATAAAATATTTTATAAAGTAACAACTAGTCAAATACTTTCTGAATGGTTTTTGGATGGATTTTATGGTATTCTCTTGCTTCTCCAAGTTCACCGGCTGGAAAGGTGGTAGAGTTCTTGGGATGTTTAGCTTGAACGTCTTTTTTAGAAATTTCTTACAAGGTCCCCGAAATGGTGTGTCTGTGTCGTGCTATAAAACCTAATAAGAGAAAAAAGTTGCAACAAAAATGATAACAATAGGTGATCACACAGATCAGGCGACTCGCTCCGTCACTGATCACTCGTCACTTGACCCGTGTGCCGTGAGAATCAATGAAACATTTAAAGCACTAAATAACCTGCATCGGAACTTCATTTATATGTCATTCGTGGACAAAATTACAGCGCTCCCGGCACATCATTGCGCACTCGTAGAAAATAGTTGGAGAAAGGCAGCTGTTTTATGAATTTTGTAGTTTGTTAGCCCGCAGTTATTGAGAGTTATTCTAAAAACATAGATATATAGCATTTCTATTACTTGATAGATGTTTTGAAAGAGAACACCTTGTGGCAAGTAGCGGCAAAAGAGCTGCGCTGCCGACCCCGCGGCCACACCGGCGCGCAGCGCTCGCTTGTTAACTAAATTGAGGCGGCAACATAAACGTGAAACGGTTTCCAGTCAGCGAGCAGCGCGGGCTCGGGACATTTTTATTTGGTACAGCTTTCATACAGATTTAACGGGTTTAAAATACTCTCCACCGAATAATGCTCGGTTGGAAGTTTTAAAATAATATGCTTTAACATTTCCAAATAATAAACGTTTCTTAATAAGAATTAAACAAAATATGTACAATAAGACAAGCTCTCGGCAGATGTAAGCGCAGACAAAGGTCTGATTAGTAACGAAGCTAGAGCTTATACATCTGTATACCTGATCATTTAACTATTCTGCGTGTGAGATGTGTTCTCGTTGCCACACTACAGGCTCACTGTCTCATTCTTATTTTTAAGATAATCAGTCATGTGTATAAAAAGATAATAGGTATTGTTATCTGTGTCCACCCCGTTTGAATTCATTTATTTATAAATTTATTGCGTCCATAGATTCCAAACTCGTAAACAAAACAAATTAGCAGACCTCATGGAGACAGATGTATCTGACATATTGACTTTCTCTGGAGTCAAATTGAATCAGGTCTGACAGTCGGCTGTACCGCCTCCGCGTAATTGGAAGAATTATTTTATTAATTTTGTTGCGTAACCGCTCAAGAGTTGCTAGTTCCTCTCTACACTCTACACTTGCAATCAAAAGAAAATACTGTAGATTATTTAAAAATAAAGTTATGAAAACATTAAATCCTGTGATTTTAACACATACTTATAGACGAACTAAAGACACGCTGCACGCTGGCTGCAGTACAAAGTGGAGTGGAAACTAGTTCACCGTCTGCAGCCGCCGGAAGTACGCGCATACCTCCACCAACTATGCGGACATGTTAACGTGCTGCCGGAAGTCGTGCAAGTTTAAGCGACGTACAAATTACCTTCATTATTTCCGCCCCGAGCTGCCTGCGCAGACTTCAGGCTAATTAACGACCGCGAGCCTTATTCTGGATTGATTTCATGTTCACGAAATTAAAAATCCGACCTTCAAAAAAAGTAGTGACAAATGTTTTGTATTACGCTGTACTTCTAGAGGAATTAGAGCAAAGCAGGTGCACTCACTGCTGTCAACAGCTCAGCATAACGCGTCTGCTTGTCTGCTTGCTTTGTCAGTGTTAGATCCTTCTGCTAGCGCCGAGTTCCGCAACGCTGAGAGTAGTCTCCTCGTGAGTCCGGCCTCTCGATGGTGATCTGTCGCTACTATTCCCTCTCAGCAGCCGTATGCAGAGCATTGGTATTCGAGGTGTCTGGGCAATGCAATATATTGGACTTCGTGACAACCAGCTTTTTTAAATTGTCAATGTTTCTTCTGCCATGTTACCAAAATATTTTAAGATCCTACATAGGTATATGGTAGACAGCCCGATGTGGACCTCGGACATTGATAAGACGTGCTGTGTTATCCTATCCTATCATCTCTCCCCAGCACCACATCTCAAAAGCATCAGCTGATAAATACAAATGTTCTATAAACAAATGTCGACACGTCTATCGACCTGTTCATAGCGTCACTAAATATTCTATTTTTAAACTTTTTGAATATAAGGCATTTGTCCGTCAGTGGGGGTGATAAGTTCACAGTTTACTTCGCATGTAAACCAAAAGTTCAGGGAGACCAGGCTGAGCACGTGCCGAGCGAATGAAAGATGTTTGTATGACGCGACACAAATAAGGGCTAAGTATAAAAAATTGCGCCCGTAATGTTTTTCGAGTTAAGAATCAAGAATTAGCCGGAGATCGGGACGAGATGGAGCAGAAAATTAAATGTTTGTGTCCTTTCAATGTTCTTGTTTACTTATTTACATAAGGTGAGTTTTACAGCAGTCTAACAAACAAATAAATAAATAAAATAACGAGAGAACAAACCATGTCGGCAGACAACTGTATATACTCAAGTTATTTATACAAATGACTTCCATAATAAATACTAATTGATGCAGATTGCATTATGTTCTGCAAGTCTACCGACAGTCACTAACAGCGACTCTCACTGTGTTATGTAATGATACAGAATTGTCTAAAATCGGCTCGTCTTCTTGGAATTATTTAGATTCCTCATAGTACAGTTACATTTTACACGAGCCCCAGACTCCACTTGCGCCCTGTCTTCTGCAAGAGATAGGCATCCAGCAGAGGCTCGAGAGCTTACCACCCGCACTCCGCGAAATGTAAATCTTGCGGATTTTTAGTACTGAGGAACACGCTGACTGTCACTCATCTTACTATTATACTGCACGACCTACATGCAGGGCTACAATGTACCTCATACCGTGCCAAGAAGTATAGTAGTAGTGGTGGTATAGACCATGCCCACCCATCCATCCCTACACCAACAAAGCCGCCACTCTGTACCTCGTATCTAGCGCCGGAAAAGCTAAGCTCGTCTCGCTAACAATGTTTAGGTCTTTTGAGAAATACTTGAGACGGAATTGAGAAAATCCTGAGAAACAAACAAGAAACGTACGCACTGACTGGAAATCCGCTTACAGTCTACTTATGAACATTCCACGTAAGCAGTAATGATCACATCAAGTTTGTACATTCACTTTACATAAATGATGTTTAACTTTTGCAAAAGTCATACTCCAGCAGCGTCTGTCGCCGGCCGCCGCGCTCCGAGGGCAAATGCTGAGTACAAACATTGATCAATTCAAATGTCAGCCCACGCCCGTGTCCCGGTGAGGACGATGTGCCACTAATGTGTATTCAACTTTCACTATCCACTATAGTTCTCCGACACGCGCGCGTCAGCTCCTGCTTATTGCCCCGTAACAACATTTTACTACCTCGTATATCCGGTATTGTTATTTGTTATAAGATAATAAAAATATTGTAATAAATACACATACTTAAAAATCTTTTTTTAAGAAAACTCATTAATTCTACGATCTCAGTCCACAGTGCGAGGTAACATCGCATACGTGTCACTTGTGTGATATGTTTTAAGAAATTACAAAAATTTGTTTCCAAGTTGTATACAAATTAAATATGTCGTATACGTTTGGCACAACATTCGCTCACCGCCCGTTTTTTACCTCTACTCACTGCACTGACCGACTGACGAATACCATCTCGCCATAAATCTTGAATGAATGCGATCAACAAAAAAATGAAATTCTTTTTCTTAATGTTCCCTTAAAAATGTTACAAACTAATTACTGTTCAAATTTCGGCGCTAGAGTTACGAAATCTCGTTTGAGTACTTCCAGGCTCCGAGCGCTGTTGAAATATAAATGGAGGAGTTAATGAAGTTTATTTGAACTTGACTTTTTCCTGTAATGTAAGCGACGGCATGACAGGGACGTCTCCGTCCGACGTAGCCCGAATATATTTGTGTGATGTTTGATACAGATAGCAACTGCCTCGGGTATCGAGTGAGCACGGCGCGTAGTTAATCAATAGTCAATACAAAATATAATAAAAATTAATGAACACTTCCTGGAAGTAGAACTGAACTAATGAAGGTCTGAGGTCCGTGAGTGTCGCCGGGCCAGCTGCCAGCTACCAGCTCACCGGCAACTGGATCTTCATAAACATTTTAATTGACTTTTCATTTTGTTCTAGTCGTACTCGGAGTCTTTCTAGTTCAATGTGTCTTATAGTGATATCTTGATACGATTTTAAAATACACAACGTTTGGAAGCCAATGTTCAAACTAGTGAGTGACAAGTTGGGGAGGAGCTCAGAGAACCGCGGCCTCCTCTTTAACACTCATTGGCATTCAAATTTAAACGCCAACAAGGTGTAAGTATTAAATTGTACATCTTATATAAAAACTTCCAAACCTCCTCTCTTTAGAGAACTGTCAAAGTATTCAGCGCGTCTTCCGAGTGCGCCCACATAACGCACATCACGGTCTCCGCCCCGACTCCTGTTCAAATCAATATGTTATTCTATTCGCGAGCAAATCCCCTAATCCTTTTATTTTATATCACATACCTTTTGTGATTTTTAGTGCCAAAGGTGTTAGGAGTATTTAAAATTTATTACAAGTGCCGTAAAAACTTTGTCCCACCCGCGCCTAACAGCAAAGAAATTTTTATTTTAATTTTAAATTCCGATCTAATGCGCAATTCTCAAGAACTACTTCGATAACATTCCACTGTGCAAGCGGACGGACGAGAGTTCGCAACACTGGCGGCAGTAGTCCGTCTCACCTCAGCAGCTCAGCAGCTCAGCGAGAATGTTCGGGAAGGAGGAGCGATAGGAGTAATAGACTGTTGTCGCATCATAGTTCAATCATATTGTTGACAAGTATATTGACAAGTGAAAACAAACACCGCCTTCGAATCGAAACAAACGGTAAACATTTTTAAGTACGGACGCCCTCTTTGTATTTCCGAATTATCGTAAGAATATTATGATATAGAATTAATCAGAATTTAACCAAACTTTCATCAAACTACCGTCGACGTACATTGTTTGTCCACATCGGGCGACGTGATATTAAGTTATTCGTCCATTTGTCAAGCGAGTGGTTGGCAACTACAGCATCCGCCGACACCAGCACGTGATGAGGTAATCTCCATTGTAAGAGTATTTATTATAATTAAGTGAAAAGAAGGTGGAATAAGGAAAGATGCAGACTGTCTGTTGTAATACCGCTACGGAAGTACTTTTCCGTGTTGTTCGCGCCCTTGTGGCCATTACAAAAGCGATTAACTTATCGCAGCCATTTTGTGAAATAACATTATTAATACAGCCCGAGCTCTCTGTGCACCTCGCGTGAGAACATATAACAACCCTCTATTTACAGCTATCGGTCTATTTCCAATAGTTCAATGACATCATCACCTCACCTCAAGAGCAATTGTGATCAAGTACCAATAACAATTATATTTACGGGTACAAAAACTTCAAATTGATTTGAAGTCAGTTTTTGTACGTTGTATTTGAATCCACTCGCGTCACTGATCATTCCGAGCGTTGTATGTTGTCGTAATAAATGACATTATGTACAAACAGAAATGAGTACGCCGTCATACAGATAAAATCTTATTTGTAAACAAGGAAAAAATATTACAAATATTTATATGTTTACGTTAATATTTATATGTTATCGTGAGACAGGGAAGATTAAAGTGTCATGGGTTTTGTAGTCGTTGACGAAATAATGAAAGCACAGCAGGTTAGATATTGTTAGATTAGATTATTGTTAGATATTATATTATATTAGGTATATAGGGTTAAGCCTAGTTATAACGTTGGATAATGTTAAATAAAAATATCTAAATAATATAATATAACATAGATCTCACAAGTCGTCTCGTTATCAATGCAGTGTACACAGCAATAACCACCGCTATTCTCGTTACCAATACCATGAAGTTCCGAGGGTAAACAAGGTGCATATAGTTTGGTGAACATGTCGGTGACTGGAAACAAACAAATTTAACAAGCTTTACAAGACTGCCTTACTGGAATTGCGCTTCGAGGAAACTGCAAAAATGTTTGCAAAGTGTAAACTTGGAAAGTTCAAATCGCGACACGGGAGTTACTCGGAGTTGTCGCACTTAACTACTTTTCGCCCTCCCCTCCCCAGGTGTTTGGTGTGTGGGGGTTAAGGGGGTGTTGTCACATGGTCACAGAGGTACGGAAGTCCAATCCAGAAGTAAAGAGAGCTAATGGCGCTATAGAGATAACAAATGTCGCAGGAAGGATGAATTCTTTAAGCAATTATGAACTTGCCTGGAGAAACTGAAGACGTGTGATCGAGAGGACTGTCGTCGGAAGTCGGCTGCCGACAGGTTCACACTTCAGATAATACCAATCAATTTTTTATGCTTTCATAAAGAGAGCGCTCCAAATGAATTGAAAAAAGTGAACTCAGAGGAATCTTTACGATTCGATTTACATTCATGGCTTTCCGTTTCTCATCATTCCAATTTGCAAAGAGGGTTTTCTCGTGCTGTAAAAATACAAAAGAACCTTTGGGGAAACCCGAAAATGAATAGAATCGGTTATTTACTTGTATTGGTATACGCCGAGTGTTGTAGGACTTCTTTCAATGAATGCACAAACGAAAATTTTCATAACAAACTTTTTAAAACTAGTACCTCTGCATAAAGATCGTATATTTCTTAAATCTTAGTGTCACATAAGTGAATACATAAACAATAAGACTAATCTTCAAAACGCAAGTAAAGAACAACGCAGCCCACAGTCGCCGCGCAGTGCGCTGCCGGCCCATACTGATTTGATCACATTGTGTATAACACGTGCTTTCAACTATAATCCCGTATTAATGGAAGCCAGATGGAAGTACCAAAGATGATCGTCCACGGCCGCGTGCACACGTTTACATAATACATACTATATCATATTCTGCTTGCTCTTCGTCAAGTGTAGAGAGAGAGAGAGAAGCTCGAGAAGTTCAATTGCGGTATAAACAACAATATTCACTTGATGATATGAACGAATAATGTTCGCTGGCAAATGGAAAGTTTGAACCTGCATCCTTGTAGCTCGAGATCGTACGCCAGGAGAGTCAGCTAAACCATATACAAAGCATCAGTTCCCTCATGGTTTTTTTTGATGATGAATTATTAGTAATTGTTGCCGCGGCGTGTCCGGCCGGGGGCACTATTAACATTTTCATAATTATTATTTTGGATTTTGATTTCTGTTATATTGTTTATTCGTATGACATTACTATTTAAGAAAATCAATTTCGATGCTGCTATCCGAAGGTCGCGGTCCCCGCCAGTTGTTTTATGTCCTGAAGCTATCTGTCACCCGTACACGACGTCATAACACGACGTCTGCGATTTAATTTTTATGTATATTTTATGGACGTAAATAATAAGCCATAAATATTTAACTAAGTAAATTATACAAAACCCGACCCTTCCAAATTGACTTCCAAGTTTAGGGCCGATCTAATGGACCTAACTAACAGGGCCGGCTCGTGATAAAAGCATAATAATCATATTACAAGGGTCTGGGTTCAACTTTCGTCGAGCAGTTTTTACAATAATTTACTTGGGAAAATATTTTAAAACGTCTTAATGAATGTTCAATAACTTAACCTGTATAATTCAGACTACTTAATATTATATACTTGTGCCCGCCCGAATTGCACCTCGTCAGCAACCGCAGCAAGGGTCAGTAAATATGGGCACTCATTTGATTCAAAACCATATTATAAAGAAATTTGTTACAACCAAGAATTGGCTACAGCCGTAGCTGTATTTCGTAGCACTTCGTGTGCCTGTCACAGGCATTCCGCCAGATGAGGTCTTCCCTCAGACCGTGAGTGAGCTAGTGTTGAAAGAGGTCAGGATGACGCTCCTTTCCGCTGCTTTTCCTTTATATTGAAATAATTCTAAATTTAATTACAACAATGTCTTATAACTTTGTACAAAATGTTGCAAAATTGTTTTATAATGATTTTTGTATCATTTTTACTACTAGTATGAGAGGCAATCGGAGCTTAATGCTTCTCCCACGAGCCGCGAGTTCCAATTCGTACGTCAATTACTTGTATATCGGCATTTTGATTCTTTTATTTACTAAAAACATTTTTACTACATTACAAAAATGTAGCGTGTGTAGTTGTCTAACGTATTACATTACATTACATACAAAGGATATTACATTGAAATAGTTATTTATTGACGAGTACAGACGTTAATAATTGTCAGTACCGCGAGCGGCGTTACGTGTTTCTGGATTTCAGACATTTTGTCTCCAAATACTGTACACGTCACGTGAGGTCACGCAGCGCGGCCGGGGTCTGCGGCCCGCAGAGATCAGCTCTAGTTCGACTTAACTGAATTAGTCGGCCGCTCGGCACTTCCTACTGCCGTCATATCGAAATGAATTTAGCGAGTAGGATTTTTCTTAGAAATTCAAAGAAAGTCTACCAATATTGTTGTGAGAATTAGATTGCGTTGAGTGTTGCATTCCATTCTATATTTAACGTTTTACGCACACACCTTGTACCGTGATACAGTGAGTTGCTGCGTCCACAAAGCGCCGGACATCCTCTTCAGGAGCAGCAGCAGCAGCCAGCGACCCCCAGCGCCCCGCACTCGTTCCAGCTTTAAGTACAAAGTGCATTTTTTGTTTCGGTCATCAATATTATGAAATATCATGTAAATTGTCGTTTTTTAACGAATTATTTTTTAAAATTACATTTGTGACAAGTTTGTGCGGTCTCCTATATGCACCACGTGATCGAAAGACTTGCACGCCACATCCACTGGACAAGCTGCACACATGCAGTAGCGATACTATATAGCGTATTGGTTCATCCTCCGCTACTCCTTCCATATTTTCTCATCTCTCTTTGCTACTGTGTTTGAGTTCCAAAATTAGACACGGTGGTCTGAAGTTCTCGCAACTCTGTGTGTGTGTCGCGTTCGTACAAATACCAATTCAAAACATAACAAATGTTCAAATATAACATATCCGTGTGCGGGCTGGTTATGAATTGCGCCTGATGCTATTGTTAACCGATACAAAGGCGAAGCCAATTTTGACCGAGAAAAGGTATTTCTTTACGTATAACAGAAGAGTCAGCAGGTCAGCAAGTCCTAATCTGTGTCTGAATGGCGCTTGCTCTCTCCGTTATATTCTTTTGTGCTTTCTGCGAACGATTTCAATAAAAATGTTCTCCACTGTCTCCCCGCGCAGTGCAGCTGTCATTGTATGCGGCACTTGTTTAGTAGATATAGAACACTTGTCGTTTTCTCATTTAAACAGAATTATGATCTCTCGTAGAACCAATCGACCATAGAATCTTGAAAAAATGTATTGTTGGCTGTAACTATTGAACTGGACACATTAAATTAGCAATGTATGCACAAATATTAATAAATTCGCACTGCACATGAACTGAAGTAATCGAGACAACATACGCAAGGAGAAGTTGTCGCTACAGATTGTGTCGGCTCTAACACATGGAATATTTCTTATGTGGAATAATTCATTTCATGTAAGAAATATATTTGCCCAATATTTAGTGTAAATACAATGTTCCCGTGTAAGCCTCTATTTATATATTTATAAATCTGTAAAGACTCTGCCTATACCATATCTTTGTATATTTCAAATGTCTTGTCATACAGTATATCTATATTTTGAAAAAAGACAAAATAAATTTATCCGCGGACTACTTGAAATCCTGTTTCACTGTGGCGATAAAAATATTTAAGAAACTGCTTCAAATATAAAAAAATACCACAAGATAAATTTAAAGTATGTCTAATAACGTCTTGTTGGGTCAGCGCCGTGCCCGGAGACCAGTTCAGGAGATAAGAACATAATTGATATTAGGTATGCTGCAAGCTCCGTGTCCTTTGAGAAAATATCTTTACTTATTATGTTTGCATTTCATTACACCTTGTTACTGTTGATCTTTAATTAAATATGATGTCTCGTAGATTTTAACCCATTTATAAAAAATATAAATCTTCTTCTCTGTCTACCCCGCTCGTACATAATTGGACTTAAATAATAATGTGTTATATAACAGCTAATCCCCAAATTTAGTTACTATTGTTCTGTCAACGTCCACTTCTTGCGGCAGCAGTTGGACCTGCAGACCAGACCTCCAGCCTCTCCTTCTCTCCACTACAAATGTAATTATAATTATTTCAACATGGTGCCAACCATTGAAAGTTCTTGGCCATCTCATATATGTGTTTTGGAGGTAATTGTACTGCAAGTAGCTGTAGTAAAGTACTCTCGAGTTAAGCGAGCGGAATACAAAAGTTTCAATGAGGTGACAGCTCAGTTCGCGGACGAGCGCTCGGAGCTCCTCACGCGGAGGACCAAGCACTAGTCTACTCTTTATTATATTTTAATTCGTACATTCTCATAATTCATAGCAAGTTATTCAATCTGAAGACGTGTTTTTACAACCGACATCTTGCACGAGGACAGGGGGCGAGAGTCACGCCATCCCAACAGCCCTAGCCCTAGCCCTATATATATTATTGTGTTTGCATCAATCTTTTGAAAAGTAACAATTTGAACATTATCAACGTTACCTAAGATCTGGGCTCGTGTACTGTACAGAGCCTGTTCATGAAGGTCGTCGCTCCTTATCTATTTCGACATATAAAAAAAAAGAAAGAGGAAACTGGTACCAAAAATGCAATAGACACTTAGATCATTACAATGGACTGCACTAAAACGGCCTCCACTCAGCTGTACGACACGACGATAAGATCTTCGTCGGTATAATGTAATACTCTCTGGACAGAATCCAACAATCAGGTCGGAACACATCGTGTAATGTTCAATACAAACGCCCTGAATATTTATTTATGGTAACGAACACAGATTTATGGCTCCGTGCTTCTTGACTGCAAAAGTTTCCGATCAACTTTAACTAATATGATTTATATTAAAGAAGGAGGTAGTAAGATAGATACCACTTTATTGCACACCAACATTGCACAACAAGTATTACATTGCACAAGTACGTACACTAAATAACAAATAAGTGTTAAGTTAATAGGTAGGTAATACCGGGATCTGATTGACCGTCGTAACAGGAAGCGAGCGGCGACACAAGTTAATATCTCTGCTGAGCGACGACTGCGGACAAATTGAAACATTTCTCATGTCACACACACCTCGCAGTCAGCGACATTCTCTGAGTTTAACTTATTTATTAGGTATAATTTGTATCAAAACCAAATGATCACACAACAGGTCGTAAATTCAACGGCAGGTCAGATGATTGTTTTCAATATTCTTGCTTCAACGAGGCCCGGAGCCGCCTGCGCCGCAAATTGCATCGAAGCATGGCGTGAGTCGAGATAACGAAAATACAAACAGATTTGAATGAAAGTTTTGTTCGTGTCGTAAACGTACAATTTCCGGCTTTGAAACCATACATGAAAAAGAGTTCGTTACGATCAGTATTAAATTGGTTTCATAACACTCCCGTGTGCTGGTCTGTACTGGACGGACGACATTTTTTTTTAAATACTAAATAGGCTCACGTTTGACTTCTATCTTGCTTGATGGAAGGCGAAGATGAAGCCTAGGTTGGGGCCTATAAGGTGTCTGTTCACATGTAGATTGTTGAGCGACGCAACTCAACGTCTCCGTCACGTGTCGCAGCGGCAGCAACAAACACCTGCACGCGACAAGAAATGATGGCATCTCGTGCTTTAAAAGCCGATCTGAGCAGAGATTAAGTAGAACTTACGCAATCGAAATTCACGTATAAATAAAGAGTATATAATATGCAAAACAAGATATGGTCCAGGCAGGCCCCATCTTATTCTAAGGTAAAATCGTGGAGGCTTCCCCGCCCTCCAGTTTGTTTTTGTTGTGCCAGTAGTTAGTTTGCTGGAAGCGAAGCAGTTCTGTGCGAGGTACATTCTACATGATTCGCTCAGAAAATGTAGCCACCGCGGTCGCGCTCTTCCGCAGTTCGCAGCGCTTGCGCGGAAGCACCCACCTCGCTAGTTGCTATCGTAGAAAAAAAATCACTTCAAGCTGATAGTAATACCAACTAATAAATCTGTTTATGCAGAAGTCGCCCCGCACTTGACGGTAGATGTCTTAATTTCATTTCAACGGTGTAACTATTTGCCGTTTCCTTCTAATGTAAGGCAGTAAAATGTATCCTCCAGCTGCTTCGATACTTACACGGGATTTATCACCGGCCGAGCGCGCGCCCGCACAAGTTTCGGGTCGAGTCGTAACAGACACCTGGGCGGACGGATTTCGTGATTGAGTCGATTTTTAGCAAATTGAACAAGTATGTTGTCACAGTGTATGATTTTGTTAATTTTTATTTCACTTGTATATAATTACCACGTCTACTACACTGAGTAAATATAACGCAATTTAAAATAATAATGTCAGAAATCGTTAAGACAATCAACGCCCAGACAAATGACAGTCTTTCCCGCACTTCTTGAGACTTCGGGAGCTATCTGAGAAAATCTTAAATGCTTTTTAACTGGAGAAACGAATAACAAGAATCTTAAAGTTGTCTTAACCTTTTATCTGTTATTGAGAAAACAATCTCCTTGAAATTTCTTTGAATAGTGTACAAAGGAATCATATTACGTGATAAAAGTGAAGTTTTATCTTGAACCAGAATTTTGTCGCTCAAATAACGATGTAGCGCGATACGCCCGAACACACTTCGTGTCTCCCCCGCCAGCCGCCACACAACAAGAATATAACAAAACCATGGTCCCACTGAAGCGTTAACATGTTTGTTGCAATTTTAAATAAATTATATAATATATAACTGTCGCTAAACAGTGAGGAAGGCAATTACCTAAAGTTATTTAGAGGTACTCCATGTCAGTGAGCACTTGCTGGCCGTCTTAATTTAAGCCACTTATATCGTTACAATAATAAGCAATTCCACAAAACCGCCTGAAAAACAAATTTGAGATTTGAAATAGACATGGACAACTGTTTTCTATACTATTACTCATTCAAACTGTTATTGAGGAACATCCTCGTTGTGAGAAATTGTTGAAGGTACCAATATATCATACATGTGGTAGCTCACTTGTATAGAGATAGAGAGAGAGACGGGCTGCCTTGGTACAACAATAGATCTCTATCTGTACGGGTATATATCCCAGCACGCGGCACGCCGGGCGGCCCGGCACTGCTCACATGTGTTTGTGCCTCCCTATATTTTAAGTAAGCTATAAACCATTTTTTACAACATCATGCGTTTTAATTTACAACTTTTGTTCGCAACTGCGCAATATGTCGCCGGCCGGCTGCAGGCCGCACGTGCTGCACAATTTCGCGGGCGCTTGCAATTCGGACAACGCGTCTGAATCAATGTTGCTTACTTAATAATTTTTAAAACCATTCAAAATATAAAAAATTAAGCTTGATGATTTAATGTACAACATTTTTGGTTGGTATAAAAATAAAAAAGTTATTGTATTGCCAACGCGCTGAGCCGACCCGCTGATAGTGGTTTACATAAATAAGTAAACACACATTTAGATGAAGCTAAAGATGTTTTATTTCGTTATTTTTTACAAAGCAAAGTGTAATTTAGTTCGATATCGAATATAACAATTATTAATTGACTTGAACGTCTTACGCTGGACGAGTACATACAAGTACGATATAGTCGCGTCCCGCGCGCGGCCGGCGACGTGCCCCGACACACGCGCGCAGTAACTTGTAACTTGACATGTTAAGTTACTTCATCATTGCCACATTTACTGCGACGTTTATTATGTGGAGAACTTCTACCATATTATATTGTAAAATTATCTTTATCTTTCATTATTCGTACAGCACGAGTCTGGAATAGGTTGCCTTCAGAATGTCAATAGAATGAATAGACATTTATTCGTCTCGTTTCGTTTCGTCGCATCTCGTTGCAGATACATAAGTTAACTAATAAATAATTATAAATATTAAACAAGTATATTCACGAGCCAAAACAAAAACCGACTTAAATTGAATCGAACGTTAATTAATAGTACACACAGAATCCAAACTCTCATCAAACTACTCTACAAGTACATCCTTTCCAATATAAAATTAATCATCGAAATCATTACAATATACAAATCATCACGCCATTCGATTTCCTATTAGGATATGATAGAGATTTATCTGATTTTTTCACGAATGCCATTTTTAGAATCCCGACCAAATTGAAATGGACCACACGGAAATCACTAGCTTTCAAACTTCTGCATTGAGAACTCCTCTTCCTTTGAAAGCGGTTGAATACCAATTACAACTGCGGTGACGATGTTGATCTGCGTCGTCAGGAACAAAAACATTTGGAAGAAGCTCTAACAAACTTATGTTAATAACGTATTGACAGATCTCATTTGAGAACGGCCAGCAGACACAAGCTCTGTGTTCAAACATAAAAACGTCTACTGAATAAACCAAAAAAGGTTCTCCGTCGACTCCTGTCCACTCTCACTATAAGGATGTCGAAAAATGGTAGAGTACTTCGTAAGTCCACTCCGTTTAAAATTCACCAAGCGCTCCAAGTCCGAAACAGAGCAGTAAGATTTTACAAACTTTCTAACAAAGTTTAAAAAGTAATTAGTCGGTAACATTTCCTCAAGGGACCCTTACAAAAGCGGACCAAAGAAACTTTCGACAGTTCTTGTACAAGACTTACACTGGAGGTAACTTTACTTAAAGTCGTTCATCTTGACACAATGATTCGCATTTGATTTCATCGTTCTTTTATTGGTGTGCTTCGAAGAATTCCTTCCTTACCAACTTGCAGCAACTCCTGACCTGATGACAGCGCTAGTGTAGGAGCAGGGTGCCAAACACACTTCTGGCACACAGTTTGCCGCACACGCGCTGGTCGCTCTTGCGTCTGTAATGCTGCAAGCTGCACTTTTATTGGAGGCCGTAAAATGTACTGACGTGGGAAAAAACAATTCTAAGTGATTAGTGATGCGCGCAAAAATATAAACTGACTGACCGCGATAAACATTCTGTTTTAAGATTAAATAAACTACTTCAGGAGATTTGCACGAATTTAGTGATAAAATTCAGTTTGTTATCAAATTTCTCAGCAATACAGTAAGTAACACGCTCAAGTCACGCGCCCATTCAAATGCAGTAAAGCTGCAAACGGTTGCCGAGTACGCTTTATTTATAACGTCTAATAAATTTTCACGAGCGCGGCCGTAAAAGATTTAGAGACGCGAACGCACGAAATCCCAGGCTTTGTTCGCCTCTCAGAGTATAGCTACAGCACGAAGTTAGCCCGCGAATTGTACGTACAGTCGGCAAACTTACTTTTGCGGACGACTGTTGTGAGCCAAATACACATTCTTGTAACAAGTGTGTCGGTTACAATGATGACAATATAAATATCTTCAATATAAAGCTGTGTTAATCTATTTTCATTATATTCATTATTGTCCTAAAATAAATTTTACCTTCAAAGAAAGTATCACGAAAGCACGGCAGCTCACCCGGCGGGACGCGACCTCGCCGCTCACACACTACACCTGCAAGTGCGTTGTCAGCGAAATGCAGAAGTTTAATGCTTCCTTCTCCTCCTCCACGTCGGTAGTCTGCGAGTTGCTGCACTCCCCGGTCGTTCGTACAGCAGCAGAAGCTGTTGCGGTGTTCATACTAAATGATATAAAATTACAAGACGTTGGTTGTTACAATTCTCTGTACAAAAGTATGTGCGCTAAGTAAAGAGTCCGCGCGCCGGGAGATATCAGCTCGCTCGTCACGTCACGGCGACAACTACCGCGGCCGGGACGGCGCCGATTGGGTTCTGATTGCAGCCGACCAGCTGCTGTGTTAATGACGGTAATGAAGGCTGTTGGCTGACTATTGCTTTGAATATAAACTAACAGTTACACGTGGCGTCACTCGCATATTATTAAAGTCAGGCGTGTGCATTAAGTTTTAAAAAAAAAGAAATGTTAATAATTTTGAAAATATTTCAATTACTAAGTATTGGTAATCGAGACAACAGAATAATTTGAATGATCATTTATTATTGGCTTGTCACGGGATCGTCACAGTCACCCGACACGCTCCTCTACGAAATCATGTTGTTAGCGATCTAAACCTAGTGACGGAACTCTGAATTTATGTTTTTAAAGAATTTTGAAAAGTGCGACAAAAACATTTTGTACATGGGCCGCTAAACCTGAAGACAGCTGACAGAGGGCGGGTCGGCGCCGCTCGCAATATTTCAAGTTAATTTTGGGAAATCGCATTTGGGAACACTCCAATGTGGACTCTCGTAACGACGTCATTTAGTCTAATGAACGAACTTAACTTGCAAAGTTTCCGCAATTACACCGTCACTTGCATCCAACTTATTTATACTTATGTTACGCAACAACGCTCGTCCCCTACTATTTCTTTATAACAGGATTCGTTTTGAAATTTTAGTTATTTCAGATTATTATTTGACGTCGGTAGGAGGAAAAGAAATCTATGGTTATAGAACATCGCACGCGCCGGCGCAGTCGAGAACAAAAAATATTTGATGTTCAGGCTTCAGGCCATGACTGATTTAAATGATTGAAGATTCATTGTCACTGATGGTTTTTTGATTAACATTTGACAGATGAGACGTGAGCGCTCCGCCGACGTCGACACCAGGTTACGAAACTTTGGAGGTCGGAATACCGTTCGGTAACACGTAATGTTGTACTCTCGCAGCAAAACCGTTCTGTGTTGCGGGTATTTAAATAAATACCATTAGCACAAAGATTTGAAACTAAACCTATTACTACCCTATTAAACGAATTTTAAACTCCTTTTCAATAGAGTCTCCGGACCTCGTCATTGGACCTGACCTCGCAATTGATTAAATTACACGATTTATTATGTGCAACGAGTATCTCGCACAACACCCGCCGCCGCAAAACATGTTGCTGTAGTGGTCTAAACCTATACGAGTAAATAACATTGGAGTGTCCGTTTGTAATTTTAAAATAACCACTTTTCCCTACACCCAAAATAACATTGCTTATAATTTTTGTCTGCGTTTGTTCCGATAATCAGAGACAGACAAGGAACGGCTGGATCGATTTTGACGGGACTTTCACGGACAGATAGCTGATGTAATAACAAGTAACAAGGCTATGTTTAATTCAGAAACATTTAAACAAATACTTTTTAATCATATGTAACACCGCGGGACGCAGCAAGTATATTATAAATTTGGTAAAATGATTGCAAGCGGCCTTGCTTACACTCGCGTGTCTTCACGCCACTTGTTGGACCTCCTGCTACTGCCTTAGATAAACACGAGGAAGTCTAAGGAGCGATCAAGGGCGGCGTGAGCACGATATAACGTTTGTATTTAGGTCGGGACTAACAAACGGGTGACCACGCCGCTGCAGAGCTGGTGCAGGAGAGTAACAGGACAGAGAGATGCTGGTACTCCCGCGCCGCTCCGCTAACTCACTAAGACTATTTATGTTATTTATCCGCAGACCTGTTTCCTTCACAAATCTCACTGATTTAATAGCCTTAATACAAATACCATACATTTTCAGAGAGAGTTATGTCCTTGTTGTGTACACACATGTCCGGCGGCTCTCGACATCCCCGGTAACAACAATCTGTTTACCTCTGCGGATGTTTTCCACCTTCAACCGTATCCGTGTTTTGTTCCCTGTCGCGGTAGGACTTATTACAACTCTAAATACGACCCAGACGCCGCCCTCACACTGACCACATAAAGGGACGCGCAGTCTAAAGGGATCGCTTTCTGCGATATCTTGTTTCGACACTGTCACCGCTGAACTATTCTCCGCTCGACTCACTTCCTCTCCGCCTCTGTTTCATACAAGTATATTTACGCGTAAAAATAAAAACCGACTTCAAATAGAATAGAAATGTGACGTAATAGAATAAATCAGAACCTAGCCAGACTTTCATCAAACTACCTTTAAGTACAGAATGTACTATAAAAACAATTCATTGAAATCGGTTGGCTGGTATACGGTATATTTGTCACGCACATATTCAATGTAAATTTACGCCATTGTCAGAACTGGACCGAATAGGACGTTAAATGGGACCGCACTGGAAACATCAACTCTTAAATAATAAAGGATCATCAATATCGATCTACTTAGTCGAAACTTACAACGTAACAAACATAAAAAATAAAACATACAGACAAATTGAACACTCCGCTATTTTGAAGTCGGTTAAATAACAGTGCTGGGTGATACGCTTGTCTCTCGTTATATACACAACACGTCGGCCCCGGCTCCCCTCGCGCCGGACGTTATAAGATATAAATCGATCGTTGAGTGTTGTCGGTTTGTTCTATAATTAGTTGGTACAAAATAACTCGTCCTCTTTGATGTCGCTCCTCCCCCTCCTATCACCTCCAGCGCGCTGTGACTCGGGGTGTGGCGACGGATGTGGACTCTGCACACTGTGGGCGCGACCCAGCGCCAGTACTGCGGCGGCAAGTCCCCTGGACCTGGAGGTCGGTGTTGCTGAGCGACCTTCAGAAGTAATTGCGCCAGAGTATTATTATTTTCATGTTACATGTAATTGCGAGCTACTCGGCTCTTCGCTGAGTATTTTTATCAATTCATTACAATTTTTTTTTAATATTGATTTATTTTTAATTCAGATGATTGTTGCGACTCTTGCTCTTATCGGTCGCAAGAGTTGCGGGGGGAGGGAGAGAGTCATCAGGGTTGACGTATTAATGTCATAGGTGTTATCAACTAGTATGTTTTGTTTGGTACCAACAGGACGGCCGCAGCAGCAGGCGGGAGGAGCGCGAGATATTACTTTATCGTTTTTTATCAACAGCGTTGTTACAATATGACGATTGTTAACAAGAAACATTTAATAAAATTATAAAAAGTTTTCCAATCACGTCGCAATTACGCATTGACTGTCTTCTTTCTGTTTTAATATTTTTGGTATTAATTAGGTGAAGAAAAGGGAAACTAATTAAAAATATATCTCTTTATAAAAATAAAGCTTATTTTTCTGATCAGACTGTCCACCCCACAAACCTAGACACTGGTACGTATATCAGGAGTAGTGGGAAGGCACTTGTTTATAAAAATCTGTTAGTTGTTTGGACGTTTGTCTACCTGTCTGCCTCACATCATGCCCGGAAATCACAATCATCAGACTATGTGACAAAAATATTTTTTGGCACTTCATTTAACAAAGCAGGTGCCACGTCATATAACCATGTCCCTCCCAACCTTTGGAAGTAAGAGCGAGCGTCCGAGTGCACTGAGAGCGCCTACGATGTGTATATTTGTTACGCTTTTGGACCAGAGTTGATTGGAGGTCTCTTGTACATACTCTTGTTACTTCTCTATATTTTGACAAGTCCGTTGAAGATCTGCGCGCGTGGAGTGGACCCCGCACCCACCCCACCACACCACCCATCAAGTAGAAAATCATTTTATAAAAGTTTTCGAATGGAACATCTATCCACGTATGTTATTTATTTGGTATCAGTCGGAGAACAAAACAGAGCTTCGAGATCGACGTTGACCGCCGACACCAGTGGACGAGAAAGAGGAACATTTCTTCGAAACCAACGTGCGAGAGCGGTGAGAGACGCAATATGACTTTCAAAATATGTCAATACCAACGAGCAGCTGCCGGCCCGCGTGACTCTCTCTCTCTCGTGCATCACGTCATTACTAGTCACTATTTTTTCAAATGATTGTCTATCTGAACATTGGAGCAAACTGAAGCTCTGTCGCAGCGAACGAGAGTCACTGAACATTTCTCAGCGCGCGTGTGAGCCCTGATCTCTCTCTCTCTATCTGCTCCTCACGTTGATAATATTTGTAATTTTACCTTGATTTCAAGAACAACCACAAGTGAGTACGAGTGAACGTTGCGTGCGGTTTCCTTGAAGTTTTGCGGCAAAAAATTATTCAAAACCAAAAATTTGGCGCGCGCCACACGGAGCTCGGCCAAATAGCATTCCATTTGAATTTAGTTGTTTGAAGTATTCACAGCATTCAGTTCCCTTGTTTCCTTCAAAAAATTGGCAAGGAAGTTTAAAATATATTATATGTAAATAGATTTCAATTTGAGGTTCTGTCTGTCCGTGTATGGCGGGCGGCCTTAATATTGTTTTATTTTCCGTTGAGCAAGAGAAGCCACTTGCAAATATTCCGTTTGAATGAACGTGCACCGTCCCGTCGGCTGATGTAATATTTTATATCATATAGCCAGACAACAATTTTTATTAAAAACCTTGTTGTATTATGCCATCAAGTAAAGTTGCAATAAAAAATAATCTCATGTTCTCTTCACCTTCACAGCGTAGGCAAAGTTAAAAGTCGCTCTCCGCTCATTACTTCAATTATTAGGTCGCAATATATTATTATTATTATTTGGCACAACGAGACAGCTTTTGACTAATATCCCTGCGATAACGAAAAAAATTTAGAACAGGCGATAAGCAGTACAGACTTTTAGGAAGTTATATTTTTTACTAAAGAAACAGGAAATATAATTGGTTGAAACAAATATCCGCCGGGACATAACAATGTACAAACAACGAGATTTTATGAAACAATTTTTGAGTTTTGAAAATGTCGTTGCTCGTAGTTGTATAACAAAATACGAAAATGACGGAATTACTCGTTTGTTTATAAGTCAATAACGAAATAAGAGAAAATTCTTTGATCGCAGCTCGACAGAGATCCTTGTTGCACAAAGAAAGAACCGACAGACAACTACAAAATGTTTCGATTTCAGTTCAGTCGCATGTTGCCGTTTCCAAGATTAGGTCCAATAGACAAACACTCAACAATCACTGTTCTGGGTACCTAACTCCTCGTCTTATATCTTCTATCTTTAACAGCATTGCAGCGACCAGTGTCATCCTTATTATATGTAAAGATAAAGGATATTTTATTATTTTTTGGAAATAACGTCGCGACGTAACTCAAAATCGACTCCACCGTCAAGTTCTGTCGCAGTTAGTTTATCTTGCGAGCAATCACTAGCACCAGCGGTTACTCAGATCTGTGTTCAGACTTGGGTCACATGTTCTTCAAACATAATATGATTGATGATATTCTGCCAATATTTCCTACATATTTTATACGAGAACTAGAAATCTTGATAAAGCAAACTGCAACTATTAATAAATGGCATCAGAGAGTTATGTGTCTGTCGCACGAACCGATTGCATCGTTCCCTCGCGCTGCGAGCCGGGCGGCGGCGGCGCTGCCAGCAATGAATGCTATTTATCAGCGTTGAGTCTAGTCTCGGCTGGATCTCCTGGTAGCGGCGCAGAGCGGAAGTAACGGGACGAATCAAACCCCGCGACATGCTGTGAAATTTAAAACGACGCTAGTCTCACTCTAATACATTCCAAATAATACAAGTATATTTACGAGGAAGAACGAAATCCGACTTCAAATCTAATCAAACCTCTATTACATGCGGACGCCCTTTTTGTATTTCCGAATTATCGTAGAAATATTACGAAATAGAATAAAACAGAAAAAATAAAAATGAAACATCGAAATCCGTTGGCGTGATAATGATTTAAGACTTATTTGGTTTGCTGTTGCCAGAATGAGACCACACGGGAAGCAGTCGATAGTTATGAGGAAACAAAATCAAAAAAAAACATACAGACGAATTAAGAACTTCCTCCTGTTCAGGCGCCTGACGGAGAAACAGTTACAAATCTGCACCGCGCGCGCCGATTGCCAATTTATTATCTAAGGCGTTATATTTCACAAGTACTCATACCAATACTGCAAATCACTTGTCAAACCACCGCTGTACAAGTAACATCGTTTTCACATTATAGTCTATTTAAAGTTTTTTGGGCATTTTGACTTACACCACTCTATTCGCCAAAGATAAACAACTCCTTTTTTGAAGTAGGTTGAAAATGTCAATAAAAAGAAAATAAACGTTACATTTTGAATTGATTTTGGTGCTCGGGGTACTCCAGCAATAAGTTTCCGTTTCACCTGGGGGGTCTGCTGCGAGGTCCTATCGCTGTAGAACATACCCGGATAACACTGGCAGCTGGGTGCCATGTCGTCCACATGGCCGCTTCAATTGTCCGTGACAGGGTGCGTTCCTCGGTCTACCAACATAAGAGCAGGTAATACTACCAGTGACTCGGTTAAAGTAAAGGTAATACGACATCTAAATAAAATGAAACATTGGTTGGAGCCGGACTATTTAGGAAGCAAAGTGATTGGGCCCGTCTCTAAATAAGTATCTTTAATGGGCAAAAAACATTATCGTTCATGTTGAGAAAATTCTAGTTCTAAAAAAATTGAAACTTAGAAAATAGTTTTAAATACAGCAAGGCTTGACGGAATCAGGAATCATTCCTATTCTTTATAATTACAAAATAAAAGGGTACAATAAGGCGTTCTCTGGTCCACCTCGATTGTGTAGAGACGACGTACCAGGTACTTGTAAGATTGAAAATAACTGTACATACACGTTACATACATTCGTCATTAAGAAGTATATTTCCTTAATTACCATTGTTTTTTCCACTTCACACCGCCGCCGCCGCCACTCAAACTTTTTGATCTAATTCTATTAATCTAATACATTTCAATGAATCCAACTTCTATAGAACATATCGATTGACTTGGTCTAAATCAGGAGGATGACATCAGACGCGGCCGGAGTACGGCTTCGTTCCTGTTCCGCTAATCGAGTTATTTATATCAACTATTTCTTTGGCTTCCGCTGCCTTGTTCGTATCACCTGCGGGGACGGTCTCAGATGTTGACAGACGTGTCAAATATATACGAATGCACGTCGGGCGACACTCGACACTGCTGATACTCGATGTCGTTGTCTCTCGCCATTGCCTCTGTTTTTATTATTACGAGGCAGTTTGAGGAAAGCGGAGGATCGTACGCAGTGGAAAGCAAAGGAAATTTCAGCATCGGACTGACACATGCCGGTAATAATAAAATGAGTGATATTTTATAACGCGTTCCTGCAAATAAACGATTTGCTCGAGCCATTGCTAGTTCTACTGCGGTCGAGTGGATCTATCCCTCCCACCTCACACTTAGAATATCTCGCTGCAAACGCTATCTCTGCCAGCCTCGGTTTGAAAAAAGGCAGTAGGTAACAAATTATTAATAAATAAGTGCGTAGACCCACACCTTCCCAAAACGTCGAAGTCACTGCCGGGCGCATCGGGCGATAAAATTCCTTTCGGCTTTCTTCAAAGTAACTTCAAAAATTGTGTCAAGTGACATCCATCTTCATTACTGCGACCTTGAAGTCGTGTCCTCGAACGGCGGGACACTAGGACGTGACTCGCCGAACTTCGTAACGATGTTGTGTTTCTTATGAATATTTTAAGGACCTCTTCGGAAAAGTTTTCTTTCGTCGGCCGGACCTCTGTTCTTTGTTGGTTATGTTCGTAATTAGAAAAACTTTTTTTTTATTTTGCTTTAGATATTGTGATTTTTTAAAGATTTTGCGAATCAATTATTGATAATATCGGTAGCCCTTATATTGCATGAACATTATTTTATTAATTGTAATAACAAAACCAGTTTTTGCACTCGTACTGCTCGTACTTCACGTCACTCTGTTTACTTCATAAAAGTGAAGGCGAGTGACAGCGTCGTGGTGTTAGATCTTATAAAAGTATTAATAATTTCCGTCCGCTTTAAATGTTCCTCTTTGAGGTTTTACTTCTGCAAGCTATCAAAAAATAAGATGGTACGAGGTTTGCCGGGTCAGCTAGTTGTTCATAATATCTAATCTCGAAATGAAATAATGAATAAATCATTTATCGCCCCCGCCCCCGCCGCCGCGAGCAGCGCGGTCTGACCACGTTTACTTCAATGCTACAAATAACAAAGAAAGTGCACGACACGCTCCAGAGAAATGCAATAAAACATAATTGAGACATCTCTTAACGAGCTTTGAAATAATTCCCTCGTAAATATCGTGCGCGGTGTCGACGCCGCTCTCCTGAGCTCGCCGGAGAGCTGTTTACAAACTGTCTGAAGAAACTTCTTTGATGTTCCGCTGCTCCTCACACGTAAACTACTCACGGACTTAACTGTTATTGCTCTTCTGAAAACAACTTCAACATTTATGGAAATAGAAATCTTTTGTTAAAGAGCGGGCGCGCGTGTGTGTGCGTGTGTGTGTGTGTGACCCGCTCGCTCCACACAGTAGTAATATACTACTTTAACTTATTTTAAAACACATTGAACAGAACTATTTCCACTCCCACTGCAAGTCACAACGTAATCTGCAGGCTCTGGCCCCCGGCTAACATTGTATTGGTGGTGATGATACAATACTCCAGTAAGACAACAGTTTACGTCGTTCAGGGCAGGATCGTACGAGAGGAGATACATTTATTATTTTAATAAATAAAAAAATACGTTTACCTAGTTTTTAATCACATCAGTTTTTTGCATTTTTCAACCGACTTCAAAAAGGAAATAGCAGTGTGCTCCCAGTTCTGACAGTGGCATCCATGAGGAAACCACATAAGTGTTAACTCTGCTTCAGGTGTGTGCGCCATAGATGGACGAATAACGCAATATCAAGCGCCGATTTCGTTGATTATTTTTTTATTGAAAAGTATGACAAAGGATTTTTACTTCAAGAATAGTTTAACGAGTTTGTTTAGGTTCTGATGAAGTCTATTTCGTAATATTTCTACCATAATTCGGAAACCCAGAGAGGGCATCCGCGCCTAATAATATTTAACTTTTGATTCGATTTGACGTGGGGGTATTTTTTTTTCTGTATTTTTTTCTCTTAAATATACTTGTTGCTGAAGATTTTATTCATAAAACTAAATTAAGTGGCAGACCCCAAACGGACCGTATACGTCACCGACGTGCCTGGAGCTGGCTGCAGCTCGCGGCGTGTCGGAGCTTATTGCCGCGAGGGGACGTTCTGCCGCGCGCCGCAAATAGACGCGGCTGATCTCGGCATCAAGGCGGAGGCCTTTGAAGTCTCGCTGCTAATTCTGTTCACTTACACTTTATTTGATTTTATTCCAACGTTTGTGAAGTCGCTCTTTGATGTCCTAATCATTGGACTGCGGGCTACTTGCTCGAACAGTACTAAAGTGGTTTATATTGGAGTACGTTTGTATGCAGCTCCGCGCTGTGCCGGCGACTGACGACTGCGAGACCTCCAAACCTCACTGCTTTTTAGTTGTAGCTATATCGACAGCTACTACTAAACTGCGTCAGCTACAACTACTTTGGCAATCTTCTTTCTAATAATAAGAAACAGGAGTGAGGAATATTGATATCGTAGTATCAGTGAGTAATACTAATATTATATATGATACAATTATAAACCGAAAACTTAAAGTCTCAAGTTAGTATTCAAGTTTCTTGTTTCAATCGAATCAGTCTCTGATTGAGCTCGCAGTGACGTCACCGCCCAGTTAATATCGGACAAGCAAACATGTGCCATCGGCCGGTGTATTATTGAACGTCGCCAGCGACCACCGGCTTGTGATTACTGTTTCATTAATCATCGTGTACCTACATATGTACGTGTTAACATTCCGATAATTGTTAATTAAATATTAATTACGCTACAATGTAATCCTTGCTACATGATAACATGTCCGTACGACAGCAACCGTCACATGGTACACGTGAATGAGTTGATCTTGTTGCGAAGGTCTCCCGCGGGTTCTGGTACATTCGATCTACGAAGCACAATCATTTACGCAATTCAAGTTCAGATCCATTCACAATCAATATAAACTTTTGATGAGTATATTACATATAATACATCAATTTAATGTGATATTTTTCAGTATCATTCAGCAGCGCCGCGTTATTCTGTCGCTTCTGTGTCATGTCGTGGCGCCCAGTCGCCGGCTTCTGGCTGACTTAATGATGCCATTTCATGGTCAAGTGCCGGCAGTCTCCTCGGAGTAAAACATCAACTTATAAAATTGAAAAAGCGTCCAAGTTTCAGTAAAAATTAACATCCAAAAAATTTGTATGAAACACTTCTGTGGGGACTGTACTAACTTACGCAGTCGCTGTGTTCCCGCTAGCCAGTGAAGACTGCAGGAACACACTCAGGAGATGTGAGATATTTCTCATGAGGCAGGAGTTCCGAAGTGTCGCTCTCGCTCTCGCTGACATCGGCAGGACGGTATCGTCGACATCACTGCTTAAAAGCTTCACGTTTATTTATATGTCATAGTCTGCTCAGTGCACCGTTCATGTTTCATACCTGCCTACAGAAGTTGTTTGTGAGCTGACTGGTGGAGACTCGAATTACGTCACGTTAACTGAATCTCCTCTCTCTATCTCTCTTCTCGTATCATTTGAAAGCTATTATATCGTCCCGACAGGAAGCTATCCGGCGTCACATCGTTACCCTAACGCTTGGCGACTGAAACTTTTCCACTGCGTGTTTAACAATCAGCTAGTTTTCTCTTCTCGTTGACGTTTTATCGATGAACAGTAACTCTAGAACATTGGACTTTATTCTTTAATTTAGTTGAAAGTCTGATGAAACAAACATAGTTTAAAACAATCAGAAACTTGAGAGTTGTCTAAATCGAACGGGACCATACTTGCTAACTCACGCCAGGATGACCCCGAATATAAACTGTGAGGTGGCGTAGCGTCTGGTTACTGCATAAGGATCACGTAGCTACTAAAGAGTTGTGCAGTGAGGATACCGCAGTTCCTCGCCGCCGGGACCTGTCTTCAGCTCGCAGCGACTCCGACGTCGGCCGACAGATTCCGTCACGTGGTTGTCATGCGGGCGCCGGACAGTCGCAGCAGGCAGCTATCTCCGCGGACGTCAGTATGAGTGCCTACTGAGTTAAACTTATAAATTGTCGAAGGACGCGGTATTATCAAAACCCGAGGTCCGCGGCGGCTCCTCGACAGATTTAATTAAACAGGGTTTAGATTGAATAAGTTTGATAGAATGTTTAATGATGGGAGCAAGAAGAGCTCGCGCGGAACTGCGTGCGAAATTGTATCCAGTGTAATATAACTTGTAGCAAACGTAAGTTATTTAAACTACACAAACACACATACACACACACTATCGGCTCGTGTGCTCGATTGCATGGAACTATATATATATATATAGTTGACTTAAAATACAATCCATACGTAAACGTAGAAGTGAACGTACATTTGACATGTGACGATAAGAAATTAAGTTGCAATAATATGTTTATGTTATATTTACTTCATATTGTTTACGTGAACGCAACAGAATAAACTTAGTATTTGTGGTTCCTACACAGAAGTGGTGACACTTCAGGAGCGCCTGTCGGCACCGCGACTGCAACTACCCGTGTCTTGCTGTTTTTCGTTAATCAGCTATATCTGTCCACAATCTTTTGCTTTGTTTACGACAAACTCCTACTTCAATTGTTAATTTGAATACAGAAAACATTTACAGCGTCCGATGTTCGATTTATTACGTCGTTACCGCACAAGATAGAAATAACCTTGTCGTATTATTAATAGTGGATGAGCTGACGACCGCTCTCTCTCTCAAGATGAGCGCGCAGCCTCCCGGAGTACAATTTATGACGCGGTGACCGCCGCCCCCTCACACAGCGTTGATTCAAGGGATCCAATGTTCAGGAGATAAGCTCCGGCCGCTCTGCTGACGAGACGCCCGCCCCGCGCTGTATGTCTGTCATTTCTGCCCGCTGTATGTGTCACGTGACGGCACGACGACACACAACTCAACAATAATATAACGTGCTTACCAACAAGTTACTATTTTATACGGAATGTCATAAAATTAAACAACATATGGATTCGCCCAGTGCCGATTCTTTTGGTTGAAAGTGTAACACCTCTAATGTACAAAAAACGTCATAGCTCTCGAGGCGCGGTGTCGTCGCGGCCGGGCGAGCACCAGCTAAGCATCGCACAAAAATTATCCCGTATTTTGGCAACAACGTGTACAAGGAAGGCGCACGATTTCATTCTCAGGAATGTAATCAACATTCCGCCTTATATTAATTAGAGCCGACGCGAGTTGTTTGTAATCAAGAGCGGCGCTCGCCCGCGCGGACGACGTGCTCCGGAATTAGCTTTTTTATTAGTCTTCCGAGGATCGGGCCTGAGCCACAGTGAGCCACTGTGAGCCACTATGAGCCACAGTGAGCCACTGTGAGCCATAATGCTCCTACACACCACCAACCAACATACCAACTACAACTGACGTATCACCAAAAATATTTATTTCGCTTTTGAGTTGAAGTATCGTAATATATTTCTTTCTTATTTTATTTGATTAGGAAAACAACATTAGTTATGCCACAAATTAGTTCTACTCGAAAACGAATACGTGTTCTGACTGTTCATGTTTCCTGATGTTTGATTCCATTTGATTGATTTGCGGAGTGTGTGCACTAGCCGCATACACGTCCGCCGTGGGAATAAATACCGCGCGCCGTGGTAGTGACGTGACCGCCTGCTCACAGGAAGGGTTCAGGATCATGCGACACATGCGCTGATCCTGTAGATTACGGGCTGCAGCAGCATCATCCGAACACATCGCGCGCTGCACACTGCGAGCGGCAAGTGACCTGGACATGTCCCGCCGCGCCGTGGCCTCGCCGCGGTATTCCCTCTCTGACGTAATCTAAATAAAGGTACTACTGTAAATACGGAGGGTAACGTAAAAGTATTTCACATAAAATATTGACTGTAGCAAATCGAAACGCATATATTATTTAAGAGGAGCCCGACGAACAATCTGCGCTCGTAAAGGTCCGTCTGCAGGCGCCCCGGGGAGCGCGGCGCGGCGCATCGACTGAAATATCTGACTCAAAATGAAACGATAAACTGCTTACGAGGGTTGAACCATTTGGAGAGGGTTTTGTAAAATCGCTTTTAAATGAACAGTATTAAGTCCGAGAGAGTTCGCCCCAGACGTCACAGGAGAAGACACCCGCGTGAGTGCTGCTCGGAGTGGGCGGCTGCGTGCTGAGCGCGCCCAGGTCAGACATGTAGCGGACAACTTATTTGTAGTTATTATATCTATAAGTTTATATATAGATAAAATTTTACCACAATAATTGCCCCAGACTCCCATTTTGAAACTGAAATTGTTCTGCTGAGAACAATTTAAATAGATTTAAATAAATAGAACATAATAAATTGTATTAATCATCTTCTCATATAATTCTCATATCCTTATCCTTTTAATTAGTGAATAATCGCGATTCGCGGCCTATTGTCCGCACATCGCGGATACCCGCGGGTCGGCCAGGAGCCCCCGATGAAAGTTAAATTTAAAGAAGTTTTTTTCAAATTCATCGATCACTTAAATGTCTTGGAACCGAAATGTTTAAACTGCTAAAACCACGTCGGTTACTACAAGGAATACGAATCATCAAAATAGCATTTGATTACTATTTAATTAACTTCTCATGTGCACGAATGTGATGTTTTATCTTATTAGTGAGTTCACTAAACTTAATAAAATATCTCAGCAACGTATCGGCCCGCAGGGAAGGATGGAGAGCATCGATGGTTGCACTGTCCGCGGCACCCGCGAGCCCGCGACCCGCGTGTCGCAATGCGGGCGGCGGGGAGCCTGCGGGCGGCGGGGGCGCAGGGTGGAGCGGCCCGGGAGGGGGAAGCCCCGGCGGTGCGCCGGTGTCGCTAAATCCCGGCGATGGCTCGAATTAATCTGCGGCGTATGTCGGTCGCGGTTTCGACTAAATTGGAGCGTTCTCCTCACGTGTAATACTAATTCCGCTGTACACACTCATCACCCAGTTTTCCATTTTTATATAAAACAATTAATACAAATACTTAGGGTTGCATTCTACGTAAGTACAACAAAACAATCGTGTCTTGTATTGTTTTTATAAGGCTTGTTGTGAGCTACGCAGCTACGAGCTTTAGACGGTGCCGCGCTACGTGTGCCCCGCTACGGCGAGGTGTGGAGCACCGCTACGCAGAGACAGCGCGCGCCGGAACGTCCACGCTCCTATTAACGTCTGGACAAATTAAATGTTTATTGGATAAATATTTCCCACTTTCTATAATTTTTACTAAACAATATTATACAGTTTATATTATTTAAACATTCATCTCACTAATTTGGCTATTCTGTGTTTTCACAAATAAATGTGGCTGTCACTCACACACTAGGAGACACTCGCTTGGGGTTATTACCTCTTTATATAAACAACATTATTAAATTTAAAATTTAAAGATAAGTTTCTTACAGCAAATACCGTGTCCCGCCATCTATTGGCAGAATTCGTAATTTATCTGCCTCGGTGGAACAGGGCGCTTTGCTTCACTTCTTATACACAGAAGTCGATCTGAGAGCTGCTCGGACTTTACAATTTTAATAAAAAATAATCAAAAATCTCAATATGACTAAAAAGTCAAGTTGTTAGCGCAATACATCCAGCAACCACTAAAGAGTTCAAGTTTTAATTTCCTCCGCGCTCTCACTTGCTAAATTCGAATTATATTACGATAATTCTCTAAAGTATTCCCCAAGTGAGCTGGTTCAGAGGTAGAGAAGGATAATAAAATATAAAATAGGATAGAGATCGCCGCAGGAGTAGAAGATGAAGGTTGTAGGAAGCTAGAACGAGTCTAATGAAAGTTGACAGGCAATCCTCAGCCGTATCTATTTTAAGATCTATCATCTTTGGTGGTTGCATATTCGAAGATAGAAACGTCATCAGGGGAATTTGTGTAAGAAATAGAAGAGAAGCGGTCTTGTATGCAAGAAATCCTGAAGTAGTGTAGAGAAATGTTGTCTGAGTCGGTTTATAACAATCCAAAACTACGTACAAAGTAGTACAACGACCACGAGGAGGAGATACTTGTGAAAGCAACGAGACCGTCCATTTAGTTCTTCACCGACCAAGACGTTTATTACGTTAATTTGAAATCGCTTTTTTGTGTTTACAGACAAATATTCTTGTACTTGTCAATTATTCTGTTCGGCGACTGCTACCAATTGTTTCTCAAACAATCAAGTGTAGAAATGTCTTAGCTATTAGTTCTGATAGTGAATGATAAAGATTTAACGAAGCTTAATGTACTTGTTATAACGTGTATATGCAGTTCATTCTGTACAAAGACCGGCGACGTGCCTGCGCTCCTCTGGTGTTGTCGCCACGGTACAACTTTGTCCCCGCATACAATTACAAGCCTTCAGTTATACACACAACTCGACAGAAATAACCGATCCTTTATACCCAACATTAACGTTAAGTTAAAATATATGTTCATCTCTGCGTCGTGGGATAAATGGAATCCACGAATCCTTACAATATCCAACAGCGTAAAAGAAATGCGTGAAATTAAATTCCGAAGCACATCCATTTCTAAAGCGAACCGGCGGAACCGCAGAGCGGGGTTACGTCGGACGGGCGGCCCTCCGAGCGACCCTCAGCGCGGCCCTGTGCGTCCGCGACATGTCGCGCTGCCCTGCGCCGCCGCCCTGCCAAACTGGCACGTGCATCAGAACGGAGCACCCATCAAGTCCCGGTTACGTCCCCAGATCAAAGTTCGGCGCGACCCGCTCGGGAAGGAACGGAAGGCCCACGTCTTGGAAATTTAATTTCAATGTCACGGGAGCACAGATGCGAGTGCGACCAGCCCCGGTGCGATCGTTGGGGCGAGCGGGGCGCAGGGGCGGCGGGCCCGGGGCGGGGGTGCGCGCGCACGGGGGCGCGGGGCGGGTGCGCCGCGCCAGTGTCCCGGGCTGGCCGCGCCGCGCGGACGTGTTGCGGAGCGCGGCGCCCCGTCCCGCGCCCCTGTCGATGCCGATATGAATCTCCAGCGGAAATTGTATTCAGTGATCGCCCAAAGTTAGTGCTTTATAGTGTCGTGATGTTTCCCGCGCACTGATCGCTGTGACGTGTTCGATTACTAAAATAAGTAAGTTTGATGTATTATGTACGTTACGTAAGAAAAGTGAAAGTGAGGATAGTTTTAAGTGAATGGTTCGTGTGAACCTCCCGCGGCCAATATAAATAATGTGTCATTTTTTTGACAGTTTTGTTATTAATGTTATCTCAAGTCGGTTCTATTTCAGAAAACGTACCCAATGCTAACCTAGATTCTTAAAACGTAGCGCGATAATTTTTGTTTTATACTTGTGACACTATTATGTATTAAAAATGGAGTTTATAGGGTCCAGTACGTCGTAAGTGCGGGTCCAAGTGGCGCCGCCTCGCCGCGTAACACTGCGAGCGATTTAAAGCGATGTATTAACCCGCGGACACTTGGTATTGGCCCTGACAAGCCCGGCTTGAATAAAACCACTCTGAATAAAACATTTTCATTTTCTAGAAAACGTACTCTGTTTAATTAGCGCTAAATCACTCGCCCAATCATCGGAAGTGTTAACTTGCAATTGGTAAATAACTGCAAGGCTTAAAGAAAGGCGAGACGAGTTTCCGCGGAAATTGGTCAAGAACGGCAAACAGAATGTGGACTTATCCGAGACGACGTGCATTTGATACAAATAACTACTTATAGACTAAGATAAAGGGTAGAATAGTATTTAAAATATCATAGACGATGGATTTGTTGATACACCAGCCTACTCCAGGTCTCTGTGAGGGTCTACTGCATAGAACTTCACACTGTGAGCACAACTCGCGGTCACGCTCTGGCTGCTGCGCCCTGGCGACAGTTCCATTGAGTGTCAAGCATCAACAGTCAGAAACTGCCGGAGCCACACATGTGCGGGTGCAGTATTATGCTATATATATACGCTGTGACGTCACAGACCCTCGTGTGCACGGAGCACCAGCCCGCTACGGCATACATTTAGGGGACGAGCCGGGACTCGGTGCTCGTGCTGGGTCCAGTGTCGGCTGCTGGACTGCGACAGGGCGGCGGGACTACGTCAAATATAATATTGGGAGACTAGAATAGCTTCCTGACTGTTGCTTAGATAATTCAAAATAATAGAAAAATCTAATAATAAAGATTTTGTCTCTTATTGTATCTTTCGAGCAGTGTTCTTAGGTAAAGTTTTAGCCAGTACACACGCCCTCTCCGTCCCGAGCTTCGTGTAGATATTAATCATGATGCAGTTAACAAATGAGAGTGAAGTGGGGTGGACAGCGCGAGTTGACCATACAAATATTGTATTCTATTTTCAAGCAATGGCTCCTGTACATTCTCACATCTCACTCTACATTGTAAAAGCTAGTTTCCGGAGTACGTGTGAAGTCTGCCAGAGGCAAAAATAAATAAAATAAAATACAAAGTGAGTCGTTCATTTACCGGTTCTCTGGACCGCTCTCGCAATTGCGTGTTGCCATCTACGTCACGCACAACATGCTCTATCCAAACGAGTGTTGGTCCTTTGAACCGGATCGAGAAGAGTGGTGGTGCATCATTAGGATTATGGAACCTTGAATGACCCTCGTGCCTTGACAAGTGGGACGCTGCATTGGGAAGCGCAGAGAGTTACCTTGATGCGAGTGCTGCGGAGTGATGTAGATACTACTAACATTAAAGTAATATTCGACGCGTGCTGCGACAAACAAACGCAACGCACAAATGAATCAACTTCAATATTCTTTTGTATTGTAAACAAAATATGCAAAGAATGCAGAGGAATTATATTGAGTCTGTATTATTACGAGCGCTTCACCGGAATGTTGAATCATGTAAAATCGTCCCTCGTCGTGTGGCGGTGAGCACACGAAGTGGATCCAGGAATTTTTGCGACCGTAGTTAGGAAAATATTTACATTGTTTTTTTTTTACAAATGGACCTGCCTTTTGCACGTGACATATTATGTGACCAAGTTTAAGTGAGTTATCAATAAGGACGGCTGTTTGTCCTGCCGCCGGGTGTGAATAGCGACAGCCGCGGCACGGCCGGGGCCTCCCGCCTGCTCTCCGTGTAAACAAAAAATTCACTAAGGAAGAGCCCTTATTGAGTAAAATTTGTTACTTAAAATGTTTAGTGCGATATTAATATTATACATATTACTTCATATCATGAATATCAAAATAGTTAGAGGTGGCCGGTAAGGTGACTGTAAACATGTAACAATTTGCGATACCTTGCCGTGCGGTCTGCGAGGAGTCAGGACGTGGGTGAACTCACCATTCTGTCATTACACACGTGAACCATCGTCCAGCACAAGCTTAAACATGTCTTGGAATAGTTACCAGGTGCGCTGGGCATCGCCCCGGGGCTCGTGCGCTCCGCAACTTTACGAGGCTACTTGACCGCGGATAAGGGTTCAAGATACAATTATGTTCGTTACTTCGGCCCCAAATATTTTCAAAGACTCATCGACATGTTCCGCCGCTGTCTCTCGAACGCGATGGTAATTGTACGAACAGAAATCACTTTCTACTAATCTACATATAACTGGCAGTCTTACTCAACCATTTCCTTAGCTAATCAAGCCAATACTACGGAGTATTTTGAATTTAAATTTAACCTTTGAGCAGAAAATATGTTCATTTTGCAATTTATATTCCGCCTTCTAGTCCTGTCGCGGCGGACGATGTCGCCGTCGTGCGAGCGTCACTACGGAGGACAACTTGTCGACACCACGTGCAGTACAGGTTGCTGTTAATTGTTCTCGATGGACATAGATTTCTAAGAGAAATGCGCCCATCGAGGTCTCGGCTCTAGTTTGATCTTCGTGTTCATACGATTAGAACATCATGCTATTCATGGTGCATCCATTTTATTGTAATTAGAACAAAATGCCACAAAACATAGAAGTAAAGACAGAATATTGCTATTGTACTTGCTGTGTGTACACACACCTAGCGGCTGTGTCCACGTCACTTTGATTCGGACACAGCGATGCGAGCGCCTAATTAGTTTCACTCGCCCCGACCCTAAACTTCGGGATGCCGAAACTTACCCCCGGGGTTGCGGTCGACGTTGGCCTCCCCTGCGACCGACCACGTGGCGGGGGGAGGGGGAGTGTCGTCGCGACAAAACCATTTGTTATTTACTAATAGTCCAAGAGAGGCGTGGGACGACTTAATGCATCTTTCATTTAACTTTTTCTTGCAAAAAATAAATCCAAATAGTTTTAAAGATTTTTTTTAATTCTCGCTCCCAAAATAATATGCACCAATGAACCTGCATGCCGAAATGTCAAAAGTCCATAGATAATAATAATTGTATATACTACGACTGTATTGGCTGTAAAACGGACTTCTGTTGTAATTGCCATGTCAACAATTCTACTTTATTTATATTTTCGGAGTAAAAATGTTCATTGTTTTGATGTCCAATAAATAAAACGCTGGCTGCATACAGTATTATGTACGCGTGTGGGAAGTTACACTTCTTTTGCATCATTAAAAAGTTTTAAATTGCATGCAAATAATTAATTACAATTATATAATATCACTTAATAAAGTTCAGTTTCAATTCGAAAAATTAAATAAACAAATTTTATTGTTGTATTATTTATGGATATAAATACATAAATACATATTATAATTATAAATTGACTTAAAATATTTAATAAATTAACCATCATTATATTGGAGTACTTGCAAATGTATATAAGGACAATTACTTTTCAATGCAGCTACAAACTTACAGTCGTCATTTTTTTATAACGCGACTAAAAAATTTTTAAAATAAATATAATTTTCTACGATGTGTTCACTCACAGAGCTGGTCACTGGCTCACAACTGGTCACTGGCTCACTCACACATAAACCATTGTGTTGAAACAAGCTGCGAGGGAGGAGGGCCGCGTGCTCGCCCGACATGTCATTTTCACTCCGCACTTTACAAAAAAGTGAGTGCGACTGTTTGAATAACATTATCGGCGTGCAGCAGTCACGTAGCGGCACTCGGGGGCGGAGGGCGTCGCGAGTGTCCACTTCACTATTTTGACAAAGGGCTTCGTCCCCTCACTTTTCCAATTGAAAGCCACCTCCGGTGAACTCAGTTGTCTCCTGCAAATTACGATTCCACGTTTTGATTGTGGAGACAAAGGCGGAGCGAGACTCAAAGAGAAATGAAAAAATGTAATACTTGTAGCACTGACCCGGTTCATTCAAAATATATATTTTTGCTGCGCGGTGAGAGAGTCGGATAAAGTTCTACGCACCTTGAACTTCGCAAACCCACCTTAAATTATTGAAATAAATTATTATTTTTTTCCCATCATTTGTCAATCCTACGAGAAACTTTTCCCTTGTACAAAGGGTCTGTCCGTGTCCTGGCCGTATACATATGTAAGTTATATATCTGACAGGCGGTAAGTTGACCACCATTCATCGGCCTCAAGTTGTAGCTGTATTCCTAAGCACGTCTCGACCAGCACCCATTAAATAAATTAAAGGCTCTCTCGAAGTTTATCTTTCCTCCATCGGACCTTCTGATATTCTGATAACATTGGGATTCGATGAATAGGCCGAGGTATTTTAAGTCAACAACTTTTAGGCTAAGAAAGTGTGGTGTTGATACCTTATTTAAATTACATTTGCATGAAGCTAGTTCCAATTAATTGCACGATCTTTTTTTAATTTTAGCCGGAGCCTGAGCCCCTCATTTTGTGTAACTTAGGGTTACACAAAACAAGCTAAAAGTTTTTTTTTATAAGAAGTTCATTTCAAATAAACCATTGTATTAAAGTTGAAGTTGTTGTTTTGATGAACTCAAATATATTATATTCTTAGGTGTAAGGGCAAGGGCTAGGGGAGTAACTTGTAAGTGACATATGTGGCCTGAAACTACATTATCTTATACTTAAGTTGTGCGTCAGGCGTATTGGAGCGCTCTATGGTATTGCAGTGATAAGCGTAATCTATTGTACCATTGCTATTTGTTAAGAAATTCGTGGGCAACGTGCAATAACGTCCGCTGTGCGTGTGTGCGCAGGGCGGGCGTTGTGCAGCGTGTGCACAAAGTGGGCGTGTGCGCAGGATGCGCGCTTGTGCGTGGCGCCGGCACGCCCTCCCCGCCGCGCTTATTCTCGCCGCGCACCTCATCAAAGGTTCGTACTCCAACAGTCAGCGCTCTTCCTTCGTTTCATCAAATTTTCATCTACAATCACAACGATGTTCATTGTTTCATAAATAAAATCATAATTGCATGCAGCCGCATTGAATATCTTTTGAAATCGGTTAAAAATGAATGACAATATCAATCCAAGGCTGGGAGGTGGTCCTGGACGATAAGGATCCCTCTGCTGCCATGTTGGAGGAAAATTATACGGAATAGAATTTTAAAGTATTTGATTGTCTTTGTTACAAGTTAAAGATGGATTGATTAGATGATATCTCGTAACCTGTGTTATCGGTTAGACGATATGTGGCTTGCCGGATGTTAAGTGAGTCCCGCCAACATCTGGCGAGAGCAGCCGCAGCCAGCTCGACGAGCAACACATGCTGCCGCCGTACAAGTGGTATAATGTTTCATTAGAAGAAATATATATTGCGGCGTCATCCAGCCGCTGGTTCTGCCCACATTGCTGCATAGCGTTCACTGTATGACGACTTCAAATATAATAAGACCCATCTATCAATATTGGCATTATACATATCAAAGTGTAAATCAAGCGAACTTAAAAATCCGCACACGCACGGGACCGACAATGGTTGATAGTTAACACTATTAAATGATTAGCACGGACGTGAAATATCGCGGCGGGGTGCGGGGGTAGAATGGCGGGGGTCGGGGGCTGGCGGCCGGACCACTCCACGACCCTCACGAGACACCGAGTGATGTCGCGCCCTCGAGTGCCGGCAGCGGTGAGGCCTGCTCAACTAGGCCGGTCGTTTTATGTCATTTTGCAATTTACATCAAAACGCTGACAACACGACGTAATATCATAAAACTGTTTCAATTATTAGTCTCTGGCTTTCGTGTGACAGAATGTGGCCCTATGAAGAAGAAAAATATTAAATAAAATCAATCTCTCGCAAACAACATTCACTTTTTGTGAATGACGAACGGATAAAACAAACAGCAAGGAATTAATGCGATATCTAGATAATATTATTTTAAACGAAATAACACCACGAACTAATTGTAGTAAAATAAAGTAATAAATTATTACTACATTATTACGAGTATTTAACCTGTATATATGAAGAAATAAGATCGATTACTTTCCTTCTGAAAAACGTAATTTTCATATATTCACTTTAATTTTCTACAAGTATATGGAATGAATTCACAACGTAAACACCGACTGGTGACAAAGGCAACACTATTGCCCGGCCTGTCTCCGCGCGTGCTCCAGCAACGGGAACTGCTGCACCGTGGTGCGTGCGCTATCTGCTTTTTAGTCGATTTCGGGCTTCCCACCGCCGCCCAAAAAAGTTAACTAAAAATAATAAATAAAAAAATCCGCTACAGCTTCATACAAGGCTTGTTAACACAGTGCGTCACAGTATAAATGTGAAGAAGTTAGAATTAGATGTCATAAGACGGAATCCTTTACAACAGATAACATTATATGTTTTAAATAGATCTCAGTGGTAGTACTTAATGGCTTCTTATCCAAGACAAAGGGTCTATTATCGGAACATTGTTTACGAGGTTACGTGTACCTTGAATGAGAGTCGCCTTGTGCGCCTGTAGTGAGGGTATGTGCTGTTGGCAGTGTTGTCGTGCGGCGAGAGCGGCGCTGGCGGCGGCGCGCGGCTGGTGCGGCGCTACGTGGGGCTCTACACGGGGCCCTACTTCGACCCCACGGCACCCAACAACATCACTGCGCAGCTCGGCACGCACGCCTACCTCCCGTGCAAGGTCACCTTTCCTCATATTCTATTTATCGATATTGCGATATCCACGCTCATCTTTCATTTTAATTGAAACTCTCACTTGCTTCTGCTATAAGTTAACAAACACTTCTGACGCAACATCTGTTTGTGTGGACAGATCCGGCAGCTCAGCAACAAGTCCGTGTCGTGGATCAGACGTCGCGACGCCCACATCCTCACGGTGGACCGCTTCACGTTCATCGCAGACGAGCGATTCCAGGCCTTCCTCGTGGAAGCCACCGACACATGGACGTTGCAGGTGAACTATAACACTACAATTTATCACCGCACAATAAATCCACATATTTTTTTTTCCAGTAAGATTCTTAATACCCGCGTGCGCGACGGTAAACTAAAACATTTTGACGAATTCGCGCTACAACTGGTCCACGAAACCAACGTATGTTATTCAGCTCAGTGACAGTTAATTTTTTTTTTTGATATCGAGAAAACCCTCAACAATATCGCGTCTCCTGGGGAGAGGCGGCGGCTATGTGAGATGTTTACTCACTAAAATCTCCTCGGTGAACTGTAAGGAGCTCCGAGGTGTCCAGCGCCCACACGGCTGCAGCTCGAGCAGTCTTGTTGTATCGTATAACGAGAAAAACGACACCAAAACAATACGATACGTACTTTTATTATTTTCTTTTAAGTTTATGGCATTGCTTTATTCGAATTTAAAATGTTTTTATTTAACGGTTACACTTAAAGCACTCGGCCAATGTTATATGACCTCCGCTTCAGGTGAAGTACGTACAGGCGCGGGACGGCGGCGTGTACGAGTGCCAGGTGGGCACCGAGCCCAAGATGAGTCACTTCGTGCAGCTCAACGTTGTCGGTGAGTTCATCCCCGGCAGGCGACGTAACTGTTGTGAGAACCTTACCGCGACACTAACGCGCGTGTCCGGCGCAGTGCCAAAGATCGAGATCGCGGGCGAGGCGGAGCTGTTCGTGAAGGCGGGCAGCACGGTGAGCCTGCGCTGCGTCATCACGCAGGCGCTGGAGGAGCCCGCCTACATCTTCTGGTACCACAACGAGGCGCGCGTGCTCAACTACGACCGCAGCCTCGTCGAGATCCGCATGGAGCGCGTCGCGCACGACACCACGGTACGCCCCCGCCCCCCGCCCCCCACACACAACATGAACTTCATCAAATTGAAAGTATTTAAATTGCTTTTACAAAAACAACATTTTTACAAGTACAAATAATTAGTGAATGTAACACGACGCAGGTCGGGAACCTGGTGATATACAACCCGCGGAGAGAGGACTCCGGCAACTACTCGTGCTCGCCCTCCAATCTGGACTCGGCCTCCGTCGTGCTGCACGTGCTGAGCGGTGAGTAGCCCGCAATGTTCCTGCGCCGGTTTCCTCGGAACATCACTCCGCCCGCACGCCGCGCACATGCACGTTCTCATGGAGCCGGCAGGCGGTCAGGCTCGCGGTCTTCTGGCGCTAGGTGATCACCGCGGCCCTGGTTTATACCAGACGATCGGAGAGTGCGTTGCCGTTCCCTCTTGTCGTGAAATCACATTTATTTCCATGTGTGTACATCAAAGAAAGGGTCTGCAGTGTACACGCTGTATAATGTCAAAGGTCATAAGAATAATAGACTGCAACGTCATTTAGTCTCACACGTCTCGTCTCTGAAATTCATGTTCTGTTCAGTAGATTAAAGAGAACATTCATAGAAGCCGACACAGGGATCACGTGACTGGTAATGGTTTAAAGGATTGTGTAAAAGAGAGGCTCGCCGGCGGGCTGGTCTCCGGGCGCGTGCTGCAGTCAATTCGTCTCTGCGCTAGTGTCGTAGCGCGGTATGGGGGAGCGGGTTGTTATTTAAATGAATATGGCGGAGGGAGTGAAGCGCAGACGGGGTGGTTGCAGGCGAGCAGCCGGCAGCCATGCAGCACGGGAACAACGCGTGCCGCACCCGCCCGCCGCCCGCCGCACTGCTGCTGCTGCTGCCACCGCTGCTACTGCTGCTCTCCGTGGCGCAGCACCTCGCGCTACAGTAAGTGCCGTTCCACACGTCCGCCGAACTTTGCCGCCAAGTCACTAGTTTCGGAGTCGCCGTATCGCGGCGGGACACGTGACCGGAAGTCCAACGTGAAACATATGACTTCGCTACAGCATAGATTGACGTTTCTCCTCGACAACCCGACTTCTCTCCGACATAACATTTGTACATCCACCACAGACTCCAACAGAGCCTCGCCGCATTGGACACCAACTGCCCGTACACTGAGCTTCAATTGTACACTTATATTTCCTGTGATTGTTTTGAAATGTATTTTTTTTTCTTTTTCAGAATACTACTTTGTCACGACGAAGACGAGTCCATATAGCGGCCGCCGGTCGCCGGGGCACACTGCACCCGGGGGAGGGGGCACACTGCAC
Source organism: Meandrusa payeni (assembly GCA_029286785.1). Classification (NCBI taxonomy): domain Eukaryota; kingdom Metazoa; phylum Arthropoda; class Insecta; order Lepidoptera; family Papilionidae; genus Meandrusa; species Meandrusa payeni. The sequence continues at coordinate 13,268 of JAGSMX010000007.1, read as the reverse complement.
CCGGGGGAGGGGGCACACTGCACCCGGGGGAGGGGGCACACTGCACCCGGGGGAGGGGGCACACTGCACCCGGGAGGGGGCACACTGCACCCGGGGGAGGGGGCACACTGCCCCCGCCGCCCAGTGCCGAGCGAACCTGTTACATCCGCTCATAGTCCAATTAAGTAATTCTAAGCAAGAAGCGGAACTTCGCGATGACTCCGAGAGTGCGGCTGGAAACTTGTAAATATAGTTAAATGTAACATTTTCGTATAAATAAAGAATAAGCGGCGCGCGACTTTATGGAACGTAAATATGTATTCTGCCAAAATATGAGTCAAGTTGCCGCGTGTACAGATGTTGTGTGGTTGTAACATTTGAGTTTATACAGTGTGTTCAATTATATTGACGTTTCACGAGTTCCAAATACTTTCATTGATTTGAGAAATCAAGAGTAATTCGTAAGTCCGCTGCCGAAGAGCGCCCGCCGACATCGAAGTAATTGACGTCCCCGGGGGGGCAGAGAGCGTTGATCTCGTGCCGCCGGGGGCCGGACCGCCGGGCACAACGCGTACAATTAGATGATTTCGAGTGGAAGGAGATATTATAAGAAAGAATGCTATACACACGGGGTTCCCGACGCGCCGACCCCCTGTCGGAGCGCTGTCGCCGCGACTTGAATCCAGTTTGGTTCGTTGATATTGTTACTGTCTCACGTGTAAATATAATATTGTAAGGAATATAAATAAAGGAGAGATCGTTGAAACATTGTTTTGTGTATCATTTGCC